>OX377206.1:14262049-14570976 GCA_947396885.1 Heligmosomoides polygyrus polygyrus
AAAGCTAGCGAGAGGAATAGAAGGAGCCAATTTTGTGCATAACTGTGCATACATAGTCACGGCATCGATACGGAACTGGAAAATCGGACAAATAGTTAGATTAAGCGCTAACTTCTGAACTTCGTGACAAGTGCCAACAGCACCTGATGTGGGATTTATACTCCAGTCTTCTTCATTTAGGAAAGCCCCTGACACTTTCTATGTGGTCTAAGAGCATACACAGATAGAGCTATCTCGAACTCAGCCTGGAGGAAGAATCGAATCGCATCTGTTGCCATGTAGGGGATTTGTACATCTTCCAGAAGACGTTACTCCAGCACACAAAGCAACGTACACTCCGCAAGACCAGTCATCTGGCACTTCATTCCAGCAGAACAGATGAACTGAGGTAACTGTGATCCGAACCCATGAGTGTTACAGCCAGTTACAGCTGGCTAACGCATAATGGAGCATTGGATTAGAAGTAGTCATGCCTTTTATGTAAATGGGAAGATTAGTGTCAAAATTCAGAGGAATGTGAAACCGATGACAAAATTCGGCTTCAACCAATTGGAGCTGCCTTATTGGGGTGCGCCACGCACTCCACTATTATGCGCCATAAGAAAAACATTGAACGACTATTTTCTCATGCATAGAAGGACCGACAGACATTTAAATGTTTCAAAGTTGTCAGACACTCCCCACGAACAGATAAAGGACGTACATGGCCTGGCCGTGAAATCGTTTTGAAAATTGATTTGTTGCCGCCTACAATCGATTTCTGATCACTGTACAATGTGGAATCCAGCCAAGATTTTTGTTCAGGTGTTTCTTAAGTGGTCGCATGTGACACGTAACAAAAGACGCCGAAGGTGTTGCTGACCCTTGGCTGAGCGTCACGGTTGTGATGCCTGCGGCTGCCCCCAGCGTTGGCAGCCAGACATCAGGGTTAGTCGACTACGGCAGTCTCTTCCCATAAAACGTGACATGTCAGTATAATATTAAACGTGAAACACAACGTCGCCACAACGGCCGAAGGACCTCTGAACACTGAGTGGATGACGAGTTCAACTTTTTTCAGAATAAAGTGGCCTAGTCCACACAGGAAATAGGCAAACGGTCAGCTCCGGAAGGAACGAAAACAATGAGAAACATATCGAACTCTAAAAATCTAACACAACTTACCGACAGTGCCGCAGGTTTTCTCTTTTTCCTGCTTCGACTCAGCTCCCTCTTCAGGAGAAGCTTTGCACAACGCCATATATGGAAGGTTAACATTCATACTTCACTGCGTAGCTCAGTGAAGCCGTATTCGAAAAGTAACACCTCGGTCTAGAACCGCTGAAAAAACATACAGGTGACAGCTCTTGGAGTGATGTATAACAAAGGAATGCGGAACTGTATATTGGAGAAGAAATAGTTGGTTTAATCGTGACGCTATCGATTGCACTGTACGCGCCGCGCACTCGAAATTGACCGTGCCCACTAGGCTTACAAGGCAATTTACAATTACCATTACAGTTGCTACTACACAGATGTCCTTTTGCAAGAATCAAGACCTAGGAATTTCAGTGACCGACAACCGAAACGATAAGCGGCCGTGTGCTGCTCATAGCTGACTATTTTGCTCAGTTGCAACTTGAAGGATATGGCTAGGATAAACCATGACAAAGATCATGGCTTAAACCTTTTCACTGCTGCAATGAAGTACCCAAGGTGTGTGCGCTTGTGTAAAACTAACCACTTCGCTCCAGATTTTAGGATCCCTCTAGCTAAATCTGGTTTGCGACATCTATGTAGTACGTGAAAAAGTTACGGCTAGCTGTGTTAAATGAAACCCTGCGGTCATTTATATAATATTTGAGTTGACCACCAACGTGAAAACATGCCTTGCGACGACTGATAATGCTTCAAAAATGTAATCATCTCGCCCAGGGCAAGAATAGAGTGCAGCATCCACCTGAAGTAAAGTTATATAAAGCAAGCACTCATGTGCAGCATCCAAGGAGAACCAGAACAACTCACTGAATGTCGTATAAATAGGAATCACTTGTACAGAGGAAATCTTTCTTCACTTTGTTGCACCCATCGGTACCTGTTCGGTGAGCCTCTGTAAAAACCCGCGTTTTCCAACACGTCATCTGGTGCAAAGCGTCCCATCATGATATGGTTCGTTGCTGTAGCGACGTAAGCTTAACACTCTCATCTACACGCAATGCCAGTAATCTGATTCTTTATGGGAGCTTCTGTACTTGTTCCGCCATGCTCCTCATTAGTATGAAAACCCATTCACATCGATTAAGCAGCGCAAACGATCGATATCTCTCGTCCTTGTAATGCTGCGCCACGCTTCTGCACAATTCCGCCTAAAAAGGCACTTAAAAGAACTAAAAACCTACCCCTAACGCGAATTGAGCTCCACAATTCTCGCGCTGGCGAAATGCCAAACAGCTGCAAAGAGAATTCCGCTCTATCAAAGATCACCTTACATCTTTGAGACAAGCTGCTGTAAGGCACCCATCCTTAACTGAAAACCACAGTTGAAATTCCGAACACCACTGGACTAAATACCGTCTCACCGTCAAGACTCATATTGACACCGTGAAACAATTTTGCCTTGGGTAAGGGTACATTTAGGTAACGTTTCCGATCGACGTACATGTACCGTCTGTTTAGACAAGGTGCCTTCGCGAAAGAAGAGGACAATCCTGAAAGTAGCTGAAATCATCGTTCCACTTACGGCGTCGAAACCCGTGAGAAAGAAATACCGATTTCATTGACAGAGTGAGCAGCGACCATGAATCCAACAATCGTACGATGCAACTGACAGAGTTCGCAGGTGGAAACGAGGTATGTCCTTTCTCGGGCGTCTATGTCTTCTTAACCGATAATGGTTTCTCAAACGACAGCACGACATGTCATACAGGCGCCGTTAGAGGGTCGGGCAGCTAGTAGCTGGTGAGCGGCCAGTTGATTCGCAGCAGTTCTGCTTTCTTCCACAACGAATCTACTTTTATTCGCTGTTGACGGTCCTTTTTACAACGCGTGTGTTCGCTTTAGTAACGGCGTAAACTAATGTAGCTGGAGCACGACCGACGAGTAGAAAACATAACAGCGCTCCTCTTTCTTTAAACCCAGCAGAGACAAGAAGACGGTCCCCGCTGGGCGGCGCTCCCGTCTCCTAGGCGTGTGTTCAGGGGAGCGCTCCTCGTTGAATAAGTCATTGAAATAGTTGTAGATAACTTCGTAGTCGCCATCTCCAACGGCGATTGTGAAGGTTGGAGACGGCGACTATGAAGCTATTCACAACTACTTTTCTATCTCTCTCTACTGGACTGCTGGAGAACAGAAGAGAAAAATAAGACGCATGCACACTCCGCAGCGGCAGTCAGGCAGCCACGCTGAGGCCTTCGGTATACTCCCCCGTCGCGCCGGCAATGGGTCGCGGCGCGGCGGGAGCTGGCCTCCGCCCACATACGTGTGCCAGCTGCCAGTCGTGCATGCGGCTGTAGACCTCTTCCTGGCGGGCGGCGCTCCCGTCTCCTAGGCGTGTGCTGAGGAGGATCGTTCCCTTGTTGAACAAATCGTCGAAGTAGTTGTAAATATCGTCATAGTCCCCATGTTTAACGACGATATCGATATTCAACGGCGATGGTTGGAGTCCAGGAAAAATAGATAGACCGGCTCCTGGCGAACTGCCCCTTCTCCTACTCGTCCCAAGAGGACATCCTTCCTCCTTGTTGGAATCCAGGAGAGACAGGAATGCTTCCTCGTGGCGGAGAGCGCTTTCTAGGCGTGTGTTGAGGAGCTGCTCCTTTCTTGAATCCCGGCTACATACGGAGACCATCTCGACGAGTGCAGATGGATGCTTCGCGGTAGATCCATATTCGACCGTGTTCTCTTTTCCTTCATACATGGTACAAGTTGCCTTGGACACGGTGGAGAGTTCCATCGGCAGTTCATTTGCCTTGGACACGGTGGAGAGTTCCATCGTCAATACCTAAAGCACATGCCGGAGCTTATCTTGCATACTCAGTCACAGAATATCAATCATTGTCGCCTGAAGATCTATAATGCGCAAGAGGTATGTCAGTTGGAAACATATGCATGTTCGCACACAACAGCACCTCATTTTTTAGAAAATTTCCCACCCACTGAATGGCTCGAGTAGCTCATCTTCATAGTGTAAGTGTGCACGTACAAGCACTGCCTGGTAACCAAATAGTCGCGTTTATCACTGAGTGAAACATTCCATTCACACATTTGTTCGAATAACCACAAGAGTCCACACCTGAAACAACCAGATCCAATAGCGTTAGAAGTCACCGTGCCAATAGCATGTTCGTGATTACTATTTAAAAAAAAGAAGTGGATAGCTGTACAACACCATTACGAGCGTATAGCCCCACAAGCGTGCACTCCAGCTCCTCACAACCATCGACTGACAACACTAAGGCCTAAGACATATTCCCGCGGGAGTGTACGTGGACGGGAACGAATCGTGCCGGGACCCTACTCCTGGCCATTCGTCGCCGTGTTGCAGGCCGCGAAAAGAAGCCAGGTGTAGGGCTCAAGCACGAGTCGTGCTCGTCCGCGGACACTTCCACGCGAGTACACCTTAGGCTTAATCCTAAGATAAGTCAAAAGTTACACTCACAAAGCGTCCCGCACTACTCACCACTAAACATACACATGTCCCGAGGAAGGTGTCCGAGAGCAACAGCCGCCCATATTCCGACGCTCACCAACGCACAAGGATCAGGTTTAGCTGAACAAATATAGTAAAAGTAAAGGTGACAAAAAATCCCTCACAAGGACTCACTGGTTTCTCAAACGGTTTCGATGTATGTGGGGCCAAATCTAGACATGTACCGTGTAAAATGTCGGAATTACACAAGGCTCCGCGTTACCAGAGGCGTCGTACTCCGTGTCTGAAATATGAATTTCGAGAGCACACCTGACGATATGAAATACAGCTTTAATAAGGTAAGCACAACATGTCACTATCTAGTCCACTTCTCCAAGAGAGGGTACTGACGAGGAAGGTCAACGAAGTGACCGTGAAGATTCACAAAGCGACCTATTTGTATTTGTTTATTACATGCACCAAACAGTAAATGTGAGAATAAAACAAGAACATCACAAAGCATCGCAAGAACAGACAACATGAACAATATGTAGCTGGAAGCAAAAAGAAAGGAATAAAGAACTAAGCGGGTAAACTGGACTCACAGATACTGGTCAACTGTGATGGGATCGTATGATTTGGCCGTTTTGTTCAACCTCTGCTATTCAGACCCCAACCTGTGAGTGAAGAAGTTTGCCAGCACTGCAGTCGTGACCCCAGGTAGCACTAACTTTCGCGTGGCTGCCCTAGTGTTTAGTGTTTAAGTTGTGCAGGACAAAGAAAGCATTACTGGAGATATCAACCGAGCCTTTGATGATCCTAGGAACCATCAATAGGTCGTTCCTCTTTCTTCCGACATACATGGTATCGTAGGGCGTTATCTGGGAAGCACTGCAGCCGCTTCCAAATTTTCTACGGACCTCTCTGTAGGTTAAAAATGAAAAACTGTGCGCTTCAGTGCGGGATGATAATGCAAAACTGACGCCTGCAATATTCTTATCGTGCTCAGAAAATATACCGCAATAGTTTTGGAGCTTCAGTCATTGGTAGAAGGTGGGATTTGAGAAATTCCAAATGAATGCGAAAAGACACATTCACGGGAAGCATCCTCCAGGAGCGATCGTGTGGCCGAGTGAATAGCGCGGCGGACTTGCAGGAGAATGACCAAGGGATCGATCTCCAAGGAATGGTTCGTGCATTTTAGTAAAGATTTTAGCATGTTTGTTCTCAATAAAGAGAACATTTCGGCCTCGGCAACGTTCAGTGTTCGCTTTTCAACCACATTTCGAACCTCTTGCGGGATGTCGACCATGCTAGCCATTGTCGAGTAGAGATACGCCGCTGGCCATTAAACCATGTCTGTCTTGTGGGCAAGTCTTTCAATAGATGCCCTCCATGCGATCCCTTTGTAATGCTTTCTATTAGTTGGAGAAGTGTGTCTTGTAGTAGCATCGTTTGACCGCTCTTCCGTACTCTACAGGTTGCAAGGGTGGAGAAGCAATTGCACTCTAGAAACGGGAAGGGTGAAAGCAATACTTCCTATCGTGCTCGGAAATCAGGTAAGAGCGACAAATACTTCCAAAAATAATAGAACACATTACAAAGAGATCGCACTTGGACAGCATCTAATGAGAGCTTCCCCAACAAGACAAGCATGGTTGAATGATCAGCGGCGTATCTCTGATCGACGAAGTCTAGCTTGATCAACATCGAGCAAAAGGTGAAAAACGAGATTCAAATGCGAACAATGCACGCGGTCGAGGCCAAAATGCATTTTTCATTGATAAAAAAGCAAAAATCTTCACAACCACACCTTGATCACTCTCATGCAAGTCCGCGGCGCTTATCCATTCGGTCGTCCGCCAAACGTTTGCATTTCTGTACACCACAAGAAGGCGTCCGTTTTGCGTTGTCATCCCATACTGAAGCGGTTGTTTTTTTGTTGTTGTAATTTTTGACCTACCCAGAGGCCTCAAACTATGGAAGTTAATTTTGTACATCTAGAGATGGACCACGTGGACCATGGTATACCCGTACGATCAGTTCACTACAATCAACAATTTGCCCCAATGACGTATGTGGGCTCAGCTCATTCAGTACACGATTTCGGGAAATATTCACATGATCGACAACCAGTAATGCCACAGCTAATCCGTTGTCGCTACTGTATATCCTCGTACTCGTGCACTATCGCTTGAGCTTCTCGTGCATTTACTCGACTTCTACCCGATGCATGGAGAAAGTTTGGGTAATTATTTACCGGTATGCATAGGTTAGAGCCAACAAGTTATTTCACTCCTTTGCTTACTCCTTTCCTTTGTCTGGCTCTCAATTCTACTACCGTTCTCATAGGTTCCGTATAATTGTCAAAGCGTACTAGTAAGGCGCCCTTTAGAAAAAAAAAGATTACGATCTGACCAGATGAGTGTCACAACCCGCTACAGCTGGCTATGGCACCATGGCACAGAAGGCTAGAAGCAATAACCCTTCAAGGGGTAGTTGGAGAGATTAGTTTTAGGATTCAAGAAAAAGAGAAAGCGTTGGTGAAATTCCCACTCAACACCCCGTTCACTGTACTTCTATGTACAATGAGAGAACAATGAAAGACCGACCCACACTTCACTAATCCAAGATTACCATACATCTACCCGGAAGGATAAGAGATAAAGCTGGTTCGGACGTGAAACGAAACTCAAAATCGATTCGTTGTCCCTACAATCAATTTCTGATAGCTAGGAAGTGTGGAGCCGATACAATAATTTTGGTTAGATGTACCACAAGCACAGGCATCTGATACGCGATGAAAGACGGCGAAGGGTACTCCCGCGGGAGAGGAGAAACAGTCCCCTTCGGCGACTTCTAAACAGCAGACATGGAGCGGGTTTGTTTGCTTTGCATTTCTATGCGTGGTCATATTCGCGCTTTAAATAAATAAATAAATAAATAATAAACTCTACAAAATATTCCAACGCACCACCAGTGTAGCGAATGCACACTATAGCTCGCTTTGACTCATCTCCGCAATGTTCGACAGTGTAACTCCGAAACTTCATGCATGAATGTCGATAAACATAGTGTCGCGCGTGGTGCATAGCATCTTTCAGTGAAGACGAATCGAAACGCCACAGTTCGGACCAGAAACTGCTGAAAAACAAAGTAACAGCTCCGCGAGCAAATGAAAGAAGGGCAGCAAATTTGAGCAAGGCTCCAGTATGCCACTCTGGAATGCACAGCACGCGTCATGCTTTCCAAAATGACCCGTCTTGCCACGTTTTAACCAAAAAATGCCAGAACAGTTTCTAATGGGGTTTGTGATTTGTATGAATCGAGCCAACTGTCCGTTCACCAAATACATCCACTGCCAACCGAAACAATAAAGAGCACTCGGAAGCCGATTCTCGTGGATCGATATTGATCAATAATCTGACCGGACCAAATGAATAGAAATAAGCCTATCACTCAATCCTATTAATTGGCGTGACAATGTTGAAAAATTGTAAGGGTATGTATTTCTCGCGTAGGACTAACTATTCCACTACAGTTTTAAGGGTCCATTTAGACTTTTGCGATATCTACGAAGAACCCAAGGAGAAAACAGAAGAAACGGTGGTACAGCGACCTGCTGTAACCACTCTTCCAATAACGAACTAATTAACAACGTGGAGACATACCTGACGGCTGCCACTGCGCATTGGAGAAACACTTCTCATGTGATACTAGCGCTGCATCCATCTGAAACGATGTTAGCTAAAGTAAATATGCAACTAGAGCATTCAAAGGAAAAAAAGTCAGACCAACTCACTGAACATCGTATAAATGGGATTCACGTGTGCAATGAGCACCCTCTTCCACTTTGTCATACTCATCGATGACGGTTTCATGAGCTTGTTGCGGTAATTCGAAACTCTTCCCGGACGTCGTCTGTCAAACTTGGTACTCTCAGATAACTGAAATACTGCACTGATTTGCTTCACTATTGGAGCTTCTATACTTCCTCTGCCATGATGTGCAGTAGTACAAAACCGATCGACATTCATCGATTAGACGATTTTAACTACCAATATCTTCTAGTGTTGCAGGCTCCGCTCGATACTGCTCGTTTTATTTAAAATACATTAAGAAACACTAAAATCCTACTATGAACCACTTTGACGCTACTCAAGACTTGTCTTCTGCAGTTAAAGATAAAACTCGCTCCCTCGAACAACAACTCGGACGTCGCAACAAGCCTCTGTAAGACACGGACCCATGTCGAAAGACTGCACTGTTTTGTTAAATATTTATTTATTCTACGGGGCACATAAAGTGCACGCAAACCACATCTCATGCGCTGTGACCGTAACGCGGGTAGCTACGGACTGCACATCGCGCATTGCAGCTGCGTGCGGTCATCCCTACTGGAGCGCGTTAACTCGCTCACTGCTTGGCAGCTATTTCGGACATTACTGTTAGTATGTTGGAGTAGGAAAATACCTCCTTACAGGTAAATAGTGTAAATGAAGAATATCAACAAAAGCAGAAGGCCCACAAAGAAAGACGCCAAATAAGTAGCGTAAACTATCCACTACTAAGATGATCGGAATCCTCGTCTATCTACACCCTCACCTATCCCTCCTCCACCAATGTTTTCATAAAGAAAGAAACGAATGGCAACGCAAATATAATAGTTGTGAAGGCTAGTCACGGCACTGCGTAGTACACATTTCTAAATGAGCATGAACCGGAATAAGGGAAGAGCGAACGACAAAGGAATAGACGGACAAGCGCACTGAGTCTCAGATGGCGGATGGGGGGGGGGGGGGGGGTGATAGTTACTTTGTATTCAGTGATTTTTCGCCTTGGTAGGAAGGCACATTGTTACCAGGCCGTCCAATAATTCTTGTCCGAAAATTTCACCATTTTTAATTTTTTTTCAACTTTCTTGAAAAACAAGTCTTATCAACAATATAATCACTACAGTTATCCACAACAGTGGCCCATCGATGGGGCAGGTCGCCGACGCCCTTCGCCCAGAACTCCGGGGGCTGCGACTCGAAGAAGTCCGCGATGTCGGATTTGAGGTTGTCGTAGTTGGTGAATTTTCTTCCGGCCAAATGGTGCTTCAGCGGGTGGAGCAAGTGGTAGTCGGAGGGGAATACGGCGGATGGGCAACCGTCTCCCAGCCGAGCGTCGCCAACGTCTGCTGGGTCTCCTTCTCCACGTGGGGGCGCGCGTTGTCGTGCAGCAGGTGGACCGAGGCCCTTCGGGGACGCTTTTCTCGAATGGCGGCGGCTAGTTTCTCGAGCTGATCGGTGTAGATGGAGGCAGTGACCGTCCTGCCTTGCAGGAGCAGCTAGAAGTTCAGCATGCCCTTGGCGTCCCACCAGCAGCAGAGCATGATCTTCAGCGGGTGTTCCCTGTCCTCGAGGCTCGTGTCGCCGCTCTCGAAACGACTGAACCAGCGCCTGACTGTGCGTTGGGACACTGCATCTTCCTTGCACGCTCTGCAGATGTCGGCGACCGCGGTGCCCGTGTCGTTGCCCAGCAGCCACTCGTAGTACACGGACGTACGAATTCGACCTTGGTCCATTTTAGCTTGTACTGGTAGCTTGACGCGGCGATTGCGCCTTATATACCCCTAGCGTGGAACTCTGGAGCACCTTCTAGAATGTTTTTATACTTGCCTGATATTATAACACTTCGGAGGAAAATTATAGAATTTTGAAAATTTTCGGACAGGAATTATTGGACAGCCTGGTACATAGGAAGTCAAACGGACATCTGTTGATCTTTATTGGCGCGGTATTGGCTACAATGTACCCGTCACGGGCGGAAAAATCGCTGTATATAAGCGTCCTCTATTGTTCAGTTTTTTGTTTACGATTATCCTGCTAATAAACGGTTCTACTAAGCCTTCCAGCGTCCAACGTCGTCTCCGCCAGACATAACAACTGGCGATTAGGATCTCGCAGGACTGCCACGCCGACTTGTGGACTCCCAGTCGTCTGGATATGACGGACGAACAGTTCCAGCGGTTGTTGACAGCCCTAGCAGCTGCCGTCGAAGGACTCGCACGTCGTCACCACCCGCTCCAACCAACACCACACGATCCGGCGAGGCAATTCGATGCCCTCGCCGGGCGGATCGCTCCGCTCGTCTATGACCCCGATGCGGATCTAACGTTCGAATCGTGGTATCGCCGATACGACGACGTTTTCAATGTGGACGCTACAGATCTCGACGAGCCCACTCGAGTACGCCTGCTGGTACACAAACTGGACGCCGGTTCCTACGAAAGATACTCCAGCTACATTTTACCTCAGAACCCCAAGGACGTCCCCTTCAAGCAGACCGTGGCCACACTAAAGGAGCTGTTCGGGCCATCACAGTCGCTCCTAAGCGGTCGGTACGCTTGCATGAAGCTGGTGAAGGACCCAAGTGACGATTTGGCCACGTACGCAGGACGCGTAAACCGGGAGTGCGCCAAATTCACGCTGTCTGAATGCAACGAGGACCAGTTCAAGTGCCTGATATTCGTCTGCGGTCTGCAATCAAACGACGAAGTTTTCGTCAGACTGAAGCTGCTGGACAAGATTGAGGCCGATCCACCTGAACCGTACAGACGCTTACGGAAGAGTGCAAGAGACTCTTGAATCTTCGCCACGACAGTCGAATGATAGAGGATGGCAAGCCAGCAGTGCAGGCCATCAAGGGACAGCCAGAATCGACTTCAGCCTCAGCATCCCTCTACATTCCCCACCGACAACAGCAGTCCAACCACGACCACAACCGCTCTCGACATCCCCAACGAAGCAACTCACAAGACGCCACCGTCGCCATGCTGGAACTGCGGAGCCTTGCATTTCGTCAGACTGCCCATTCCAGAACCACATCTGCTCCAAATGTCACATCATGGACCACAAAGACGGCTTCTGCTCACCGGCCAAACGTCGAACAAGAACTAAATCTTCAATGCGCCACAGCAAAGGACCGACAAAGCAAAGGATACGAGCGGATGCAATCATCAGGATATCCAATATTGATTACAAGCTACCGTCGCTACGCAACAGTCACCGTAGACAATCACGCCGTCAATTTACAAGTCGATACAGCATCGGATATCACTGTCATCAGCTGCAAGACATGGAGTAAAATGGGCAATCCGAAGCATGAGACAGCAACGCTAACCGCTCAAAGTGGCTCTGGAAATAGGATTCGTTTCTCAGGTCAACGACAATGCATTTCAACGGTGTATCTGCACCTGGAATGTTCTATGTGGCCAACACCCACACCAATCTGCCAGGAGCGGAATGGACCACAAATCTGATGATGTACTCAATGATGGATACTCTACTTAGCATGGAACCAAACCAATCTGAGGACATACTCAACACGTCTGTCATCGATATCTTTTCTTCACATCAGTAGCAACCAAACTGTCAACCAATAAAATTAAGCGGATTTTGCGGTGGTCGTCGTTGTCTTCTTGGCGGCCGGCTTGGCGCTCCTCGGCTTCGAGGCCTTCGGTGCGGGGCTGCCCGCTTTCTTGCTGGTCTTTGAAGTGGCCTTCTTCGGCGTCTTGTCATCGATATTTCCGAACCGGGCCAAGTTGGTTACCATTCGATAGCGCTGTTGATGGTGAATGGAACGGTGGTGCTTAGAGTGGCGCGAACTGTGACGTGAGCGAGTAAGAGCGCAGGAGAGCGGTCGACTGAAGTTGGAAAAAATCGTGGCCCACAAGGCTAACCTCCATTTTCGCAGTGCTCTAAGTTTGTCCAGTCATAAGCTACATTACTGTGTTTCAGCACACTACTAGAACAACTTGCTGCCTACAAAACCCGCAAGCTGCAACCGGAAAGGTTCACACTTTACAGAGCTATCGCGCTCAGAACACGCCGCGCGCGCAATTTAGCACAACAATAGTCGATGTTCCTCTCGCTCTTACTCGCCCACATCACAATTCTCGCCACTCTAAGTAACACCGTTCCATTCACCATCAAAAGCGCTATCGAACGGTGCCCAAATTGGCCAGATTCGAAAATACTGATTTTCGGTGACGTGATCGGCCCTCCGCTACGGCCTCACCCCGACGCGAAATTGTCAAAAAATCGATATCTCCAAAATTGGTCGATATTATCACCGTTCGAAAGAACTCATCGAGCTGAACAGAAGTGCCATTGTGAGTGCCGAAAAGTCAAGGACGGAAAGAGTAAGGGCGGAAGAAGCTTCACTGTTGCCGTCCACCGCTCTAAAACGGCAGCTGTAACTAAGTCAGGTTAGGCAGCTGGAAAGTTGTAAGCGCTTCCTCGTAAAGTACCTTAAGTCATCTGTTAGCCTATGCATTTGTAGGCCGTCAGCTTACCGCCTCTTTCCGCAGTGATCGACTGAAATAAAAAAGGGTTGTATAAGCCTGACCTGCATTTTCGCACCACCGTTACTTTGTCCGTTCTTAGACAACATTGCTATGCTTTGACGAACTGCTAGAGCTTCTTACTGACTTCAAAATACAAAAGCTGCAGCCGGAAGGGTTCACACCTGACAGAGTTATCGCGCTCCAAACTCGCCCGCGCGTGCAATTTGCGAGCGGTCGCGCCAATTCGACTGATAGGTTCGTCTCTATATGCATTGTTCATGGCGCGCTCCAGATGCAATCTGGACAGTCCTAGAGCAATGCCTGAGTAGGACGGCAAGGGATTTCTGATAAAATTCCCCAAACTCTCACTCTACAAGCTTTCGCACCCACTCGATTGATTTGTTCGATCCTATGCATTGTTCACGGCGCACTCCAGATGAACTGCACCGTCTTAGGCCTCTGTTATACTCCCGCGGGAGCATCCGCGGAACGTCCGCGGACCAATGGTGCACGGCGGAGGCGGGCGTGGCGAGGCGCGGCGATTGGCCAGGTGAGGAGTCTCGGCGCGATTCCCGCCCTTCCGCGGATGCTTCCGCGGGAGTATAACTCAGGCCTTAGAGCAATTCCTAAGTAGCTAGCTAGGAATTTCCTTTAAAACTCCCCATATGCTTACTCTACAAGCTGTTGCTTGCTCTATAGGTTGTCGCGTCTACTCGATTGATTCTGTCCGGCCTATATGCATTGTTCACAGCACGCCATGCCGGCAGTTAGCTCCGAACAGTAGGCCATGCTCGTCCAAGCGCATGGGTGGACTCTTTCCATCAGCCTAACTTCCAGAAGTTGAGGGCGCAGCGCCCTAACGCGACTTGCGTCACACGCGACGCGTGGCGAGCGGAAAACGGCGCTCTCCGGCGCCCTTCTGCGCCGCTTGTGCCTGTTGGACGCAGCGGCATGTCCGGTACTGTACCTTCACTTTCGCCTCCGATATACTACGGCGAGACTTTCGCTTTGCATTACTACTCCAAGCACAACAGATGTGATAGACGGCTTTATTCCTTGTCTCTGGCGAACTATAGTGCGTAATCGACTGAATTCTGGTATACAGAACCGCAGATTGGCTTGAACTTAATCGCCGTTTAATCATGAGAATATGCGTATATGCAATGTGTTACATACATAAGAACAACTTTGATGCACACAAGACCAACACATTTGTTGGAATCCAGCGAAGTGTGAGCTCACTTGTCATGAGCAATCATACTATATTATCATGTTTTGTGAATTTATCGGCAAATTAAAAGGGGAAACCGATTACATTTACTGTTCACTGCTGCATTTCAGACGTGAATCTCCATGCAAGGTAGAAGCAGTAAGGACTACACACATTGAATAGTATTGTTTACTACATGAACTTAACGAGCACACGTGACAGCGAGACGGAAACACTGGATATGACAGAGTAAAACAGACAGCAATGTAAGACAAGAGCTTTGTAAAAATTAAAATCACATTGGATTGGACATACAGAGACTGGTCAATTGTAATGAGTGTGAAAAATGGATTTGGAACTTGTTTTATTCCATCTTTGATGTTCAGGACAGGCCCTACGAATAAAGACATTTTTCGGTAACAGTAACCTACGCGCGCACCTCTGGTCGCGTCCTGCAGTACAAAGAAGAGGAAGCTATCAGAACTGTTAGTGCTTTAAGCAATAGTGCAGCTACGGCTCAACATTAACTGTCGAGGAGAGCGAGTTCACCAGCAAATGACTTCGGGTTCTTCGTTGCATGGGCCATTCAGATGACTGGTTCGAGACCGGACATTCTTGTGAGGATATATCCGGCAGGGCGACCAGGTGAACACTGTCATGGCAGAGTTCTTCGTTTAGCGAATCTAGCAGAAGCAGATAACAAGGCCCGTCTGAAAGACTTTCTTGATGTCACGATAAGTAAAGAACTCCAGCATTTTCTCAAAATTACGGTTATGACGACTAACTCCAAGAGAACGACGGAGTCAATAAGTGAAACAAAGAAACTATCATCTAACTGTGAAGGCGGCGATTTACAAGAGAATGTTCCAACCTGCTGAATTCCTGTAGCAGCGGAGCTTCCTCCATCTTCTGTATCTTTGCTGGTGCCGCTTCCCAGAATCACCCAAACCGCCCGACGTCGGTTCTAAAAAAGTTTCTCCACTTATTAGATAGCATCAGCACACCAAAAACAGTGCATGTGGGGCGTTTGGTCAACCGGCTGCAAGGGGTGCAGCAAGGGAGGTAACAGCCAGTAAAGACACCGACTACAAAGTTTATGTACCGTATAACACTAACTTCCAATTCTGTTTCGGCTTCTTGACGAAACAACGAGGTTTGACTCAGCCCGACTAGGCCCGCAATTGGTACCCTGAGAATTTTCAAGATAATCCAAGAAGTAAGGGAGCATTAGTAAAATTCTCTCACCACGCATCGTTATGAATTGTCGAGCGCCATCGATATACCTTGTACTTGGGATGGCTCCATTTAAATAGTCCTTATTCGTTTCGAACTGAAATGAGCACCTAACTTCCACGAAGACAGAAACAGCAGATAAAACAGTTTCTCACCATTTGGCTGACGGCAAAGCCACCTTATCCGGGCGAAGATTTCGTCCCTTTTGGAGATATTTCTGAAAACAATTGTAACCTTCCACTAGATGTCGAACGAAATCACAGGTACCCTTACGCGGTTCAGTGTAAACAGAGCCTGAAATTCAGCTTCAAGCCCTGTACATGATCTTTCATTTAATACTCCCGGAAACTTCTGTATTAAGACCGAGGGTCCTTTATGGCCATGGAGCAAACAATATTGAAAATTGCGAACGAAGAAAAATGAGTTGCATGCCAGCTTCGCGTGTTGAAGCAGTTAGAATTCAGGCTAGAGTTATTTCATTAAAGAACCTATGATGGAGAACCAGTACGGGAAGCCCTCTAAAAGCACTAGCACAATCATTTCGTTTCAGAATACTACGACGTCTATCGGCTTACTGTCATTCGTTTTCGTTCAGATCGGCTAGAAATGAAGGGCGTGGCGCAACCCAGAAGTGTGATTGACAACGTGATTGCTCTTCATAGGTCTTTCCTTTTAAGCTGAAATCATACCGAGATCAACCAGAAGAAGATACGTTCAAGTCGTTCCGCCATGATCGTTAACGCATACAGTTGCGTATAGTAGTTCGCATAGTAGTCCCCTATAGATTGCCAAATATGAGCTGATAGCACTACTTCGAAGAAGTACCGTAGTATGCTTACCTACTTGGCAACCTTTTCTGAGACGCCAACAACGCAGGTGCGCTTCTAACACATACGCAGGTCTCTGCAAACGCCTCCACTACGACAAGGCTGAAGGGCGCTATCGTCGACACCCAAAGCATGAACATAGAGAAGCACAAACTTGGTTGCAGTCTACATTGTATCTATAACGCTAAAACCGGAAAAATATGAAACATGTGCGCGTCGATAACTCCGAGTAACAATCAATATTGCTACCAGGTCGACATAAAACGACTGGCATATACGGTGAAAACATGAGCACACGCATACGCAACACGACCTAAGCTTCATCAAGAAATTTCTACCGAGAATAAATTGAGTCGCTTACCTTCATCACATAACATGCCATCATAGCCAGGTGAGCACCTATACGCACTGCTCGGAAGAATATCGTGCTTCATAGAGTGACACGTGACACGTGTCCGAGACGCAGTCACTGCTATTGTGACACATCGGTGACGCACAAAGATCAGCTTCATCTGAACAAACGTTGAGCCAATAGAGTTAGTCAGTAAAAAAAAAACGGTGGAAATGAACTCACTGGTTTCCGATCTGCTTCTGGCGCAAGTGGCATTACGTTTACAGAAATGCCCCGATTTTGCTGTGAGAAAATTTACGCACACCCAGCTTCCTATATTGGCACTACAGCATTACGAGAGATTTTGCTGTCGCAAGTGACCTCATCTGGGCCTGAAATATAGATTACAGCAGCATAGCTTGTATGGCTACATACCTATATAAGGAAACAACAATTCATCTAGAGCATGAACTCTCCAAGATAATGGTGATGTTTGGCCGGTAGAAAAGGGACAATCAAAGGGTGCCATAACACCGTCACCTAGTATTGATGTCGTCAGTTCTCAGAGAGACTCCATGATCTTTGCGCAGACCATGTCCGTCAGAACCTGTCATTATTAGAAGCACAACCAAAGAGCACAATACGAAGCCCTGTCCAGCAAAATATTCATGTAGTGACGCTGCTCGAGAGCAAGGCATCAAGCGCAAAACCAGGTAGCAAGCAAGGTTGACCTAAACTTGATGAAAGGAGAGGCGCTTAATTTGAGTCTCAAGAAGGCCAACAACACAGACACAAGCGTGTGCTAATCATTCGACGGTGTCTCATAAGAAACAGGACTGCGGTTTGAGAATAAAGCCTAGCGAGAGCAACAATGGAACAACCGATTCTGTGCTTAATTGTGCATACATTTAATCATGGAATCGATACGGCACTGGAAGATCGGACATTTATGTAGCTAACTTCGGAGATCTACCTTTTTTTACACGACTATGTTCGTGCGCTACATTACAAAAGAACTTCAACACAATATAATACATCATGACGTCCAATGAATAAGGGTTCGCAACACCTGAAGCGTCTTACTCTTGGAACATATATGCTCACGGAGCAATTTTTTTTCGAAAGAGTTACAATACGATGGCAAGAAATGCTTGCATCATGCTCGACACGGCTACGGTGGCGATGTCCGTTCCTCCACGTGGTGCCACTGGAAACTGCTCGCTCTGCCAGCTAAGCTAATCACGGACATTCGAATGCAGGCGACAGGCCCTTGTGACAGGCCGGCCTACGAAGACCCATGTCACATCACATGGTGTATGATAAGTCAAGTTTCTCGAGATAGTGCTACGGCGTCCGCGGGAGCCGACGCGCACTCGCAAAGCCCGGCGAGTGTGAGAAGTATGCGAGGGTCCCTGGTGCGAGGACGGCATCGGGGGGCAACTGAGCTAGTCCGAAAGTCTCGTAACGTAAGCAGGACCCGCGTGGCTACGCTGAATGTGGGTACGTTGACGGGCCGCTCGTGCGAGTTGGTTGAAGCACTGGAGCGAAGAAGAGTTGATTTCTGTGCGGTGCAGGAGACGAGGTGGTCCTGCCGCAAGTCAAGGGACATAGGACGTGGCTTCAAGGCCGTTCTATGTGGAAGTCCCAGGACCACCAGTGGTGTCGGAATAATCGTCTCCGAACGATTTCGTGACTCGATTGTAAGCGTCGAGCGCTTTGACGATCGATTGATGAAGATCGTTGTCGCCGCTAAGGAGCGACTCTATCACTTCTTCTCTGCGTATGCTCCGCAGACTGGCTGCTCCGATCAAGCCAAGGATGAGTTTTGGAACCTGCTTGATGAGAAGACAGCAGAGGTACCGTCGAAAGATGTCATCATAGTCGCTGGTGACCTTAATGGGCACGTAGGTGCTGCGAAGGACGGGTACAGCTGTCATGGTGGTTTCGGATACGGGTCTCGTAACTCCGATGGTGAGCGTATTCTTGAGTATGCGGAATCGCATAGCCTCACCATTGTGAACACCGTTTTCCGAAAACGCGACTCCCACCTCATCTCATATTATAGTGGGAGCTCCAAGTCTCAGATAGACTTTGTGCTTGTGAAGGATCGCGACCGGAGCCTTGTCACAGACGCGAAGGTCGTGCCGTATGAGACGGTCGCCCCACAGCACCGACCGCTGATCTGTACTTTGAAGATCGCCTCTCCAAGGCTGAAGCAGGTCGAGCGATGCGGTGCTGCAAGAATCAAGTGGTGGCGAATGAAAGAGAAGGAAGCAGCTGTGATTTCTCGCGTGCGGTTACCGACAGTTACGACTGTTGATGAAGCTTGGAAGAAAGCAACCGACGCGATACGCCAAGCTGCAAGGATGGAACTCGGCACTACGAAGCCTGGACGACGCAAAGTCGACAAGCAGGCATGGCTGTGGACAGACGATGTGAAAGCGAAGGTTCGAGAGAAGAAGTCGCTGTATCATGTGTTTCTCGGCGACAGAACAGCCGACAACTGGCAGGTGTATCAGAAGGCGAAGAAGGCTGCAAAGAAAGCCACTCATTATGGTGATGTCTACCGAAAGCTCGAATCGCGCGATGGTGAGCGGTATTTGTACCGACTTGCTAAGACCCGCCATCGCCAATCTGAGGACATTGAAAAGTTTGTTGGCATCAATGATGAGAGCGGCCATCTTCTGACAGACCGCAAAAAGGCGCTGAAGCGATGGCGTGATTACTTTGAGGAAATTTCCACTATGGGATTTCCTCATCCGGCCATCCCTTCTGTGGCTTCTGTTCACGGTCCTGTTCACAAGATCACCGTGGAGGAAACAGAAGCGGCTCTGAAGAAGATGAAGCCTGGTAAGGCGACAGGGCCGGATGATCTGGCAGCCGATGTTTGGAAGTCGAAGCTCTGGTATCCTGCTGAGTGGTTGACTGAGTTCTTCAACCAGGTAGTAAAGGAGAAGAAAGTACCGGAGTGTTGGCACAACAGTACGACTATTCCGATCTGGAAGAAGAAGGGCAGTCCTGCGGACTGCTCCAATTACCGTCCGATTCGCTTGCTTTCGCATAGCATGAAGATCTTCGAGCGAATCCTCGATAGAAGGATCCGTGAAATCGTCAAGCTCTCCGACAACCAGTGCGGCTTTGTGTCTGGTTGTGGGACCATTGATGCTATACACGCCGCCCGCCTCCTGGTGGAGAAGCATCGCGAGAGACAGAAGCCGGTGCATATCGCCTTTCTCGACTTGGAGAAGGCTTTCGACCGCGTACCGCGTGAGGTTATATGGTACGCCTTGCGACGACACAACGTACCTGAGGAACTTATAGAGTGGGTGCGGATGCTCTACTCTTGCCCAAAGAGTAGAGTGCAAGCTGTAGCTGGAACCTCAATGGAGTTTCCCATCTCTGTTGGGGTGCACCAAGGTTCAGCGCTTTCTCCGCTCCTCTTTGTTGTCGTCATGGATGCCATTACGCGAGATCTTCAGCAGCCTGTTCCATGGACGCTGCTTTATGCTGATGACGTGATGCTCGCTTGCGAAGACAAAGACGATCTCGAGCGGCAGGTGCAAGCTTGGTGCGACCGTCTGGCGAGGTTCGGACTCAAATTGAACGTCAAGAAGACCGAGTACCTAACGACTGACGTGAACGAGTCCGGCTCCATTAAGATTAACGGTACTGAACTTGCACGCACTTCGGTGTTTAAATACCTGGGATCAGCAATAGCGTCTGACGGCGGTCTGATGGTTGAAGTGAACTCACGCGTGAGTGCAGCTTGGTCCAAGTGGCGTTCGCTGACTGGCGTGCTCTGCGATAGGAAGATCCCAGAGCACCTGAAGTCGAAGATTTACAGAGCCGTCGTGCGGCCAGTAGCGATGTACGGCGCTGAGTGTTGGCCTGCGACTAAGGAAGTTGAAACGCGCCTCAGCGTCATGGAGACGAAGATGCTGCGCTGGACGGCTGGAGTCACCCGCATGGACCACATTCGAAATGATGCTATTCGGCAGAAGTTCGGTGTCGCGCCAATAGCGGACAAGATGCGCGAAGCTCGCTTGCGATGGTACGGCCACGTTCTGCGTGGGAAAGAAGACAGCGTCCGCAAGATAGGCCTTGAGTTGGAAGTATCTGGAAAGCGGCCTAGAGGACGCCCGAAGCAGCGTTGGTCCGATACGTTACACACGGACATGAAAGTAGCTGGAGTCCACCCTGATCAAGCGCAGGATCGGGAAAGGTGGCGTCGTAACACCAGAAGAGCGGACCCCGCGACGATGCGGGACAAACGCTGAAGAATAAGAAGAAGAAGAAGATGCTCGACACGGCTACGCGTATCGTTCATCTCCCTTCTAATCGATATCGATCGGTAGTTCTCATTTTGTCTTCCTACTGCACGACAAGAATGAGCAACACCTGATGTGGGATTTATACTTCAGTCGTCTTCAACTTCCCACATAGTCTAACATCATACACAGCTCAACGAATCCAGATAGAGCTATCCCGAACTCAGCCTGGACGATGAATCGAATCGTAACACTCGAATGGCTTTTGTTGCCATCTAGGAGATTTGTACATGTTCTAGAAGACGTTAGTACAGTACACAAAACGTTGGGTACTGTGCAAGATCAGCCATCTGGCACTTCACTCCAGCAGCAAGATGAGCTTAGGTTACTGTGAAAACCCATGAGTGTTACAGCCAGCTGGAGCTGGCTAACGCACCATAGCATTGGATTAGAACTAGTCATGCCTTTCATGCAAATGTGATGATTAGTTTTATTGGGGGGGGGGGCAAAAGTAATGAGACAAATTGAAGAAAAATCTTTATCTCTTTATAACTCAATTACAACTCAACGATGCTGAGGAATGTATTTGCCATTAAGGGCAATGACCTTGCTGCCATCGCTCAGCCAACTTCCTGATCCCATCCTTCCAGAACTGCTTGAGCCTGGTGTTGATCAACTGCTCGATATGGTTGTCGAGGTCTGCTTGGGTTCTTGTGTCCCTTCCGACCAGGAAGTCCTGTAGGCTCAAGAAGTGGTGGTAGTCGCATGGAGAGATGTCCAGCGAATACGGTGGGTGAGGCATGTGAACGTAGCCCAACTGGCCAAGCTTATCCGTGGTTAATTGTTCCCGATGGGGTGCGGCGTTGTCGAAGAGGAGAATCTTCTTGAAGCGCTGCGAATGAATGAGAGCGAGTCGCCGGCCCATCTCTTCTATTTCGTTCACCATGGCCTTGGAGTTCATCGCAGTGCTCTTGGGAAACAGCTTCCGGTAAACCGATCCACGGGCGCAGACCCAAAAGCTCCAAAGGTGCTTCTCGCCGTGAACATCTCGCCGGCAACAGGTCACCAAGCCTCACCCAGACTCGCTGCTTGGCAGGGTTAAGGTAGAAGACGTACTTCTCATCTTGCGTGAATATTGAGCCCAGGCTGCTCGGGGTTGGGAATTGGGCGAGATTCGCGCGACACAGGTCGACTCGTCAGACCGGGGTTTCGGCATGAGACAGACTGAGGTTTTGGCATGCTTCTGGAAAGGGCGGAAGTGGTAACTTCTCAGATGGGCTTCAGTAAGTAGCATACAAACATACAAATAAGGTAAGCACGAAACCAGACTCCAGCTACGAGATATATGGAAACGGCATAGGGTGTCTCATTACTTTTGCCCCCCCCTCCCCTAATAAAATCGAGGAGAATGAGAAACAGCTGACAAAATTTGGCTACAACCAAATGGGCCTGCCTTGAGTGCGCCACGCACTCCAGCATTATGCGCCATAACAAAAACACTGAACGATTATTTCCTCCTGCATAGAGAGAGAGAGAGAGCGACAGCGTTTAAATGTTTCAAAGTTACCAGACACCCTGCACGAATATACAACAAAATACCTGATTGGCCTGGCCGCAAAATCGTATTGAAAATCGATTTGTTGCCGCCTACAATCGATTCCTGATCACTGCACAGTGTGGAATCCACCCAATATCTTTGTTCCGATGTTCCTTAAAATGTTGTATGAGATGCGCAATAAAAGACGCCGAAGGTGTTCCTGACCCTTGACTGCGCATCAGGGTTGCGATGGGTGCGGATGCGCTGAGCGTTGGCAGCCAGACACCAGGATTAGTTGGCTACAGCCGTCCGCTCCCATGAAACGTGACATGTCAGTATAATGTTAAACGTGAAACACAATGTCGCCACAACGGCTGAAGGACCTCTGAACGCTGAGTGGATTTTTCAGACTTAGGCCCTTGTCATACCATCGCTCACCCCGAGCGACGCCTAATGATATGCCCCCATATCGATCGGGCGGCGCGATGGAATCGATATGGTGCATATCATTAGGCGTCGCTCGGGGTTAGCGATGGTATGACAAAGGCCTAAGAATGGCCTAACCAGCAGAAGAAAGACACAAACGGCCAGCATACGAAGGGAACGAAAACATTGAGAATCATACAATGAACTCTAAAAAACCTATCACAACTCACCAGCAGTGCCGTAAGTTTACTCTGCTGTCTGCTTCGACTTGACTCCATCTTCAAGAGAACCTCTGCAGATCGTCAAGGTTAATAGGCATAGCGTACTTCCACTATCGATTGCACAGTGCGCGGCGCGCACTCGAAATTACTCATGCATTTCTGTAAAATTAACAACTTCGCCTCAGATCTTAGGATATCTCTAGCTTAAATTAAATTAAATTTTTGTGACATCTATGTGTTGTACAGCAAGTAACACCTTTAGAATAATTACCGAGCTTATGCGAACAAATCTTTTTAAGCTGGGGATACGTGAGAGTATTATTGCGCCTATGAATCGGGTCTCCATGCTGGGGACGTTTTTCGTTGTCATTTCTCATACAGAGGTTGGATGGACCGTTCCAGATCCTTCTTAAGAACTGCAAAAAAGCCTTCTCAGGGAATCCAACCATAAAGTCCTTGCCTTCCCCAATTCTACTTCCCTACCCACTGTGCCATCACTTCACGGCGGACGGAGTTGCTTGCGGACTACTTCACTAGAGCGCGGCTAATGCAAAGCGAAAATAATCCGTTAATTCGTTCCCTGATGTCTGCTTCAGACAAGGGACACAAATCGAACATCAGCGTTCGAAGCTGCACATATATGTCTCACCTCAAAGTGTTACTCCGACCTGTTACTTCCTGTCTCAGTACCTTGTATCCATGGTTTGCAAGTCCACTGTCCTCGTTTCTTTGCTGTTAACTGGAGACACTGGCTGATATAGTCGCCACACCAATAGATATACGTTTCTGAGAGGAGCACATATTGAATGCCTCCTGCTCGCGAAAAGCACTGACGAACTGATTAAGCTGCTAAGCGTACAACTGCATTAATTGACACGCGTCTGGCAATCGACATATAGTATTGACTCATTGAGGTGCAATCCCAATCGGGGGGGGGGGGGGGGCAGTCCATTTCAACATTTAAAGAAGAAATGCAAGACAATATGTAAATATATATAACCTTATAAATTGGTGTCCTTCTAATACCAAAATCGGTTTTCTAAATTGATTTCCTAGTCGGAGGGGGAGGGTTGAGGGATTAATGAAAATATAGTAAACTGAACCGAAACCTCTAACAATAACAATACTATAAAACCGCGAAAACTCGTTAAAGCGTTATTATCCTAATCAATTAGTGGATAGCGGCTTGCGACTTTTTTCCAAGGCAAATAGAGTTTTGGTTCACAACCGTGCTGCCCTGCATATGCCCCCCCCCCCCTGCACCGATGAAATCTTTTTAATATTTCAGCGTAACGCTCGAACATTTCCAAGGGAGGGGATCAGGTAAGTTAAGGCATCCGTATGTTGTATTGCATGTTGTATGTATTGATGCGTAGCTACCACTAACAATTCATAATGGACTACCCGCCTCCCCCCCCCCCCTTCTCATACGGTTGCGATGTAAGAAGAGTCACATTTACACATGTATCCGGAGGTGACAATGGGTATGATCGCTTAAACTCACTGGCCTATACTGACATTAAACAAATCTTCGTTATCTAAAGCGTTGGAAACCTTGTCTGAAACACAAATTTCGAGAGCACAGCTAATGTCGTGGATGTATACCTCTAACAAGGTAACGCAAATGAACCACAACCATTGGCCACATCACTAAGATAACGGTACTCATGAGGATTGGAAGCTTACTTCCACTCAAACTATGACGAACTCGGTATTTTTCCAAAGCAAAAAAAGATATCACCGGTAGAATAAGGGGATAATCGGTCAGCAAACAGAGGCAAAAAGGAGGTGAAGAATCACATTGTATCACCTGTATCACCCGCTGATCATCCAGTTGCTCGAGTGACGCCAGCAGCGTTTGCATTCTCCCCTGTCGCGTGCCGGAGTGCTCCGATGGAGCGTCCTCGCACACGAATGGCGTCATATCGTTCATTCAATGCTTTCACGAAGAAGTCTGATAAACGCGTTGGTGGGCGTCCTGGTGTTCTCTTGACATCTCGCGGAATCCAATCAGTGACGGCTCTCGTCCAGCGGGTGTCCGCGAAGCGCATTACGTGACCGGCCCACCTAATTTTCGACGACTTGGCCCATGCAGCACTGTTCCTGATCTTCGAACATCAATGAAGCTTGAAACTCCGAAGACCTTCTCTGACTTGCGTGAATCGTGTCACTCCGAGTACCGCCCTCTCGATTCCCCGCTGAAACGCTGAACACATGTTCATCCTGCTTTCCTATGGCACAGGTACTGAGGCGTATACTATCACAGGAAGAACGACGGTGTCAAATAGTTGCGCGGGCAGCCTGACGCTCTTTGTCTTCTCCACGACTTCTTCGACACTCTTGAAAGCTCCCCAAATCCATCGCTTCCTACTGCCCAGTTCCGGCGCTAGGTAGTTCATCACGTTGACTTTGCGACCTAGACACATACTATACGGAGCGTTCGGAAATACTGGCTCCGTTGAGCGAGAATGGCTCCGTCCTTCTCGCACAAACTTAGTCTTCATAAGATTCAGCTGCAGGCCAACGTTCCCACATACAGTATAATTAAAGCCGAGGAAGAGGTTATGAAGCAACTATTAGAGTAGGATTATTTTAAACACAGCAGCACTAAAGAGCCTCATTCCCCTTACTCCGAAAGAGCCCCCTTTTCTGCAGCGATGGGAAGGACGAACACGGAGGACTGATGAAATTCCAAGCCCTAACCAGGCTGTCAAAGCACTGAATGAACGATATGACGCTCTTCGTGCCCCTCGCGTGAGGAGCATCCATTGGAGAACCCTGGCACGTGACATGGACGAATGGAGACGCTGCTGGCATCCGCTTGAGCAACTCGATGATCAACGGAATGACAGGTGATACAGTAAGATTCGTTTGTTGCTGGAGGCAGTGCTTTTTTAGGAAAGAATAAACACTTCAAATGATAGCTTTAAAAAAATTTCCGTTTTCTTCTGTCTTTTGGCATTTTCGCCTTTTATGCTTTCTGGCGTAAGTTATTTGCTGTTATCTGATTTTTTCCAAAATTTGCGCCTATTCCTTGATCAACCCATGTAAAACATAGTGAACAGTACACTCAGTGTGGAACCGCATACAAGATGAAAATTTTGTTCCTCGTTGATCATTAATCGGTACTATTGTACTTATGGTACCCCATTTAACCTTGTTCAAAATAGGTCTACTAGAGGTAATCTGCCATGGGAAGAACGAGTATCATAGTCGTTTTTTGCGGAAATGCATTATAAGCCCGTTATATTAGGTTCGAATTTGCCAAAGCCTTGCGAAATAACGCGAGCTGGTAAGAGACGCAGAGACTCCGCCCCCTACCAGCACGCATTCGCGACAGTCACCATAGCATGCCTTGGCGTGCAGGCGCGGCGACTAGCTAAATACAGTGAATGTAGGTGCAGTCCTGTATCCTCTTTTCGATTGAAGATTCGATCTCGTCTTATTTGCTTTCATATTGTCAAGGGAGGGAACTCCAGGATGAAGGCAATTTTAACATGGGTGCGATAGTCGGCGCGCACCCGGAGTCCCTTCCCCTGCCCAATTCTGTGCTCTCCGCGTCAGCGGAGGAAAGCATAGAGCAGAGCTTTCGAGGCTTTGCGAGATTTTAAGACTTGTGCCCTGGCTAACCTCTGCTGCAGGCTAGAGGCGGCGAAATAGTGCGCATCGATAGGAGGCGCATTTTCTCCGTCTCTTACCAGCGCGCACTATTTCGCAAGGCCTTGGGCAATTCGAACTTAATATGACGGGCTTATAAGGCATTTCCGCAAAAAAGGACTATGATATTCGTTCTTCCCATGGCAGACTACCCCTAGTAGACCTATTTTGAACAAGATTAAGTGGGATACCATAAGTACAGTAGTACCCATTAATCAATTCGCTTTATCTGAATCTTTGATTATCCTTCTCAAACCATTAGATAAATGAACTACGCTTACCGATCCATTACTTCCTCAACCCATTCGTTCATAGCGTCTCCAACATTGGAAAAAGTTCTCAGCTACGAACCACTGTGCTCTCCTTCAGCTTCCAAATCAGACTAAAGAAGAAAGGTCTATTTCTGTAAGAAAACGGAAACAATGGTATCTGTTTAGACTGAATCATGATCCAATTAGCTTTTGGTGGTTCAGATGGTAGATAAGGACCCTTCACGTTTTTTTGCGCATATTTTGTTTGTTCCTTCAAATGGTTCAAGTAACAGACAAACATCACACGATTCGGATATACGCTTAATAAGTCTTTAATCTTTCACATTACGTCCCTCTTGTTATATTCGTTAGGTCAACTATCCTGTTGGCCTCTTCCGGTCTCATTCTTATTTATTGAGACGAGCTAGATCGAGTTGACCCATATCGATTTGGTGGTTCATTGATGGCATGTAGGCCTGGACTATGTGAGCATTTGTCACTGCCCGATGTCGACTTGCACTGACCGGCTGTTGCCGGCTGCTCATACAGGCCTGGCTGCTGGCTGCTGGCCGGTTGCAGCCTCTGTCGCCTAACGGCCGGCAGTTGACCGTTAGCCACTAGTTGTGAGCCACGGGCTGCGGGCCACTTATACGCCCCGACGGAGGTGGGCATATAACTGTATCGTGTTTCCGTGAAGCGGAAGTCATGACATTCTCGACAGTAAAAAAGAAAAAGTGTCGGTTTGCCTGTTTGTTCCTTGTTGGCACTATTGAGTTTTATTTCGTTTTGTTTCGTGCCTTATTGGCGCTATTGTGAGTGCTTTAAGTTTTTTCGATTCGTTCCGTTGGTGTTTGAGGGATTTGAGCAAGATGATAAATGCTCTGGAAAAGTATGATTGCAAATCTGTAGCTTAGCCGTTGGAATATCCTCTGTTGAGGTTTTTGAAGTTTGATTGTTTTTACATTATCGTCTGAGTATTATTTCGTTTGCGATTCTGTAGAGTTTAATGTAGTTTAGTGTAGAAATGGAGGAATTGGTAGTTATTGTGTGACAAAAAGGAGACAGCGGTATGAGATTTCGATCAGACGGATTTCGAGCGTTAGTATTGTTGCATAGCTGGACTGTAAAGGCGTTCGCACACTTTTGCGGCAGCACCGTGGCCAGTAAACGGCTAAGGTGGGGGGGGGGGGAAGCCTTCAAGCTGCAGCGCTCCTCCCCAATAGTGCCGCATGCTCATGGACGCGGCGCCTACGCAGCGCATTCCAATCGGGACCTACTCGCTCAGAAGGAGAGCGCGCTCCGGCGAGGGACCATCATCGGTGCCATCGGCTAAGCGTAGCGCAGACAGTCTCTGCCTGCGGTATTGCCGTGGCGACGGGAATAAATGATTTGAATCATTACTGACGGCGCTGCTTGCCGTCAACGGCGACCCCGCGTCCTTTCCTTATGCTGAAAGATAGGGTGCGGCGTTGCCGCGAAAGTGTGCGAATGCCTTAAGCCGTTTGAGCCCCCTGATGGGACCGCAAGATTTGACTCAACCCAGCTGGGCAAATGTGCAATAGACACTTTGAGAATTTCCAAAACAATCCATGAAGGGTACAAGTCGCGTAGGTGAGCAGCGGAGCGGGGGTGCGGTAACGGCAGAGCACCGACCGTACTCACGCACTGTACCGTAATCACTCCAGCCAATCAAACCCGAAACGAACACGCCACTTCTATGGCACTGCGGGGCTCGGCCGCACAGGCAGAGTCCGTGAGGTATCGATCAACGGTCAGCTGTTAGGTTGGAGAGGGTGTTGAGACGAGGCATGCGGAGGAACTCCGCCACGCGGTCCATCTAAGCTAAACGTGATGAAATGGCCTACAACCCGGAGTTCCTTCCCTTGCCAAAGCCGTGCCCGAAGGGCACGTCTGCGTCCATGTGGGAAGTTCAGCAAACTCGCCACGGATGTCCCCCAACCTACACGTGCTGAAATGGCCCACAACCCGGAGTTCCTTCCCTTGCCAAAGCCGTGCCCGAAGGGCACGTCTGCGTTCACCTGGGAAGTTCAACCAGCCCGCCACGGGGACCACCTAAACTACATGTGTTAAAATGGCCCACCTGGTCACTACCAACCTCGAAGGCAGTACCTCGCAGAGGAGGCGCATTCGATCGATGCCGTGGCTGCCGCGATTACGGTAGAAGTAACGACGAGTTCGCCGCACCCTCGCGGCCGCTACCGCACCCTCCGCTGCTCACCTCCGCGACATGTACCCCATGAAGTAAGGGAGCATCAGTAAAATTGTCTCACCATGCATCGTTACGAAGATTGTCGATCACCAACAATAAACCTTGTGCTCGGCTGGCTCCATTTCACTGGTCCTTGTTGTTTCGATCTGAAATGAGCACCTAGCTTCCAGGAAAACGGAACCAGCAGATAAAAGGATTTCTCACCATTCAGCTGATTGAGAAGCCAGCGAAAATCTCGTCCCTTTGGGAAATATTTCTGAAATCAACTGTAACTTTCCACTCGGTGTCGACGAAATCATAGGTACTCTGACGAAGTATAGTGTTAGGTGTTCATCTAATACTCCCAGAAACTTCTTGTATTAAGTCAAGAGCCCTTTATAGCCATAGAGAAAACAATATTAAAAATTGTGAATGAAGAGAAACCAGGTAAATGCCAGCTGCGTACGGTTAAACAGATCGATTTCAGGCTTACTTTGTTAAAGAATCTATGATGAAGAGTTAGTACGGTGAGCCTTCAAAAAGCTTTAGTTGCTAGATAATTTTGCTCCAAATAAAGGGGACTTCAATGTGTCCTGAATAGTAACGTTCTTGATCACATATCAGGTTATTTGGAGCACAACTATACAGCAACTAAAGCTTTTTGAAGAAAGATCAAAGAAATCGAGCCAGAAAAGGATTTCGAATTAACGCCGCCCATCTCTTATTCAATAATTTCTTTTCAAGTCACTATCGGTTTACTGACATCCGTTTTCCTTCAGAAATAAAGCGCGTGGCGCACTCCATAGTTGTGACTGACAACGTGACCGCTCTTCAGAGGTCTTTGCTTTTAAGCTGAACTCATACCGAGCGCATGCAGAACAATATACGTCTAAATCGTTCCGACATGACCGGTTACGCGTACGGTTGCGTAAGCGGGACAAAAAATAACGAGTACGGCGGTCGGTTGAAGTCCAGAGCGGAAGACGACCCATGAGAAAGTATTCCTAGGGAACAAATACTGCACTCAATGAGGACTTTAGTTCGGTAGAAAAGGAAACAACCAAAGGGTGCCATAACACCGTCACCTAGAATTGATGTCGTCAATTTTGAGACTCCATGATCTTTGCACAGACCATGTCCGTCAGAGCATGTCATCACTAGAAGCACAACTAAGGAACGAAATACGAACCTTCATCCAGCAAAACTTCATGTAGTGACGCTTAATCTGAATCTCAAGGAACTCAATAACACAGAGGCAGAGACGCTTGTTATCAGCTGCTCTTCAATAGTATCTCATAGGAAGTACCACTGCGGTTTGAGATTGAAACCTAGCGAGAGGAACAGAAGGAGCCAATTTTGTGCATAACTATGCATACATGTAATCACTGCATCGATAAGGAACTGAAAAATCGGACAAATAGTTGGATTAAGCGCTAACTTCTGAACTTCGCGACAAGTGCCAACAACACCTGATGTGGGATTTATACTCCAGTCGTGTTCATTTAGGGAAGCCCCTGACATTTCCTACGTGGTCTAAGAGCATACACAATTCAACGAATCCAGATAGAGCTATCTCAAACTCAGCCGCGAGGAAGAGTCGAATGGCACACGGCAAGTCGCCTCTGTTGCCATACGGGGGATTTGCACATGTTCCAGAAGACGTTGGTCTACTACACAAAGCAACGTACACTCTGCAAGACCAGTCATCTGACACTTCATTCCAGCAGCACAGATGAACTCAGGTCACTGCGATCCGAACCCATGAGTGTTACAGCCAGCTACAGCTGGCTAACGCAATAATGGAGCATTGGGTTAGAACTAGTCATGCCCTTTTTGTAAATGGGAAGATTAGTGTTAAAATTCAGAGGAATGTGAAACCGATTACAAAATTCGGCTTCAACCAATTGGAGCCGCCTTGTTGGGGTGCGCCACGCACTCCACTATTATGCGCCATAAGAAGAACATTGAACAACTATTTTTTAATGCATAGAGGGACCGACAGACATTTAAATGTTTCAAAGTTTTCAGACACTCCCCACGAACAGATAAAGGACGTACATGGCCTGGCCATGAAATCGTTTTGAAAATTGATTTGTTGCCACCTACAACCGGTTTCTGATTACTGCACAATGTGGAATCCAGCCAAGATTTTTGTTCCGGTGTTTCTTAAGTGGTCGCATGTGACATGTAACAAAAGACGCCGAAGGTGTTCCTGACCCTTGGCTGGGCGTCACGGTTGCGATGCCTGTGGCTGCCCCCAGCGTTGGCAGCCAGACATCAGGGTAAGTCGACTACGGCCGTCTCTTCCCATAAAACGTGACACGTCAGTATACTATTAAACGTGAAAACACAACGTCGCCACAACGACCGAAGGACCTCTGAACACTGAGTGGATGACGAATTCGACTTTTTTCAGACTAAAATGGCCTAGTCCACACAGGAAATAGGCAAGCGGTCAGCTCCGGAAGGAACGAAAACAATGAGAAACATACATATCGAACTCTAAAAATCTAACACAACTTACCGACAGTGCCGCAGGTTTTCTCTTTTTCCTGCTTCGACTCAGCTCCCTCTTCAGGAGAAGCTTTGCACAACGCCATATATGGAAGGTTAACATTCATACTGCACTGCGTAGCTCAGTGAAGCCGTATTCGAAAAGTAACAGCTCGGTCTAGAACCGCTGAAAAAAACATACAGGTGACAGCTCCTGGAATGATGTAAAACAAAGGAATGAGGAACTGTATATTGGAGCAGAAATATTATGGTTTAATCATGACGCTATCGATTGCACAGTACGCGCCGCGCACTCGAAATTAACCGTGCCCACTACGCTTACAAGGCAATCTACAATTACCATTACAGTTGCTACTACATAGATGTCCTTTTGCAAAAATCAAGACCTAGAAATTTCAGTGACCGACAACCGAAACGATAAGCGGCCGTGTGCTGCTCATAGCTGACTATTTTGCTCAGTTGCAACTTGAAGGATATGGCTAGGATAAACCATGACAAAGATCATGGCTTAAACCTTTTCACTGCTGCAATGAAGTACCCAAGGTGTGTGCGCTTGTGTAAAACTAACCACTTCGCTCCAGATTTTAGGATCCCTCTAGCTAAATCTGGTTTGCGACATCTATGTAGTACGTGAAAAAGTTACGGCTAGCTGTGTTAAATGAAACCCTGCGGTCATTTATATAATATTTGAGTTGACCACCAACGTGAAAACATGCCTTGCGACGACTGATAATGCTTCAAAAATGTAATCATCTCGCCCAGGGCAAGAATAGAGTGCAGCATCCACCTGAAGTAAAGTTATATAAAGCAAGCACTCATGTGCAGCATCCAAGGAGAACCAGAACAACTCACTGAATGTCGTATAAATAGGAATCACTTGTACAGAGGAAATCTTTCTTCACTTTGTTGCACCCATCGGTACCTGTTCGGTGAGCCTCTGTAAAAACCCGCGTTTTCCAACACGTCATCTGGTGCAAAGCGTCCCATCATGATATGGTTCGTTGCTGTAGCGACGTAAGCTTAACACTCTCATCTACACGCAATGCCAGTAATCTGATTCTTTATGGGAGCTTCTGTACTTGTTCCACCATGCTCCTCATTAGTATGAAAACCCATTCACATCGATTAAGCAGCGCAAACGATCGATATCTCTCGTCCTTGTAATGCTGCGCCACGCTTCTGCACAATTCCGCCTAAAAAGGCACTTAAAAGAACTAAAAACCTACCCCTAATGCGAATTGAGCTCCACAATTCTCGCGCTGGCGAAATGCCAAACAGCTGCAAAGAGAATTCCGCTCTATCAAAGATCACCTTACATCTTTGAGACAAGCTGCTGTAAGGCACCCATCCTTAACTGAAAACCACAGTTGAAATTCCGAACACCACTGGACTAAATACCGTCTCACCGTCAAGACTCATATTGACACCGTGAAACAATTTTGCCTTGGGTAAGGGTACATTTAGGTAACGTTTCCGATCGACGTACATGTACCGTCTGTTTAGACAAGGTGCCTTCGCGAAAGAAGAGGACAATCCTGAAAGTAGCTGAAATCATCGTTCCACTTACGGCGTCGAAACCCGTGAGAAAGAAATACCGATTTCATTGACAGAGTGAGCAGCGACCATGAATCCAACAATCGTACGATGCAACTGACAGAGTTCGCAGGTGGAAACGAGGTATGTCCTTTCTCGGGCGTCTATGTCTTCTTAACCGATAATGGTTTCTCAAACGACAGCACGACATGTCATACAGGCGCCGTTAGAGGGTCGGGCAGCTAGTAGCTGGTGAGCGGCCAGTTGATTCGCAGCAGTTCTGCTTTCTTCCACAACGAATCTACTTTTATTCGCTGTTGACGGTCCTTTTTACAACGCGTGTGTTCGCTTTAGTAACGGCGTAAACTAATGTAGCTGGAGCACGACCGACGAGTAGAAAGCATAACAGCGCTCCTCTTTCTTTAAACCCAGCAGAGACAAGAAGACGGTCCCCGCTGGGCGGCGCTCCCGTCTCCTAGGCGTGTGTTCAGGGGAGCGCTCCTCGTTGAATAAGTCATCGAAATAGTTGTAGATAACTTCGTAGTCGCCATCTCCAACGGCGATTCTGAAGGTTGGAGACGGCGACTATGAAGCTATTCACAACTACTTTTCTATCTCTCTCTACTGGACTGCTGCAGACCAGAAGAGAAAGATAAGACGCATGCACACTCCGCAGCGGCAGTCAGGCAGCCACGCTGAGGCCTTCGGTATACTCCCCCGTCGCGCCGGCAATGGGTCGCGGCGCGGCGAGAGCTGGCCTCCGCCCACATACGTGTGCCAGCTGCCAGTCGTGCATGCGGCTGTAGACCTCTTCCTGGCGGGCGGCGCTCCCGTCTCCTAGGCGTGTGCTGAGGAGGATCGTTCCCTTGTTGAAAAAATCGTCGAAGTAGTTGTAAATATCGTCATAGTCCCCATGTTTAACGACGATATCGATATTCAACGGCGATGGTTGGAGTCCAGGAAAAATAGATAGACCGGCTCCTGGCGAACTGCCCCTTCTCCTACTCGTCCCAGGAGGACATCCTTCCTCCTTGTTGGAATCCAGGAGAGACAGGAATGCTTCCTCGTGGCGGAGAGCGCTTTCTAGGCGTGTGTTGAGGAGCTGCTCCTTTCTTGAATCCCGGCTACATACGGAGACCATCTCGACGAGTGCAGATGGATGCTTCGCGGTAGATCCATATTCGACCGTGTTCTCTTTTCCTTCATACATGGTACAAGTTGCCTTGGACACGGTGGAGAGTTCCATCGGCAGTTCATTTGCCTTGGACACGGTGGAGAGTTCCATCGTCAATACCTAAAGCACATGCCGGAGCTTATCTTGCATACTCAGTCACAGAATATCAATCATTGTCGCCTGAAGATCTATAATGCGCAAGAGGTATGTCAGTTGGAAACATATGCATGTTCGCACACAACAGCACCTCATTTTTTAGAAAATTTCCCACCCACTGAATGGCTCGAGTAGCTCATCTTCATAGTGTAAGTGTGCACGTACAAGCACTGCCTGGTAACCAAATAGTCGCGTTTATCACTGAGTGAAACATTCCATTCACACATTTGTTCGAATAACCACAAGAGTCCACACCTGAAACAACCAGATCCAATAGCGTTAGAAGTCACCGTGCCAATAGCATGTTCGTGATTACTATTTAAAAAAAAGAAGTGGATAGCTGTACAACACCATTACGAGCGTATAGCCCCACAAGCGTGCACTCCAGCTCCTCACAACCATCGACTGACAACACTAAGGCCTAAGACATATTCCCGCGGGAGTGTACGTGGACGGGAACGAATCGTGCCGGGACCCTACTCCTGGCCATTCGTCGCCGTGTTGCAGGCCGCGAAAAGAAGCCAGGTGTAGGGCTCAAGCACGAGTCGTGCTCGTCCGCGGACACTTCCACGCGAGTACACCTTAGGCTTAATCCTAAGATAAGTCAAAAGTTACACTCACAAAGCGTCCCGCACTACTCACCACTAAACATACACATGTCCCGAGGAAGGTGTCCGAGAGCAACAGCCGCCCATATTCCGACGCTCACCAACGCACAAGGATCAGGTTTAGCTGAACAAATATAGTAAAAGTAAAGGTGACAAAAAATCCCTCACAAGGACTCACTGGTTTCTCAAACGGTTTCGATGTATGTGGGGCCAAATCTAGACATGTACCGTGTAAAATGTCGGAATTACACAAGGCTCCGCGTTACCAGAGGCGTCGTACTCCGTGTCTGAAATATGAATTTCGAGAGCACACCTGACGATATGAAATACAGCTTTAATAAGGTAAGCACAACATGTCACTATCTAGTCCACTTCTCCAAGAGAGGGTACTGACGAGGAAGGTCAACGAAGTGACCGTGAAGATTCACAAAGCGACCTATTTGTATTTGTTTATTACATGCACCAAACAGTAAATGTGAGAATAAAACAAGAACATCACAAAGCATCGCAAGAACAGACAACATGAACAATATGTAGCTGGAAGCAAAAAGAAAGGAATAAAGAACTAAGCGGGTAAACTGGACTCACAGATACTGGTCAACTGTGATGGGATCGTAAGATTTGGCCGTTTTGTTCAACCTCTGGTATTCAGACCCCAACCTGTGAGTGAAGAAGTTTGCCAGCACTGCAGTCGTGACTCCAGGTAGCACTAGCTTTCGCGTGGCTGCTCTAGTGTTTAGGTTTAAGTGTGCAGGACAAAGAAAGCATTACTGGAGATCTCAACCGAGCCTTTGATGATCCTAGGAACCATCAATAGGTCGTTCCTCTTTCTTCCGACATACATGGTATCGTAGGGCGTTATCTGGGAAGCACTGCAGCCGCTTCCAAATTTTCTACGGACCTCTCTGTAGGTCAAAAATGAAAAACCGTGCGCTTCAGTGCGGGATGATAATGCAAAACTGATGCCTGCAATATTCTTATCGTGCTCAGAAAACATACTGCAATAGTTTTGGAGCTTCAGTAATTGGTAGAAGGTGGGATTTGACAAATTCCTAATGAAAGCGAAGAGACACATTCACGGGAAGCATCCTCCAGGAGCGATCGGATGGCCGAGTGAATAGCGCGGCGGACTTGCAGGAGAATGACCAAGGGATCGATCCCTAAGGAATGGTTCGCGCATTGTTAGTAAAGATTTTTGCATTTTTATCAATAAAGAGTACATTTTAGCCTCGGCAAGGTTCAGCGTTCGCTTTTCAACCACGTTTTGAACCTCTTGCAGGATGTCGACCAAGCTAGCCTTTGTCGAGTAAAGATACGCCGCTGGCCATTAAACCATGTCTGTCTTGTGGGCAAATCTTTCATTAGATGCCATCCATGTGATACCTTTGTAATGTTTTCTATGAGTTGGAGAAGTGTGTCTTGTAGTAGCATCGTTTGGCCGCTCCTCCGTACTCTAGGGGTTGCAAGGGTGGGGAAGCAGTTGCACTCTAGAAACGGGAAGGGCGAAAGCAATACTTCCTATCATGCTCGCAAATCAGGTGAGAGCGACAAATACTTCCAAAAATAATAGAACACATTACAAAGAGATCGCACTTGGATAGTATCTAACGAGAGCCTCCTCAACAAGACAAGCGTATGTAGTTTAATGATCAGCGGCGTATCTCTAATCGACGAAGTCTAGCTTGATCAACATCGAGCAAGAGGTGAAAAACGAGATTCAAATGCGAACAGTGCACCCTGCCGAGGCCAAAATGCATTCCACATTGATGAAAATGCAAAAATCTCCACAACCACACCTTGATCACTCTCGTGCGAGTCCGCGGCGCTATCCATTCGGTCATCCGCCAAAACGTTTGCATTTCTGAACACCACAAGAAGGCGTCAGTTTTGCGTTATCAGCCCATACTGAAGCGGTAGTTTTTTTTTGTAATTTTTGACCTACCCAGAAGACTCAAACTATGGAAATTAATTTTGTACAGCTAGAGATGGGCCACGTGGACCATGGTATACTCATACGATCAGCTCACTACAATCAACAATTTGCCCCAATGACGTATGTGGGCTCAGCTCATTCTGAACACGATTTCGGGAAATATTCACATGATCGGCAAGCAGTAATGCCACAGCTAGTCCGTTGTCGCTACTGTATATCCTCGTACTCGTGCACTATCGCTTGACCTTCTCGTGCATTTACTCGACTTCTACCCGATGCATGGATAAAGTTTGGGTAATTATTTACCGGTATGCATAGGTTAGAGCCAACAAGTTATTTCACTCCTTTGCTTACTCCTTTCCTTTGTCTGGCTCTCAATTCTACTACCGTTCTCATAGGTTCCGTATAATTGTCAAAACGTAGTAGTAAGGTGCCCTTTAGAAAAAAAGATTATCTCTGACCAGATGAGTGTCACAACCCGTTAAAGCTGGCTATGGCACCATGGCACAGAAGGCTAGAAGCAATAACCCTTCAAGGGGTAGTTGGAGAGATAAGCTTTAGGATTCAAGAGAATGAGAAAGCGAAATTGGTGAAATTCCCACTCAAAACCCCGTTCACTGTACTTCTATGTACAATGAGAGAACAATGAAAGACCGACCCACACTTCACTAATCCAAGATTACCATACACCTACCCGGAAGGATAAGAGATAAAGCTGGCTCAGACCTGAAACGAAACTCAAAATCGATTCGTTGTCCCTACAATCAATCCCTGAACGCCGGGAAGTGTGGAGTCGATACAATAATGTTGGTTAGATGTACCACAAGCACAGGTATCTGATATGCGATGAAAGACGGCGAAGTGTATTCTCCCGCCGGAGAGGAGAAACGGTCTCCTTCGGCGTCTTTTAAACAGCAGACATGGAGCGGGTTTGTTTGATTTGCATTTCTATGCGTGGTCATATTCGCGCTTTGAAGGAATAAATAAATAAATAATAAACTCTACAAATTATTCCAACCCACCACCAATGTAAGGAATGCACACTATAGCTCGCTTTGACTCATCTCCGCAATGTTCAACAGTGCAACTCCGAAACTTCATGCATGAAAGTCGATAAACATAGTGTCGCGCGTGGTGCATAGCATCTTTCAGTGAAGACGAATCGAAACGTCACAGTTCGGATCAGAAACTGCTGAAAAACAAAGTAACAGCTCCGCGAGCAAATGAAAGAAGGGCAGCAAATTTGAGCAAGGCTCCAGTATGCCACTCTGGAAAGCACAGCGCGCGTCATGCTTTCCAAAATGACCCGTCTTGCCACGTCTTTACCAAAAAATGCCAGAACAGTTTTTAAAGGGGTTTGTGATTTGTATGAATAGAGTCAACTGTCCGTTCACCAAATACATCCACTGCCAACCGAAACAATAAAGAGCACTCGGAAGCCGATTCTCCTGGATCGATATTGATCAACAATCTGATCTGACTAAATGAATGGAAATAAGCCTATCACTCAATCCTATTAATTGGCGAGACAGTGTTGAAAACTGGGAAGGATGTGTGTTTCTCGCGTAAGACTAACTATTCCACTACAGTTTTAAGGGTCCATTTAGACTTTTGCGATATCTACGAAGAACCCAAGTAGAAAACAGAAGAAACCGTGGTACAGCGACCTGCTGTAACCACTCTTCGGCACTATTGTACTTTCACAACTCCACGGGTCGAGGAGAGGTCGAAAAACAATTTTCGTCCAAACTTCGGCTAGGGGGGTTATTTGGGGTGCTGATCACGAATCTGAGATACGTTTTTCGTTTCACGCTGGAGTACGGTAGGCTACGGTAGGTACGGGTGACTAAGGCTGCCAAGGTCATGATCGCCGATTTCGCCCAAACTTTCGCACAAACCACCAGCCACCCGCCCTGAAGCGTTCCTTACCCGCAACCTACCGTACTCCAGCGTAAAACGGAAAACGGATGTCATATTCGTGATCAGCACCTCAAATAACCCCCCCCCCTAGCCGAAGTTTGGGCGAAATCGGCGATCATGACCTTGGCAGCCTTAGTCACCCGTACCTACCGTAACCTACCGTACTCCAGCGTGAAACGAAAAACGGATGTCATATTCGTGACCAGCCCCTCAAATAACCCCCCGACCTCTCCTCGACCAAATGAGTGGAAATAAGCTTATCACCCAATCCTATTAATTGGAGTGACAATGTTGAAAAATGGTAAGGGTATGTGTTTCTCGCGTAAGACTAACTATTCCACTGCAGTTTCAAGGGTCCATTTAGACTTTTGCGATATCTACGAAGACCCCAAGGAGACACGAACAGAAGAAACGGTGGTACAGCGACCTGCTGTAACACTCTTCCAGCTGACTAACAACATGGAGACATACCTGACGGCTGCCACTGCATTGGAGAAACACTTCTCATGTGATAACAGCACTGCATCCATCTGAGGAGAAGTTAGCTAAAGTAAATATGCAACTATACCATTTAAAGGAAAGTCAGACCAACTCAGCCAACAACGTATAAATGGGATTCACGTGTGCAGTGAGCACCTTCTTCCACTTTGTCATACTCATCGACGACGGTTTCATGAGGTTGTTGCGGTAATTCGAAACTGTTCCGGGACGTCGTCTGTCAAACTTGGTACTCTCAGATAACTGAAATACTGCACTGGTTTGCTTCACTATTGGAGCATCTATACTTCCTCTGCCGTGATGTGCAGTAGTACAAAACCGATCGACATTCATTGATTATACGATTTTAGCTATCAATACCTTCTAGTGCTGCAGGCTCCGTCCGATACTGCTCGTTTTATTTAAAATACATTAAGAAAAACTAAAAACCTACTATTAACCACTTTGACGCTCGCTCCTCAAGACTTGTCTTCTGCAGTTAAAGATAAAACTCGCTCCCTCGAACAACAACTCGGACGTCGCAACAAGCCTCTGTGAGACACGGACCCTTGTCTGAAAGCTGCACTGTTTTACTACTTATTTATTTACACTACGGGGTACATAAATCACAGGTAAACCACATCTCATGCGCTGTGAACCTAACACGCGTAGCTACGGACTGCGTAGCTACCCGCGCAGTGTTGCGGCGACAGTGTACCGAAGGCGATAGACGGTCTTATTTATAAAGGGATATAGCCGGCTGTGCGCGTCATTTATGGTGTGTGAGGTGCCACCGCACACAGCTGCCTCATGACATTGTACTCTACGCCTGTTTTAAGCACTCTGGCGTTCACAAGCGTCGACCGTCGGGGAATCGCAGCTGAAGTCGGACTGTCGCGGTTCGTGGAGCGATTGCTCGATACTTGCGCGGCAATCACCACCGAGACGCGACTCGTACTCCGCCAGTGTGGAGCCTATTGGATCTGACAGAACCAATAAAGCTGCATGGTGACCGTAATAGTCGTATAGAGAGGCAGTAATAGCCAAAATAAGAAGTAGCAGTAATATTTGTGTACTGCTTGACGGTGTTGCGGTGGTATATACTCCGGCAGGGAAGTCCGCAGCATTTCCAGAAGTTCAGCAACCTACGGGCTAAACGAAACCTGCTACTGGGAGCTTTAAATAGGAGTTTCCTATTGTCCCTATTGTAACGCATCTAATATAGAAGACAGTGACACCAATCTACTCGAAAAAATGGTATCACTTAGAGAATCTATCTTTGATTGCGCTTTTCCAAATGTATAAAGTGATGATAGCTCATGTGATAGCTTCTAGCTGTTTACTAAACACATCCCAAAGCAGCGACAGGTTTGTTTGCAAAATGTCAATGTATCTTGAGATGATTCAAATCAGTTTCCTTAAACCTCCAGTGGCTGGTATCGAGGTTGTAAGCTATCATAACGATGTTTTGTTGCGATCAAATCTTCTGTTTTGTGATGTCCAAAATGTCTCCAGAAATGCGCTCGATCTTAGCCACGGTCATATGAATGCGATAAAGTCATTTACTCTGCCAAATGTTTCGTTGAAAATGGATATCATTGTTCAGGTAGAAAAGAAGTGGCCACGGTCATTCCACACGCCAATTCGAACACTTGTTAAATAATTTGATTCACTACTGTTTTCTTTCCGGTGTTTCATTCTTTAGTTTTCTCCGTTTCCGTTGCTTTTCTCCTCCACGCCCTGCTTTTTTTGCAAAGAATTGCCGAACATCGCTGGTAACCACTACTCGGCAAACAATGTCTCTGTTCTCAGCCTGACTGCGGTGTTGCAAAAGTGAAACCGCGTTGTTTCTGGTGTTTGGGAGAAAGTTTTCACCCTGTCGCAATGAATTGTCGTGGTCAGAGTTTTCGAAAAAGAAGATGGCTCCGTGGTTCTGGACCACTGCCGATCATCGACCGGTAATGTCGCTCCGTTGCGGCGACTTTTGTCGCGCTCGCCTCGTCTGCGGCGACGATTCGTACATAATGTCCCGCAGTCCAATACGAGTTGGGACTAATCCTTATAGGCTTGGATATTTTCGATATGGAGACTGCGGTGTTTTGTTTTCCTAGCGGGAGCCCACCACTATACTAGGATTCTGCTGGAATAGAAGGCCCAAGCACGAAAAAAGACAAAAAGCCATAACTCCACACGCCCGCCCCCCCCCCCCCCGCAGCCCGCCAACTCGTATTGCTCCGAAAACGTATCAAAATAGACCTCTGGAGCGATTATTAGGAGATATCCCCGTCACGCTCAGCTGCGAGTGCTTAAATTGGGCGCGGGGTACGGTATCATGAGGCAGCTGTGTGCGGAGGCGCATCACGCACCCTAAATTACGCGCACAGCCGGCTATATTTATAAATAAGACCGGCGATAGACACGCACATCGCGCGTCGCAGCTGCGTTCGGTCATCCCTACTGGAGCGCGTTAACTCGCTCACTGCTTGGCAGCTATTTCGGACATTACTGTTAGTATGTTGTAGTAGGAAAATACCTCCTTACAGGTAAATAGTGTAAATGAAGAATATCAACAAAAGCAGAAGGCCCACAAAGAAAGACGCCAAATAAGTAGCGTAAACTATCCACTACTAAGATGGTCGCAATCCTCGTTTATCTACACCCTCACCTCTCCCTCCCTCACCAATGTTTTCATAAAGAAAGAAGCGAATAGCAACGCAAATATAATAGTTGTGAAGGCTTCTCACGGCACTGCGTAGTACACATCTCCAAATGAGCATGAACCGGAATAAGGGAAAAGAGAACATCAACGGAAAATAGGCGGACAAGAGCAATAAGTCTCGGGTGGGGGTGGAGGTGATAGTCACTTTGTATTCAGCGATTTTCCGCCTTGGTAGGAAGGCACATGGATGAACAGTTGAATCATAGGTGGCCTAGCTCAGTTCAGCACAGGGATAGAACTCACCAGTGTTCCATAAACATTTTAGTTTCATGCAGCACTGAATGTACCATAGGGCAGCTTTCCATGCGTACAGTTACCACTCTGTGAGCTGAGGTGGTCGTCACTGGCATCTGTCACACATTGTATCACACGGAATAACTGTCGACTTCTACAAATACAGGTCAAGCCTGTATACTGAGCAGAAACGAACGAAGGTGACGGAGACAGCTCTTGAAGGACACTAACCAGGAGACTATCTCAACGGTAGGTCGGAACGGCCCAAGTGTTGTATATGGGCAGAACCACCTCTATCTGGGAAACAACAAAACGCAAATATCTCGACCCCAATTCAACTCTGCGCAGAGTTATGGACGACGGAATTTGGGCCGTTGACGGCGTTACCCCTATGCCTGCAGGCGGAGGGCGAGCTCAGGTTGCCTGGAAACAGCGATGACGAGCGAGCGATAGTGGCGCAGTGCGTAGAGGGGCGGCGCAATCCTCATAATCGCTGTTTCCAGCCAACTTGAGCCCGCCCTCCGCCTGCAGGCATAAGGCTAACACCGCCAACGGCCCAAATTCTGTCGTCCCTAACTCTGCGCAGAGTTGTATTGGGGTCTAGATATTTGCATATTGTTGTTTCCCAGAGAGAGGCGATTCTGCCCATATACAACATTTGGTCCGTTCCTACCTACCGTTGAAATAGTCTTCTGTTAAGACAATGAAGCCGTTTGCTAGTCAAACCAAAGGCGGCGGTAGTGAATAGATAGCCGCACCCGAAAGCGAACAAACTGATGAAGTCCAGCCAGAAAATCGTTCTGCTCGCTCCCAGTGCGAGAGTAATCGCTTAGCCGCTATTCCCGGGAAAAGGAAAAGGTAGAAAAAAGGGTCAAGATGAAACAGGTAACAAGATACTACACGTATAACAACAGCTCTAGTGTTAAGTAAAAATGTAAAACTATAAGGATAAGGATAAAGGACGGCGCTGATGAATCCCTTTCCGGATGTGCCACACTTTCTTCTTCTAGAGGAAGTCGTGGAGCCAATCTGAATTCGTATTTGGCCTGCACAATGACTTACGGTGGCTAGCGGAGGTGCGCGTAATTACGATTTACGGTTAACGATTTTACGATTTACGACATTTCGGGTCGTAAATCGGGAGTTTTCGTAACTTGTGTCCTTTAATCACCAGACACTCACACCTAGCGCGCTCCAGTTTGTGTAGACGTTTGTCTAATTTTTGACAATGGACACCTCCCGCAGGACTCCGGAATTCGTGTGTAGAGTATTTGACGGCCTTGCTTTTATCACGTTTTCGAAGACTAGATGAGTGAGATAAAAAGAAGAAAAAACGTTCTGATGAAAAAGTTGCAAATCTGGTGAATTTCTACTTTTTCATCAAAGCCGCCTATGGTTCAGCGCCTTGTAAGCAGACATCAGAAGAATTTTGTCTTTCTGCTTTTTAAAGTGACCTTAAGGCATTTTCTAGGATACTCTGTATTTCTAGGTTAATGTAGACTGCAGTGCATCTTCTGACAGCACTTCTCAGTACCAAAACGTTTTGCTACCCAAAACATTGAAGATTGCCGACTCTTCATTTGTTTCGTACGGACCCCCTCCCCTTCCCCTTGAATTTTGGTTCAGCGTGACTAGCAGTGCCAAGTAACTTCTGGTTTATACTTTTTGCAGCACTTCCCTTTTTACTTGTATTAGAAAATTGGCCTTGACATCGAGCTAACAACGAGTGGTACTCGCGCAATTTATCAGTGAGAAAGTGTTGAAAAGAGTGGACAGCCGAATCTTACGATAAAAATGTGGAATTGCGTGCTCTAGAACGTTTTTGCGATGCGCTAAATATTCTATGTTTTCACTTATGATTCTTTTGATTCACAAGGTTGACCAATAAGCAAGTACTTTCTTCTCTGAAAACCATGGCATGAATTTATATTCTGAAAGATGACAAAGGTACATAATTGTTTGCTATGAAGAACGAAAACAACATGTTTTGCAGACATGCTGGCGCCATGCACGAATCGTTTTCTCCGAGACCATCTTCGAATCTCTAGTCTTGTTACGACTTACGGTTTACGATTTACGATGGTTTTATCATAATTATGATTTACGACATTTCGTATTTCATTTACGCACACCCCTGGCGGTTAGACGATGGATGAGTCAGGTCAGTCAGACAATTCGCTTTTCAAGCGGAAACTAGACGAAACCTAAGCCGCGAGCTGTTTCGCTCGCCGTGCAGCAAGGCGTTCTCAAACACACATATCGATTGGGCGGGAAACGATCGATGTCGGCAGATCTCATAACGTCCCATAAAACGGATCTCATAAGTGATTGTAGCACGAATGTTGCCTAAATGCAACAGTACCCTACACGAAAATACACTTTCAATGAAGTGCTTTGTCTGCTGTTTAGTGGAAGAGCACACTAAATAACATAAAGGCAGTGCCCACCAAGATGGCCATGGTTGTGGTTGGTCGATGTTGTTCCTAGTTTCGCAGTCGTCGGTGTCGTTGCTGTACGGGCCTGCACCTGTACTTGATACTAAATACCACATATGCTTTGTAGGCAGGCAGCATATTGGTGATTAAATTTGTTTTTAATGACTTAGTAGGTACTTGTGCTTTCAATAAAGATATTGCGATCTACAACTGTGCTATAATTGTGTAGGAGAAGCACATTCCTTGCACAATTGCACTACTTTTGGAAACTCGCACAATGTGTTTTTGCGCATCCTTTAAGAGTTTGCAGAATGAATACCTTAGTCCTACTCCCTTCAGAATTTGGCGAAAAAAATTCAAAGGTGAATCAGAGTAGGTCTTCTGCTACTGAACTGTTTTCATGCGCTTACATGGAGAAGGTTAGCACTCCTGTCACCCTTTTAGCGTGAGTATTGTTTCAATTTTACTGCAGGCCGATCTTTTGGAGGATCCGGTTTTGGTAGCAGTGGCTTCGGTGATGGGGATAGCGCTGGTTTTGGCGCTGGTGACGACAACGCATTTGATGGTGGAGGCAGCTTTGGCCAGCAGTCTGGCGGATTCGGTGACCAAGACGGCTTTGGCTGCGGTACCGACGATTCCGGCACAGAGTGGGTGGTGGCAGGAGAGGTGCGTATCTGCCAACCAATTCCGGGAAGTTATCTGTACATCCGTGCATTTCCCTGAAGGCATTCAAACAGGTGAATTTCCAGAGCATCCATGGGGTTGTTTCAATTTTTACGCACTTAGTTGAAGGGAATGCAGCCATAACTCAGGGGCAGGAGTATGAGCAGTAAGTCATATTTCGGAGCCTTGATATGCAGGGATCCATCAGGCTATCGCTTTAAGAGGAGGCAAAATATAAGCCAAAGGCTGTTAAGCAGTTTTCACTCGGCTATACCTCCTCCACTCTGCTATATTCGTCGACTTCACTTTCTCCAATCATTTATATACATTTTTGCCCGCTACAAGCCCCGTACCCCGACTCATTAGTACGCGATGAGAGATACGCATCTCTCCTATCACCACCCACTCTGTGCCGAAGCTGTCGGTACCGCAGCCAAAGCCGTCTTGGTCACCGAATCCGCCAGACTGCTGGCCAAAGCTGCCTCCACCATCAAATGCAATGTCGTCATCCGCCAAATCCAGCGCTATCCCCATCACGGAAGCCACTGCTACCGAAACCGGTCCCTCCAAAAGATCGGCCTGCAGTAAAATTAAAACAAAACTCACGCTAACAAGGGTAGCAGGAGTGCTAACTTTCTCCATGTAAGCGCATGAAAATAGGTCAGTAGCAGAAGACCAACTATGATTCATCTTTGAATTGTTTTCGCCAAATTCTGACGAGAAAAGGACTAAGGTATTTCATTCTGCAAAATCAAAGGATGCGCAAAAACACACTGTGCGAGTTAGACAATTATAAACGGCGGATATCAGGACCGGCTCACCGTAACCGCAGTGCGGGTTGCGCCGAGACTTTGCTGTCTGCGCCCTCCTAGCTCAGAGATCGCGCGTCGGCGTCCACACTGCGACGTCCGATCGATGTCTTGTGCGCCCGCGATGGCGCCTTGTCCCAGTGGGTCGTGGTGCAGTAGGTAGAGGGTTTGCTTCATGCGAGGTATGTCGGGGGTTCGGTTCCCGGGGGCAGCGACGTTTTTGCGCTTCAGCTGAGTATCTGAGATCTGGGAGGTTTCGACGTCTGCACGACGTTGCGCATTTTTTGCGCATTGTTTCAGCCGTATGCGCTTCGCCGCTCGAAGAGCGCGGAATCCAGCCGCGAATTCCCCCTGAGCGAAGAAAGCAGTCTTCATACGAGTAGCTTGTATGGCACACACCCTGGAGTCCCTCCCCCAGCCTGGCTCTGCGCTCGAAGAGCGCAGAACCCAGCCGCGAACACCCCTGAGCGAAGAAAGCAGTCTTCATACGAGCAGCTTGTATGGCACACACCCTGGAGTTCCTTCCCTAGCCTGGCTCTGCGCTCGAAGAGCGCAGAACCCAGCCGCGAACTCCCCCTTAGCGAAGGAAGCAGTCTCCATACGACCAGCTTGTATGGCACACACCATGGAGTCCCTTCCCTAGCCTGGCTCTGCGTTCGAAGAGCGCAGAACCCAGCCGCGAACTTCCCCTGAGCGAAGAAAGCAGTCTTCATACGAGCAGCTTGTATGGCACACACCATGGAGTCCCTTCCCTAGCCTGGCTCTGCGCTCGAAGAGCGCAGAACCCAGCCGCGAACTCCCCTTAGCGAAGAAAGCAGTCTTCATACGAGCAGCTTGTATGGCACACCATGGAGTCCCTTCCCCGCCTGGCTCTGCGCTCGAAGAGCGCAGAACCCAGCCGCGAACTCCCCCTGAGCGAAGAAAGCAGTCTTCATACGAGCAGCTTGTATGGCACACACCCTGGAGTCCCTTCCATAGCCTGGCTGCTTCTACTACACAATTATAGAACAGTTATGGATCTCAATATCTTCATTCTCCGTAGGAGGGCTACTTAATTGGAGTAGAGTAGTAAGGAGGATCTCGAGGGGGGGGGGGATGGATCTACCTGGAAGAAGGGACCTGGAGGAGGGACCAGGACGGGGAACCAACAAAAAGGGAGCCGTAAGGGAATTCATACGGGAAACAAGGAATCTCCCATATGGACAGCCTCTTCATGCTCGACACAGCGGCGACTGCTCGAACTTCTGAGCTTCTGGATTCAGAAAACGACTCTTCTAAGCTTCTGGGTTCAGAAGACAGGCCCCCTATATCGCGCAACAAGCGTCATGATTCTGAATCGTGTCACGTCTGCCGTGAGCATGGGAGGACCACTGAAGGGGTGGTGGAGAAGGGCAGCAAGGGGGACCTCTGGGGTGAACTAGAAGTGCGACTAGGAAGGAAGGCAAGAACCAGGAGGAGGGACCAGGACAGGGAAACCAGCAAGAAGAGACCAGTAGGTCAATAGTGGAATCAAAGAAGCGGGCCACAGGCCACATTCATCAACCGCTTACCGGCCGGTAACCATATATCGGTTGTCGTGTCTGTATCTATGCAGCTCTGTATCACTCTGTACCACATACTACATACTTAGGCCGGTATGGTGAATCCGCGGCAAGATGATAGCGGCGGTATCGTTGATGAATCTGGCCCCAGGAGTTGGGACCAGGAAGGTGGGGGACTAATGAGGGGAGGGAAGACCAGTAAAGGCGGACCAGCAATTAGATCCATTACGACGATGAAACGAGTGAGGGAAAACCTGGCTTCGGACGACCCGTTAAGCGTGTCGGAGCACTTGTTGGTTGATAAATGGTACATACGTTAGGACTTCACCTTTGAGATTTCTATTCAGTATTATTTTCTAGCGCTAGAGGCGGTCAAAGTAAGAAACAAATACCAAGAGATGGAACCGATGTAAGACCTGCAAATTTTAAGCATCGGGTTGACGCTGAGTTCCCAAAGTTTTCAAGGAAAATCGTAACCAGATTTACTGAAGCAATACAAGAGGCTTACTGACCGGTATCTCCCAGAAGCTTCTTAATACATTACCAATAATACGAGTTTGCCTAGGCAGTATCTAGTTACCATAAATTGTGTTGTTCTATTCAATAACGTGTAATTTTTGTTGTTGTTGTTTTAACCTTGCGTGAGATTGCTCACGTACAAAATAAATGAATAAATATGACAACGAATCCGTAACCAGCAGTGGTGCCTTTGGGCTACCCTATTTGTTCTTCTGCGAACTAGAGGTACGGAATACGCAGCTGACCTTCCCCATGTCTCTAGAGAGTTAGCACATAGAAGTCTCCTTCACCGTTCACAAACAGGTTTGCTATGAAAAGTAAGATATTTTGAAAATAAAAGGGAGCGTAACATAGAAACAAAATCCAAGCTACTACTCGAGATCATGTCGTGCCCATTTACTGTCGCTCATCGCTACGATCGCGCGGTTCATAGTCAATAAGCGCGCCCTGAGGTAAACAGGACAGAAGAATTCAACGGAGAAACAACCATACGTAGATGTAGCTGTTGGAGAGGTTCGAATCAAAGGTTCGTAAATGCATTCCGTGGTGTGATACCACACCTAAATTTGAAGCCACAAGGACGTCACTCCTTCTACGACACTCAATGTCAGAAAACAGAAGACCAAAGCGGCAAAGCAGTCGAACTTCGCCTTCAACTGTTGACGAAAGTACATCACTACGGCTATTGGAAATGCCAAATTCATTCAACGATCAACAACTTCTCTACAGATTTATTGTATTATATTACACACAAAGTTGTTGCATCTTGTGTTAAATTTCAAATATAGTTAATAAAAGTAGAAGTATTGATTAGGCAAAAGGCTATCAATGTTAGCATTCAGAACGCAGCGCCACTGGGCGACTGGAGCATGAATGCCGCGAAAAAATGCATGAAAGTGGAACAAGAGCTTTTATGAAAATGTAGTTTCTACTAAAGCTGGAAAGATGTTTCTTCGACGTCGCTTTCCATAGCGCCGTCGTTGATGTTACTGTTGTACCAGCCTGCATCTGTACCTGATGATGGATATTTAGAAGAACAAAGTCTTCTCTATTCCTTTGAAATGTAGAGGTTAGTAAATTCATAAAGGTCTTCGATTTGCGTGAGTAACAAAACAGCAAAAGAGCAGCTGGTCTTACCTGTTATCCATATAAATGCAGATGCCGCAGTTTGGCGGTTTGCAAAGCGAACAAACGGTCATAGCTGCAGGACGAGAACAAAAGTGTTTATTGTGGTACTTCAGTTTCACACCTTCTTTCAAAGACGTTTTAATTTGTCTATTCGTTGTTTATACCACAGAAAACTCATATCCGTCGAGCCAACATGTCATAGCACTGACGTCACTTCGAATTCTTTACTTGAAAATGTAGGTTCTCAAGAAACGATACTGCAGAGTTGCGCACTGATTCCCATGCCAACGTTTCCCCAGAAGGCACTTGACTTCAATCACAGGGAATCAAACGCTCCCAGTGCTCAAGATATCACTCGCTTACTGTGTGCAGAAGTTGTACTTGCTCTCGAATCACACTACCAATGTATAGGGTGCTCTAACGAGTAAAACAAACAGCAGCAAAATAAGAACTCTGCAAGAACTGTAAGGCCCATGTAGAAATTCTTGCCTTGCAAGAAGTGTCCCGAACAGGTTTGGTTGGCAACCGCAATCCCTTGTAGGATTTATCTGAACGAACTCTGTTACGACCATGGTTTCACCGGAACGGAATATATGGAATAGACGTCAGAACCCCTCAAAGCTCAACAATTCAGTTGAAGAGCAAAAATACCACGACGCAGTAGAACTGAACCTTCCACTTCCCTAGCATGAAGCAACGTCACTATACACTGCGCTCCGAGCCGTTTGCCGGGATAGGCTCTTCGCGCGCACAAGAGACCCACAGCGTCGAGGCGCTGATTCCACAGTAACTTCACGGACCCCCTGCTTCTTGGGTTTAATGGTTTGGTAATGTTTAATGGTAAAGGAGAATCCTCCTGTATTATTGGTTACCCCCGTCCAGACATACGCTTCAGACCCTTCCCTTGTTAGAAGATGTTTAGAGCTCTATCGCGATGAGACGCAACGAAATAATAAGCTCGCATATTGATTGGGCGCTCAATGGCTGTTCCATGCGGCCCGTTTAGTCCACTTTCTTGAAAGCGCTGAATAGAATTCGCACCGGTTAACTGGCATATAACCGATTGTTTGAGTAGTTTTGAAAAAAGTCATAGAGTTCAGTTTTTTTGACAAAACCTTACACCGCGTTTAATTGCGGAATCCACATTCTCCTCTCCAGCATCTCATATTGAATATAAGGATAAGTCTACTGAATAAAGCGCCCCGATAGTGTTTGCTGTAGTGCTTCCCAAGCCAAAAAGACGACGAGAAATTCTCGATCGATCCCCAGACGTCATCATATCCAGTGTTGGCGCAATGTTTCATATCCTTGCGTTCTATCTTCACATCAATAGAGTATGCTACTCACCAGTAGACCCTGAAGACATCCCCACAGCGCTCGACGATTAGTCCCGTGAGCATTGGTGGATGGCGGACGACGTAGCAGTAATATCTGAATGAATATCGATATACGGTAACGTGGCGCAGACCGCAATCACGGACAAAGTACTTTTTACTCAATTTGTGATACATCAGATCTGCTGGGCCGACACTGCCAGAGAAGAGCAGTTATGTTAAAATTGTGACAACAGCATAAAAAGACAAAACAAATGTGATAACAACCTTGGCCACCATTTCAAACAAGACAACATCGGTCTGGAGCTTTGTTAAAATTAAAAATCTCCTACTGGCATTTCGCAGCCCATTAAGCCTCATCAGGATGTGTACCACTTAGCAGTGCCTAGTAGCGTAAGGCATAAGATCAACTGCGTCCTGAATCGCCGACTAACAAAAAGTTGAAAGCTCGCACAAGGTTAGGAATATTTACGATACTGCTGTCGGCTCGTTAAATCATAACATCAAAGAACTACCAATTGTACGAGTCGCAAATGTTTTATACACATAATATTAAGTTTGCAATCTCATTAAATAGAAATACAAGTATCATAAAAACGAGGACCTTCAAAGTGAATTACTACAAAAAGCACGTACATCTGTCTTTGCTGAGCACTGTGTTGTGAACGAGTAAACTCGGTACGTGCGAACTTTCTGCGGCGTTATACAAAAAATTATACGACAAAATTGAAAAAAGCTGAACAACTAGAAAAGAATCTCAGTTCCTAGATCCACCACATTGTTCAGCACTCCGAATGCCTTTCTCTCAGTCAACGAAGCACTTCTTGAGCAAAATTGATTAGAAACCGATACCTAGTTTGTTTCCGAGCCTAACTTCATCAAGAATTGAGCCTAACCCGGTAGTCTTTTTCGAAGCGCATGTTAATTTGTTTCGTCGAACATGTACAGGAGCTCCCGACTAAGGATAAAAGGAGGATAGATGGCGGGGTTTATCAATGCCTAGTGGATGTGTCCCGCGTTACTTCTACGGGATATTGTGAAGGCAATTTGAACGCGTATTCGTTCAGTACAGTAACTTTCGATGGTCAGCCCAAAAGCAAATCTGTGTTTAATCCGTCCCGAGCAACTTTATGGGGGGGGGGGGGTGGGCTTGGCTCCGATAGCTCAACCAGTAACGATTGATACTGTTGTTTACTGATATCTTTAACTGCAGTAGTACACTGTCGCTGTGTTGCTGTTGTTGATATAATAATTTTCGTGAAAAATGACACTTGATATTATTCATCGTAACAGTTTAACTAATATTATTAATAATAATATTAATAATATTAATATTAATATTATATATATGATTAATATGATATGATATGATGAATATGATATGATTAATATTATATGATTAATATTCATCCTCCAGCCGGAGACCTTCGCTACAGAACGAGAACTACCCATATCGATTAGCCAGTGTAGGAAGTCGATGCAGTCCGCTATGAACGTTCCTGCTTGTTACCTTCTTCTTCTTCAGCGTTTGTTCCGCTTAGTGGCGGGGTCCGCTCTTCTGGTCGTTGCCTAGGCTGTCCCTTAGGCTGTTTTCCGGGCACATATATGTTGAGGCCAATCTTCCTAACGGTGCCATTCGCACGAAGAACATAGCCATACCAGTGTAGGGGAGCTTCACGTAGCTTAGAGGCAATTGGAGCGACGCCAAATCTTTTGACGTATATAGACATGGGGAATATGATCCAAACGCGTGACACCAGCGTCCAACGCAGCATTTTCGTCTCCACTACGCTAAAGCGGCTCTCAACCTCCTTCGATGCAGGTAAAGCGTATATCGCAACTGGTCGGACGACGGTTTCGTAGATGTTTGATTTAAGGCGCTCGGTATTTTCCTGTCGCATAGAACGTCTGTCATTGAGTGTCATTCGGACCACGCTGCGCTCACGCGCGAGTTCATTCGAACGTCAGACTACCATCGGACGCTGTTGCAGATTCAAAGTACTTGAAACGTGTCGCACGTACGAGCGAATTGCATTGATCCCAATGGATCTAGTCTCGTTTACGTCTGTCGTCAGGTACTCAGATTTTTTGACGTTCAGGCTGACCCCGAACGCCGCCAAGCGGTCATACCAAGCTTGCACTTGTCGCTCACGTTCGGCCTTGTCTTCACTGGCAAGCATTACGTCATCTGCGTCCGCGTCCAAGGAGTAGGATTCTGAAGGTCTCGCGAAATGGTATTCATTATGACAATGAAAAGGAGCGGGGAAAGCGCGGAACCTTGGTGAACGCCGATGGAGATTGGAAACTCTGCCGAAGTGCCGGCTGGCGTTCGCACTTGACTCTTAGGACCATAGTAAAGAATGACACCCACACAATAAAGTTCTTCGGGAACACCGTGCTATCGTGAACCGTACCATATGACCTCATGCGGTACACGATCGAATGCTTCCTCCAGGTCGAGAAAATGCAGCGGTTTTTGTTTCTCGCGATATCTTTCTGCAAGAAGACGAACAGCATGAATGGCGTCGATGGTGCTACTACCAGCTACGAAGTCACACTGGGTGGGGAAAAGTCGGACGATCTCGCGAATACGTCCATCCATAATTCGTTCGAATATTCCCATAGTGTGTGAGAGCAATCGGAGTGTACGGTAACTCGTGCAGTCAGCGGAACTGCCCTTCGTCCAGATCGGGATCGTTGTGCTTTGCTGCCAACTACCAGAAACCTTCTTCTCCGCAACAACCTGGTTGAAGAACTTCGTTAGCCACTCAGCAGGTTTGCAGCACCTCAACTTCCATTGGTCGGCCGCTATGTCGTCGGGGCCGTTGCTTTGCCTAGCTTCCGTCTCCTCCAAAGTGATTTTCTGCACAGGGTCGTGCGTAGGAGGAACGCAAGGAATAGATGTATGGGCAAACTTTATAGTTGAAGTTCTCTCGAACTAGTCATGCCATCGTTCCATAGCCCTTTTGCGGTTCATCAGTAGGTGGTCATTCTCATTGTTAATGCCAAAGAATTTCTCGATATCCTCGCTCTGGTGATGACGTGCTTTGGAAAACCGATAAAGTTGTCGTTCACCATTGCGCGTCTCGAGTTCTTCGTTGACTTCGTCATAATGAGAAGCTTTTGCAACGCCAACAGCCTTTTTAGCCGCCCTCTTCGCTTCTTGGAATATGCGCCAATTGTCGACTGTCTTGTCGCTGAGAAAAGCGTGATATAGCCTTTTCTTCTTTTGACGTTTTCCATGACGTCGTCAGTCCACAGCCAAGTCTGCTTCTCGATCTTACGCCTTCCAGGCTTCGTCATGCCCAGCTCGGAATGTGAAGCTTGTAATATCGAATCGGTTGCACGTTTCCATGTCTCCTCAACAGTGGTAATCGTCGGCAACCGAATACGAGCAACAACTGCTATACCGGTTTGCCCATCGGCTTGCAACCGCATACAGTTGTAAAGAGCGAATTCACAACCAGACTACGTATGTGATATTACATAATCTCAGAAGTGCCATGCATCTCGCATCTCAAGAAAAACTAATCAACACGGGCATCGGCGAGAATTCTTTTATCGATTTTACAATCATTAATTGTTGTTGACAGTAGACAAGTTTCAGTGCTCCTTTCTCGCTTGCCTTAATTTGCCCGCACTGCAATCTTGACTCCAGAGAGCACCAGCTTTCGCGTAGCACCTCTCGTGTTTGAGTTCTGCAGGACAAAGAAAGCATTAATGGAGAGCTTAACCAAGCGTTTGACGATCCTATGAACCATCAACAGGTCATTCCTCTTTCTTCTGTCAGCTAAGGTGTTTAGGGAGAACATTTTGTTCCTCTCTGCATTACGAGGGAGATAACGATAGTCCATACCAGTAACTCTAATCATGAGCTTCCTAGTGAAGCTATACTGGACTCCTTCGAAAGCATTAAAGATCGATTTCTTCATGGGGTTGAAAATGGTGGTACCGCATTCCAGATTCTAGGTCTTATGTATTTTTAAAAGGCCTTGGGGATAACCTTACTGTTTCTGGAATAGAGACATCTAAACAGATTGAGAAGTTGAAGAGTAGCCTTATTTCTGCTATGACTGCAGTATTCAGAGTAGTCAAGTTTACTACTGCAGGTCCCCTAGGTTACCCTAGGTTAGCAACTTCGTTGACAGCTGCTAGCTCCTGGTTGTTCAAGAGATATCTGGTGGGCGCGTTGCTAGTACCTAAGTGCAAGATCTTAGTTTTGTTAGCTGCAATGGGTAACCCCAGGTACTTGACCAAAGGGAGAGAGCATCAAAAGCTTTCTGGAGATAGGCTGACTGAACCGCTTGTCGAATTGACGTTGGCGTAAATTTTCAAATCGTTCGCAAACATTTTGCAAGCAACGCCAAACGGTCTCAAGACAGAATGTATATCATGAGTATATAAGTTGAAAAGAACCGGGGAAAGAACACTGTGAGGTACCCCAGTAGGTGCACTTTTAGTCGAAGAGAACGAGCCATTTACAACCACCTGAAACGTTCTGTCCTTTAAGTGTTAGTTCACCTATCCACACTACAATGCATTCATGAACGCCTGCCGCTCTCAACTGGTGGAGTAGTTTGGTGTGCGATATGCAGTCAAAGGTTTTTTCAAAATCGAAATATACGATATCTATACCCACTTTGAGGTCAAGTAAAGTTGTCCAGTCGTTTAAAGGCTCAAGCATCTGAGTTTCTGTAGATTTATCTTTTTTGAGTAGACTCCTGGTTAGAATAGTTGCATGGCTATTCTGTTTTTTGAAGACAACCAATTAAAAGGAAGCTTATTCATTCTTTTCCATATTAAAGTCGTCTTTGATGATAAATCATACCTCTTGAGCTCCTGCTGCGGTTCGACCTTGGCTTGCAAGGCTTGTTTTTCTTGGGTGGCTCGCTAGATGCGCGGGTAGAGGTGCAGCCTGAAATATGATACTTACTAATAGGTGGTTAACCATCATGTATTAAACGACCATAGGGAAAACTACCTTAACCAAACTACGTCCACTTCGTCGCAATAGACGACTCTTCGAAAACGACGACGGATCCCTCTGTATCTTCCGTATCCATCTGAACATTTAATTCGAGGTCGGATAGTAGTCACGCTAACGTTCAATAGATGCTTGTCATCGAAGCAAATTGGCAGACCACGAAAGTGACCTGCAAGGTTGAAGTTTCGCATCAGTAAGTCAATCTAATCTACATAACCTCAGAAGTACAATGCATCTCGCATCCTAAGCAAGACTATGCAACGCGGGCATCGGCGAGAATTCTTTCAACGGTTTTACTGATTCATTAACTTATTTTGCCGCACACCGTTCTCCGCGTATTCAATGCCGAAATTTAGATATCGGAGCTGTTACGGTCGTGGAACTGAACAAGCCCGTAACCGGCCGTCATGCGCTTGCATCCTTTAGCGTCACAGACGATAATGTCATGGTGATGACATTCACCCCACAAGAATCCCAAGTAGTGATGATGTTGACGAGAGGTCCTTCAACTCTTTCTGCCCAACAATCACCTCCGTTTCCTCATGTGTAAATAAACGAATAAATAAATGTGTCACCGTCTGACGAATACTCGAAAGATACCGTACGTTGAACACAGGAAATAGAACTAACACACTCATCCGGTGAAGATAAGCAAACTCATGCTCGATTGATAACTTTAGAACCCGCTCTTACTTTTAGCATGATATGATGATGCCCTTCTCATTCTAGCAATGGGTTAGCACCTCGCATTCACACGACCTGCGCATACTAGTCACACTAGTCATACTAATCAGCTCACGCACGAGGTACGGACACAAACTACTGCGAGGCTCCAACGTCGAGATGAACTTTTCCAGCCCCCGGGCAAATCCTAAGCGAACTGTACTAGAAGACATCTCGAGATTAGTATGAGATATCCGGAACCTGGACGAAGGACATCGGTCATGCATCTCCCTCCTTTCGAGAGGCATTACGATAATAGAAGATCCAGCACTGTTGACGCAGTCCAACGCCACGTGTTGGGCTACTTTTCCAGCTACTTTTTTTTCAGAAAAAATATGGCTAAGAAGATAGGATCTTTGCTAAAACATCATATCGAATTTGCAATCACACTGAATAAAAATAGAAGTACCTTAAAAATGAGGACGTTCAAGGCGTATAGAAAATAGCATGAACCTTGGCGGGAGTTCCGTGCAAATCATCAAAAGAGCGTTTATTACCATGCTCCCCATAGCATCAAGACTAATAAAAATTCATTGGTGGTATTGGGATAAAAAAAACCGTTGGTTGTTTTAAGACATTGGTTCAAAGGACCTGCCACTCCATCGGGAAGCTTCTTGCTCCACTACGATTGCTGGAGTGCGTCGTCGCCCGATGCTGATGTTGACATCCTACTCCTCTTCCTCCAACAGGTGTTAGGGATTCCCGATTCTCGATGATGCTTTCTCGCTGGTCGTGATCTTGAACCGCTTAGCCGCATTATGGTTCCTGCTCCTCTGTGATCTTAAACGTGCTTATGGTTTTTCGTTGCTGACGAGATTATGAGTTTTATGTATAACATTTCTTCTGTAGTGCGGGCGGCGACTTCTCTTCAGCTTTCTTTTCTTGATATGCTTTCTTCTGTTACACTTTGATGTGGGTCCCTAGATTTCATCCTAGGCTGTACTTTTAGTAAAACATCCTCGTTTATCTTTAATAAAATTACTTCACAATTTTTGCTTCGCGTGCCACAGGTGGTTTGCCCTAGTTGTCGGTCCTATGGGGCGGCCAGCGTACCCATGTGCCGAAGTTCCGGCAACTACCACAAGGGCTTCATAGCTGGCTGACGCGGACAAACAACCTCGTTGACACGCAGTGATATCTGCCCGTTTTCCTGACTATCATAGCCCGTATTAAACTTACATGCCACCAGGGACCTACGTGAGTGAGTCTCTAACGTACAATATTTTCTATTTGGTTACTGAAGAGTCGTCACTGCCATTTTTTTACTATCGTTTCTTTTACTAGTGCTTTCTTCTTCATTCTCTTTTCTACACATGGTTGTTTCTGCTTCTTTTTTCTCGAATTTAGTGCACGTCTTCTTGACGTATAGAATAAATGAATAAATGAACGCCTGCTGCTCTCAACTGGTGGAGTAGTTTGGTGTGCGATGCGCAGTCAAAGGTTTTTTCAAAATCGAAATATACGATATCTACACCCACTTTACGGTCAAGTAAAGTTGTCCAGTAGTTTAAAGGCTCAAGCATCTGAGTTTCTGTATAATTATCTTTTTTTGAGTAGTCTCCTGGTTAGAATAGTTGCATGGCTATTCTGTTTTTTGAAGACAATCAGTTATAAGGAAACTTGTTCATTCTTTTCTATATTAAAGTTGTCTTTGGTGATAAATCGTACCACTTCAGCTCCTGCTGCAGTTCGATCTTGGCTTGCAAGGCTTGTTCTTCTTGGGTGGCTCGCTAGATGCTCGGTTACAGGTGCAGCCTGAAATATGATACCTATAATAGGTAGTTAACCATCGTGTATTAAGCGATTTCTCAGTTGCTCATAAAGGCGACCCGTGCCTTGATGAGCAACTGAGATGTTTCTCAACAGTAATGACGAAGTTATATGCACGCATGCTTGACGCTTTATTTTTAATCGACTTTGGACGACTTCTTTGCAAGTTATGGAGATGGGCGATGGTAGCTCTATGACAAGAAGCACGCATAGGCTCCTGACGCAGCGATGTGAGGTACATGTCGTTAATATGGGAAGCGGATTTGGGAGTTGGGAGCGTGCTAGCCAATCACAAGCAATCAGGGTTCACGGAGGTGGGAGCGTGCTAGCCAATCACAACCAATCAAGGCTCATCAGGAGACTACCCCAACGGTAGATCGGAACCGCCCGAATGTATATGGGCAGAATCGCCTCTTTCTGGATAAAAGCAGCGATGACGAGCAAGTGGTCGTGGCGCAGTGGGAAGACGGGTGGCGTAATCCCCATGATCGCTTTTTCCTGCCAACTTGAGCCCGCTCTCCTCGTTCAGGCAGAGGGCTAACGCCGCCTACAGCCCAATTTCCGCGGTCCCTAACTCTGCGCAGAGTTGCACTGGGGTTGAGTTATTTGCATCTTGTTGTTTCTTAGAAAGAGGCGATTCTGTCCATATACATTTGACCGTCCCGACCTACGGTTGAGATAGTCTCCTGGTGAGCCCTGATTGGTTGTTATTGGCTAGCGCGCTCCCACCTTCCAAATGCGCTTCCCATATTAGCGACATGGACATCACATCGCTGCGTCAGGAGGAAGCATGGCACAAGCGCAGAGAGTGAAATTCGCCCTCTTTCACATTCGTAGCGTTTAAATAAATTGTTTTAAAAAACTATTGAAAACGTTATGTTAAGCACCATTTCATATCTCCCACAACTCATCTGAGTTTGCACCGCTAAGTTTAAAGCTGTCAGCTATGGAAGAGATACAGATTTAGCTTTCTCTAGACGACTACACCAGACTAATCTTTATCGTCCTAGAGTTTAGGTCTCAAATTTAACACGTTGACGATCGCGCGATTTTCGCGTGTCTAGCACTTGAGATCAAACGATATTTTGCAACGACGAGAGTTATTTGTTAATTAAAGCTACCACTTGTCGATAATCTCACTAAATCAGTAAATGAAAATTAGTTTCGTTTACCACGCTTTTTAGAACTTCTAAAGATGAAGTCACATAGTATAAAAAGTTGCTTCGAAAAGTTTGAATCCAACTGGAAGAATAAGTGACAAGACAGAGATACAACTTCATGTCACATGGTCCTATTCAGCCGAAAGGGTGTGCCATAGCGTCATATCACGTCAAAGGGTTACATTTGGACCTGACGTATCCCTTCCATAACCAAATTTGCGAAGCGTACTGAGACATTTTCTCCTTCTTCAAAAAATCGCTAATGTCCACATCCAAATCGCTTCAAAAAATCGCTAATGTCCATCGCAAAGATGTGTCCTGATGTCCACATCTTTGCGTACATCTATGGAAACATTCTACGCTCCTCATCAAAACATGTAAAGCCAATGCATCCGTAATGATTAATCACAAGAATCTCACCTAAAGGGCGTCCGTTATCCAGGAGCGGCAGCGGTAGGCGTGAGCCTTCGGGAAGCTCCGGCTCATATGTTACTAAACAGACAAGAATAACATTCTCCTCATATGTAAAACTCGCTAGGTAGTCGCTAGAAGCTGTTTCACTGCTGATTTGTCATCACGTTTTTTCATCCACTATCTTTTAGTCGCAGTCCGCGACGTAATCTGGTACTCACGACCACATGAGGTCTTATTGGTACAATGGGTGTCAATTACCACAAACTTCTTTTCTCAACTATGTCTAAACCCAGACCATCATGCATTCGGCGTAGCATTTGCGTTGCAGCACATCCCAATAACACGAGTGAAATGGCTGCAGGCGAAAACTATAGGCCCAACCATCACCGCAATTCTAGTACTTCTCCAAAGGTTATAGTTCTAATTAGAATAGCTGTTTTGGCTCCAGTGCTATGAGGTTTGTTGACTCGACAGATATGAGCTTGATGTGGTATGAACAGAAAACCGACACATCAAGCAAGACGAAAAACTACGAAGTTGACATACCTGTCACCTCTTACCTGTCTTCACTTTACGATCTCAGAGTTGCTCCCGCGGTCGCCAGTAAGGTGTCCATAAGTCCCTGTTCCGAGCCAATGGGGTCCAAGGGTGTGATTATCCTGAGACCGGATTCACGACTGGTAAGATAATGAGATAGTGGTAGCGTTTGTGCACACATGGAATTTCCATCCGGATCTATATTGCTGAGGAACACCTCGACGCTCGACGTAAAATACTCGACGTAACCTGCATATGGGATGGCTATCACTCGCAATGCCAGTCATCGGGAAACTCTTCCCGCAAGATGAGCTTCCATCCCGACGAGGATGGCAGCTGACCGGAAAAGACGACAATTCCTGAATAGGCCCTTGGTATACTCTAGCGTCGCGCCGGCCACAGTGTTGGGCGGGCACCTACATAGTGCGTAGCTACCCGCGCAGTGTTGCAGCGGCATTGTTGCGTGGGCAGCTACGGAACGCGCACTCGCGCAACACTGTCGCCGCGACCGATCGCCGGAGCGAGCAAGAATGTAGCAAATTCGGTCCACTGAGTACATCGTACATCCAACAGCGTACTGTCATCGTTGCTGGAGCGCGTTACTCACTGCTTTGCAGCTATTTCGGACAGCACTATTAGGATGCTCGAGGATGAGAATGCCAACCTCCGGATAGGTAAATATTATAAATGAGAATTATCAACGAAAGGAGAAGGTTCACAAAGAAAGATGCCAGGTAAACCGCGTAGACGGGCCGCTACTAAGGTGATCGGAATCATCGTTTGTCTTCACGCCCCACCCCTGTTCTCACACAAAGCAGCGAATAGCAATGCAAATAGTTGTGTAGACTACTCCACAACGTTGCACAGTAGATTTCACCAAACCGGCATAAAGCGGAATAGAGAGCGAACAAAGGACAAAGAATCCCTCTTCATACAATTTCATACAACAAGACGACTCTTAACCCGTTTTGGTCCATGCTCTCACTGCTCTGCTCTTACCCTTTAAGCACTAATTTGTCGGCGAATGTCGCAGAAGACATCGAGACGAAGTGGGAAAGCCGACAGGTAAGACTTCATCACCTACGCTACTTCAAGTCATTTTTGTCTGGCCTTCCCTCTCGTCTGCTTCATTCCAGAAACATGCAGAGGTAGGCTGGCCTGACTGTAATCATCTTCTGTTACACACAGCGACCTCCATCGACGCCTTCAACAGTGTTGGCAGCAGGCTTCGAATCTACTCCAGCTTTCTTAGATGAAAGTGAAATCCTAATTAACTCTCTGTCGAACCTGTACCGGGCAGAAATGAACGGTGATGACAGAGACAGCCTTGGAAAGGTAACAAGATAAACAAATCGTTTGCTAGAGAAATCATTGGCGACGGTAGTTAGTAGCTAGCAGCTCCGGGAAGCGAACAATGTGATGAAAATAAATGGATGGACTTAAGGTTACCAAATGAATTATGCTGAGGTACGCATCAGTCCAGACAGAATGTGGGCAGTTCTTTCTGCGTCAATAGGGTCAGGGGTGGGGAGGGAAGGGGGGGGGGGTGGTCACCATGTAGGACTTCCCTACGGAGAAGTTTGCGCTTTTTGGAAACGGATTTTTTTTTGCAGAACTGCCGTGTTCTACCCGTACAGTGAGCTGAGGTAGGCCATTTCTGATCAAGCTGGACATACACATGCCTTCTTTACCAGGGTGTACAACCACTGAGTAGAGGGTGACCCCGCGCCGACCGTATTTTCGCTTCGTTTTCACTCAGAAAATGAAAATATGGGATGGCTTGCGTTGCAAGGCCAGTCATCGGGAAACTCCTCTCGTAAGTTGAGCTTCTAGCACGACGAGGATGGAAACTGAGCAGAAAAAAAGACAATTCCTGAATAGGCCCTTGGTATACTCCCGGCGACAGTTTTGGCCGGGCACCTACGGACTGCCTTCGTTATCTGGCAATTTTGCCCAGGATAACGAACAGCAAATTAGCTGACTCCTCACATCTGGAAGTGGTGCTGGATGATCCGTGCAGAAGACTCCACTCACTAATATAAGAATGATCACGAGCAACAATAAAAGGCATTAGGATCCAAAAAAGGTTATGTGACTTCCTCAGGTGAGCACAGGTGACGTAGATGGAAACGCGGTTAACCTCATTCTCTGCAGGGCCGCTGAATTTGTACCACACATCTACGAGACCTACAAAACATTGAGTTTCTCATCGTCTTGTCACAGCAAGTCATGCGCAAAACAAGAAAACACACAAGCCACTATTACCGATCGTTAGTAGTGTAGGTCCTGGCGCATTTCATGAAGAACTGCTTAGCGCCGACCTTTGCGTTCCATCCTTTGTGATTCCACGACTGCAGTGTGCTTGATTGGATTGCACGAATAAAAATGGAACCCTTTTAATCATTCGCTGTTGTGAAGCATCAAGCAACTATCGCCGCATAGTAGCGGCTGAATTCGAGCAAAACGGAAACAGGTTTAATCCCGATAAAAGAAGACAGCAGCCGCTGCACGGGTATTTCTGTAGAGAAGATTTTCTAAAAGCATTTTCTGTCGGATTGCACAGCACACCCTGAGGTAAGCGGGGCAGAATAAACCAGCGGAGAAACGTCACCCCCTAATGTAGATGATCGTGAGGTTGGAAGACCGAAAGCCAAAGCGACAACCTACCTTCACCTCTCAACAAAGACTCAGAAGTATGGCTATTGGATATTCCAAAACCAGCTAACATGCAAAACTGCTCTGCAGATTTATTTACATATTGTACAAGCATTTATAAATTGCCACGTCTACTACCACATTTCAAATATGGATCTCAAATATATGGCCAACAGTGAGGATAGCAACACATATGCAATAGTGCGACCTACAATTGAAAAGCTATACATACAGTGAACAACACATGAACAGAACATTGAAAGCATCACAAGGGCTACCTTGAAGCTAAAGGGGAAGGATACTAGGTTGCACTAATAATATGAGGTGAGGTGTACATCGTGGCATACAGCTTCGAGTGTTCACTCTATCTACGTGTTCATTATCTGTCCGCTGTTGATGTTGGGCTCCTCCGCAACGTCGCTCTTTGTCACTTTCTGCAAAAGCTTCAATAAGTTCAGTCGGTGCGAAATCGCACCGAAGGACATCGCCAGGAATGAGACGCGATTCGACGGCTTGTACTCTCACGAATCACAAAGTCGGCAACCGGCATCTTAAAACGGGTAAGTTAGATTAGGAGCTCCCCGAAGTTTATTCCCTTTCCTAGATCCGCGTCTTCTCCGTGCTTGCCGAGAACAGCACGGTAATCGTGGTGAGTGAGTATTTTACGAGCATGTGCAATCTTGATGCGAGCATCAGCCGTTAGATACCAAAATTTCCGCCTTAGTTTCGTCGCAGGGTGTTATTTGAAGTGCTGGTCACAAATACGGCATTCCCTTTAGAACCTTGGTTGACAGGGTACGTTACGGTAGGTAAGAGATACTAAGGCTGGTGGGGTGAGGATTCGCCCAAAAGTTCATCGAAGTGATTGCATGAGGTACTAATTAGTGTATGGCATCAACCATCAAATCCTCAGCCTATTGAACACGTATACTACATATATTCCGGCGAATACTAGGTAAGGGCGATGAGGTCAGGATCATCGACACCGCCCACTTCCTACCTTAAAGGATTATTTAAGGCGCTGATCGCGAATATGATTCATAGCACAGAAGAATCACACCTGTTCTGTCGACATGCCCATGCTTCGTAAACACCGGGCTACTTCTCGCAGCTACCTTACTTGATCACAATGCCGAAAACAGAGACCACATTCGTGATCGGCGCCTTGAAAATCTGCGCCAAAGCGAAGTTGGGTCGAAAGCGATCACTCCCGACCCAACTCACCCGTAATGTACCATCATCGGCCTACAGTATGATGACAAATACCATATTCTTCATCAGCAACTCAACTAACCTCGTTGGGCGAACTCGGCGAAAACTTTTGTTCGTCGCTAAATGGTGAAGGTATAAGTAGATTCCGTAGTCCACCCAGATTTTTAAAAGGAATGCCGTACATATTTGTGATCAGCGTCGGAAGTCGCACCTTTAGAAAAATTGACAGAACAAATCTTTTTCAAGCTCGGCATATGTGAGAGGACAATCGCGCCCATGAATCGGGTCTCCATGCTGGGGAAGTTTCTCGTTGTGATTTCTCATGCAGAGGTTGTATTGACCGTTTCAAATCCTTCTTAAGAAGTGCAAAAAAAACCTCTTCAGGAAATCCAACAACAAACTCCTTGCCTTCCACAACTCTACTTCCTTACCCACTGTGGCACCAATATACGGCGGACAGAGTTGCTTGCGGACTAATTCAGTAGAGCAAAGCCAAGGCTAAGCGAAAATGATCCGTTACTCCGTTCCCTGACATCTACTGCATTCAAGGAACACAAATCTAAAGGCAGTACTCGAACTACCAAGCTGCACAAATTCTCACCTCAAAGTTACTGCGACCTTGTATCTATCGTTTCTGAGTCCGCTGCCCTTGTTTCTTCCTTGGCAACTGGAGACACTGACTGGTGTAGTTGCCATAATAATCCTCTACGCAAACCGACCACGTTGGCAGGGACAGGTGTTTGACTGGAGCACATCTGAAATGCCCCCTGTTGACGAAAAGCGTCGACGAATTGGTTAAGCTGACAGGCGCACAAATATGTCAATCTACGCGCGTCCGACAATCGATAGACAATACTGACTAATTCAAACTAAGGAGTCTAATCATGCAATCGCAAAGAGTTCCGCAGTGTTCGCCACTACTCTGGGACAAGAGTGCTCTATTATGACACGTCACCGACGGAGAACGATGAGGCTTACCTGGGCAAACATGGTAACGGCAGAGGTCGTGCCGGAGGCGCTAAACCAGACCTATACGGTCTTGTAGGGCATCGGACTAGGATCACAGTGCTGTGTTTCGTTTTGCTAAATGCCGTTGAGCGGTCCAAAAATACGAAGAAAAAACCGTATCATTTCAGTGCGTGTTGACAAGGCAAAATTGATGAACGGCATGGCGTTGTTGCACTCAAAAATTAATCTACGAAAGGTTTGAAGGAAAGGACTGGGAACTTACTTCCACACAAAGTATGGAACAGAATTGTGTGCATGTAGAAGTGGACCAGGTGGACTATTAGATACTCCGCACGATCCATCAGCAGTACTCGGCAAACTGTCGCAGCAGCGTAGGCGAACTCAGCCCACTGCGTTCCGACCACATGAGTGCCACAGCCCGCTACAGCTGGCTACGACTCAAGGCATAACACAGAAGACTAGAAGCAACAGCCCTTAGACGGCCAAATTGAAGAGATCAGTTGCAAGATTCAAAGGATGAACACGCGTGATGAAATTCGCCCCCACTAAATACCGTGTTCGCTGGCGAGAACTCCTCTTCTACGCATCATGACGACACTCTCGAAATGTTTACTTCTGAATGGAGAGAACGACGCATATTTCATTGCGCCAATATTGCCAGACACCCATCGCGGAGGAATAAGAGATCTAGTTGAGCTGGAAGCGAAATCACAGTGGAAATCTCTTCGTTGTAATCACAGTGGAAATCTTTTCGTTGTCCCACACAATCAATCCCTGATAACCGGGAAATGTGAAGTCGATCCAAAATTTGTGGTTAGATGTTCTTTAGGTGGACGCATCTGATAGCGACAAAAAACAGGTCACTGCCTCTTCTCACAGCCTGGAGCCGTGGTTGCGATGCGTGCTTGGATGTATGCAACATCGGCAGCCAGTCACCATTGTTAACCGACTACAGCGACCTGGTCCGTTCAAACGTGGTACGTTAACACAGTAATGCACGCAACGAGTTTGTTCATTGCCTGCGACGGAAGCGGCTGGTCGTTCATGCAAAAGATGCAAATCGATCAAAACCAAGCGATCACCGCGAAAGCTGCTCTCCGACGCTGGGGGCATGCGATCTATGTACACCTCCTTACCCATCCCCCCCCCCCCCCCCCCGTCCCAACATCATATCCGTCCGAAGTATTGTAGAACTATCCCTGTAGTTTCGTAAAAAAAAAACTACACACTACGTAATAATGTGCTTCGCATACTGCTGAAAATGTTCCAGCTCTTGGCTGCATTGCATACGAGATCAAGACATGATAGCGTTCTTCAACTGTACCTCAGACGCTTTCATATAATGTCCACTATACATTGGATCCGATCGAAAATCTTCGGATAATTAGATGACTCGGATAACGCTTTTCGAATAAATGCAGTGGTAAGTTAAAAGCTTCCTGTATCAATAAATACAGAGAGGACCTCTCTCTTAAAGCCGGGCTTAAATCTACATTTGGTTCTGACTCATCCCTTCCAAGATCAATGCTGCAAAGTTGAGACATTCTTTTCATAAAAATACGCCATTTTTTGTGTACATCTTAGGAAAGACTTAACGCTCTTCAACAAGAACATGCATGGCCAATGCAAACGCATTAGTTCATAAGGATCTCACCTGAGAGGACATCCATTGCTCCAGAAGTAGGTGTGGTAGGTGCGCTCCGGCACGGCGTTCGGGATGCTCAGGTTCATATGTTACAACATAAACATATGAGCCTGAGCTTCCCAAACGCCAAAAGCCTAGATCTGACATCATGAGGACGAGCATAAAAGAACACGTGGTCGATAGTGTCCACCTGTGTCACAGAGGCAAGCCGCAAACATTAGTGGAAATTTCGGTCGTTTTCCAGTATTCAAGCCTAAAATGACAATTATACATCTTCACTTCTTAACAGAAGTGCAACAGAAGCACCTACTGGACATTCCAAATGCAAGTGACATTGAACAACTGCTCCAAAAATTTATTGACAAATAAGAAGAGGAAACCGATTATATTTATGGTTCACAGCTGCATTTCAAACGTGAATCTTTATGCAAGGTAGAAGCAGTGACGACTGTGCACATTGCATAGTATTGTTCATTACATACACTTAACGAGCAAATGTGACAGCTAGACGAAAGCACTGGATATGACAGAGTAAAACAGACAACAATATAAGACAAGAGCTTTCTAAAAATAAAGATCACAAGAATTGGACGTGTAGAGACTATACTTGTGTTCTTCCAAAATTTTTTCGAATAAACGAATAATCGAATATATTCGGTTTCACGAAAAACCGAATATTCGAATAATGAATATATTCGAATTTTGGACCTTGTCGAATATTCGAATAATGAATATATTCGAATTTCGGACCTTGTCGAATATTCGAATAATGAATATATTCGAATTTTGGGCCTCGTCGAATATTCGAATAATGAATATTTTCGAATTTTGGGTCTCATCGAATATTCGAATAATGAATATTCGAATATTCGTTCGAAATTATTCGATTCGGTCTGAAGTATACGACAGATGTATTTGAAATGAAAGTCAAATTGAGCCCTAGGCTAAATGCCTTTTCTAAATTCTTCTGTAAGATCGTGTCTTCAATTTTCAAATCCAAACTCTTCTAATCTTAATGAATTCCGACCGTAACGCACAATTGACATAGTGCCACAAAATTTATCAATAGCGAATACTTTGGTTGGAATTGTAAGCATTCTACGGCTTCTAGCCACAAAATTTATCAATAAAGAATGCTTTGGTTGAAATAGTAGATATTCTTCGGCTTCTAATGATGCTCTAAAGCAAATACAGAAATAAACGTAATCTCAAACATGACATGTTATTTAAAGGCATCTTTAAAGGGGACCATGGTGGGTTAGGTGTTCATCTAATACTTCCAGAAACTTCTTGTATTAAGTCAAGGGCCCTTTATGGCCATAGAGGAAGCAATATTGAATATGGCGAATGAAGAAAAATTAGGTAAATGCCAGCTGCGTGTGGTTAAACAGATAGAATTTAGGCTAGAGTTACTTTATTAAAGAAACTATGATGGAGAGCTAGTACGGCAAGCCTCCAAAAAGCTTTAGTTGCTAGATAATTCTGCTCTAAATAACCTGATAGGTGATCAAGTACGTTACTATTCAGGAGGCATTGAAATCCTCTTCCCCTAGATCAAAAAAAAATCGAGCCGGAAATGGACTTCGAATTTATGCCGCCCACCTCCTATTCAAAAATTCCTTTTCAAAACACTACCGGCTTACTGACATCCATTTTCCTTCAGAAATAAAGCGCGTGGCGCACTCCAAAAGTGTGATTGACAACGTGACGGCTCTACAGAGGTCTTTCCTTTTAAGCTGAACTCATACCGAGCGCATCTAGAAGAAGATATGTCCAAATCCTTCCGGTATGACCGGTAACGCGTACAGCTGCGTAAGCAGTTCACATGGTCCCCTTTAGATTGCAAAATATGAGCGGATACCACTACTTCGAAGAAGTACCGTAGCGCGCTTACCTACTTGGCAATCGTTTTCTGAGACACCAACAACGTAGGTGTACTTCTAACACATACACAGGTCTCTGCAAACGTCTCCATGCGGACAAGCTCGAGAGTCGCCATCATCGACATCTAAAGCAATTCATAAGCATAGAAAAGCACCCACTTTGATGCAGTCTATGTCGTATTTATAAACATAAAAGCGAAAAAAATATGGGGCATATGCGCGTCGATAGGTCCGAATGGCAATCAATATCGCTGCCATATCGATATGAAACCACTGGCGTATCCGGTGAAAACATGAGCGTCCCCTACGCAACATGACCTAAGCTTCATCAAGAAATTTCTACCAAGAATAAATTGAGCCGCTTATACGTTACGCAATTGCCGGAGTTAAGGGTATTTTCCCTAAACTAGGATGTGCCTCCATTTAATTTGAAAATATGTGCAGATGAACGATGATGAAGTGGTCAGCATCTTAATGTCAGAGATCAAAGATGCGATCACACGCGTTCGAATCACGACTGGACATATTGTACGGTGGACGACCTGTCATAGTCATGACAAAGTATAGCTGTGTTGTTTTGAAATTACTCGCTTTCAATCGTTTCATTAACTACCACAACGGTTAAGAAAAGCAGAACAAACCGTTGAAAAAAGCTGGCATCGCTGTGTTTTTTATTTTGATTTCCTTAATGCAATTGTTTTTTTAAGGAATGGGGAAGCTGAATGTACATATTTCAATACTGAATACATTCCGTTCTTATGAAACCGTTTAAGAGTGGCCACCACCAAATAGGATTGCACCTTATAGAGCCTCGAAACTTTGTTCGTATTGCCTGTCGCTCTTGGAACAGCACTTTTGAAAGCAACAAAAGACTGCGCCCACCTGGTTAACGATGGCGTTGGTGGTTTTGACGACCTTTTTGATATTGTAGTGGTCGCAGTCGGAGCTGTTCCAGCCTGCACCTCGGTCTGCTTGCCATCTCCGGATGGATAGAACTATCAGGGTCCAACGTTCGCGGAATACCCAGCCTAAAGCCTGCTCGGGCCCATCCACCGACGACCACTGTGGGACAAATTCTACAGGTGTCGATGGAGCATCGGCCTGAGCAGCAGTTCGGACTACAGGAGACCAGCTTTCGACCATATCCGCTTCCTCCACTGTACAGGATGCTCGTCGTTGTCGGTCCCGTCTTCAAGCAGTGTGTTGCCGTTTGTCAACACACACCTAGAAGACGGGAGCGACACCGATGGGAGTCACTTTGGATCACATGCCCCTGACGATTGGCATCCAGAAAAAAGAGCAACGCGCGAACAACTAAATCGAGCAGTGCTCCTAGACCTGGAGGCCAAACGTGTGAACGGGTGGGGCAGGAGGAGCGATAGTTTGTCGTCATTGAGGTGAAAGTGGTGGTGCTCCTCATGGACGTCTTTGTCGGTATCGTCAGTGATGATTCTTCTGTTCCTCGACACCTGCCTGGTTCTCCTGAAATCCCGAAATATGTTACGCTGAAAATGACTGTGCTCCTTAGAAACTCAATCGCTCTTTTAACCTACCTCCATGTCGGAAGTGTTCGTGCACGCACTGAATTCCCATCCGGATCTAAATAGTTGCTGAGAAACGCCCGAAGACTCGGCGTCCCCAGCGTATGGCATGGATCGGGCTTGGAATGTCAGTCATCGGGAAACTCTTCTCACAAATTGAGCTTCCATCCCGACGAGGACGGCAACTGAAAAGAAAATGCGACGATTCCTGAATAGGCCTTTGGTATACTCGCGCGTCGCGCTGGCCACAGTGTTGCGCGGGCAGCTACGGACTGCGTAGCTACCCGCATAACACAGTCACCTCGACCGGTAGCCGGCGCGACGCGAGAGTGCACCAAAGCTCATAAACACGCACGCCGTGCATCGCAGCCGCGTGCAGTCGTCTTTAGTGGAGCGCGTTAATTAGTTCATTACTTGGGAGCTATTTCGGACAGCACTATTAGGATGTTGGAGTAAGAGAACGCGCCAGCCTTCTGACAGCTAAACAGTATAAATGTGGAATATCAACGAAAGGAGAAGGTTCACCAACAAAGACGACAAGTAAATAGCGTAAACTGCCCAGTAGTAAGATGACAGGAATCATCGTTTATTTTCATCCTCCTTTGCTCGCACACAGAAAGAAGCGAATAGCATTCACACTTCAGAACAGAAGCCGCGAGAGCGACGGGAGCGAGTGCGGAGCGGAGTGTACGTAACATCAATCAATGCCCCGCTTTCCCTCTATTGTCTGCTTAAGAACACCGAAAATGCGCCAGGCAACGCTATCCAGGCATTATGCCTTTGTCTTTTAATGGCAAACAGATGCTTACCAGGCGCTATCCCTGGATGGAGGGGGGGGGGACAAGTAGCATTCGCCTGCTGCGAAGCGACAGTTATTTAGATGCTCGGTGAAGCTGTGAAGTGGATGTCTAAAGTGGAGGGACAAAATTCAAATTTCTTGCCTGTTGCGTCTAACGTGCTGCAACACGTTAGAATTCCCGGCCAAGAAATTCTACGGAACATCGGCTGACGATCTACTAACTAGCAGACTTTCCCTGAAGATTTTCACCACCTTCAATGAGACTTCTGCGAATTGTTTGAAAAAATATCAGAAAAGAGCAACGAGAAATGAGCAACACCAATAAGCTTCGATGTCGGAATTAACACCTCGGTCCCTGAACAGCGCGTCGTTATCGAAACAACACATATTGATTAGGCGCGAGACGATCAACACCCGCAGATTTCATAACGGCGCGACGCTGTGCGATTGGAGCATACATCCCACGTAAATGGAACGAGGGAATCATCAAAATGTAATTTCTATGAAGTGTTGCTGTTGTTGCTCTTTGGGAGAGCACTGCTAAGACCTTCATAACATCGCGCCCACTGGGATGATGGTGGTAGTGGTCTCGTCCTTTTCAATGTACCAACAGTCGACGTCGTTGCTGTCATGGCTTTGGCTGACAAATAAACTTTTCAGTACGATTCAGCTGAGCATGTATGGCTGCTAAACAAAAGCAAGGTATCTTTTTTTATAGCTGAACTGAGGGCTAACGGCCGATCCATTTCCGCTACAGTGAGTGCTGAATCCTGTGCCCATCGCAGTGTTTCCGCTTTCCCTATCGTAGACCACTGAAGCGTTAGAAGAAAGCATAGGACACCATAAGGATCCACATACTCCTGATACGCGGTGACGCGACGAATCTACATACTCTTGACCATAGGCTAGGGATCAAGGGCGTGCGTTTCAGGCAATAACCAGTTGAACTAGGATCTATGTGCAGAAAAGTGGATGAAAAGGCGAGAGAGAAGAAAAGCCACACTTCCATCTATACCTGAGCAGAGAAATTCCGGTTTTCATTCTGGTCAATAATAATCACGTACTGGTATCACCCTTCGACACAAGAAGATTAAAAAAGCTCGCTCTGGAATCCAGCTAGGCAGTACATCGCTTTCGCACCCTGCACGACTGTCTCAATTAACCTGTATTTGTAGGTATAAATGGAGATTCTTTACACAGGTTGCTGTTCTTTCTTCATTTCTATGATTTTCCACAATGTTGAACAGTCATGTTGTTCTTTTTGCGGTTCGCCCACGTCATCAATTGAACTGACTCTGACAAAGTGGGAAGCCTGAAGAATCCAGCCTGCTCTAATAACAGTCAAAAATTTGCCCAAAAAATTCTGAAACGAAGAAGGTAAACACGGATACATGTAGGTTTCAATGTAGAAACGCGTTAGCCTGCTATTTCTAGGGTAATGGTGGATACAGCCAATATAGAGCCTACTCCTTTGCCCCCCCCCCCCCCCCACTTTTAAACTTGTATTAAGTTTAAGACAACTGTAGTAAATCTCCAAGTTTATAACAGCAACACTTGAGAAAATCATGAAAGCCTGGCTCGCATTCTCACTGACCAAAGCTGGTGAAGTGTTGTAATGATTTCCTGCACTTTACCAAAAAGCAATCAAACGCAAAGGACAAAGTTGGCACAGAAATCAAATTCACTGACCTCGTCCTTGCTCTATTGTTCTAACTTCACGATGAAGACAAATAATAGGAACATAGTTGTCACGGGCGTCACTCGAATACGACGATATAATAATTAACTACAGCCAGTCGACTGCTGAACACTACACCTGAGAAGAAACATCATCATCCAGAAAATTGAAGTTATTTTACGTATTACCGTGACATCGGACACAGGAAATTTTCTTTCTGACAGGATATGCAAGCAATAGATTTACTAAGAGAAGAAATAAAATTGAATATGTTAAGGATCCCTCACAACTCCAAGTAAAACGCAATATCGGACACCCCCCCCCCCTCCAAACAAGTAGATAAAACTTTTAATTCTCTCACTTTCTTGACAGCAAAATTTCCGCAGTCTTATAGAACCGCTTTGCACAGCCCATAATGCCTGCAAATACCTCTGGATGTAATCCAAATAAGGAAAGGGTCAGCTTTCACACGCATTTAAATAATATTTGAATTGGGAACACATGCAACATAATGTAAATATACTACAACGTAAGTAGTCACAAGACTCTCGAGAACCCCAGAAGGTTTGGGGTGAATACGCCAGAATGACGAAGGGTAGAACGCACGTCGCAAGTCCCGTGATAAATGGATCCCCCCTCATTGGGATTGCACCTACCTCTGAACCCAAAATTGCGTTCAGAAGGAATAGGACGGCTCCGAGGAAGTAAAAGCGTCGCGCCAAGCGGAGGAGCCCGCAGAGACTTCGACACGTCAGACATGCAGCAACGAAAGATACGCGCTGAAGCGCGAACCGCTTGCTGGTCGCTGTGGTCACTACGAACGGTCGACGGCAGTTGGGCCTGGGAGCGCGGATTCCACATGCTGATCTGTTCCATGCTCTCATCCTCGACAGACCAGCTTTACCAAAAGTCTTAATGAACGTGAGACAAACGGCGTCGGCGTGACATCACCAGTCGAATTTCCACGTGAACACCGGGGTCTTTCGGTTACAGTCGACTTTGTCCCTCTCACCATTCGTTGTGTCCTTTTCTAGAAAGTCCACCCTAACACAAGCGAAAACGAAAACGACCACGGGCCGGATTCATCAAAGATAAAACACGCGTGTATGCAGAGTATAAGGGGTACCCACGATGAAGAACTCAGCTCTACCGTTTATCTATCTCTATCCTCTATACCTTCTGGTTTAATCGTTGGTGAATCCGGCCCCAACTTTTTACCGTGTAGCTCTCTGTTGGCAAAGCATTACGCTCTCGAAATTACACGTCCGCCTTCGTTGAACATACGACATCTCCACTATCTTCAGGTAGTTTCCAGGCGTAGGGCGCGACATTGTCTATCCGATTCATTCCAAGCTTATTCGCCCATTAACGGACACTCCCGCTGGACTTAATATATACGAAGAATCGTGGAACCGAGAACCATGTCGAACAGGACATGCCGCAGAGTTAGGGGCAGCCATAAGCGAACCCGAGGACACAGCTTCGGTCGAGAGGAAATGATGAAACCATCACCACTACATTTCCCAAAGAAAACCCTTTTTCTACGAAGTAGAAATGACGTCTGCGGAAGGATGAAGTGAATTGTAAGTATTTGTAAGTGAACTGGTTGTGTTTGCACGACGAGTTCGACGTTGCACGCTTCTTAGAGGCTGATTAACTTTAGGGGCAGAGGTGGTTTCGGGGGATTCGCTCCGCTGGGCCAACTTTCTGCTCTCATTGTTTTCTTGCTCATTGTGTACGCACCTCGTTTTCCAACGACGAGCGTTCCCATCATCCATGAATCCGCTCTTCCTTGTACGCTTGTACTTGGTGAATTTGGTACTCGTCCAATAGTCCGTCGCTCAAGGGAATTCCCCACTTCTAGCCTGTTTTGATCTTTGGAGTTTGCTCCTTTTCATGGCTGTGACCTTTATGGGTCCTCGTATGGCTAAATATTGGGCTACTATATACAACTCTTGAGTGAACAGAGCTGGTGCAGTAGTGTTTAGGAGCATCCACAACTCCTACTTAGGATTCGGAGACGCGTCTGGAAAAGGGAGCAGCATCGCACTGACAGATGAGTACAGCACAATGGTAGGCCGGCCCAGCTACTACTCCAGATCACGTCGTGCCTATTTACTGTCGCGCATCTCTACGTTCGCGACGCTTATAGTCAATAAGCACACCCTGAGGTGAGCAGGACACAAGGAATCAACAGAGAGACAATCACACGTAAATGTAGCTGAAGGAAAGGTTCGAGTCAGAAGTTTGGAGATGCTTCCCGTGATGAGATCTTGCATCTACACTTGAAACCACAGCGACGCCACTTCTATGACAATTAATGCCAGGGAGAAGAAACCTAAAGCGGCAGCCGAACTTCACCTTCCACTCTTGAGAAAGTGCACCAGCACGGCTACTGAACATTTATTTATTTATCAACGTCAAGACGACGTACATAACATGTGGGCAATAGGAAAGAAACAGCAACAACCGTGGTAGAAAAAAAATAAACTTAACAAATCATCAAAACAGAAGGCTAGCAAGCGGCAGCGACATGCCAAATTCATTCATCTTCAACAACTGCTCTTCAGATTTATTGACAAACTTTACATGCTACTTCGTTGCATCTTCTGCTACATTTCGAATATGATCGTTTTCATCATGAACGGAAGAACAAATATCGATTAGGCAGAAACGATCAATAATGTGAGCCTTCAGAACGAACCACCATCTGGTGAATGAGCAGGGTTTCAGCAAGCAAAAGCATACAAAATGGACATGAGCATTAAAATAACAATGTCCTCTCTGTTACGACGATGTTTTGTTGCGATCAAAACTTCTAGCGCCAGGCAGGACTCGAACCCGCACCTCCCTCTAACCGGGCGGGAATGCTCTACGCCATTATACCACCGGCGCCGTTTGATCGAACGCAACATCCACACCTCGTGGGACCCATCAGCACTCACCCGTACATCGGGATGAGCCGGCCGCTGATATCAGCATGGAACCAGTTAAGCTGTAACATCGTCGTAACAGCTTACATCCTCGGTACCAGCCAATTGAGGCTTAAAGAAACTGATTTGAATGTCCTCTCTATTCCTTTAATATTTAGATGACAGTAAATCAATAAAGATCTTCAATTTGTATGACTTGCAAAACAGTAGAAGCGCAGCTGGTCATACCTGTTATCCAAATAAATGCAGCTGTCGCAGTTTGGCGGTTTGCAAAGCGGACAAACGACCATTGCCGCAGGATGAGGACGAAAGCGTTTATTATGGTCAACTCAATTTCACAAATTGCTTCAAAGATGCTCTTGCATTGTCTGTTTGTTTGTTCAAAGCAGAGAAAACTCGTATCCTTCGAGTCAACATGCCACATAGCACTAAAGTCAGTTCAATTCCTTTAATTAAAAATGCAAGATCTTAGTTTGTAGTCGTGCGATGATTGCCACCGAAGTTCTGCTTGCCCTCGAAGCATCAATGCATAGGGTCTTGCAGCGAGTAGAACAAACAGCAGTGTACTGTGGAATACAAGCGAGTCTCGCATACCTGACCAGCGTGCCGCACGCGACCTGGTTCGAGGCGGAACGAAGGCTGAAAATCATAAAATCATCGCTGAATATAGAGTGTTAGAAGCGTCGTACATCTGCCCTCGCAGTTTACATTCTAACAATTCGTTCTTCAGCAAAACGAAAAGTCTTAATGAAAAACTAATAGGGTCGTGTAGCTCCACTAGTTCCTTGGTGGGATAGCGACTACTGCGTAAAATTTATTTTCAAGCGTGGCCAACCATTATTTCCCATGTTTCGATCCCAAGGATTAACCCGACTATTCCATTGTGAGAGCGAGAGCTTCTCTTTTCGGAGCGATGAACGTCAAGCTCTTCGAAAGCTAGAAATGGTCGCTGATGGCCAGAAACACAAGGTCATGTGACGTCATTCTCTAGAGAGAACTTCATTAAAAGGACATAGATGCTCTCACGCTAACTTCTTCAGTTATTGTGTTTTGCTATAAGGGTGCATCCTTTCCTAGCAATCCATTTTTTCCATTTACTTTTATTTACCCAATTTGTGCTACTTTAGATCTGCAAGAGAGACACTGCCCGAAAGGGCCGCAATGTTATGGCTTTTCAGGCTCTGACGAGGGCGCGGTCGCCAAAGCGTAAGCCGAGTTAAATAAATGTGATAACAACCGTGGCAACCACCTCAACAAGATAACATCGGTCTGAGGTGAAGGAAGGGCTCAAAGGACCTACCACTCCATCGGGAAGGTTGTTGCTCCACCTGGAGCTCGCAGTCTTTTTGAACAGAAATACGTAGTGCTGCCATCGCGTTCAACATAGTCCTCCCCTTGCACGAGGATCGGAGCTGTAATAGCAGGTAGCGATGACATGGTATGGCAAGCAGCGATGGGTTTGGTCAGCAGTTTTGATTTTGAATCAGTCTTAAAACCTGTGCCTTCCCAAAACATGCGGTTTTACCCTAGTAACAAGCAACTAAGATGTTTCCAACACCTCTGATGTAGTTATATGTAAGCATGTTTGGCGCTTTCTTTTTGAACGACTTTAGCCGATTTCTTTGTACATTATGAAGGAAAAGGACGGTATATGAATTTGGAGAAAATCAGAGAACAGAAAACCGAGTTTTCGAAATGTTTATGATACCAAGCTTGGCAGCTTCACTCAGATATGTTCACCTTTCAGTGACTATACAAGGTTCTGCCAACAAAACTCGTTGTAGTTGTTTTCCAGACGCGAATATCATTCAAAGTGTTGCAGAGCAATTTTGATGCCACATTGTCTGCCCTAGTCGCAAATGTGGCCCGCATGGGAGGTAAGACCGCGACAACGTGCCAGTCAGAGGGAACATGCGATATGAACCCTGAGGAAACGGCGGGTGTTGGGTCTGAGTCCTGATAGATTGTGATTGGCTAGCACCTTCCAATTCCTAAACCGCTCCCCATATTAGTGACATCGGTGCGTCACGAGGAAGCATGGCGCAACTACATAGATGAGAGTTTGCCCTCTTTCATATTCATAGCGTTCAAATACTTTGTTCCAAAACTACTGAACACGCTAAGCACGAATGCATATGTCCCAGAACTTTAGAGGAACATCTGAGTTGGCACCGGCAAGTTTAAAGTTGTCAGATATGGAAGCCCCTTCATGTGCCATCTCACCGCGGTGAAGGGGTGAACATCACTTTGTGGTGGCTAACGGCACAAACGGTCACGCAGTACGCGACGCTTTGTCGTGTATGGGCGGCTCTCCTGTATCCCTGGCCAGGAACATGTGAGTAACCAGACCACCGCTACGGCTCAAACAACTAAACCCGCGCCCCAGTCCTCCGCGCGCCGGAGGTGGACTTCTACGACGTCGGTTGCATCCATCTCCGGCGAGGGGCCACCTAACCTCGGAGTTAAACTATCAGGACGTCATTGGAATCGGACTACCGGAAACTCCCTCCCACCACGACACGGAAACTGCCTATTCGTCTGCACTTATAACTGTCGTTCGATCGCATCTGAGCAGGATCTTCGGACACTGCTTTACAGAAGCCGCAACATCAAATACGACGTTATCGCCCAGCAGGAAAGGCAGAAAGGAAACTCGACGAGAAGAGCTACTACAAAGTTGTCATTGGTGACTTTAACGCTATCGTCGGTACGAATGATCACGACGAATGGAGGCTAGGACCACATGGAACTTCCTCAAGGAACGAAAACGGAGAGCGCCTGATAGACTTCCTATCCGCGTGCCGTCTCTACCATGGAAATTCTATGTTTAAGAAGCCTTCAAACCGACGATGGACCTGGGAAAGCCCAAATGGAGAAACACGTTCGGAGATCGACCATGTTCTTAAAAACAGACGCTGGAGTCTGTTCGACGTCGCCGTGCTGCCTTCATTTGACACCGGCTCGGATCACCGTCTTGTCCGTGCGAAGCTGACTCTCAAAAAGAGGATGTTCAAGCGTGACACTCATAAACCGGCACCGGTGAGGATCCCCACATTCAAGTCTGAGGAGTTGGAATATGCGATAAAGTCGTACGATTGGAATCTTCTTGAAGATCCATCGGAAGACTACGACCTTCTCTCCAAAGTACTGTTGAAATGTGCTAGCAGCTCTTGCGAAGCCACATCACCGTCTGCTTCAAGACTCAACGCACATGCGATTAAACTCTTGGAGCAAAGAAGAGCTGTTAAACTGGATCCTAATGCTTCCCATCTGGAAAAAGTCACCATCTCGAAGGCCTGTCGAATTGCAGTGAAGGAGTCCATTCAAGAAAACAGAAGATTGAAGCTGTTAGAAGCGGCTGGGAAAGGTTCAAGCATAAAGCGCTGCAAACGAGATCTCTGCGATCAGAAGGCAATAATGTCAGCCCTTGTGGATAAGGATGGAACAACGCAAACGTCTCGAAGAGCGATGGAGGCCATCGTTCAGGAATTCTACACAGATCTGTTCCGTTCTTCCATCACTGTCCCGAAATGCTTGATGCCACCAGCTGAGGAAGTACCTCCCATTCTGGAATCAGAAGTTGCTCATGCCATCAGAAGGATGAAGCCGGGCACTGCTCCCGGACCGGACGGCATTTCTGCTAATCTCCTTCGTGCGGGTGGCAGTGCCGTCTGCTCACTTCTTGCCAAGCACTTCAACCTACCTTCGAATTGGTAGGATTCCGGACTCATGGAAGGAGTCGAAAACAGTTTTAATCTTCAAAAAAGGTCAGCAGGAGGATATCAACAACTATCGACCCATCAGTCTTCCCTCGGTTGTGTACAAGATCTTCACCAAGATACTGCTTAACCGCATGGAGCGTTGCTTGGATGAATATCAGCCAGTGGAGCAAGCTGGGTTTCGCAAGGATTTCTCCTGTCTCACAGCTCATCGAGAGGAGCCGCGAATACCACCTCCCACTTGTCCTTGTCTTCGTGGATTACCGGAAAGCGTTCGACTCTGTGGAAATCAACTCCGTTTTGAACGCACTTGTGCACGCTGGTATACCATCGCCCTACATCCGACTTCTCGACGAATGCTTCTCGAACACATCGACTACCATCCAGCTGTTCGATCGAAAGCTTAAAATTCCTATCGGGAAAGGAGTACGGCAGGGAGACACGATTTCTCCCAAGCTATTCACAGCGGCTCTCCAGGATGCCATGAAAGACTTGAACTGGGACGATAAAGGCTACCTTGTCGACGGTAAACGGATCAGCAACCTTCGCTTCGCCGACGATATTGTTCTCATCTCTACCAGCACGGCAGAAGTCGAGGAAATGCTGAACGAGCTCAATGTGGCAGGTATGAAGATTGGATTGGACATGAATATGTCCAAAACGCAATTTATGGTCAACCAGTGGTGTGACACAGAACTCGTAAGGTTAGATGGAGTCGCTCTACTACAGGTCGACTCCTACGTCTATCTGGGAAGAGAGCTGAACATGGATAAGGTCCTCGCTCCTGAAATCGCCCGCAGGAGACGCGCAGCATGGGCAGCCTTCAGTCCGATTCGCGAAGTCACCGATCAGGTCAAGGATCCCGGTCTCAGGGCCTCGATATTCAACGCCTCTGTACTGCCTGCGATGTGTTACGCGACGGAAACCTGGCCCGACAACAAGACAATCGCCAGAGCGATGCAAACTATGCATCGTGCACTGGAGAGATGTCTTCTAAGGACAAGCCTTCGTCAGCAATGGCAAGAAGGCCTACGAAGCTCGGAGCTACGGGAGAAGTCGCAATTAGCAGACCCGCTGCAGTACATGAAGAAGTCCAAATATCGCTGGGCCGGACACCTGCTTCGACGAAAGGACGATAGATGGAGTCTCCGTGTCACAGAATGGCTCCAGAGAGACCATAAGAGACCACTGGGACGACCGCCAACGCGATGGGCAGACTCATTCTCAAGATCTTTCAGAGAGCGGAGTCTGCCTCACTGGATGCAAGCAGCCAGAGATCGAGCGGTCTGGAAGAGTTGTGGTCCTCGCTGAGAAGACCTCCAGCCGACAAAGGACCATCAAAGTATCAAAGTAAGTAAGATATGGAAGAGGTACAGAGTATAGCATTTTATCTAGACGATTACACCAGGATAGTCCTATCGTCTTAAGTTGGTCTCAATTTTTGCGGTACCAGACACGCAAAAATCGATCACGACTTTTACGTGTCTGGCCCGTGACACCAATCGATATTCTGCAACACCGAGAGTTGTTGATAATTGAAGCCACCCCTCGAGAAGCTCATTAAATCAACAAGCAAAAATAGTTTCCGTGGACCACGGTATTTACAAGAACGTCTAAATATGAAGTACACATACATAAAAAGCTTCTTCGTAAAATTGTAATCCAACTAAAAATAAATTACAATACAGTGGCACGACACACGGTCTTCAACGTGTTAAATTTGGTTGTGACGCATCCTTCCCATAATAAAAGTTGCTAAGCGTATTGAGTATAGCGTACTAAGCGCATTTTCTTCTTCTTCAAAAAATCGCAATGTGTCCACATCTTAGTGCATATCTTAGGAAACACGTTACACTCTTCAACAAGGTCATGCAACGCCAACGCATCTGTGATGATTCATAAGGAACTCACCCAGGGAGGGCCCCGTGCGCCAGTAGCAGCGGTGAAAGGTGTGAGCCTACGAAGGAAAGAAGCTCGGGCTCATATGCAACTAAACAGACAAGAACCTAACTCTGAGTTCACAAGTGTGAGCATCTTAGAACTCACGTCGATGATTTCTGGCTTTATGAGGAGTTGTTGGTCACTTGGAGATCGACCGACGGTATAGGCAGTCCGCAAATGTTTCTGGAAATTTCGGTCAGTTTCCATTATTTAGCCACATGCTTCATATGAAAGCACACAAAAATAGAAGTTATTCGGGAAATGAATGGAAGAGCCTGCTCGCACAAATTCTGACATTTGTGTGCTAAACATTGGGCCTCAGTAGTAGAAGCGTTTGGGAAATGCAAAATACTGGTTTGGCCACCGACTGGCATACTTTGTGAAGAGCTAAAAACTGCGTCCATGAAATTACTTACTCTCAGAAGTTCAACGCATTGAGCACCTCAAGACAGAGTGATCAACGCTGGCTATGACAATATGTCTTCTATCAGTTTCATTGGTTCATTAATTTATTTCGTTGCACAACGTCCTCCGCCAATTAAATGCCGAAATTTAGATAGCAGATCTGTTGCGATCATGGAACCAAACAAGATGCTTATTGGCTGTTGAGTTTCAACTTGGACTTGAACAGAATCATGCATTCTCATTCTTTGGCGCCAGAGATGATAATCTCATGGTGGTTAGATTCAGTCCACAAGAATCTAATGCAATGATGATGTTGAGAAGAGGCACTTCAACACTCTCTGCCTATCAATCACCACCGTTTCCTCATGTTTCACCGTCTAGTCAATACTTGGTAGCTACTGTGTGTTGAAACATAGGAAATGTAACTATTAGAGTCATCTGGTGAAGACCAGCTCATATTCGATTGATAACTTTAGAATACCTCATAATTTCAAGTAATATGACGGCGCTCTTCTCATTCTAGCAATGAGTTAGCACCTCGCATTCAAACGACCTGCGCATGCTAGTCAGGTCACATACGAGGCATGGACACCAACTACTGTGCGGCGCCAACATCAAATTGATTTTTTCCAGCCTCCATGAGAATCCTAAGTAAAACATTGGTATGAGGTATCCGAAACCTGTGTGCGGAAGAAGGGTATCGATCAGGCATCTCTCCCTATCAAGAACCATTACAGTTCTGGAAGATCCGGCATTGTTGTCCAACCTCCAACATCCCAATCCCAGTATGTTCGACTACTTTTCCTCAGCTACAACACCTATCCCTTTCCACCTTTTATTAGACTCTCCCTGGCATCGCGCGTTCGTCCCATTGCCGTCACCGAGAAGCGTTGTCTATGTAGCTATCCTTAAAAGCGACGAGCGTGTAAATATTAATACCACACCTCCACAAACGTGCCATTGGGCACTGGACCGCAGCGTGAAGGGTGAAAACCAGTGGCTGGAACGTACCTTCGTAGGGTGAAGGGTGTCTGGGCCCATTGCCCTAAAATAGTGTTTAAATGCTATGAAAGCAATGTACGCTGGCAAAAAAGTAAAAACACCGAGAAGCACTGCGTATGTCATACTCGATAGAGTAGCCGTAAGAAGCTGTTCCACTGCTGATTTGTCATGACATTGTTTCCTTCTCCACCTTCTAGTCGCAGTCCGCGATGTAACCTCGCACTCAAGACTACATTAGGTCTTTTTGGCACGATGGATGCCAATTGTCACGCATTTCTTTTCTTCACTAAGTTTAAACGTTGATATTGCATTCTCTGGCGTAGTAATTATTTTACAGCACATCCCACCAAAATAATTGAAATGCTGCAGGTGAAAGCTATAGACCCAGTTATCATGCAAGTCTGGAGTTCTAATCCAAGAACTATATTTTTAAGTAGAATAGCTGTGTTGGCTCCAGCGCTGAGGTTTGTTGACTTGACAGATATGAGTTTGATGTGGCATGAGCAGAAAACACACTTCAAACACCGTACGGAAAACCACGAAGTAGCCATACCTATCACCTCTTACCTGCCTTCGCTTTACGATCGCAGAATTGCTCCAGCGGTCACACGAAACGTGTTGATTCGTCCTTATTCAGCGCCAGCGTGGTCAAGATGACACCTCCTTCCTCGCCCTCCTCCTTAGTCTAGGGACATGAAGAGCACCAAACTTCTCACTCAAGACCTTCCTGCAGCGTGTATGTGATTGTTCTGAGGTCGGATTCACGACTAGTAAGATAATGAGTGAGCGGTTGTGATTAGGCTGACCAACAGGCGATAGTGGGCAGAGAGAAAGTTTGGTAATCATCCCCCCATTTTGATATAATTTAGCATATATGATGTAATTTGGTGAATGATACAATACTACTCCAACATTCACCCACCCCCGTAATTCTTCAATTTCTACTTTATATCCCCATAACCCTGGGTAAAGTCGTTCATGAACCCGCCCTCAATTGCCGCTCTTGCTCAACGGGTGTTAACCAAACAGATTATATAGCCATCCCTCTCAATTTTCGATGAGCCCACGCAGAAGCGCACTGATCCGTAAACGTCGACGAGGGCCGGTGCTGCTGATGCCTTCTTTCGACTAACTCAGTCGTGCTGCTATGGAAGCCGTTGTTTCTTTTTCTAGGCATTCTAAACTTTTCTCATAGGCTTTCGGCGCAAGCAATTGCATGTCAATAGAGAAAATTCAAGGAGCAGAGAGAACGCAAGGTTTTCTACAAGGTCACCGCCACCACTGGTTTCACTTAAGAGTAGCCAAAGACTGCTAGTATTCACGGTGTTTAAAATGTGGTGGTTTTGAAAATGTACTGTAACAATGACGACGTGCCAAAACTATTGCTGAGGACGTGAACTAAAAACACTGTTATGAAGCAAGAGATTCATGCTAAACCCGTTATAGTGAGCATGTGATGGACTGGCTTATTAAGCTATCCATCACATGCTCTAGCTCTTTTCGGTTCATCGAGCGATTATAGTGTGGAAGTCGTTGAGCGCTAGCGCGTTCTTCCGACGGTATACTGCGTACGCTATGGAAAACTATGTAGATCATTCCAGCCGAAAACTCGTCGCTACTACGGTAGCGAAGCAGGAAAGCAAGAGATACATGCTGGAACCGTTGTAGCGAGCATGTGATGAACTTCCACCTGCCGGATGCTTTCCATACGCTACTGCAGGTCATGTCGAGCCTAACTACTACCGCGCACCGCTACGAACTGTCACAGTCAATGAGTACACCCTGAGTCAACCGGGACAGAAGGAGACAACGGAGAAACAACGTCATCCACTAATGAAAACCAAAGCGAGATCCTACCTTCATCTTCCAACAAAGATGCAGAAGCAGGGCTACGGGATATTCCAAATCCAAGTAACATTCAACAGCTGCTGTACAGATTTGCTCACAAGCTAAATTGCTAGATCTACTACTACACTTCAAATAAGAATAAGAATTATGAGCAAACAGTAAGGACAGCCCACCCATATGCTTTAGTACGACCTACAATTGAAAAGCTATATATACAGCGAACAAAGCATTAGCAGAACATTGAGGCTTCACAAGGACTACCTTGAAACTAGCACGGAAAGCCAACCAGGTCGCAGTAACAATATGGGTGACGCGTATACCGTGGCATACAGCTTCGAGTGTTGATTCTAAATATGTGTCCCCTATCTGCAACGGAGATCGGCGAGCGGAGCGACGGGCGATTTTCATTTTGCCTCGACCGCGCTCTGCCAAAGTACGCCGCAAATACTGGGAGACGCGACTCAACGGGTTACACTCTCACGAATCCCGAGAGCACATTTTTGGTACATAGCGGAGGGGTGTATATCCGCCCTTCGCTTACTAAACAGGAAAGGGATCGGATCAGAGAGAGCAGACTTGCTACAAATAGGCTCGCAATAGACATTAGGCTCACTTCTCAAGCAACCCAATCATCTGCGGTAAACTAACGAATCTTCCTCGGGTACCTGCAACGAGCCTAAAATGTTTTTGTTCTAATATCAGGTCTCTTCAGAAAAATATTTCGTATTTGATGTTTGCTGCAAGGCGCTCCAATTATGACCTTATGATGCTTACTGAAACTTGGTTTTGTACCAATTCTTGGGTAGATGAATTCAACCTATTACTTTGTAAGATGTGACAGAGCTCAAAAAAGGGGTGGTGGTGTTGTTGTACTTATTAAGCGTTCATAGCATTTGAGGTGTGAATCTTATCCCAATGCTTTTGAAATTATCTCCTGTGATTTAAAACTGCTTCAATCCACTGTCAGGACAATTGTGGTCTAAAGGACGCCTAGTTGCACCACTAGTGGTACGATACAGTTTATCAGGGCTTTAAGTGATTTAACCGCATTTGAAGGGCATTGCATAAACGGCGACTTCAACTTTCCAGATATTGACTGGGTTAAGGTTCCTCTGCATGCCACTTCTTTTACATCACAAATGTTTCTCAATTTTTGCAACTCTAACATGCTTGTTCAAAAAGTTCACAGATCAACTCGCGGTAGTCATACACTTGATCTTGTTCTTTGTAGCGACACTGAGCTAATACGTGATGTACTTGTATCTGCACCAACTGGGTCAAGTGATCACAACAGCCTCTCTTACAATGTAGAGACTTTCATAGATCCACTATACTTCCGCCTCCGGAGGTCTTTCCACAAAGCCCCGTATGACGTCATTTGCCGCTACTTGTGCTCCTTAGATTGGAGATTCATTTTGGAGACACTTCCTGATATCAACGATAAGTATGAGTTTTTTCTATCAATTTTGCACGCATCAATTCAAGAATTTGTACCTTTAGAGAGGCAGGCCCTAAATAGAGGCAACATTCCACCGCACCTGTCCAAGCTCTTTGAGATTAAAGAAAAAGTATGGCTGGACTATAAAGAAAAAGTATGGCTGGACTACCAAAAAAATCCATGTCTTTAGGCTAGTGAAGGCTTCAGGCTTATTAAAACTAAATTTGACCGCCTTATCAAAAAGTACAATAGCTACATCGAACGAAAGCTTTTGAACAATCCAAAAAGAATGCTCGTTATATAAGTTGTTGAACTCAATGCTGAAGCAGTCAACTAAGATCCATACGCTAGTTGATGATGAGGGTAACTCAGCTGTCAGTGATTTTGAAAAAGCCTACATGCTAGCCGCACAATTTAAAAAATCATACTCCGTTGATCCTGTTAATGAAAGCTTGTCTGAGTTAGCCTTTTCCACTCAAAATGCCTCACCTGATAGCTTAGTTTGGTTTTACCAAGAGGACATTTTCAAGCATCTGAGTAACTTACCGCTATCGTATACCATTACTCCTGATGAAATGCCTGCCTACTTCATCAAAAAAGTAGCTGTAGCCTTAGTAGCTCCTCTTGAGCATATTTTCAATTTTAGTTACATGCATAGCGAAATTCCAAATCGATGGAAGCATGCATTTGTCACTCCTATCCCCAAAAAACCACCACACGGCTTAGTATCTAATTATCGTCTTATTAGTATCACATCAGTGTTTTCTGGAATCACCTGTATCACCTGTCGTCCCGTTGATCATCGACTTGCTCGAGCGGGCGCCAGCAGCGTCTCCATTCGTCCCTGTCGCGTGCCAGAGTGGTCCAATGGATCCTCCTCGCTCGAGGGACACGAAGAGCGTCATATCGGTCGTTCAGAGCTTTCACGAAGAAGTCCGACCAACGCGTTGGTGGGCGTCCTGGTGTTCTTTTGACATTGTATGTACACTTTTGTATTCCAGTCAAACACAGCAGCACATTTTCTGGAATATTTGAGAAAATTCTGAAAGTGGCTCTTGTAAACCATATAGAAGCACACGAAGTTATACCTAAGAACCAATATGGCTTCAGAGTCGGAAGATCGACTGAGACCTTGATGCTATCTACCTTAGATGATTGGACCAAGTCACTGGATGATAACACTGATGTTGATGTGGTGTTTTTTGATTTCAGCAAGGCTTTTGCTAAGGTGGCCTTCAAAGAACTTATTTTCAAGCTTAAAATTTCTGGAATTCTTCCCAGAATTGTTACGTGGCTAAAGAACTTCTTCACAAATAGATCCTTTCAAGTAAAGGTGAATGACAAATTTTCTGGCACGTACTCAATAACAAGTGGTGTACCCCAGGGGGGTGTATTGTCACCGATTCTTTTCATCATCTACACTTCCGATTTACCCGTCTTAGTTAAAAGGCGTGGCGTTAAGTGCAAAATGTTTGCAGATGATATAAAAGTATACAGGAATATTACCAGTGAAGAGGATCACTTTGCCCTCCAATGTGCAGTTTCAGATGTTGCCGATTGGTCGGACAGACGGAAATTACCTATCTCTGCTCTAAAAACTCGGGTTTTTCATCTAGGCAATTCAAATTCGGTTAAACACATTTACAGCCTTGGTGGTTGCAACCTACTCAGTGAAAACAGTCTGCGTGATCTGGGCTTCATTTTATACAAAAAACTTAGTTTTTCAGAGCATTGCGAGACGATTGCAAAGAAAGCTGAAAGAGTTACTTACAACATTTTTAGAGCATTGTCTACAAATTCAAAAACTCACTTGCTTCTTGCATTCCAATCATATGTTCGCCCAATATTGGAATATGGCAACACTGTTTTCAGTCCTCACCTTAAGCGCTGCACACAGAGGCTAGAATCCGTTTAGAATAGCTACACTAGAAAGCTATGGTTACGCTTAAGTGGCTATGACTACACCTCCATTCCACCAGTGCCTGATCGTAATAAAGCATTCCAGCTGGAATCGCTTGCTATTCGTAGGAAGCGAAACAATCTAATTATGATTTTCAATATGATGACTGGAAAAGTTGCACGCCCACTTACTGAGCTCTACACAGTCCATCATTCTACCACTATTGGTTGTAGATCTAAAATTCATTATTCTACGGCCAAAAGTTGTGTTCGTGCCTCCTTTTTTACTCAAAGGGCCGGTTCTGAATTCTTGATGTTTACCAAAAAACATACCTTGCCATCTTCGTTTAACCAATATAAAAAGCTTGTTGGTAGTTATTTTAAGACTCGCTAATTCGCCGTTTCTTGTATTTTTGTGTTTATTACCAATGTGTTGTCTTGCTGGTGTTTATTTCGTCGCGTGTTGTCATACACGTATAAATAAATAAATAAATAAATAAATAAATAAATCAAAGGGTGCCATAACACCGTCACGTAGTCATCGATGTCGTCAATTCTCAGAAAGAAATCACTCAGAAGCACAACCAAAGAGCACAGTACGAAGCCCCGTCCAGAGAAATATTCATGTAGTGGCGGTGCTCGAGAGCAAAACATCACCCGTGAAACCAGGTAGCAAGGAAGGTTGACCTAAATTTGATGAAAGGAGAGACGCTTAATTTGAATCTCAAGGAACCCATCAACACTGAGACAGAAGCGTTTGTTAATCAGCCGCTCTTCGACGGTGTCTCATAGGAAGAGCGACAACGGTTTGAGAACGAAACCTAGCGAGAGAAACAATGGAACAACCGATTCTGTGCTTAATTGTGCATACATGTAATCATGGAATCGATACAGCACTGGAAGATCGGACGTTTATGTAGTTAAATTAAGCGCTAAGTTCTGAGATCTACCATTTTTTATTACACGACTATGTTCGTGCGGTAGATTACAACAGAAGTCGAACGCAATGTAATATACCATGAAGTCCAATGAATAAACACTCCTAACTGTTCACAACACCTGAAGCGTCTTTCTCTAGGGACGTATATGCTCACGAAGGGTTTTTTTGAAAGCGTTATAGTTCGATACGCAATTGCCGGAGTTAGGAGTGTTCTACCTAAACTAGGATTGTGCCCTCATTTAATTTGAAAATGTGTGCAGACAGACGATGATAAAGTGGTCAGCATCTTAATGTCAGTGATCAAAGATGCGATCTCACGCGTTCGAATCACGACTGGACATATTGCATGGTTGACGACCTGTCGTAGTCATGACAAAGGATAGTTGTGTTGTTTTGAAATTACTTGCTTTCAATCGCTCCATTTACTACCATAACGGCTATGAAAAGCAGAACAAACCATTGAAAATGGCTGACATCGCGTGCTACTAAATCGAGGTAGGGTGCTTGTAGCAGGCAAAAATGTGGAAAAGTGGTTGGAGAAAGTGAAATCGACTAATATAGCAGAGTGAAGCTATGAAAACTACTTAGTAGCCTTCGGCTTATATTTCGCCTTCTCTTGAGGCGATAGCCACCTGATGGGTACCTGCATATCAAGACTCCGGAATATGGCTAACTGCCCATACTCATGCTCCGGGAGTTATGGCTGCATTCTCATCAACTAATTGCGTAAAAATTGAAACATCCTGAAGCACGCTCTAGAAATTAGTCAGTTTGATTGTCTTCACAAAAATCCATGTAGGCGGAGATAGCTTCCTGGAATGGGTTGGCAGATACGCACCACTCCTATCACCATCCACTATGTAAGCGCATTAAAACAGGCCAATAGTAGAACACTAACTCTGATTCTCATTTGAACTGTTTTCGCCATATTCTGAAGGGAGAAAGGCTCAAGTATGTCATTCTGCAAACTGTTAAAGGATGCGCTAAAACACACTGTGCGGGTTCCCAGCAGTACAATTCTGCGAGAACTGTTCTTCTCCTATACAATTATAGAACAGTTGTAGATCTCAATATCTTCGCTGAAAGCACTAGAATCTATTAAGCGATTAAAAAACAAATTCAATCATCCACATGCTGCTGGCCTATATATAAAGCATATGTCAGATCTATGGTGCTACGACACTCAGTGTCAGAACGCAGAAAACCAAAGCGGCAAAGCAACCGAACTTCACCTTCAAAGCTTGACGAAAGTACATCAGTACGGCTACTGGAAATGCCAAATTCATTCAACGGTCAACAAGTGCTCTACAGATTTATTGACAAATATTACATGTAAATTTGTTGCACCTTTTGTTACATTTCAAACACACGTCATGAACAAAAATACAAGAATCGATTAGGCGAAAGACGATCAATAACGTTAGCCTTCAGAACGTAGCGTCGTTGGGCGACTTCAGCATGAGTGCCATGAGAAAATGGATGTAAATTGAACAAGAGCTTTCATCAAATTCTATCTAGTTTCCATTGAAGCTGGAAAGATGTCATTCGACGTCGCTTTCAAAACCGCAGTTGTTAATGTTGCAGCTGTACCACCCTGCACCTGTACCTGATCCTGCATATTTAGAATAACAATGCCCTCTCTATTCCTTTAAAATTGAGAGGTTAGTAAATCAATAAGGGTGACAGTAGAAGGGCAGCTGGTCTTACCTGTTATCCATATAAATGCTGCTGTTGCAGTTTGACGGCTTGCAAAGCGGATAAACGGCCATTGCTGTAGGATGACAACAAAAGCGTTTATTGTGGTAACTTCAGTTTCACACGTTGCTTCAAAGATGGCTTATGTTTGTCTGTTTGTTGTTCATAGTACAGAAAACTCATAGCCCTCGAGCCAACATGTCATACAGCACTGGAGTGAACTCAGATTTTTTAGTTGAAAATGTAAGTTCTTAGGGAAAGACACTGTAGAGTTGTTCGACGATTGCCACCCATACCTTTCGTCATCTGACTTGGCTTATAAGGGCATCAAACGCTTCAAGGTACTCAAAATGTCCCCATTGCTTTCAGAGTAAAGTTCTGCTTCGCCTCGAAGCACACTATCAATGCATAGGTTGTTCTAGCGAGTAAAACAATCAGCAGTGAAACATGAACTGTACAGGCGGAGTCTCGCATACCTGACAAGCATGCCGCACGCGACCTGATTCGACGCGAAAAAAACCGCTGAATATGGAGTGTTAGAAGCGTCGTAAATTTTCAGCCTTATATAAGAGATTTCTTATTGATACAGCTAATGACAGTACTTAGTCCAGCGCTCCCTAAGTATGGATGAACATAGTTTGCGCATACAAATAGATGAAGTCGTAAATAGTCTCTTTTTGTGAATGGCAATGTGTGGCTTTTCTGCAGAAACTGTAAGGCAGACGTAAAAATTATCGCATTGCAAAAAGTGTCCCGTACAGGTTCGGTTGGCAACCGAATTCCTTGTAGGATTTATCTGAACGAACTCTGTTACATCCGTGGTTCTCCCGTGCTTGCAAAGGAATATTGGTTTAGAAACTGGCGGACCATCGACATGGATACGGTAGCAGCAGCGAGCGTCGTCGCAGCTTACTTTCGAAGAAGTCGTTCTTCAGCAGAGCGAGAGATCTTCATGGATAACTGATAGTGTCGTAAAGCTCTGCGTTTTTTCTTTCTTCGTAAAATCTTATTTTAAAGCTTGGTCGACCCATTACCTCCCATGTTGTGGTCCCAACGAATAACCCGGTTACTTTATTGTAAGAGCGAGAGCTTCTTTTTTTAGAGCGATGAGCATCAAGCTCTCTGAAAGCTGAAAATGGTCGCTGATGGCCAGAAGCACGGGGTCATACGACATCCTTCTCCAGAAGGGACATCATTAATCAGCACATAGATACTTTCACGCTACCTTCTTCAGTTAACGCATTTTACTATGAGGGTACATCCTTGCTTAGCGATCCATTTTCCATTTACTTTTATTCACTCAATTTCGGGTAAACTGAGATTTGCTAGACGGACATTGCCATAGAAGAGCAGTTATGTTAAAATTAAGCGTTGTTGGCACTCCGAAGGCTACTAAACCTCATCAGGATGTGAACAAATTAGCAGTACTTAGTAGCGTAACACATGAAATCCATTGCATCCTTAATCGCCGTCTAACAAAAAGTTGAAAAGTCGCACTAGGTTAGACTGAACGTTTACGATACTGCTATTGGCTCACTGAGTCATAACATCAAAGAAGTATTAGTTGTGCGGGTCGCAAATGTTTTATAACAGCTGTTGCTTAGGAAAAATATGGTTAAGAAAATGGGATATTTGCTAAAACACCATATCAAGTTTGCGATCCGATTAAACAGAAATACGAGTGCCTTGAAAATGAGGACCTTCAAGGCGTAAAGAAAATAGCATGAACTTTGAGAGAAGTTCCGTGCGAATCACCAAAAGAGCGTTTATTACCGTGCTCCCCATAGCATCCAGACTAATAAATATTCACTCGTGGTATTGGAATTTTCTTTAAACCGCTGGTTGTTTTAAGAGATTGGTTCAAAGTACCTGCCACTCCATCGGGCAGCTTCTTTCTCCACTACGTGTGCTCCGTCGTCCCCCGTTGCTGGTGTTGCCATCAAATTCGACATTATATCCCCGCTTCCTCCAGCAACTGTAATTACAGGCAACGATGACATGTTCTCACAAGATGCAACAGCTCTGACCAACAGGATTGGTTTGAAACAGTTTTGCAACCCATGCCCTCCTACGACTGGTGGTTTTAGCCCAATAACAAGCAAGTGAGATGTTTCTCAACAGCAACGAAGAAGTTGTATGCACGCATGCTTGACGCCACCTTTTTAAGCCTCGTGCATACTTCCCGTTGCTGCGATGGAATGGCAACGGTGGGTTTTGCAGAGCCACGCGAAAGGAGGTGGAGTTCCCAGCGCTCTTTGCATCGCAAGTGAGAGTCGCACTTGCGCGCTTCGCGTGAAGTTGCAGCATCACTAAGCTAAGAACGATCACATTAAGCTAGCTGCTCCATCTGTGCAGTTTTCACCCCTTTCTGGCAGTACAAAAGGCAACAATTGAGAACCCTATTGTGTTTCAAGCTTGATCTACCCTTCTTGAGATTAAGCGAGTAGTTTTGCGGTATGAAGCCATCCAGACCTCCACCCCTACGCTCAACATCGGCGTCATCTCCTGACGGTTCAGTGACACCATTGCTTGTGCTAATCGGCGACTTCGTCCATTAGGTTCGTGGAAACCCTAATGATGCCCCACAGCACGGTCCCCCACTTAACTCTAGTGCCAACTTCACTGCAAGCCACCATCACTCGTCATGCTCAAACGGTCAACCTCAGACTAAAATCGACGTTTTCGATAGATACTGTGCCTCTGATCGATTTTGGTCACACGACGAAAAATCTTTTTGACAGAACGGAGGATTCGCACCACTCCTTACAATATGTTGAACAGAATTTTTTCCACGCAGGACCCTGCCACAGCAGGGTCCTGCGTGCCTGCGTGGAAAATCGAAATGTTCCACATGCTGTGAAGCACTTCCGTCGGCCATAATAACACGTGTCTCCCAAACCGAAATCACCGGTCAGGGAATCGATAATATCTTCCGATATTGGCCTCCCAATCGAAACTTCCTACCTCCCGTAAAGGCCTCCCGTCGACGTTCACTTAACACTCACCCTGACCGGTTAAATCTGAGAGAAAATCAATGATATCGATATTCATTGCCTGATCTATATGTCACACCTTACCAGAACAACTCCCTTTACTTCAATAATCCGCTTCAATGATCCCCTTAGCGGACGACTTCGGCACGTCTGCTGAATCCCCTGGCACGTAGAAGACGTTTGGGAGTTTTCCGCTATTTTCGCGCCCCGTAATCCTCCCCCCCCCATCTTTCCCACTATTTTTCCCGCTATTTTATGACTCATCGCTTAACGCGTGATTATATATTATGATAGGCGTGAAGATGATGACCGTAGACCAGCGGAAAGCTTAAAAAAAGTAGAAAACTGAGTTTTGAGAATGTTTATAACAACAATACCGGCAAATTCACTCAGATGTGTTCACCTTCCAATGATTACATCAAGATTAGACACAGAGTTCTGCCAACAAAACTTGTTGCAATTGTTTTTCAGCCGCGAATATCATTCGAAGTGTTGCAAGGCATTTTCAACCCCCACACTGTCGGCTCTAGTCGCAAAGGTGGCCCAAATTGGGAGGTAAGAACGGGTTGGTGTGCCAATCATAGGTCATGTACGATATACGATAAACTTACCTAGACGGCATCCAGTGGTCCAGGGCGCCGGCAGGAGGTGTGAGCCTTCGAGAAGCTCGGGCTCATATGTTACTGAACAGACAAGAGACTTACTCTCACTTCACGAGGACAAGCATCGTAGAAGTTTTATGAATTTAACGGAAATTTTTTTCGTTGAAAATAGTCATTAAAAATTTACCGAAAAATTTAAAGCACACTCCTGATTTGTATGCTGTAGACTGGATCCGTTATTTAGTGGTAGAGGGGTCTGGGAAATATAATACAAAAATACCGGTTTGCCCATCGGCTGGCCACTGCATTAAGTTGTAATGAGCAAATTCACAACCAGACTACGCATGTGATATTACATAATTCCAAAAGTACAATGCATCTCGCATCTCAAGAAAGACTAATCAACGCGGGCATCGGCGGCAATTCTTTTATCGATTTTACGATCATTAACTGTTATTGACAGTAGACAAGTTTCAGTGCTCCTTACTCGCTTGCCTAAATTTGCCCGCACTGCAATCTTGATTCCAGCGAGCACTAGCTTTCGCGTGGCACCTCTCGAGTTTGAGTTCTTCAGGACAAAGAAAGCATTACTGGAGATCTTAACTGAGCCTTCAATGATCCTAGGAACCATCAACAGGTCGTTCCTTTTTCTTCTGTCAGCTAAGGTGTTTAGGGAGAACATTTTGTTCTTCTCTGCACTACGAGGGAGATAACGATAGTCCATACCAGTAACTCTAATCATGAGCTTCCTAGTGAAGCTATATTGGACTCCTTCGAAAGCATTAAAGATCGATTTCTTCTTGGGGTTAAAAATGGTGGTACCGCATTCCAGATTCTAGGTCTTATGTATTTTTAAAAGGCCTTGGGGATAACCTCACTGTTTCTGGAATAGAGACATCTAAACAGATTGAGAAGTTGAAGAGTAGCCTTATTCCTGATATGACTGCAGTGTTCTAAGAAGTCAGGTTTACTATTGTAGGTGTACCCTAGGTTAGCAACTTCATTGACAGCTGCTGGCTCTTGATTGTTCAGGTGATATCTGGTGGGCGTGTTGCTAGATATGATACTTACTAATAGGTGGTTAACCATCGTGTATTAAACGATCATCAGGAAAATTACCTTGACCAAACTACGTCCGCTTCTACGCAATAGACGGCCGTGTTCGAAAATGACGACGGATCCTTCGGTATCTTCCGTATCCATCTGAACATTTAATTTGAGGTCGGATAGTAGTCACGCTAACGTTCAATAGATGCTTGTCATCGAAGCAAATTGGCAGACCACGAAAGTGACTTGCAAGGTTGAAGTTTCGTATAAGTAAGTTAGTCTAATCTACATAATCTCAGAAGTACAATGCATCTCGCATCTTAAGAAAGCCTGATCAACGCGGGAATCGGCGAGAATTCTTTTAGCGGTTTTATTGATTCATTAACTTATTTTGCCGCACAGCATTCTCCGCGTATTCAATGCCGAAATTTAGATATCGAAGCTGTTACGATCGTGGAACCGAACAAGCCGTTAACCGGCCGTTGAGCTTGAACTTGAACATTGACGGAGTCATGCATTTGCATCCTTTAGCGCCAGAGACGATAATGTCATGGTGATAACATTCACCCCACAAGAATCTCAAGTAGTGATAATGTTGAGAAGAGGTCCTCCAACTCTTTCTGCCCATCAATCACCTCCGCTTCCTCATGTGTAAATAAATAAATAAATAAATAAATAAATAAATAAATGTTTCACCGTCTGAGGAATACTCGAAAGATACTGTTCGGCTACTTTTCCAGCTGTTTTGCTTTTTTGGAATCTTTGCTAAAACATCATATCGAGTTTGCAGTCCCATTGAATATAAATAGGAGATTAAAAATGAGGACCTTCAGGGCGTATAGAAAATAGCATAAACCTTGGCGGTAGTTCCGTGCGAATCACCAGAAGAGCGTTTACCATGCTTCCCACAGCATCAATACTAATGCAATTTCGTTGATGGTGTTGCGATCTTTAAAAAACCGCTGGTTGTTTTAAGAGAGTGATTCAAAGGACCTGCCACTCCATCGGGAAGCTTCTTGCTCCACTACGATTGCTGGAGTGCGTCGTCGCCCGATGCTGATGTTGACATCCTACTCATCTTCCTCCAACAACTGTAAGAGCAGGTAGCGATGGCACGTTCTCACAGGTTGCAGAAGCTTTGACCAACACGATTGATTTGAAACAGGTTTGCAACCCATGCCACCCTATCACTGATGGTTTGAGCACAGTAACAAGCAACTGAGATGTTTCTCAACAGCAATTACGAAGTTGTATGCACGCTTCGACGCTTTCTTTTTAGATCTCGTGCATACTTCCCGTTGCACCGATGGAATCGCAGCGATGAGTTTTACAGAGCGATGCGGAAGGAGGTGGAGTTCCCAACGCTCTTCGCATCGCAAGTGCCCTCGCACTTGCGCGCTTTGCGCGAAGTTGCAGTATCACTAAGCTAAGGACGATCACACCAAGCAAGCTGCTCCACCTGACATAAATTTAATTTCTCAGTTGCTCATCAAGGCAACCCGTGCCTTGATGAGCAACTGAGATGTTTCTCAACAGTAATGACGAAGTTATATGCACGCATGCTTGACGCTTTATTTTTAATCGACTTTGGACGACTTCTTTGCAAGTTATGGAGGTGGGCGATGGTAGCTCTATGACAAGAAGCACGCATAGCCTCCTGACGCAGCGATGTTAGGTACATGTCGTTAATATGGGAAGCGGATTTGGGAGGTGGGAGGGTGCTAGCCAATCACAAGCAATCAGGGTTCACGGAGGTGGGAGCGTGCTAGCCAATCACAACCAATCAAGGCTCATCAGGAGACTACCCCAACGGTAGATCGGAACCGCCCGAACGTATATGGGCAGAATCGCCTCTTTCCGGATAAAAGCAGCGATGACGAGCAAGTGGTCGTGCCGCAGTGGGAAGACGGGTGGCGTAATCCCCATGATCGCTTTTTCCCGCCAACTCGAGCCCGCTCTCCTCGTTCAGGCAGAGGGCTAACGCCGCCAACAGCCCAATTTTCGCAGTCCCTAACTCTGCGCAGAGTTGCATTGGGGTCGAGTTATTTGCGTTTTGTTGTTCCTTAGAAAGAGGCGATTCTTTCCATATACATTTGACCGTCCCGACCTACGGTTGAGATAGTCTCCTGGTGAGCCCTGATTGGTTGTTATTGGCTAGCGTGCTCCCACCTCCCAAATGCGCTTCCCATATTAGCGACATGGACATCACATCGCTCCGTCAGGAGGAAGCATGGCGCAAGCGCAGAGAGTAAAATTCGCCCTCTATCACATTCGTAGCGTTTAAATAAATTGTTTAAAAAAACTATTGAAAACGTTATGTTAAGCACGAATTCATATTTCCCACAACTTTAGAGGAACATCTGAGTTTGCACCGCTAAGTTTAAAGCTGTCAGCTATGGAAGAGATAAAGATTTAGCTTTCTCTAGACGACTACACCAGACTAATTTTTATCGTCCTAGAGTTTAGGTTTCAAATTTAACACGTTGACAATCGCGCGATTTTCGCGTGTCTAGCACTTGAGATCAAACGATATTTTGCAACGACGAGAGTTATTTGTTAATTAAAGCTACCACTTGTCGATAATCTCACTAAATCAGTAAAAGAAAATTAGTTTCGTTTACCACGCTTTTTAGAACTTCTAAAGATGAAGTACACATAGTATAAAAAGTTGCCTCGAAAAGTTTGAATCCAACTGGAAGAATAAGTGACAAGACAGAGATACAACTTCATGTCACATGGTCCGATTCAGCGGAAAGGGTGTGCCATGGCGTCATATCACCTCAAAGGGTTACATTTGGACCTGACATATCCCTTCCATAACCAAATTTGCGAAGCGTACTGAGACATTTTCTCCTTCTTCAAAAAATCGCTGAGTGTCCACATCTTTGCGTACATCTATGGAAGCATTCTACGCTCCTCAACATGTAAAGCCAATGCATCCGTAATGATTAATCACAAGAATCTCACCTAAACGACGTCCGTTGCTCCAGGAGCGGCAGCGGTAAGCGTGAGCCTTCGGGAAGCTCCGGCTCATATGTTACTAAACAGACAAGAATAACATTCTTCGCATATGTAAAACTCGCTAGGTAGTCGCTAGAAGCTGTTTCACTGCTGATTTGTCATCACCTTTTTTTAGTCAACTATTTTTTAGTTGCAGTCCGTGACGTAATCTGGTACTCACGACCACATGAGGTCTTTTTGGTACAATGGGTGTCAATTACCACAAACTTCTTTTCTCAACTATGTCTAAACCCAGACCATCATGCATTCGGCGTAGCATTTGCGTTGCAGCACACCCCAATAACCCGAGTGAAATGGCTGCAGGCGAAAACTATAGGCCCAACCATCACCGCAATTCTAGTACTTCTCCAAAGGTTATAGTTCTAATTAAAATAGCTGTTTTGGCTCCAGTGCTATGAGGTTTGTTGACACGACAGATATGAGCTTGACGTGGTATGAGCACGTCAAGCAGGACGAAAAACTACGAAGTTGACATACCTCTCACCTCTTACCTGACTTCACTTTACGATCTCAGAGTTGCTCCAGCGGTCGCCAGAAAGGTGTCCATACGTCCCTGTTCCAAGCCAATGGGGTCCAAGGGTGTGATTGTCCTGAGACCGGATTCACGACTGGTAAGATAATGAGATAGCGGTAGTGGTTAAGCCCAACAGAAGATAGTGGGCAGAGGGCAAGTTTGGTATACATGTATTCATAATTTGGCGAATGATATAATTCTACCCCACCATTCACCCAACCCCAGATAATGCTCCAACTTCTGCGCTATATTCACATAATCCTGAGTAAAGTCATTCATGAATCCGGTCTATGGGAGTTTTTTGACACTCCGTCAATTGGCACTCTTGCTCAACGGGTGCTGAACAAGCAGATTACATAGCCATCCCTCTTAGTTTTCGACGATCTGGCTAGAGCGACTCTGATCCGTGAACGTCGACGGTTTTGGCCGTTTTCCAATACCTAACCACGTATATCATATGATAATGGCGCACGAAAACATGTTTTTCGACAAATGGATGGAAAGGATTCCGCAATGTAGTCGCTCAAAACCTGACATTTGTGTGTTATAAATTGGGACCGTGATTCAGTAGTAGACGCTTCTCGGGAATACAAAGTATTGGTTTATGCATCGGCTGGCCACAAAAGAGGTGCAGTCCTCACACAATCCCGCCCGCCGCCCAGTGTTCGCCGTGGCGGCGCGAAATCTCGCTGCGGTCTGCAGAATCGTTGCTTGGAAATACGCCGCCTAAAAACCGTGCAACGTCTGCTTCGCAAAGCCGTCAGCTTACGAACGAGGGCAGGGGTAAGACGAGGGGATTTCGAAATCCGGAAAACGAGAAACGGATTATTTAAGATAGGTGTTTTGAAACCCCGTCAGAGAAATAGTACGTGGGGTAACCCAATGCGACAGAAAAGGCTAAGACCAGGTTAGCGTCGAAATTTAAGTCGAGACCTAAGGTAGCGTTTGTGCACACATGGAATTTCCATCCGGATCTATATTGCTGAGGAACACCTCGACGTTCGACGTAAAATGCTCGACGTAACCAGCATATGGGATGGCTATCACTCGCAATGCCAGTCATCGGGAAACTCTTCCCGCAATATGAGCTTCCATCCCGACGAGGATGGCAGCTAACGAGAAAAGACGACAAATCCTGAATAGGCCCTTGGTATACTCTAGCGACGCGCCGGCCACAGTGTTGGGCGGGCTCCTACGCAGTGCATAGCTACCCGCGCAGTGTTGCAGCGACGGTGTTGCGCGGGCAGCTACTGAATGCGCACTCGCGCAACACTGTCGCCGTGACCGATCGCCGGAGCGACACGAGAATGTAGCAAATTCGGTCCACTAAGTACATCGTACATCGAACAGCGTACTGTCATCGTTAGTGGAGCGCGTTACTCACTGCTTAGCAGCCATTTCGGACAGCACTATTAGGATGCTCGAGTATGAGAATGCCAACCTCCAGATAGGTAAATATTATAAATGAGAAACATCAACGAAAGGAGAAGGTTCACAAAGAAAGACGTCAGGTAATCCGCTTAGACGGGCAGCTACTAAGGTGATCGGAATCATCGTTTGTCTTCACGCCCCGCCCTGTTTTCACACAAAAAAGCGAATAGCAACGCAAATAGTTGTGTAGACCACTCCACAACGTTGCACAGTAGATTTCACCAAACCGGCATAAAGCGGAATAGGGAGCGAACAAACGACAAAGAATCCCTCTTCATACAATTTCATACAACAAGACAACTCTTAACCCGTTTTGGTCCATGCTCTGACTGCTCTGCTCTTACCCTTTAAAACTAATTTGTCGGCGAATGTCGCAGAAGACATCGAGACAAAGTAGGAAAGCCGACAGGTAAGACTTCATCACCTACGCTACTTCAAGTCATTTTTGTCTGGCCTTCCCTCTCGTCTGCTTCATTCCATGAAACATGCAGAGGTAGGCTGACCTGACTGTCATCATCTTCTGTTGCACGCGGAGATCTCCATCGACGCCTTCAACAGTGTTGGCAGCAGGCTTCGAATATACTCGTTTTGTTAGAGTGATAGTGAAATCCTAATTAACTCTCTGTCGAACCTGTACCGGGCAGAAATGAACGGTGATGACAGAGACAGCCTTGGAAAGGTAACAAGAGAAACAAATAGTTTGCTAGAGAAATCATTGGTGACGGTGCTTAATAGCTAGCAGCTCCCGGAAGCGAACAATGTGATGAAAATAAATGGGTGGATTTAAGGTAACCAAACGACTATGCTGAGGTACACACCAGTCCGGACAGAATGCGGGCAGTTATTTTCGGCTTCATTAGGGTTGGGGGGGGGGTCACCATGTAGGACAGCCCTACAGAACAGTTTGTGTATTTTGGAACCGGATGATTTTTTTTTGCATAACTGCCGTGTTCTACCCGTACAGCGAGCTGAGGTAGGCCATTTCTGATCAAACTGGACATACACATGCCTCCTTACCAGGGCATACAACCACTGAGTAGAGGGTGACCCCGCTCCCCGCCCCCCCTCCCCCCCGCGAAATGAAAACATGGAATGGCTTGCGTTGCTAGGCAGTCATCGGGAAACTCTTCTCGCATGTTGAGCTTCTACCACGACGAGGATGGAAACTGACCAGAAAAGACGACAATTCCTGAATAGGCCCTTGGTATACTCCCGGCGACAGTTTTGGCCGGGCACCTACGGACTGCGTTCGTTATCTGGCAATTTTGCGCAGGATAACGAACAGCAAATTAGCTGACTCCTCACATTTGGAAGTGGTGCTGGTTGACCTGTGTAGAAGACTCCACTCACTACTATAAGAGTGATCACGAGCAGCAATAAAAGGCATTAAAATCCAAAAAGGTTATGTGACTTCCTCAGGTGAGCACAGGTGACGTAGATGGAAACGCGGTTAACCTCCATCTCTGCAGGGCCGCTGAATTTGTACCACACATCTACGAGACCTACAAAACACTGAGTTTCTCATCGTCTTGTCACCGCAAGTCATGCGCAAAACAAGAAAACACGCAAGCCACTATTACCGATCGTTAGGAGCGTAGGTCCTGGCGCATTTCATGAAGAACTGTTTAGCTCCGACCTTTGCGTTCCATCCTTTGTGATTCCACGACTGCAGTGTGCTTGATTGGATTGCACGAATAAAAATGGAACCCTTTTAATCATTCGCTGTTGTGAAGCAACTATCGCCGCATAGCAGCGGCTGAATACGAGCAACACGGAAACAGTTTTAAAAAGAAAAAGACGGCTTGAAAGAAGACAGCAATCCTTCCACGAGTATTTCTGTAGAAAGGATTTTCTAAAAGCATTTTCTGTCGGATTGCACAGCGCACCCCGAGGTAAGCGGGGCAGAATAAACCAGCGGAGAAACGTCACCCCCTAATGTAGATGATCGTGAGGTTGGAAGACCGAAAGCCAAAGCGACAACCTACCTTCACCTCTCAACAAAGACTCAGAAGTATGGCTACTGGATATTCCAAAACCAGCTAACATACAACACTGCTGTGCAGATTTATTTACATATTGTACAAGCATTTATAAACTGCCACGTCTACTGCCACATTTCAAATATGGATCTCAAATATATGGCCAACAGTGAGGATAGCAACACATATGCATTAGTGCGGCCTACAATTGAAAAGCTATACATACAGTGAACAACACATGAACAGAACATTGAAGCATCACAAGGGCTACCTTGAAGCTAACAGGGAAGGATACTAGGTTGCACTAATAATATGAGGTGAGGTGTACATCGTGGCATACAGCTTCGAGGGTTGACTCTATCTACGTGTTCAGTATCTGCAGCGGGCATCGCGGAGTGGAGTAATGGGCGATTTTCATTTTGCCATAACCGCGCTCTGCCAAAGTAGACCGCAAACCCTGTCGACAGCTGAGCAACGGCGGCGCAGTAGATAGGGAAGCGGTAGGGCGAGAGTCCAGTTGTTGATGTTGGGCTCCTTCGCAACGTCGCTCTTTGTCAATTTCTGCAAGAGATTCGATAAGGTCAGTCGGTGCGAAATCGCACCGAAGGACACCGCCAGGAATGAGACGCGATTCGACGGCTTGTACTCTCACGAATCACAAAGTCGGCAACCGGCATCTTAAAACGGCTAAGTTAGATTAGGAGCTCCGCGAAGTTCATTCCCTTTCCTAGATCCGCGTCTTCTCCGTGCTTGCCGAGAACAGCACGGTAATCGTGGTGAGTGAGTATTTTACGAGCATGTGCAATCTTGACGGGAGCATCAGCCGATAAGTACCAAAATTTCCCCTTACTTTCGCCGCAGGGTGTTATTTGAAGTGCTGGTCACAAATACGGCATTCCCAATGCGTTCCGCAGTGTTCGCCACTACTCTGGAACAAGAGTGCTTTACTATGACACGTCGCCGACGGAGAACGATGAGGCTTACCTCAGCGGACATGGTCACAGCATAGGTAACCAATAAAAATCGCTGAAAAAGACTCACTGGTTTCTCATCCAGTTCCGGTGTAAGTGGCGCCACATTTACAGTTGTGTCCCAAGCTGATTTCGACAGCACAGCTGATGTCGTGGATGTATATCTCTAACAATGTAACAGCAAACAATCTTTACCCATTGGCTACATCACCAGGATGACGGTACTCACTAAGGGGGTCAGTGAGCTCGCTCCGGAGGCGCTAAACCAGACCTATACGGTCTTGTAGGGCATCGGACTAGGATCACAGTGCTGTGTTTCGTTTTGCTAAATGCCGTTGGGCGGTCCAAAAATACGAAAAAACCGTATCATTTCAGTGCGTGTTGACAAGGCAAAATTGATGAATAGCATGGCGTTGTTGCCCTCAAAAATTAATCTACGAAAGGTTTGAAGGAAAGGACTGGAAACTTACTTCCACACAAACTATGGAACAGATGTGTGTGTGCATGTAGAAGTGGACCAGGTGGACTATTAGATACTCCGCACGATCCATCAGCCATCAGCAGTACTCGGCAATCTGTCGCAGCAGCGTAGGCGAACTCAGCCCACTGCGTTCCGACCAGATGAGTGCCACAACCCGCTACAGCTGGCCACATCTCAATGCACAACACAGAAGGCTAGAAGCAACAGCCCTTAGACGGACAAGTTGAAGAGATCAGTTGCAAGATTCAAAGGATGAACACGCGTGATGAAATTCGCCCCCACTAAATACCGTGTTCGCTGGCGAGAACTCTCCTTCTACGCATCATGACGACACTCTCGAAATGTTTACTTCTGAATGGAGAGAACGACGCATATTTCATTGCACCAATATTGCCAGACACCCATCGCGGAAGGATAAGAGATGTGGTTAATCTTAACGCGAATCACATTGGAAATCGATTCGTTGGCCCCCGTAATCAATCCCTCATCACCGGGTAGGGTGAAGTCGATCCAAAATTTGTGGTTGTATATTCTTTAGGTGGACACATCTGATAGCGGCAAAAAACGCCGAAGGTCACTGCTTCTTCTCACAGCCTGGAGCCGATGTTGCGATGCGTGCTTGGATGTGTGCAACGTCGGCAGCCAGTCACCATTGTTAATCGACTACAGCGACCTGGTCCGTTCAAACGTTTAAATAGTAATGCACGCAAAGAGTTTGTTCATTGTCCGCGACGGGAGCGAATGGTCGTTCATGCAAAAGATGCGGATCGATTAAAACCAAGCGATCACCGCGAAAGCTGCTCTCCGACGCTGCGAGGCATGCGATCTATGTACACCTCCTTACCCCCCGTCCCAACTTCATATCCGTCCGAAGTATTGTAGAACTATTGTAAAAGGCTACACACTACATAATAATAGGCTTCGCATACAGTTGAATATGTTCCAGCCCTTGGCTGCATTGCATACGAGATCAAGACAGTGATAGCGTTCTTCAACTGTAACTCAGACGCTTTCATATAATGTCCACTATACATTGGATCCGATCGAAAATCTTCGGATAATTGGATGACTCGGATAACGCTTTTCGGATAAATGCAGTGGTAACTTAAAAGCTTCCAGTATCAATAAATACAGAGAGGATCTTCTCTCTCTCTTAAAGCCGGGCTTAAATCTACATCTGGTTCTGACGCATCCCTTCCAAGATCAATGCTGCAAAGTTGAGACATTCTTTTCATAAAAATACGCCAGGCGTAACACATTTTTTGTGTACATCTTAGGAAAGACTTAACGCTCTTCAACAAGAACATGCATGGCCAATGCAAACGCATTAGTTCATAAGGATCTCACCTGAGAGGACATCCATTGCTCCAGAAGTGGGTGTGTTAGGCGTGCTCGGGAACGGCGCTCGAGATGCTCAGGTTCATATGTTACAGCATAAACATATGAGCCTGAGCTTCCCAAACGCCAAAAGCCTAACTTTGACATTACGAGGACGCACGGTCGATGGTATCCACCTGCGTCACATGGACAAGCCGCAAACATTCCTGGAAATTTCGGTCGTTTTCCAGTATTTAAGGTTAAAACGGGAATATACATCTTCACTTCTTTACAAAAGTGCAGCAGAAGCACCTACTGGACATTCCAAATGCAAGTGACATTGAACAACTGCTCCAAAAATTTATTGACAAATTAGAAGAGGAAGCCGATTATATTTATGGTTTACTGCTGCATTTTAAACGTGAATCTTTATGCAAGGTAGAAGCAGTGAGCATTCTGCACATTGAATAGTACTGTTCATTACATACACTTAACGAGCAAATGTGACAGCTAGACGAAAACACTAGATATGACAAAGTAAAACAGACAACAATATAAGACAAGAGCTTTCTAAAAATAAGATCACAAGAATTGGACGTGTAGAGACTGGTCAATTGTAATGAGTATGAAAAATGGATTTGGAAGATGTTTTGTTCAACCTTTGCTGTTCAGAACCCGCCCTATAAATACGGACATTTGTCGGTAACACTAACATACGCGCGCACTTCTGGTGCTTGAGTCCTGCAGGACAAGAATTACTGGAGATCTAAACAAAGCCTTTAGTGATTTTATGCATCGCTAGAGGATCAATGGATTTCATTTGACCGCTAGGCTGTTTAGGGGAACAGTTTGTTTCTCACTACACCACAAGAGATAATAAGTTAGCCAGCCCATACCAGTTGCCTTGATTTTAAGCCCACTAGTGAAGCCATTTTAGACTGCTTCCAAAGCGTTAATAATCCAATTCTTCCTGGGATGAAAACGCCGACACAAACACACAGTTGCAACAATATGTTTTACAATTGAAGCATAATAATTTCGATGAATAGCACATGAATAGAACATAGAAGCAACACCAATGCCACATTGAAATGAAGTCCCTTGCCCTTGTTCTGGCCCTGACCATGCTTTAAATTAAACCACTTTGGAAGTGCCCGATAACTGTCCGATTCCTGAGTTGGCACTACCTATGAGACTTTCCCCTAGTGAGTACTCATCCGTCTAGACGGGAAAACCCGTTCAATTGACGTAGCAAGCAGCAATAGTGGATTGATGCGAACCCTAAACAACTGCTTCGTCAGCTTTTTGAGGGCATAGGTGCCCTAAGAATTCTCCCAAAACTATTCGTTCAAATTTTACATAACAGCGATCGAAAATTTAGTCAGTTTGTGAGTCTGTGCAGCTGAACACGAATAAATGAACGTTCATAGACACGAAAAAATAAATGATCGTTAAGCCCTAGAGCTATTAGTGCACGGAACAACAGCCACAACTACGGCTCAACATTCCCTGCCAAGGAGAGCGAGGTTCACCAGTAAGTGACTTCGGGTTCTTCGCTACACTGGCTATTCAGTTAACTGTTTGGAGAACGGGGCATTCTCGTAAGAACATGTCCGACTAGGCGACCCGGTGCACACTGCCAGGGCAGAGGTGTTCGTTCCCGGTGACGAATCCAAGGCGAAGCAAATAACACGGCCGGTCTGGAAGACTTGCCTGAGGTCACGATGAGTGAATAACTTCAGCACTATCTCAAAACTACGGCTATGATGGCTAACTCCAGGTGGACGAAGCAGTCGATAAGTGAAGCAGTGAAGGTACAATTTCAACTAGGAAGGTCGCAGTTTACAAGAGAATCTTCCAAACTGCTCAATTCTTGTAGCAGCCGGGCTTTCTTCATCTTCTGTATCGTTGCTGGTGCCGCTTCCCAGAATCACTCAACCGCCAGACGTCGGTTCTAAAAGTGTTTCTCCACTCATTAGACAGCATTAGCACACCAAAGTAGTACATATAGTGGGTTTGGCCAACCGACTGCAAGGGACGGAGCAAGGGAGGCAGCAGCCACTCAAGGCACCGACTACACAAGCTACTTCACTTCATGTACCGTATAACATTAACTACCGATTCCGTTTGGGCTCCCTGATGGGACCGCAAAATTCTACCCAACCCAGCTGGGCAAATGTGCGATGGAAATTGTTTCACCATGCATCGTTACGAAGACTGTCGACACCAACGATATGACCTGTGCCCGGTTGCCTCCATTTCAATACTCCTTGTACTTCGATCTGAAATGAGTACCTCTCTTCCAGGGAAACGGACCAGCAGATGAAAGGATTTCTCACCATTCGGCTGATGGAAAAGCCAGCAAAAATCTCGTCCCTTTCGGAAATATTTCTGAAATCAGCTCAGCTTTCCACTCTGTGTCAAACGCAATCATAGGTACCCTGACGAAGTATAGTGTTAGGTGTTCATCTAATACTTCCAGAAACTTCTTGTATTAAGTCAAGGGCCCTTTATGGCCATAGAGAAAACAATATCGAAAATTGCGAATGAAGAAAAATTAGGTAAATGCCAGCTGCGTGTGGTTAAACAGATAGAATTCAGGCTAGAGTTACTTTATTAAAGAAAGTATGATGAAGAGCTAGTACGGCAAGCCTCCAAAAAGCTTTAGTTGCTAGATAATTGTGCTCTAAATAACCTGATAGGTGATCAGGTACTTTACTATTCAGGACGCATTGAAGTCCCCTTTCCCTAGATGAAAAAAAAAATCGAGCCAGAAAAGGATTTCAAATTTATGCCGCTCATCTCCTATTAAATAATTTCTTTTCAATATACTATCGGCTTACTGACATCCGTTTTCCTTCAGAAATAAAGCGCGTGGCGCACTCCAAAAGTGCGATTGACAGCGAGACTGCTCTACAGAGGTCTTTCCTTTTAAGCTGAACTCATACCGAGCGCATCCAGAAGAAGATATGTCCAAATCCTTCCGGTACCGGTAACGCGTACGGTTGCGTATAGTAGTTCACATGGTCCCTATAGATTGCAAAATATGAGCGGATACCACTACTTCGAAGAAGCACCGTAGCGCGCTCACCTACTTGGCAATCGTTTTCTGAGACACCAACAACGCAGAGGTGTACTTCTAACACATAAACAGCTCTCTGCAAACCCTTCCATTAGGACAAGGCCGAAGGACACTATCGTCGACATCTAAAGCAATTCATGAACATAGAAAAGCACCCACTTGGTTGCAGTCTACGTTGTATTTACAACACTAAAACCGGAAAAGGATGAAACATATGCGCGTCGATAACCCCGAATAGCAATCAATATCGCTACCAAATCGATATGAAACGACCGGCATATCCGATGAAAACATGAGCACACGCTTACGCAACATGACCTAAGCTTCATCAAGAAAGTTCTACCGAGAATAAATTGAGCTGCTCACCTTACCACACAACATGCCAGCATAACCAGATGAGGACCTATACGGAGTGCTTGGAAGAATCTAGTGCATCACAGAGTGACACCACGTGACACGTCTCCGGGACGCAGTCACTGGTATTGTGACACATCGCTGACGCATAGGGACCAGGTTTGTCAGAACAAACGTTGACCCAACAGAGTTAATCAGTAGAAAAACGCTGAAAATGAACTCACTGCAGAACGTAAGGTACTAAGGTAGCCATAGCGTACTGCGTGGAGCAGAGAAGGCGTATTCGAAAAGCAACAGCTCGGTCTAGAACCGCTGAAAAACACACAGGTGACAGCTCTGTGGAGTATGTAAACAAAGGAATGAGGAACTGTAAATTGGAGCAGAAATATTATGGTTTAGTCATGACACTATCAATTGTACAATATGCGCCGTGCCCTCGAAATTAACCGTACACATTACGTTTACAAGGTAATCTACAATCATCATTACCGTTGTTACTACATGGGTTTGTCCTTTTGAATGAACCAAGTCGATCGATGGCCTATAAAATTCATCGACCGACAACCGATACGATAAGCGGCCGTATGCTAGCTGACTATTTTGGTTAGCCGCAACTTGAAGAATATGGCTACGACAAACCACGATGAAGATCATGGATTCATCCTTTTCACTGCAGCAATGAAGTACCCGAGGAGGTCCACTTGTGTGCATTTGTGTAAAATTAACCACTCCGCTCCTGATTTTAGGATCTCTGCTCTGCTAAATCAAGTTTGCGACATCTATGCAGTACGTAAAAAAAGTTACGGCTAGCTGTGTTAAAGGAAACTGCTGCGGTCATTTATCTAATATTGAGTTGAACAGCAACGAGAAAACCTACCTTGCAACTGACAATGCTTCAAAAATGTAATCCACTCGCCCAGGACAAGAATAAAGAGTGCAATATCCACCTGAAGTAAAGCTATTTAAAGCAAGTACTCATGTGCAACATCCAAGGAGAACCAGAACAACTCACTGAACGTTCTATAAACAGGACACACTTGTACAGAGGAAACCTTTTTGCACTTTCTTACATCTATCGGTGCAAGTTCGGTGAACTTCTCGTAAAAATCCGCGTTTTCCAATACGTCATCTGATGCAAAGCATCCTACCATGATACGGTTCGTTACTGGAACGACTTAACACTCTCAGCTACACGCAATGCCAGTAATCTGATTCTTTATGAGCTTCTGTACTTGTTCTGCCATGCTCCTCATTAGTATGAAAACCATTGACATCGATTAAGCAGTGCAAAAGATCGATATCTCTCGTCCTTGTAATGCTGCGCCACGCTTCTGCACAATTCCGCCTCAAAAGGCACGTAAAAGAACTAAAAACCTACCCCTAACGCGATTTGAGCTCCACAATTCTCGCGCTGGCGAAATGCCAGACAGCTGCAAAGAAAATTCCGCTCTATCAAAGATCACCTTGCACCGTTGAGACAAGCTGCTGTAAAGCACGCATCCTTGACTGAAAACCACAGTTGAAATTCCGAACACCATTGAACTAAATACCGTCTCACCATCAAGACTCACATTGACCCCGTGAAACAATCTGGCCTATGGATAAGCGCACATTTAGCTAACGCCTCCGATCCACGTACATGCACCGTCTATTTAGACAAGGTGCCTTCGCGAAAGAAGAGGACAATTCTGAAAGTAGCTGTAATTATCGTTCCACTTAACGGCGTCGAAACCCGTGAGAAAGAAATACCGATTTCATTGGCCTAGTGAGCAGCGACCATGAATCCAACAATCGTACGTGCAACTGAGAGTTCGCAGGCGGAAACGAGGTTTGTCCTTTCTCGGGCGTCTATGTCCTCTTAACCGATAATGGCTTCTTAAGCGACAGGAGCGACAGGAAGGACATGTCACACAGGCGTCGTCAGAGGGTCGGGCAACTAGTACCTGGTGAGCAGCTAGTTGATTTGCAGCAGTTTTGCTTTCTTCCACAACGAATTTCCCTTTATTCGCTGTTGACGGTCCTTTTTTACAACGCGTGTGTTCCCTTTAGTAACGGCGTAAACAAATGGAGCTGGAGCACGACCGACGAGTAGAAAACGTAACGACGCTCCTCCTTCTTTGAACCCAGCAGAGACAAGTAGACGGTCCCCGCTGGGCGACGCTCCCGTCTCCTAGGTGTGTGTTGAGGAGGATCGCTCCTCCTTGTTGAACAAGTCATCGAAATAGTTGTAGATAACTTCGTAGTCGCCATCTCCAACGGCGATTGTTGGAGATGGAGACTATGAAGCTATTTACAACTACTCTTCTATCTTGCTTTACTGGACTATGGGAGTCCAGAAGAGAAACATAAGGCGCATGTAGACTCCGCAGCGAGGTGCGGCAGCCACGCTAAGGCTTTTGATATACTCCCCTTTCGCGCCGGCAATGGGTCGCGGCGCGGCGGGAGCTGGCCTCCGCCCACATACGTGTGCCAGCTGCCAGCCGTGACCTCTTCCTGGCGGGCGGCGCTCCCGTCTCCTAGGCGTGTGCTGAGGAGGATCGTTCCCTTGTTGAACAAATCGTTGAAGTAGTTGTAAATATCGTCATAGTCCCCATGTTTAACGACGATATCGATATTTAACGGCGATGGTTAGAGTCCAGGAAAAATAGATAGACCGGCTCCTGGCGGACAGCTCTCTTCTCCTAGGCGTCTGATGAGGACATCCTTCCTCCTTATTGGAATCGAGGAAGGACAGGAATACTTTCTTGTGGTGGAGAGCGCTTTCTAGGCGTGTGTTGAGGAACTGCTCCTTCCTTGAATCCCGGCTACATACGGAGACCATCTCGACGAGTGCAGCCGGATGCTTCGCGGTAGATCCATTTTCGACCGTGTTCTCTTGTCCTTCATACAGGGTACAAGCCGTTGTAGCTCCGCTCTCCAAGGGGTGTGCTGCCATTTGTAACGGGGGTCTCTCTGAACTACTTGAAGATCATGACGTGGGATTTGTCGAGTGACTAGCTTCGAGAGAGCTCTTGATCTTGAAAATCATTGTGCGAGCAGGTTGACCAAGGAAGTTACCACCGGTCGGCGCAGTAGATCTCCTCGATTTGAACCCTGTCAGTATGGCCTGCGACCTTCCGTCCGCCGCTTTGGCAGGTTCCTGAAATAAAGCTTCTCTCCACTGGGCTAGAATTTCTGGCAGAGCTGCTTAGGTGTACCACAATCGCTCCTACAGTGTTACCATTAAGCATAATGTTCAGTTGTCGCCAAGAAGAAGGACATAGGCTAAGAAAGGCGAAGGTTCTTAAATGAACAAGCACACCGGGCATACCCTTGTGGGACGTCATCAATAGAGCACTTCAAATGTCAACGGCAGTCAATTCGAGCTTTACTATTGTGATATTCATGAAAGAAGGCTCCAAGCTTTCCAGCAGTGAATAACATTGATGGGGAAAATCAACGAAAGAAGACTAACAGAGGTATATACTGGGAAAACCGTAAAACTCTGTTCCCTACAATCGTCGATGTTCGCACATGCCCTGAGAATGGGCACTTTGAGTTTTTGTGCATTAATTCTGTATTAAAATCTTGTATTTACAATTAATTCATTCTTCCGAATCGATTCCATTTTTGGATCATCTTCAATTTTAGGTACTAGAGCTGCTAAGATGACGATTGTGCCGGCGAAGTAGATTTGCAAGGGAGCGTTGCGAATCCAGGCTTGTATAGCGATCTTTTTTCGATTGGGCATCCACATGCAATACGGATTGCGAGAGAAAAATCCCAAACCGCGCCTCGTTCGTTTCGGTACGAGAAAATGCCAGCAGTCAGGGGAGAAAATGTCTGCGACTCCTGAGCGGTTGCGTGATCAAACTCGCTTGACAAAACAAATAGTAGTCACATGAACAAGGATACGGTGTCCACTCATTCCGTCATGGACAGGGTCTGTGAAGGACTCGGCAACTAGAGCTGTGGGAATATCTCATCCGCATTCTCGAAAATAGCAATGTGGTTATTTTTATCACATAAAGTGCACGAAATGTCGTGCAAAGCCCACCAGCAAAGCCTAGCTCTTCTCAAAAAAGGTGCACATCTATTGCTATATTTTCACTCGATTGGATGATTGAGGGCAGTGCGCATTGTGTCAATGTGGCGTTGTAATAATGCATTTTAGTTAAGAGGGACTCAAATCATAACAGATCCTCTTCGTGGTCATTACTGTCAGCACAAGAGCTCCGCTAAAGCTTCTATGAAACGCAATGTAGCTAAGAATTGTTCCTAGGGAGCGATACACCTACATCTACAACAATCTCTGCTCGAATGCAATTAGTACAAGCCCTTGGTATACCAAAACACCGTGAGAGAGTAAAAATTGCATGCACCGTCCGCTAAAAATATCGCTACTGTCGCAACGTACAAGCAGTAGATCACAGAAGTGTTCATAGTTCTCAATGGAAGCGATTGAGTCACTCGCGTAAAGGATACGAATCGATTAATGATGACCGATCGCCAGGCAAAGGGCGGTAAGTATGTTGTTCGGACGGGAATCAGATGCTCCAATCGCTTCGGACGTGGACCATAATCAGGCCTGTGTTTGCCATTCATAATTTTAGGAGTTCTGTTACACGCTAAGATGATGCTCGAGAAGCTATTCACTTTCGTCGGGTAGGTAGCAATATCCAAATCTTTGGACCAATTCTGCCTTCGAAAACGTCTACGTTTGTCTTGTGCGTGAAATGGTACACCACGCAACCTCGTAGGTGCAAAGACACACAGGGCATCTAAGAAAGTCCGAGATTTTGCCTCAGTTTGTTACGCACCTGCGCCCAGGCTGTTGATCGCGTGCGGTTGCATACGGCAGTTCAATTGGTCACCTCGCCCGGTCACATACCCCTTAAAGATTATTAAATATCAGTCATAAAACTATTTCAAAAAATAACCATAGTCGGCTCACCTGCTTGGAGAAATTATTATTTCCAGAGGCACCAACAATGCAAGTGCACTAGTAATCCATACACAGGCCTTCGCAAACACCTTTCTTTGGACACGGTGGAGGCTTCCAATGTCAATACCTAAAGCACATGCCGGAGCTTATCTTGCATATGCAGTCACCGAATATCAATCAATGGCGCCTGAAGATCGATATGGCGCAAGAGGTATGTCAGTTGGAAACATAAGCATTTTCGTATACAACAGCACCTATTTTTTTTTTAGAAAATTTCCCACCCACTGAATGGCTCGAGCAGCTTGTCTTCACAGTGTCGCCTTTTATACTCCCGCCGCGGCGCGTCAATTTGGGGAGCGGCGCGGCCAGTCGCGCCGCGCCCCGATTTTGACGCGCCGCTGCGCGATTGCAGTTAGAAAGGGGAGCGTCAGCGACGCGCGGCCACGAGCATTTGCGCACTACGGCCCTTGCTCCGAAAACGGTCCACGAATCATTGAGGGACCAAAACAGAAAGGATTTTTTGGTTGATCAGCGCAATGCATCTTGTCAATGTTTGGGATTCCTGTGGGAAGCGACGAATCCTCTCTTAAGCCTGGAGTCGAAGTCGTTCGCTCAACTTACGGTTGAAACTGGTGAGTGTATTGAGTCGAATCCCCTGCAATGCAAGCGGCACTAAACCACTCCTTATTTTGCGACATGTGCGGGTCTAAAAGTAAAACTGCTGGAACGTACCCATCGTCAAGAATCACTCAAAATTCTTTCTCATATGGCTATTCTAGGGTCACTGTGCACTAAGCATATCTTTAGCGTGATATATGAAGCTTCGTGAATGTCTACAGATCTCTATTCTGTTCTTAGGTTACAGAAGGTACAGGCTAAGGTCATGGTCACCGATTTCGCCCAAACTCCCTAATCAACCGAGCCTACCGTAATCGCCCGTAACTTCAAAAAACGATGTCAGATTCGTGACCAGCACCCTAAACCCCCCCCCCCCTCCTTCCCAGTAGGAGAAGTTTGGTCGAAGAGGTGAAATCTCCCACCCCACGCCGAGTTTGCCGCGGCTGATCGCGCCGCGCCGCGCCCTTCCCCTCAGCGGCGCGATTCGCCGAATACCGTAACCCAAAATTCCGTCAAGTGTGGTGTTTTGCAGCGGCGGAGTATAAAAGCGAGGCGGCACCGTCTCGCGGCGCGAAAAATCGATAGCCATGCCGACCATAACGCCGCGCCGCGCTGCGGCGCAAGTATAAAAGGCGCCTAAGTGTGCACGTACAAGCACTGCCTGGTAACCAAATAGTCACGTTTATCACTGAGTGAAGCATTCCATTAACACATTTGTTCATATAACCACATGAGTCCACACATGAAACAACCAGATCCACTGTGTTAGAAGTCACCGTGCCAATGAAGTGTTCATGGATACTATTTAAAACAGGAGTGGATAGCTGTGCACACCATTACGAGGGTATATCCACACAAGCGTGCACTCCGGCTCCTCACAACGATCGACTGACAACACTAAGGCCTAAGGTACATTCTCGCGGGAGTGTACGTGGGCGGGCACGAATCGTGCCGGGACCCTACACATGGCCATTTGTCGCCGCGGACGTGTTGCACACTGCGAAAAGAGGCCAGGTGTAGGGTCCAAGCACGAGTCGTGTCCGTCCGCGGACTCTCCCACGCGAGTACACCTTAGGCTTAATCCTAAGATAAGTCAAATGTTACACTCACAAAGCGCCCCGCAATACTCACCACTAAATATACATATGTATGTCCCGAGGAAGGTGTCCGAGAGCAACAGCCGCCCTTATTCCGACGCGTCACCGACGCACAAGAATCAGGTCTAGCTGAACAAATATAGTAAAAGTAAAGGTGACAAAAAATCCCTCACAAGGACTCACTGGCTTCTCAAACGGTTTCGATGTGTGGGGTCAAATCTAGACATGTACCGTTTGTGTAAAATATCGGAATGACACAAGGCTCCGCGTTACCAGAGGCGTCGTACTCCGTGTCTGAAATATGAATTTCGAGAGCACACCTGACGACATGAAATGCAGCTTTAATAAGCTAAACACAACATATGATTATCTAGACCACTTTTCCAAGATGAGGGTACTGACGAGGAAGGTCAACGAAGTGACCGTGAACATTCACAAAGCGACCTGTTTGTATTTGTTTATTACATGCACCAAACAGTAAATGTGAGAATAAAACAAGAACATCACAAAGCATCGCAAGAACAGACAACATAAACAATAGCTGGAAGCAAAAAGAAAGGAATAAAGAACGAAGTGGGTAAACTGGACTCACAGATACTGGTCAACTGTGATGGGATCGACAGATTAGGCCGTTTAGTTCAACCTTTGGTATTCAGACCACAACCTGTGAGTGAAGAAGTTTGCCCGCACTGCAGTCTTGACTCCACGTAGCACTAACTTTCGCGTGGTTGCTCTAGTGTTTAGTGTTTAAGTTGTGCAGGACAAATAAAGCATTACTGGAGATCTCAACCGAGCCTCTAATGATCCTATGAACCATCAACAGGTTGTTCCTCTTTCTTCTGACATACATGGTATCGTAGGGCGTTATCTGGGAAGCACTGCAGCCGCTTCCAAATTTTCTACGGACCTCTCTGTAGGTCAAAAATGAAAAGCTGTGCGCTTCAGTGCGGGATGATAATGCAAAACTGACGCCTGCAATATTCTTATCGTGCTCAGAAAATATAGTGCAATAGTTTTGGAGCTCCAGTCATTGGTAGAAGGTGGGATTTGACAAATTCCTAATGAAAGCGAAGAGACACATTCACGGGAAGCATCCTCCAGGAGCGATCGGGTGGCCGAGTGAATAGCGCGGCGGACTTGCAGGAGAACGACCAAGGGATCGATCCCTAAGGAATGGTTCGCGCATTGTTAGTAAATATTTTTGCATTTTTATCAATAAAGAGTACATTTTAGCCTCGGCAAGGTTCAGCGTTCGCTTTTCAACCACGTTTTGAACCTCTTGCGGGATGTCGACTAAGCTAGCCTTTGACGAGTAAAGATACGCCGCTGGCCATTAAACCATGTCTGTCTTGTGGGCAAATCTTTCATTAGATGCCATCCATGTGATACCTTTGTAATGTTTTCTATGAGTTGGAGAAGTGTGTCTTGTAGTAGCATCGTTTGATCGCTCCTCCGTACTCTGGGGGTCCCAAGGAAGGAAGAGAAACTGCGTTGCAAAAACGGGAAGGGTGAAGGCAATACTTCCTATCGTGCTCGCAAATCAGGTGAGAGCGACAAATACTTCCAAAAATAATAGAACACATTACAAAGAGATCGCACTTGGATAGTATCTAACGAGAGCCTCCCCAACAAGACAAGCGTATGTAGTTTAATGATCAGCGGCGTATCTCTAATCGACGAAGTCTAGCTTGATCAACATCGAGCAAGAGGTGAAAAACGAGATTCAAATGCGAACAGTGCACCCTGCCGAGGCCAAAGTGCGTTTTTCATTGATAAAAAGGCAAAAATCTGACCACAACCACATCTTGATCACTCTCCTGCAAGTCCGCGGCGCTATCCATTCGGTCATCCGCCAAAATGTTTGCATTTCTGAACACCACAAGAAGGCGTCAGTTTTGCGTTATCAGCCCATACTGAAGCGGTAGTTTTTTTGTAATTTTTGACCTACCCAGAAGACTCAAACTATGGAAATTAATTTTGTACAGCTAGAGATGGGCCACGTGGACCATGGTATACCCATACGATCAGTTCACTATAATCATCAATTTGCCCCAATGACGTATGTGGGCTCAGCTCATTCTGAACACAATTTCGGGAAATACTCACATGATCTACGACCAGTAATGGCACGTCCAGTCCGTCGTTACCACTGTATATCATTGAACTCGTGAACTATCGCTTGAGCTTCTCGTGCATTTACTCGACTTCTACTCGATGCATCGATAAAGCTTGGGTAATTATTTACCGGCATCTATAGGTTAGAGCCAACGAGTTATTTCACTCCTTTGCTTACTCGTTTCCTTTGTCTGACTCTCAATTCTACTACCGTTCTCATAGGTTCCATATAATTGTCAAAACGTAGCAGTAAGGTGCCCTTCAGAAAAAAAAAAGATTACGATCTGACCAGATGAGTGTCACAACCCGCTACAGCTGGCTATGGCACCATGGCACAGAAGGCTAGAAGCAATAGCCCTTCAAGGGGTAGTTGGAGAGATTAGTTTTGGGATTCAAGAAAAAGAGAAAGCGTTGGTGAAATTCTCACTCAATACCCCGTTCACTGCACTTCTATGTACAATGAAAGAACAATGAAAGACCGACACACACTTCGCTAATCCAAGATTACCATACATCTACCCGGAAGGATAAGAGATAAAGCTGATTTGGACGTGAAACCCAACTCAAAACGAATCGTTGCCTCTACAATCAATTCCTGATCGTCGGGAAGTGTGGAGCCGATAATACAATTTTGGTTAGATGTACCACAAGCACAGGTATCTGATATGCGATGAAATACGGCGAAGGGCACTCTCCCACCGGAGAGGAAAAACAGTGCCCTTCGGCGTCTTTTAAACAGCAGACATGAAGCAGGCTTGTTTGCTTTGCATTTCTATGCGTGGTCATATTCGCGCTTTAAATAAATAAATAAATAAATAATAAACTCTACAAAATATTCCAACCCACCACCAATGTAGCGAATGCACACTATAGCTCGCTTTGACTCATCTCCGCAATGTTCGACAGTGCAACTCCGAAACTTCATGCATGAAAGTCGATAAACATAGTGTCGCGCGTGGTGCATAGCATCTTTCAGTGAAGACGAATCGAAACGTCACAGTTCGGACCAGGAACTGCTGAAAAACAAAGTAACAGCTCCGCGAGCAAATGAAAGAAGGGCAGTAAATTTGAGCAAGGCTCCAGTATGCCACTCTGGTATGCACAGCGCGCGTCATGCTTTCCAAAATGACCCGTCTTGCCACGTTTTAACCAAAAAATGCCAGAACAGTTTCTAATGGGGTTTGTGATTTGTATGAATCGAGCCAACTGTCCGTTCACCAAATACATCCATTGCCAACCGAAACAATAAAGAGCACTCGGAAGCCGATTCTCGTGGATCGATATTGATCAATAATCTGATCGGACCAAATGAGTGGAAATAAGCCTATCACTCAATCCTATTAATTGGCGTGACAATGTTGAAAAATGGTAAGGGTATGTGTTTCTCGCGTAAGACTAACTAACTAACAACGTGGAGACATACCTGACGGCTGCCACTGCACTGGAGAAACGCTTCTCATGTGATAACAGCGCTGCGTTCATCTGAAGCGAAGTTAGCTAAAGTAAATATGCAACTAGACCATTTAAAGGAAAGTCAGACCAACTCAGCGAACATCGTATAAATGGGATTCACGTGTGCAATGAGCACCTTCTTCCACTTTGTCACACTCATCGACGCCGGTTTTATGAGCTTCTTGCGGTAATTCGAAACTCTTCCGGGACGTCGTCTGTCAAACTTGATACTCTCAGATAACTGAAATACTGCACTGGTTTGCTTCACTATTGGAGCTTCCATACTTCGTCTGCCGTGATGTGCAGTAGTACAAAACCGACCGACATTCATCGACTAGACGATTTTAACTACCAATATCTTCTAGTGTTGCAGGCTCCGCCCAATATTGCCCGTTCTATTTAAAATACATTAAGAAACACTAAAACATACTATTAACCACTTTGACGCTCCTCAAGACTTGTCTTCTGCATTTGAAGATAAAATTAGCTCCCTCGAACAACAACTCGGACGTCGCAACAAGCCTCTGTGAGACACGGACCCTTGTCTGAAAACTGCACTGTTTTATTAATTATTTATTTATACTACGGGGCACATAAAGCGCACGCAAACCACATCTCATGCGCTGTGACCGTAACACGCGTAGCTATGGACTGCGTAGCTACCCGCGCAGTGTTGCGGCGACAGTGTACCGAAGGCGATAGACACGCACATCGCGCATCGCAGCTGCGTGCGGTCATCCCTACTGGAGCGCGTTAACTCGCTCACTGCTTGGCAACTATTTCGGACGTTACTGTTAGCATGTTGGAGTAGGGAAGTACCTCCTTACAGGTAAATAGTGTAAATGAAGAATATCAACAAAAGCAGAAGGCCCACAAAGAAAGACGCCAAATAAGTAGCGTAAACTATCCACTACTATGATGATCGGAATCCTCGTTTATCTACACCCTCACCTCTCCCTCCATCGCCAATGTTTTCATAAAGAAAGAAACGAATGGCAACGCAAATACAATAGTTGTGAAGGCTTCTCACGCATTGCGTAGTACACATCTCCAAATGAGCATGAACCGGAATAAGGGAAAAGAGAACATTAACGGAAAATAGACGGACAAGAGCAATAAGTCTCGGGTGGGGGTGGGGGTGGAAGTGATAGTCACTTTGTATTCAGCGATTTTTGGTAGGAAGGCACATGGATGAACAGTTGAATCATAGGTGGCCTAGCTCAGTTAAGCACAGGGATAGAACTCACCAGTGTTCCATAAACATTTTAGTTTCATGCAGCACTGAATGTACCATAGGGCAGCTTTCCATGCGTACAGTTACCACTCTGTGAGCTGAGGTGGTCGTCACTGGCATCTGTCACACATTGTATCACACGGAATAACTGTCGACTTCTACAAATACAGGTCAAGCCTGTATATTGAGCAGAAACGAACGAAGGTGACGGAGACAGCTCTTGAAGGACACTAACCAGTAAGTAAGTAGTAAGTAGTAGTAAGTAAGTAAGTAAGTAAGTCATTGGTAAGACAATGAAGCCGTTTGCTAGTCAAACCAAAGACGGCGGTAGTGAATAGATAGCCGCACCCGAAAGCGAACAAACTGAGGAAGTCCAGCCAGAAAATCGTTCTGCTCACACCCAGTGCGAGAGTAATCGCTTAGCCGCTATTCCTAAAAAAAGGAAACAGGTAGAAAAAAGGTCAAGATGAAACAGATAAGAAAAACTACACGTATAACAACAGCCCTAGTGTTAAGTAAAAATGTAAAGCTATAAGGATAAGGATAAAGGACGGCGCTGATGAATCCCTTTCCGGATGTGCCACACTTTCTTCTTCTACAGGAAGTCGTGGAGCCAAACTGAATTCGTATTTGGCCTGCACAATGACTTAAGGTGGCTAGCAGGGGTGTGCGTAATTACGATTTACGATGAACGATTTTACGATTTACGACATTTTGGGTCGTAATTCCAGAGTTTTAGTAAATTGTGTTCTTTGATCATCAGACACTCACACCTAGCGCGATCCAGTTTGAGTAGCCGTTTGTGCTAATTTTTGACAATGGACACCTACCGCAGGCCTCCGGAATCCGTGTGTGGAGTGTTTGACGGCCTTGCTTTTATCACGTTTTTGGAGACTAGATGAGTGAGATAAAAAGAAGAAGAAAAACGTTCCGATGAAAAAGTTGCAAATCTGGTGAATTTCTACTTTTTCATCAAAGTCGTCTATGGTTCAGCGCCTTGGAAGCAGACATCAGAAGAATTTAGTTTTTCTGCTTTTTAAAGTGATCTTAGGGCAGTGAATACATTTTCTAGGATACTCTGTATTTCTAGATTAATGTAGACTGCAGTGCGCCTTCTAACAGCACTTCACTGTACCAAAACGTTTTGCTACCCAGAACATTGAAGATTACCGACTCTTCATTTGTTTCGTACGGACCCCCCCCCTTCCCTTGAATTTTGATTCAGCGTGACTATCATTGCCAAGTAACGTCTGGTTTATACTTTTTGCATCACTTTCCTTTTTACTTGTATTAGAAAGTTGGCCTTGTCATCGAGCTCACAACGAGTGGTATTCGCGCAATTTGTCAATGAGAAAGTGTTGAAAAGAGACGACAACCGAATCTCACGATAAAAATGTGGAATTGCATGCTCTAGATCCTTTTTTCGATGCGCTAAATATTCTGTTTTCACTTATGATTCTTTTGATTCACAAGGGTGACCAATAAGCAAGTACCTTCTTCTCTGAAAACCATGGTATCAATTTATATTCTGAAAGAGGACCAAGGTACATACCTGTTTGCTATGAAGATCGAAAACAACATCTTTTGCAGACATGCTGGCGCCATGCACGGATCGTTTTCTCCGAGACCATCTTTGAATCTCCGATTTACGGTTTACGATTTACGGCGGTTTTATCATAATTACGATTTACGATATTTCGTATTTCATTTACGCACACCCCTGACGGTTAGACGATGGATGAGTAAAGTTAGTCAGACGATTCCCTTTTCAAGCGTAAGCTAGAAGACATCTAAGCCGCGAGCTGTTTCGGTCGCCGTGCAGCAAGGCGTTCTCAATCCCACAAATATCGATTTGGCGGGAAACGATCGATGTCGGCAGATCTCATAACGTCCCGTTTCTAAGTGATTGGAGCACGAATGCCGCCTAAATGCAACAGGACCCTACATGAAAATGCACTTTCAGTGAAGTGCTTTGTCTGCTGTTCAGTGAAGAGCACACTTAAGACCATAAAGACAGTGCCCACCGAGATGGCAATGGTTGTGGTTGGTCGATGTTGCTCCCAGTTTCGCAGTCGTCGGTGCGTCGTTGCTGTACGGGCCTGCACCTGTACTTGATACTAAATACCACAGATCTGACATGCTCTGTAAGCAGGCAGCATATTGGTGATTGAATTTGTTTTTAATGACTTAGTAGATAATTGTGCTTTCAATAAAGATATTGCGATCTACAACTGTGCTATAATTGTGTAGGAGAAGCACATTTCTTGCAGAATTGCACTAGTTTTGGAAACTCGCACAGTGTGTTTTCGGGCGTCATTTAATAGTTTGCAGAATGAAATACCTTAGTCGTACTCCCTTCAGAATCTGGCGAAAGCAATTCAAAGGAGAATCAGAGTTACTCTTCTGCTATTGGCCTGTTTTCATGCGCTTACATTGAGAAAATTAGTACTCCTGCCACCTTTGTCAGCGTGAGTATTGTTCTAATTTTACTGCAGGCCGATCTTTTGGAGGGACCGGTTTCGGTAGCAGAGGCTTCGGTGATGGGGATAGCGCTGGTTTTGGCGCTGGTGACGACAGTGCATTTGATGGTGGAGGCAGCTTTGGCCAGCAGTCTGGCGGATTCGGTGACCAAGACGGCATTGGCTGCTGTACCGACAGCTTCGGCACAGAGTGGGTGGTGGCAGGAGAGGTGCGTATCTGCCAAACCATTCCGGGAAGCTATCTGTACGTCTGCGGCATTTTTGTCAAGGCATTCAAACTGGTGGATTTCAAGAGCATCCATGGGGTTGTTTCAATTTTTACGCACTTAGTTAATGGGAATGCAGCCATAAATCGGAAGCATGAGTATGAGCAGTAAGTCATATTTCGGAGCCTTGATATGCAGGGATCCATCAGGCTATCGCTTTAAGAGAAGGCAAAATATGAGCCAAAGGCTGTTAAGCAGTTTTCACTCGGCTATATTCGTCCATTTCACTTTCTCCAACCACTTTTCCACATTTTTGCCCGCTACAAGCACCGTACCCCGACTCATAAGTACGTGATGAGAGATAGGCACCTCTCCTACCACCACCCACTCTGTGCCGAAGCTGTCGGTACTGCAGCCAAAGCCGTCTTGGTCACCGAATCCGCCAGACTGCTGGCCAAAGCTGCCCCCACCATCAAATGCAATGTCGTCACCAGCGCCAAAACCAGCGCTATCCCCATCACCGAAGGCACTGTTGATGAAACTGGTCCCTCCAAAAGATCGGCCTGTAGTAAAATTAAAACAATACTCACGCCAACAAGGGTAGCAGGAGTGCTAACTTCCTCCATGTAAGCGCATGAAAACAGTTCAGTAGCGGAAGATCAACTCTGATTCATCTTTGAATTGTTTTCGCCAAATTCTGACGGGAAAAGGACTAAGGTATTCATTCTGCAAACTCTTAAACGACGCACAAAAACCCGCTGTTAGAGTTTCCAAAAGTAGTACAATTCTGCAAGAAATGTGCTTCTACTACACAATTATAGCACAGTTATATATCTCAATATCTTTATTGAGAGCACAAGTATCTACTAAGTCATTAGAAACAAATTCAATCACCAATATGCTGCCTGCCTACAAAGCATGTCAGATCTGTGGTGCTTGAATGCAGTGCCATCGTGTTTAGTCGTAAGTTTTGGCGTGAAATCGCTAAGCTGGAGTCTGTGCAAAACAGTTTCACAAGGAAGCTCCGGATAAGAGCACACGGCTATGATTACACCATCATTTCACCAGCTGGAAGGAACATGATCTTCAATTTGCAGTCTCTTGCTTGTGGTAGTGACTGTCGTCGTCTACGACCTCTTCCGCACCTTGTAAGGCGCCGCTCCCTCTATTAGGGGCGGCTGCTGGGCTGTTTGGCACGGTGGACGGCACTCTCTCAAGTAACGTGGTGAGCACCGGTTGGGCTCCACCACTCACTCTCTTCCTCTGATAATAAATCTGAACCACCGTCGCACGTTTATCTTTGTAACAAGGGCTACCATACCCACGTCTTCCCGCACCCATCCTGGTCAGTGACTATATGATCTAATTACAATTTATCACCACCTATATATAAAGGAGTTTGCCCATCGAATGATCTAACTCAAGTGAGATACGCCTCATCATCCACAGCGAGGGCGGTCGAGTGATCCAAGCTGAGTAAGATCCGCCTCATCATTCTACAGCGCGGGCAAAATTTGTTATTGGACGTGGGATGTTGCTGCGGCAGGGGAAGCGTAGTCCTTTACTGCTTAACACAATAACACCTACTGCACACGCGTTTCTGAGCGTCCAGATCCAGAAGTCGTGCCGCCGACTTTGTACCGTTAGCATGAGAAGACCACTAAAGGGGTAAGAGCAAAAGGGGGACTTCGTGGAGAACCGACAGCGATCAGGAGGCTGGAGAAGGCATCGGGATGGAGGGGGAGGGGGTAGTCGATAGGTGGAACGATGAAGCAGGCCAGGAGGTCGCACCAAGAAGGGTTTATGCAATAAGGAGGGACCAGTAGGGAGTTACCAATAAGGAGGAGGGGGGGGGGGCAGAAAGTAGAATCAGTATGACCAATAAGGGGGGGGGGCAGAAAGGAGAATCAGTATGTGACACGGATGTCGGGCAATGGGCGTTCGCTCGCCGTCGTCGTGTCGTGAGCGTAGGAGGGCTACTTAATTGTAGTAAAGTAGAAAGGAGGAACCCGAGGGGAAGGGAGGGGGAGGATCTACTTGGAAGAAGGGATCTTGAGGCGGGAGCAGTAACCAATAAGAAGGGAGCCGTAAGCTCTAGTTTAACTTGCGGCGCTGCGCGGCGCGGCACCATGGTCAGCATAGGTATCGACCGGGCGACGCGAAAAATCGATATCTATGGCGATCGTGATGTCGCGCCGCGTGGCGGCGCAAGTATAAACTAGCTCTAAGGGAATCCATACAGGGAACAAGGAATCTGCCATATGCATAGCCTCTTCATGCTCGACACAGCGGCGATTGCGCGCACTTCTGCGCTTCTGGATTCGGAAAACGACTCCTCTGAGCTTCTGGATCCCGAGGACGGGACCCATACGTCACGCAGCAAGCGTCCTGATTCTGAATCGTCTCACCGACGTCTGCCGTGAGCATGGGATGACCACTAAGGGGTGGTGGAGAAGGGCAGTAAGGGAGACCTCTAGGATGGACGAGAAGAGCGACCAGGAAGGAAAGGAACGACCTGGAGGAGGGACAAGGACAGGGAAACCAGGCGGACGGTCAGGAGGTACACCCGCCCTGGAGGACGGTCAGGATGTACGAAATAGGCCACGCCCCTCGTAGAGAGGGGGAACCCGATGTCCCCTCGTTCCCTGGCCCACCCACCCCCAACCCCCTAGGCTTCCTTGAGAGTCTAATGGCTTCCTTGAGAGTCTATTGGCTGCCTTACGAAACTTTAGAGGCACAAAGCAACAATTTTCCCCCGCCCCTCAGTACGCTAGGATAGAAACTCGACTCCGCCCTCTCGCCAACTCGGCCGTACATCCCGCCCCGCCCCACCCCCCCCTGCTGGGGGGGGGGGGGGTGTGCGATCTTCCTCTCATCCCTCTTGCTCACCCACCCCAACCCCTAGGTTTCACCGAAAGTCTAACGGCTGGCTTACGAAGCCTTCGACAAAGCAAAAGTTTCTGGTCCGCAGAACAGCGGCTGTACCTCCGGACGCCACGCCTCCCAGCAGGAGGCGGGTGTACCTCCTGTCGCGCTGCTGGGAAACCAGCAAGAAGAGCCCAGTAGGTCAATAGTGAAAACAAAGAAGCGGGCCAGGAGTTGGGATCAGGAAGGAGGGGAAATAAAGAGGGGAGGGAAGACCAGTAAAGGCGGACCAGCAATTACATCCAGTAAGAAGAAACGAGTGAAGGGAACCTGGCTTCGGAAGGCATGCCAACAATATCTGGAAGCGTTAGCTCCTGAGCATGAGAACGTTGTGGAGGAGCAACCTGAGGGACAGAAGTACTATGCAGTACAAACCAATGACGCTACTGGCCTGCCCAGAGCGTATGTCTATGATGAAGGTACCGAAGTGGTGAACGGCTTGATGCCGATAAAGTACACACCAGGTCCTAGATGTCAGCGAATTTTATGTTTTACGAAAACTACTTTCCATAGGTCAATGATACTGAAAACTCGCGCGAAGCGCGCAAGTCCGATATACACCGTGAGGCGTATCGAAGCACTTGTTGGTTGATAAATGGTACATACGTTAGGACTTCACCTTTGAGATTTCCATTCAGTATTATATTCTAGCGCTAGAGGAGGTCAAAGTAAGAAACAAGTTCCAACAGGTGGAACCGATGTAAGACCTGCAAATTTTAAGCATAGGGTTGGACTCTGAGTTCCCAAAGTTTTCAAGGAAAATCGTTACGCCAAATTCACTGAGGCAATACAAGAGGCTTACTGACCGGTATCTCCCAGAAGCTTCTTAATACCTTACCAAATAATACCAGTTTGCCTATGCAGTTCCTAGTTACCACTAATTGTGTTGTCCTATTCAATAACATGTAATCATTTTTCTGTTGTTTTAACCTTGAGTGAGATTGCTTACGTACAAAATAAATGAATAAATGTGACAACGAACGCGTAACCAGCAGTGACGCCTTTGGGCTACCCTATTTGTTCTTCTGCGAACGAGAGATACGGAATACGCAGCTGACCTTCCCCATGTCTCTAGAGAGTTAGCCCATAGAAGCCTCCCTTCACCGTTCACAAACACGCTTGCTATGAACAGAAAGATATTTTGAAAATAAAAGGGAACGTAACATAGAATCAAAATCCAAGCTACTACTCGAGATCATGTCGTGCCCATTTACTTTCGCGCAGCGCTACGATGGCGCGGTTGATAGTCAATAAGCGCACCCTGAGGTAAACAGGACAGAAGAATTCAACGGAGAAACAACCATACGTAGATGTAGCTGTTGGAGAGGTTCCGATCAAAGCTTCGTAAATGCGTTCCGTGGTGTGATGTCACACCTACATTTGAAACCACAAGGACGCCACCCCTTCTACGACACTCAATGTCAGAAAACTCAGAAAACAGAAGACCAAAGCGGCAAAGCAATCGAACTTCGCCTTCAACTCTTGACGAAAGTACATCACTACGGCTATTGGAAATGCCAAATTCATTCAACGATCAACAATCACTTCTCTACAGATTTATTGACAAATATTATATTACATGTAAAATTGTTGCATCTTTTGTTACATTTCAAATATAGTTAATAAAAGTATTAGGTTGGCAACTAATTTCGTGGACTCTCAAGCGCCTTCAACAAAAGTGTTCATAAACAAATAACAAACAACAGTTTTCAAACAAAGTAAGATCTGTTGGAACGCGGGACTGCTTCCCATTTATCAGCTACCTGGCCTATCCCACAGCTGTAAAATTCTTGTGCTTTTGAGGCCAAGAATCCTTGGAGGTGCATTTTGACATGGTCCACATTAATAAATCGTCCTCCAACCAAGAAGTGCTGCAGCGAGCTATAAAGGTGCAAGTCACTTGGCGCACAGCCTGGGCTGTAAGGTGGGTGAGTTAAACGCTCCCAGCCAAAGTCTTCGATTTTTTGCAGCTTCCGATTCGCTACGTGTGATCTAGCGTTATCTTGCTGAAAGATAATTCCGCTCCTGAAAATCGGTCTGAACCGATTCCAGCGGAGATCAGCCTGCGCGCGGCCAGGTTGAGAAGAGTAGATTACAGCATTAGTGCTGAAACCATTCTTGACGAGCTCCCAGAAGTTAATACCTTCTTGACACCACCAAACGGAGGGAATGTAGCGAACCGGACGCCTCAAAAAATAGAAGACCTTGACTGGTAGCGTCAAACTCATCCACGTTACAGCCCAGACCTTTCACCGAGTGACTACCACATTTTTAGTTCAGTGCAGTACTTCTTGGTTGGAAGACGATTTAATAATATGGACCGGGTCAAAATGCCCCTCCAAAGATTCTTAGCCTTAAAAGCACAACAATTCTATGGTCGTGGGATAGACCAACTACCTGATATATAGGAAGCACTTCTGCATTCTGAGGGATCTTATTTTAATTAAAGATTGTTATTAGTTATTTGTTAATAAATAGTTTTGCTGAAGATTCTTGAGAGTCCACGAAATTAGTTGCCAACCTAATAGAAGTATTGATTAGGCAAAAGACTATCAATCTTAGCATTCAGAACGCAGCTCCGCTGGGCGACTGGAGCATGAATGCCGCGAGAAAATGGATGTAAGTGGAACAAGAGCTTTTATCAAAATGTAGTTTCCACTAAAGCTGGAAAGATGTTCCTTCGAGGTCCCTTTCCATAGCGCAGTCGTTGATGTTACTGTTGTACCAGCCTTCATCTGTACCTGATGATGGATATTTAGAAGAACAAAGTCCTCTCTATTCCTTTGAAATGTAGAGGTTAGTAAACTCATAAAGGTCTTCAATTTGCATGACTAGCAAAACAGCAGAAGAGCAGCTGGTCTCACCTGTTATCCATATAAATGCAGATGCCGCAGTTTGGCGGTTTGCAAAGCGAACAAACGGCCATTGCTGCAGGACGAGAACAAAAGCGTTTATTGTGGTAGCTTCAGTTTCACACCTTGTTTCAAAGACGTTTTAATTTGTCTGTTTGTTGTTTATAGCACAAAAAACTCATATCCATCGAGCCAACATGTCATAGCACTGAAGTCAATTCGAATTCTTTACTTGAAAATGTAGGTTCTCAAGAAACGACACTGCAGAGTTGCGCACTGATTCCCATGCTAACGTTTCGCCAGCAGGCACTTGACTTTAATCACAGGGAACCAAATGATCCCAGTACTCAAGATATCACTTGCTTACTGTGTGCAGAAGTTGTACTTGCTTTCGAAGCACACTACCAATGTATAGAGTGCTCTAACGAATAAAACAAACAGCAGCCAGCGAAATAAGAACTCTGCAAAAATTATTCTGCAAGAACTGTAAGGCCCATGTAAAAATTCTTGCCTAGCAGGAAGTGTCCCGAACAAGTTTGGTTGGCAACCGAAGTCCCTTGTAGGACTTATGTGACCGATCTCTGTTACATCTATGGTTTGCCCAGAACAGAATATATGGAATAGACGTCAGGACCCATCAAAGCTCAATAGGTCAGCTGAAGTGCAGAAATACCACAACGCACGGGAACCGAGCCTCCCACCTCCCTAGCATGGAGCAACGCCACTATACACTGCGCTCCGAGCCGCGTGCCGGGATCGGCACTTGGCGCGCACAAGGAATCCACAGCGTTGAGGCGCTGATTCCACAGTAACTCCAAGGACCCCTACTTCTTGGTTTTAACGGCTTGTTAAAAAAGAAACACATTTTTGTACGATTTGAGGAGTGAGGAATCCTCCTATATTACTGGCTCCCCCTATCTAGACATACGCTTGAAACCCTTCCCTAGTTAGAAGATGTTTAGAGCTCCATCGCGATGGGACCAATGAAATGATAAGCTCCCATATTGATTGGGCGCTCGAAGGATCGATATGCGAACGACTAATTGGTACATAACCGTTTGTCTGAGCAGTTTCGAGAAAAGTCATAGAATTCATGGCAAAACCTTCCACTTCCACCGCATTTATTATCGGAATCTACATTCTACTCTCCTGCAACTCATATTGAATATAAGGAAAAGTCTACTGAATAAAGCGCCCCGATAGCGTTTGCTGTCGTGCTTCCGAAGCCAAAAAGACAACGACAAAGTCTCATTCGATCCGCAAACGTCTTCATATAAAGTGCTGGCGCACGCATTCATATCCTTCACATCAACAGAGTATGCTACTCACCAGTAGACCCTAAAGACATCCCCACAGCGCTCGACGATTAAACCCGTTAGCATAGGCGGACGGAGGACGACGGAGAAGTTATATCTGAATGAATTTGGATATACGGTAACGTGGCGCAGACCGCCGTCACAGACAAAGTACTTTATTACTCAATTTGTGATATATCAGATTTGCTGGGCCGACACTGCCAGAGAAGAGCAGTTATGTTAAAATTGTGACAACAGCATAAACAAACCAAAACAAATGTAATAACAACCTTGGCCACCATCTCAAACAAGACAAGATCGGTCTGGAGTTCTGTTAAAATTAAAAATGTCCTACTGGCATTTCGCAGCCCATTAAGCCTCATCAGGATATGTTCCACTTAGCAGTGCCCAGTAGCGTAAGGCATAAGATCAACTGCGTCCTCAATCGCAGTCTAACAAAATATTTAAAACTCGCACAATGTTAGGAATATTTACTATACTGCTGTCGGCTCGTTAAATCATAACATCAAAGAACTACCAATTGTACGAGTCGCAAATGTTTTATACACATAATATTAAGTTTGCAATCTCATTACATAGAAATACAAGTATCATAAAAATGAGGACCTTCAAAGCGACTCACTACAAAAAGCACGTCCATCTGTCTTTGCTGAGCACTGTGTTGTGAACGAGTAAACTCGGTACGTGCGAACTTCATGCGACGTTATACAAAAAATTATACGACAAAATAGAAAAAGCTGAACAACTAGGGAAGAATCTCCTCAGTTCCTAGATCCACCACATTGTTCAGCACTACGAATGCCTTTCCCTCAGTCAACGAAGCACTTCTTGAGCAAAACTGAATAGAAACCGCTACCAAGGTTGTTTCCGAGCCTAACATCTTCAAGAATTGAGCCTAAGCCGGTAGTCTTTTTCGAGGCGCATATTAATTTGATTTGTCGAACATGTATAGGAGCTACCGACCAAGAATAAAAGGAGGATAGTGACGGGGTTTATCAATGCCTAGTGGATGCGATACGAGTCACCTCTGTGGGATATTGCGGAGGCGATTTGAATGCATATTCCTTCAGTACAATAACTTCCGATGGTCATCCAACAAACAAATCTGTGATTTACTCCTCCCGGACAACTTTATGGGGGGGGGGTGGGCTTGGCTCCGACAGCTCAATCAGAAACGATTGATACTGTTGTTTATTGATATCTTTAACTGCAGTGGCACACTGTTGTTGTGGTGCTGTTGTTGATATAACTTTCGTGAAAATGACACTTGATATTATTGATATTATTCATCGTAACAGTTTAACTAATATTCACCCTCCAGCCGGAGACCTTCGCTACAGAACGAGATCTACCCATATCGATTAGACAATCTAGGAACTCGATGCAGGCCGATATGAACGTTCCTGCTTGTTACTTTCTTCTTCTTCTTCTTCTTCTTCTTCTTCTTCTTCATCAGCGTTTGTCCGGCTTAGTGGGGGCCGCTCTTCTGGTCGTTGCCTAGGCGGTCCCTCAGGCCGTTTGCCGGGTACATATATGTTGAGGCCAATCTTCCTAACGGTGCCATTCGCACGAAGAACATGGCCACACCAGTGTAGGTGAGCTTCACGTAGCTTACAGGCAATTGGAGCGACGCCAAATCTTTTGACGTATATAGACATTGGGAATATGATCCAAACGCGTGACACCAGCCGTCCAACGCAGCATTTTCGTCTCCACTACGCTGAAGCGGCTCTCAACCTCCCTCGATGCAGGTAAAGCGTACATCGCTACTGGTCGGATGACGGTTCCGTAGATGTTTGATTTAAGGCGCTCTGGTATTTTCCTGTCGCACAGAACGCCTGTCATTGAGTGTCGTTCGGACCACGCTGCGCTCACGCGCGAGCTCAATTCGAACGTCAGACTACCATCGGACGCAATTGCAGATCCAAAGTACTTGAAATGTGTCGCTCGCACGAGGAATTGTCGTTGATCTCAATGGACCAAGTCACGTTTAAGTCTGTCGTCAAATACTCAGATTTTTTGACGTTCAGCCTGACCCCGAACGCCGCCAAGCGGCCACACCAAGCTTGCACTTGTCGCTCAAGTTCGGCCTTGTCTTCACTGGCAAGCATTACGTCATCTGCATATACCAGCGTCCAAGGAGTAGGCTTCTAAAGGCCTCGCGAAATGGTATCCATTACGACAATGAAAAGGAGCGGGGAAAGCGCGGAACCTTGGTGACACCGACGGAGATTGGAAACTCTGCCGATGTGCCGGCTGGCGTTCGCACTTGACTCTTAGAACCAGAGTAAAGAATGGCACCCACACAATAAAGTTCTTCGGGAACACCGTGCTACCGTGAACCGTACCATATGACCTCATGCGATACACGATCGAATGCTTTCTCCAGGTCGAGAAAATGCAGCGGTTTTCGTTTCTCGCGATATCTTTCTGCAAAAAGACGAACAGCATGAATGGCGTCGATTGTGCTACTGCCGGCTACTAAGTCCCACTGGTTGGGGGAAAGTCGGACGATCTCGCAAATACGTCCATCAACAATTCGTTCGAATATTTCCATAGTGGGTGAGAGCAATCGGATTGTACGGTAACTCGTGCAGCCAGCGGAACTGCCCTTCTTCCAGATCGGGATCGTTGTGCTTTCCTGCCAACTACCAGGAACCTTCTTCTCCGCAACAACCTGGTTGAAAAACTTCGTTAGCCACTCAGTAGGTTTGCTGCACCTCAACTTCCATAGGTCGGCCGCTGTGTCGTCAGGGGCCGTTGCTTTGCCTGGCTTCCGTCTCCTCCACAGTGATTTTCTGCACAGGACCCTGCGTAGGAGGCACACAAGGAATAGACGTATGGGTAAACTCTATAGTTGAAAATCTTTCGAAGTAGTCATGCCATCATTCCATAGCCCTTTTCCGGTTCTTCAGTAGGTGGTCATTCTCCTCGCTGCAACTTGACTGCAAGCACCTACACTCCTCCTGCTCAAACGTTCAGCCTCAGGCAAAAAACGACATTTTCGACGACGAAAAGTCATTTTGTCAGAACAGAGGATTCCCACCCCTCCTAATACTATGTTGAACAGAAAGTTTTCCCACGCAGGGTCCTGATACAGCAGTGACGAATTGGCTGACCGTCACAGACAATGTCACTTTCAAGTTACAATCAACAATGTCGCTCGTATTTGCCTTCTGATCGAAAAGTCCCACCTGCTGTGAAGCACTTCCGTCTACCATAATAACGCGTGCCTCCCAAACCGAAACCGCCGGTCAGGGAATCGATAATATCTTCCGATATTGGCCTCCCAATCGAAACTTCCTACCTGCCGTAAAGGCCTCCCGTCGACGTTCACTTAACACTCACCCTGACCGGTTAAATCTGAGAGAAAATCAATGATATCGATATTCATTGCCTGATCTATATGTCACACCTTACCAGAACAACTCCCTTTACTGTCAATAATCCGCTTCAATGATCCCCTTAGCGGACGACTTCGGTACGTCTGCTGAATCCCCTGGCACGTAGAAGACATTTGGGAGTTTTCCGCTATTTTCGCGCCCCGTAATCCTCCCCCCCCCCCATCTTTCCCACTATTTTTCCAGCTATTTTATGACTCATCGCTTAACGCGTGATTATATATTATGATAGGCGCGTAGATGATGACCGTATACTGGCGGAAAGTTTGAAAAAAGCAGAAAACTGAGTTTTAGGAATGTTTATAAGAACAATACCGGCGAATTCACTCAGATGTGTTCACCTTCAATGATTACATCAATGATTAGACATACAGCTCTGCCAACAAAACACGTTGTAATTGTTTTTCAGCCGCGAATATCATTTAAAGTGTTGCAAGGCATTTTCAACCCCACATTGTCGGCTATAGTCGCGAATGTGGCCCGAATTGGAAGGCAAGAACGGGTTCCGGGAACCAGTATAGGTCATGTACGATATACGATAAACTCACCTAGACGGCATCCAGTGGTCCAGAGTGGCGGCAGGAGGTGTGAGCCTTCGCGGCGTCGAGAAGCTCGGGCTCATATGTTACTAAACAGACAAGAGCCTTACTTTCACTTCACGAGGACAAGCATCGTAGAACTTTTAGTGAATTTAACGGATTTTTTTTTCTTTGAAAATAGTCGTTAAAAATTTACCCAAAAAATTGAAGCAAACCCCTGATTTGTATGCTGTAGACTGGACCCGTTATTTAGCGGTAGAGGGGCCTGAGAAATATAATACAAATTACCGGTTTGCCCATCGGCTGGCCACCGCATACAGTTGTAAAGAGCAAATTCACAACCAGACTACGTATGTGATATTACATAATCCCAGAAGTACAATGTATCTCGCATCTCAAAAAAGACTAATCAACGCGGGCATTGGCGGCAACTCTTTTATCGATTTTACAACCATTAATTGTTGTTGACAGTAGACAAGCTTCAGTGCTCCTTACTCGCTTGCCTAAATTTGCCCGCACTGCAATCTTGACTCCAGGGAGCTAGCTTTCGCGTGGCACCTCTAGTGCTTGAGTTGTGCAGGACAAAGAAAGCATTAATGGAGATCTCAATCGAGCCTTTAATGATCCTATGAACCATCAACAGGTCGTTCCTCTTTCTTCTGTCAGCTAAGGTACCATCGTGTATTAAACGATCATCGGGAAAACTACCTTAACCAAACTACGTCCGCTTCGTCGCAGTAGACGGCCGTCTTCGAAGACTACAACGGATCCTTCGGCATCCTTCGCATCCATCTGAACATTTAATTTGAGGTCGGATAGTAGTCACGCTAACGTTCAATAGATGCTTGTCATCGAAGCAAATTGGCAGACCACGAAAGTGACCTGCAAGGTTGAAGTTTTGTATCAGTAAGTCAATCTAATCTACATAATCTCAGAAGTACAAGCATCTCGCATCTTAAGAAAGACTATGCATCGCGGGTGCCGGCGAGAATTCTTTCAACGGTTTTACTGATTCATTAACTTATTTTGCCGCACAGCATTCTTCGCGTATTCAATGCCGAAATTTAGATATCAGAGCTGTTACGATCGTGGAACCGAACAAGCCCGTAACCGGCCGTTGATCTTGAACTTGAACTTTGACGGAGTCATGCATTTGCATCCTTTAGCGCCAGAGACGATAATGTCATGGTGATAACATTCAGCCAACAAGGATCTCAAGTAGTGATGATGTTGAGAAGAAGTCCTCCAACTCTTTCTGCCCATCAATCACCTCCGTTTCCTCATGTGCAAATAAAATAAATAAACAAGTGTGTCACCGTCTGATGAATACTCAAGATACTGTACATTGAACCCAGGAATTAGAACTAACACACACGTCCGGTGAAGATCAGCAAACTCATGCTACCATGCTCCCCACAGCATCAATACTAATGCAATTTCGTTGATGGTGTTGTGATTTTTAAAAAACCGCTGTTTGTTTTAAGAGAGTGGCCCAAAGGACCTGCCTCTCCATCGGGAATTCTTGCTTCACTACGATTGCTGGAGTGCGTCGTCGCCCGATGCTGATGCTGACATCCTACTCCGCTTCCTCCAACAATTGTAATAGCAGGTAGCGGTGACATGTTCTCACAGGTTGCAAAAGCTTTGACCAACACTTTTGATTTGAAACAGGTTTGCAACCCATGCCACGCTATAACTGATGACTATAGCCCAGTAACAAGCAACTGAGATGTTTCTCAACAGCAATTACGAAGTTGCATGCACGCATGCTTGACGTTTTCTTTTTAGATCTCGTGCATAATTCCCGTTGCTGCGATTGAATCGCAGCGATGAGTTTTGCAGAGCGACGCGAAAGGAGGTGGAGTTCCCAGCGCTAATCGCATCGCAAGTGTCCTCGCACTTACGCGCTTCGCGCGAAGTTGCAATATCACTAAGCTAAGGACGATCACATCATGGGTGGCTCTGTCCGTTCCTCCAAGTGGTGCCACTGGAAACTGCCCGCTGTGCGAGCTAAGCCGAACACGGACATTCGACTGCAGGCGACGGGCCCTTGTGACAGGCCCGCCTACGAACAGCCATGTTACATCACATGGTTCATGACATTGCAAGTTTTTCGTGATAGTGCTACGGCGTCCGCGGGAGCCGACGCCCACTCGCAGGGCCCGGCGAGAGTGAGAAGTATGCGAGGGTCCCTCATGCGAGTACGGCATCGGGGGGCAACTGAGCTAGTCCGAAAGTCCCGTAACATAAGCAGGACCCGCGTGGCAACGCTGAATGTGGGTACGTTGACGGGCCGCTCGTGCGAGTTGGTTGAAGCACTGGAGCATAGAAGAATTGTTCTCTATGCGGTGCAGGAAACAAGGTGGTCCTGCCGCAAGTCAAGGGATATAGGACGTGGCTTTAAGGCCGTTCTATGTGGAAGTCCCAGGACCACCAGTGGTGTCGGTGTAATCGTCTCCGAACGATTTCGTGACTCGATTGTAAGCGTCGAACCCTTTGACGATCGATTGAAGATCGTTGTCGCCGCTAACGAGCGACTCTATCACTTCTTCTCTGGGTATGCTCCTCAGACTGTCTGCTCCGATCAAACCATGGATGAGTTTTGGAACCTGCTTGATGAGAGGACAGCAGAGGTACCGTCGAAAGATGTCATCATAGTCGCTGGTGACCTTAATGGGCACGTAGGTGCTGCGAAGGACGGGTACAGCTGTCATGGTGGTTTCGGATACGGGTCTCGTAACGCCGATGGTGAGCGCATTCTTGAGTATGCGGAATCGCATAATCTCACCATTGTGAACACCGTTTTCCGAAAACGCGACTCCCACCTCATCTCATACTATAGTGGGAGCTCCAAGTCTCAGATAGACTTTGTCCTTGTGAGAGATCGCGACCGGAGTCTTGTCACAGGAGCGAAGATCGTGCCGTATGAGACGGTCGCCCCGCAGCACAGAACGCTGATCTGCACTCTGAAGATGTCCCTCCGAGGCTGAAGCAGGTCGAGCGATGCGGTGCTGCAAGAATCAAGTGGTGGCGAATGAGAGAGAAGGAAGCAGCTGTGATTTCTCGCGTGCGGTTACCGACAGTCACGACTGTCGACGAAACTTGGAAGAAAACGACTGACGCGATTCGTCAAGCTGCACAGTCGGAACTCGGCATTACGAAGCCTGGGCGACGGGAGGTCGGCAAGCAGGCATGGCTGTGGACAGATGACGTGAAAGCAAAAGTGCGAGAGAAGAAGTCGCTTTATCACGTGTTTCTCGGCGAAAAGACGGCCGATAACTGGCGAAAGTACCAAGAAGCCAAAAAGGCTGCAAAGAAAGCCGTGACCGTTGCAAAAGCGACTCATTACGGAGATGTCAACGAGAAGCTCGAGTCGCGCGATGGTGAGCGGTATCTGTACCGACCTGCAAAGTTTCGCCATCGACAGACCGAGGATATTGAGAAGTTTTTCGGCATCAATGATGAGAACGACCATCTTCTTACGGACCGCAAGAAGGCATTGAAGCGATGGCGCGACTACCTTGAGGAAATCTCTACGATACAATTTCCTCATCCAGCCATCCCTTCTACGGCTCCAACCCACGGCCCCGTTCAGAAGATCACCGAGGAGGAGATTGAAGCGGCTTTGAAGAAGATGAGGCCAGGCAAAGCGACTGGGCCCGATGACGTGGCAGCTGATTTATGGAAATCCAAGTACTGGTACCCTGCTGAGTGGTTGGCGAAGTTCTTTAATCAGGTTGTGGCGGAGAAGAAAGTGCCTGAGTGCTGGCGCCAAAGTACGACGATTCCGATTTGGAAGAAGAAGGGCAGTCCTGCTGACTGCTCCAATTACCGTCCGATTCGCTTGCTTTCGCACAGCATGAAGATCTTTGAGCGAGTTGTCGAAGGGCGAATTCGGGACATCGTCCAGCTTTCCAGCAATCAGGGCGGCTTCGTGGCTGGTTTGTGGCACCGTTGATGCCATACATGCAGCCCGCCTCCTGATAAAGAAGCATCGCGAGAAACAGAAGCCAGTGCATATCGCCTTTGTCGACTTGGAGAAGGTCTTTGACCGCGTAGCGCGTGAAGTGATATGGTATGCCCTGCGTCAACATGGAGTTCCTGAAGAGCTCATAGAGTGAGTGCGACTTCTCTACTCTTGTCTAAAGAGTCGAGTTCAAGCTGCAGCTGGAACCTCGATGGAGTTTCCCATTTCTGTCGGAGTACACCAGGGTTCTGAGCTTTCCCCACTCCTCCATGGATGCCATCACACGAGATCTTCAGAAGCCCGTCTCCTGGACGTTGCTTTATACCGATGACGTGATGCTCGCTAGCGAAGATAAGGTGAACTAGAGCGAGAGCTGCAAGCTTGGTGTAACCGCTTGGAGCGATTTGGACTCAAACTGAACGTGAAGAAGACCGAATACCCAACGACGGACGTTACTGAGTCCAGCTCCATCAAGGTTAACGGCATCGAGCTCTCACGCACCTCGGTTTTTAGGTACCTGGGATCAGCAGTCGCGTCTGACGGCAAACTGATGGTCGAAGTGAATTCACACGTGAGTACAGCTTGGTCCAAGTGGCGCTCGTTGACTGACGTGCTCTGCGACAAGAAGATACCAGAGCGCTTTAAGTCGAAGTTCTATAGAGCAGTGGTCCGGCCAGTAGCCATGTACGGCGCTGAATGTTGGCCAGCGACCAAGGAAGTTGAAACGCGCCTCAGCGTCATAGAGACGAAGATGCTGCGTTGGATGACTGTAGTCACGCGCATGAACCGCATCCGAAACGATGTCATTCGGCAGAAGTTCGGTGTCGCGCCGATAGCCGACAAGATGCGTGAAGCTCGCTTGCGATGGTACGGCCACGTTCTACGTGGAAAGGAAGACAGCGCCCGCAAGATAGGCCTTAACTTCGAGATAATAGGAAAGCGGCCTAGAGGGCGCCCGAAGCAGCGCTGGGCTGATACGTTACATACGGACTTGAATGTAGCTGGTGTCCACCCCGATCTAGCGCTGGATCGAGAAAGGTGGCGTTATGACACCAGAATAGCGGACCCTGCTACGAAGCGGAAGAGGCGCTGAGGAAGAAGGAGCTACCACTTATCGAAAATCTCAGTAAATAAAAATTGGTTTCGTCTACCATGGTTGCTACAGCGTCTAAAGATGATGCACACATAGTACAAAAAGTCCATACGAAAATTTTGAATCCAACTAGAAAAATAAATTGCAGGACAGAGGCACAACTTCATGTCACATGGTCCTGCTCAGCCGAAAGGGTGTGGCACAGCGTTATATCACGTCAAAGGGTTACATTTGGACCTGACGTATTCCTTCCATAACCAAATTTGTGAAGCGTAATGAGACATTTCCTCCTTCTTCAAAAAATCGCTATGTGTCCACATCATTGTGTACATCTAAGGAAACACTATACGTTCTTCAACACGTCAAGCAACGCTAACAGATGGTGATGAATCATAAGAATCTTACCTAAATCTATGGCGTCCGTTGCTGCAGGAGCAGCTGCGGCAGGCGTGAGCCTTCGGAAAGCTCCGGCTCATATGTTGCTAAACAATTCCAATTACCATGCATTTATTTTCTACACTATGTGTAATCCTAGACAATACATTCTGAGGCAATTTTATTGTAGCACATCCCAATAACCTGAGTGAAATTGCTGCAGGCGAAAACTATAAGCCCAATCATCATGTCTCTAGTACTTCTTCAAAGGTTATATTTCTAATTAGAATAGCTGTGTTGGCTCAATGCTACGAGGTTTGTAGACTCGACAGATATGAGTTTGATGTGGCATGAACAGAAAACCGACACGTCAAACAGGAAGAAAAACGACGAAGTTGACATACCTGTCACCTCTTACCTGTCTTCACTTTACGATCGCAGAGTTGCTCCAGAGGTCGCCAGATTGAGCTGAGGTCGGATTCACGGCAGGTAAGATAATGAGATAGTGGTATTGGTTAAGCCTACCAACAGATAGTGGGCAGAGAGCAAGTTGTATTCATGTATTCATAATTTGGTGAATGATATAATTCTACCCCACCATTCACGCAACCCCAGGTAATGCTTTAACTTCTACCCTACATTCACATAACCCTGGCTAAAGTGATTAATGAACCCGGCTTCTGGCGTTCTTTTGACACCCCGTCAATTGCCGCTCTCGCTCAACGTGTGTTACTCAACCAAGAAGATTACATAGCCATCTCTCCTAATTTTCGACGACTTGGCGAACGCTTGAGCGCCTCTGATCCGTGAACGTCGACGATTTTGGTCCTTTTCGAATACCTAACCGCGCATATCATATGATAGCGCACGAAAACGGAAGTTTTTCGACAAATGGATGAAAAGGGTTCCGCAAAGCAGTCGCTCAAAACCTGATATTTATATTATATTTGATATTTGTGTGTTATAAATTGGGACCGTGATTCAGTAGTAGACGCTTCTGGGAAATACAAAGTAGTGGTTTATCCATCGGCTGGCCACAAAAAGGGTGCTGCCCTCACACAATCCTGCCCGCCGCCCAGCAACGATTCTTCAGCCCGCGCGAAACCTCGCTGCGGGCTGAAGAATCGTTGCTTGGAAATACGCCGCCTAAAAACCGCGCCAAGTTGCTTCGTAAAGCCGTCAGCTTACAACCAAGAACAGGGGTTAGGCGAAGGGACTTCCAAATCCGAAAAACGAGTAGCGGATTAATTTAAGATAGGTGTTTTCAAATCCCGTCTGAGAAATAGTACATGAAGTAACCCAATCCGACAGAAAAAAGTTCAGACTCGATCGATCGGCCGCTCGTACAAATCAAAGCTTTGCAAATTGCGCGTTTTTACATTGTTAGCGTAGGGATTTAACCCTTTCACAACACGCACAATTTTCGGGTGACTGCCGGGTGGCACAGCGCGCATTTTTCCCGCGCGCTGATTATTTGAATTATTTTATTTGTATTATTTGTTAAATATAAAAAACAGTAACGAATGAAGTTTCCCAAGAACCGTCTTGACCGTAGATATTAGTGGACTCATTAATTAATATTATACTATTAAATGCTTTATAGTTTTCCATGAACTATTTTTATGATGGTGTCCGACGACATGGTCGGACATGTTCCCACGCGGCAAAAAATGTGTCCGACGATATCGTCGGACAATCTCGTGAAAGGGTTAAGTCGAGACCTAAGGTAGAGTCTGTAAACATATGGAATTTCCATGCGGATCTAGATTGCTGAGGAACGCCCGTATGCTAGGCGTTCCCAGCAGATGGTATGGCTAGCGCTCGCAATGCCTGTCATCGGGAAACCCTTTCCACAAGCTGAGCTTCCATCCCCACGAGGATGGCAGCTGACCAGAAAAGACGACAATTCCTGAATAGGCCCTTGGTACACTCTAACGTCGCGCCGGCCACAGTGTTGCGCGGGCAGCTACGGGATGCGCACTCGTACAACATTGTCGCCGTGACCGATCGCCGGAGCGACGCGAGAGTTAGCAAATTCCGTCCAGTAAGGACGACAGTACGCAGCTCGATGTACATCGAACATCGAACAGCGTACTGTCGTCGTTACTGGAGCGCGTTACTCACTGCTTGGCAGCTATTTCGGACAGCACTATTAGGATGCTCGAGTATGAGAATGCCAGCCTCCAGATAGGTAAATATTATAAATAAGGATTATCAACGAAAGGAGAAGGTTCACAAAGAAAGACGCCAAGTAAAACGCGTAAACGGGCCGCCACTAAGATGATCGGAGTCATCGTTTGTCTTCACGCCCCACCCCTGTTCTCACACAAAGAAGCAAATAGCAACGCAAATAATTGTGTAGACTACTCCACAACGTTGCGCAGAACATTTCACCAACCGGAATAAAGCGGAATAGGGAGCGACCAAACGACAAAAGAGTCCCTCTTAAAACAATTTTGTACAACAAGACGACTCTTAACTCCTTTTTGGTCCACGATGACTGCTCGTACCTTTCATGCACTAATTTGTCGGCGAATATCACAGAAGACATCGAGACAAAGTGGAAAAGCCGACAGGTAAGACTTCATCACCTATCTTACTTCAACTCATTTTTCTCTGGCCTTGCCTGTCGTCTGCTTCATTTCATGAAACATGCAGAGGTAGGCTGTCCTGATTCTCATCACCTTCTGTCACACACAGCGTCCTCAAGCGATGCATTCAACAGCGTTGGCAGCAGGCTTCGAATGTACTCGAGCTTTCTTCGAATAATAGTGAAATCCTAATTGACTCTCAGTCGAACCTGTACCGAGCATAAATGAACGGTGATGACAGCGACTGCCGTGGAAAGATTCCAAGAGAAAACATGGTCTGCTAGAAAAGTCATTGGCGACGGTGGCTAATAGATAACGGCCCTCGGAAGCGAACAATGTGATGAAGATAAATGGCTGGATTTAAGTTTAGCAGTTTTTTTTTTCGAACTATGTTGAGGTACGCACCAGTCCAGACAGAATATGGACAGTTGTTTTCACTGCGAATATGGAGATCCCACAGTCTCAAATGCCAAGAAAAAGTGAAGATAGCACAGCAAACTTGGTTATGAAAATCTAAACTCAAGTTTTCACAGAAAAGGCAGAACATGGATATAAAACGAGCGAGACAAACGGATTATGAGTGTTCTCTTAATGGAAATGAATCGTTATAGTAAGATGTTTGTTTTGAGATGTTTCGCACGCCTCGTGTCATTCATAAAGGTGGACGGCAGACAAATATAAACGGCGGATATCAGGGGCCAGATCCATCAACCGCTTACCGGCCGGAAAAGGCCCCACAGAGTTCTGCGGCAGCGCCGCGGCCCTATGCTTAACGACAGGGCAGAGACGCAGAGCTCGCCGGCGGCGGCGTCCCTTCCCTATCCTTAACCATAGCGGCGAGCGGCGTTGCCGCAGAACTCTGTGGGGGTCTTAACGATGTATAGGTTACCGTGTCCGTATCTCTGCAACTCTGTTTCTCCCTGTATTACATACTACGTAGGCCGGTATGGTGAGTCCGCATTGAGATGTTACCAGCGGTATCGTTGATGAATCTGGCCCTCAATTTGTACACGATTAATGCTTTTAACAAGGGTGCCCAGAAAGTATCTGCAGAAAACTTCGCAATGTTCCAGATTTTTTCTAGAATATTCTGAAGATTTCAACATAAGTACTATATAAATCCTGCTGTATCTGCGTAGCATATCCAGCTCCGTCTTCTTTGCCTATTTCACTGCACGATGGCCGAACTGTATACCCATATTAGACACGTACTCCTTTACGAGTTTGAATATGGGCACTCCGCTGCAGAAGCCTATCGAAACTTGTGTCGTGTATTCGGCTCTGAAGCTCCCGTACGGCCTGTGTATAGCTGGTTCGAACACTTCAGAAGCTGGAACAGGAGTCTCGAAGATTAGCCTCCTCTGGTTGACCGACAACGACATCTTTGGATGAACTGAGGAAACTGGCGGAGCAGCAACCATATGAAGGTGTACATTATTTTGCTGCTGCTCTTGGCTGTTTCCGATCCACCGTGGACAATGGACTGCGATCCCATGGAATGGTTAAAAAGCTCGGTCAGTGGCTCTCACACGAACTGATCGACGACAACCGGCGAAGATGTCTGGACACATGCACTCAGCTGCTCTGCCGAAGTCGCAACTTTAACTGGCTGGACACCATCGTCACAGTAGACGAAAAATGGGTCGTCTACGTCCACCACGCTCGTAAACGTGCGTGGTGCCAACGCGATGAAGTGCCGAAATCTTTCGTAAAAAGGTGAAATTCGAAATTTTGAAATTTGCGAGGAAAGTCATGCAGAGCGTCTGGTGGGGAGTTTGTGGGATCTACCATTTCGAGCTGCTGCCTGACAGCAAGACTGTCACTGCCGAGGTCTACGCTACCCAACTGCAGAGACTGGTCGACAAGATGCGCATAGCCCAGGCTCGACAAAGTTCGCTCGCTGCACGATAACGCGCGCCCACACATCGCGAATACGACTTCTAAGAAAATTCTGGAACTCGGATGTGAAGATCTGCCGCATCCACCACCCAGCTCAGATCTGGCTCCCAGTGACTACCACCTTTTTCGAACACTTCAGCATCATCTGGAAGGGCAGCGTTATGAAGATCGTGACCACCTCGAAAATGACCTCCGAGTTTTTTTCGCCTCCAAGTCGCCGGATTTCTACGCCAGAGGAATTCGAAGTCTTGTGGAACGTTGAAGGAGAGCAGTCGAGGTTGATGAAAATTATTTGATTGATTAATAAAATGTTAATAAAAAATTGTGTTATTTTGAAAAAAATTGTCGTATTTCTGCAGATACTTTCTGGACACACTAATAAACCAAGCCTCTTTGGGCTTTCATTTGAGTTACCCCTCAATGGATCGTATTTGCACTGTATCATTCTATTGAATCGCTAACATAAAAAATTTCTTGCTCACATGAAGTCGTTGTGTTTATTGCTGACAATGGTAATCAACAATTATGGTATGGAACTATGAAACATTTAAAACATAATCGCTTATCACACCAGCAGCATCTTATAAATGCTAGGGACAAACAGTCTTCCTCTCCCTCACAAGGCGTCACTAGTTCTTCTTCGTTGAAGGCATAATCGGTAGGCGTAGAGAAGAGCCCCGTGTGATCATCAACATATCCAGCCGCTACTCGACATTCTACTGTGAATGCTAAGTTTTTACCGGTATCAAACCAAACTCATAGTTATCCCGTGAAGTTTATATGTTTGTGTGCATTTACGGTATCGTTGCTGATATGATACAGTGCAAATAAGATCCATTGAAGGTAACTCAAATGAAGCCTAAAAAGGCTAGGTTTAAATACTGAAAGCATTAATCGTGTACAAATTGACGCCTGTGATCACGCAACTCCATAACCATAACGATCCGATGTGTGCAAAAAGGTTAGCGACACCAAGGACCGAACCATCAAATTCGCTCGGTGCGCACGAGAGGCGCCCCTGCTCCCATTGCACCAAAACCCCACATCAGGCTGGGTCGCAGCAAGGCGCCATGAACCTCGCGCTCAACGTCTACACGGTCTTTTTTGACCACGGAAGAGCATTCCGAAAAAAGTAACTATGGTTTTGGACTCCCTACACGGGACCCTACATCCTGTAAAAATTGCATCGCGAAAGCTCACCGCCACTCTGGAGGCTCTCCTTGTCAGATAGTCAGCTGAAATGCAAGAATGCCACGAAGCACGAGAACCGAACCCCGACATCCCTCGCAAGAAGTAATCCCCCTACCCACTGTACCACGGCTCAGTTGCCATCGGTGCCATCACGGACGCACAAGACATCGATCGAACGTGGCAACGTGGACACCGACGCGTTCTCTAAGCTAGGAGAGTGCAGACAGTAAAAGTCTCGGAGCGACCCACACTGCGGTTACGGTGAGCGGGTCCTGAGGCCAGATTCATCAACGACACCACTGGTAACATTTCACCGCGGGCTCATCATACCGGCCTACGTAGTATGTGATGCAGAGAGACACAGAGATGCAGAGATACAGACACGGCAACCGATATATCGTTACCGGCCGGTAAACGGTTGATGAATCAGGCTCTTGATATCCGCTGTCGCACTTTTACCAATGACACGAGACGTGCGAAAAATCTCGAAACAAACACCTTACTATAACGATTCCTTTCCCTTAAGAGAACTTTCGTAATCCGTTTATCTCGCTCGTTCTATATCAATGTTCTGCCTTTCCTGTGAAAAATTGAGTTTAGATTTTTTTAACCAATTCGCTGTATTATCTTCATCTTTCTTGGCATTGGAGACTATGGGATTTCCATATTCGTAGTGAAAACAACTGCCCATATTCTCTCTGGACTTTACCTTATTTAAATGAGAGCATCTAAATGGTGACCAACTAGAAAGCACAGCCATAAAATTCCCACTATTCCCGCCATCCTTTAGATCGCGTGTAGATCTGCTTCGCCATAAACAATCGCTGAGTGAACGCATGGCACAACCCTACCGTATGCCACATAGCTTATACAAGCGCGGCGACACGCCTAACGGCGTGTCTCGCACTTGCCCGCTTCGCGGGGTGATACAGTTAGTCTTTTTCTCAGGAACTACTCTTGTACAAAGAAAGATGTGCGTTTCAAGAAAAATTTATTCATAGCGCAACGAAAATGGTTTAATTTTTACTCAAACATCTCGGTGAATACTACGTTTGATATAGTCTTCTGTCCTGGTGGTAGCCAAACTTCGATCTCTGTCGAACACGTGAGCACGCCAGGCAGGCGGACAGAATATTATTCTAGGAATAAGCACGTGCTGTCCTTTGTTCGCTTCAGTTGCAATTTTGCAGCCTAGAATGTACCTATCCATATGTTCAACGGTGAGTCGCGTACCATTGCATAGACCCTAGTTGACTCTAAGATTCCGCAGAAGCATTATGACTGCTTCTTTCTTTAGATGGAGTTCATGTGGCGGGTACCCCTGGGGTGTCAAGCTGTTTAGAAACTCCAATGAATACTCTGTGTCGTTGTTAGCTTCAGTTTCGTCATTCATAATCTCATCTATGCTTCTGTAAAACTTCTCCTGCCCGGGTAGTTTCGAAAGCACTTTGTTGTTTATCTCCAAAGAGTCGAAATTCCTGGGCGACAAATCGCTCTACCGACTGCAGCGGATATATCTTCTAAGGTCACTATATCACCTACAAGTGCTCCGACACGCCTAACGGCGTATCTCGCACTTGCGCGCTTCGCGCAACTTTGCAGCTTCACTGACCTAAAGAAAGTAGCTTTTGTCAAACTTGAAGTTCGCTAACATCTAGTACTTGCTCCGTACTTTATTGGCATCGAGCCATCCACCACTTCGGTACCTTTCATCATAGACATTTTCTGCGGACCGTCCAGTAACATCATTGGTTTGTGCTGCGCAGTACTTCGGTCCCTCCATTGTTGACAGTGTTCCGAATCCGGGCGCCAGCTTCCTCCTCACTTGTTTCTTCTTTCTAGATCTAATTGCTGGTCCGCCTTTACTGGTCTTCCCCCCCCCCCATTCATGGTCCCCACCCCTGGCCCACTTCCTTGTTTTCACTATTGACCCCCTACTGGTGTCTTCCTGCTGGCTTCCACGTCCTGGTCCCCCTTCAGGTTGTTCCTTTCCTTCCTGGACGCTCACCTGGTCCACTCTAGAGGCCTTCCCTTCTCCACCACCCCGTAGTGGTCGTCCCATGCTCACGGCAGACGTCGGTGACGCGTATTCGGAATCAGGATGCTCAGAAACGCTCGCAGTTGCCGCGGAGTCAAGCAGGAGAGGGCTGCGCTTCCTCTACTGCAGCAACATCCCACGTTGAACGGCCAACGTTGCCGCGCGAGGTACGTAGAGACGTATCTCGCGTGGGTAACATTTTCCGTTCAACGTGGGATAATGCTGAATTCTGAATACGGCCACTCGTCACACGACGTCGGTGAACCGCTTCTCACTCTATACGATTGTTGCGCGACGTATGGGATCCGTCTTCTGGATCCAGATGCTCAGAAACGCGCACAGATGCCGCTGTGTAACTTAGGAGGAGGCTGTGTTTCCTCGGCTGCAGGAGCATCCCATGTTGAATTCTGGGTGCGACCACTCGTCGTACGACGACGGTGTCACCTCTTTTGACTCCAGATGCTTGTTGTGCAACGAAAGGGACCTGTCTTCTTGATGCAGGCGCTCAGAAGCGCGCGCAGATGTCTCTGCGTCAAGCAGGAGGTTCTGCTTCCTCTGCTGCAGCAGCATCTCATGTTCAATTCTGAATGCGATCCCTCGTCGTAAGGCGACGGTGTTTCCTCTTCTGACTCCAGACGGTTGTGTTGCGACGAAAGAGACATGTCTTCTGGATTCAAGCGCTCAGATACGCGCGCAGACGCCGTTGTGTCAAGCAGGAGGAGGCTACGCGTGCTGCAACAACATCCCATGTTGAACGGCAAACGTTGCCTGCGCGAGGTACGCAGAGACGTCGAAAGGGGTTCCATGAGAGTGCTCGGCTTCCATCTGGCGTATCTCAGCCAGGTTTCTAACCTGAGTGAGATACGCCTCATCATCTACAGGGCAGGGAGCTAACTCAATTATATAGTGGTAGATATTATCTCATCTGCTATATCTCCAGAGCTCAGCATATTGTCGGACACTTTCACTTCACTGGAATCGTTTTGGAGCTCTCCGTTTCCAAGTTGAATCAGAAAGTTAGACCAACCGATTCCACCGCTGGACGCCCTCACATTCTCAGTCAATCTGTATTTAAAGAAATGAGGCCACAGTGGGGAGCTCTTGATAGAAACGTTCAGAATTTCGGACCGTCCTGCTTTTGGCACGACAGAAGGAATTTGTCTGAAATCACCTCTTAGAATAATCCAGATGCCTCCTGCCTCTTAATCCAGATGCCTCTAGCGCGACGTAGAGGACCTTTTTTTCTGAATCGAAACATTTAGAAATACGTGTAGTTGCCGTTGTGTCAAGCAGGAGGAGGCTACACTTCCTCTGTAGATCAGCATCCCATGTTGAATTTTGAGAGCGCCTGCACGCCGCAGCACGCCGGTGACACAATCCTTAATTCAGATGCTTCTAGGGCGGCGTAGAGGACCCGTCCTCTGAAACCAGCGCCTCAGAAGACCCACCTTCTGAATGCAGAGGATCAGAAGCGCGCACAGTTGCCGCTGTGTCGAGCATGAAGAGGCTGCGCATATGGCAGATTCCTTGTTTCGCGTATAAATTTTCTTACGGCTCCCTTCTTGCTGGTTCCCGTCCTGGTTCCGCCTCCAGGTTCCTTGTTCCTGGTCGATCTCTCCCCCCCCCCCTCTAGGAATCCTCGTTAATACTCTCCCCAATTAGGTAGCTCTCCCACGCACACACACACAACGACGGCGAGCGAACGCCCATTGCGTGTCATCGGTGCCACATCTTCTAAATCCGTACTCTCTTACTGGTAATGGATCCCCTTACTGATCCTCTTAACTGCTCCCCCCTGATTGCTAACTCTCTACTGGTCTCTCCTTAATGCTTCATTGATCCCCCTATCCACCCCCCTCCCCCTTCCCAATGCTTCCTCCAAGTCGCTACCTCCTGGTCGCTGTCGATTCTCCACCCTCAAAGTCCCCCCTTATACTCTTCCCCCTTTAGTGGTCTTCTTATGCTAATGGCACGAAGTCGGCGGTACGGCTTCTGAATCTGGACGCTCAGGAACGCGCGTAAGAGCTATTGTGTTAAGCAGTAAAAGGATGCGCTTTCCATGCTGCAGCAATTCCCACGTTCAATGGAAAATTTCGACCGCGCTGTGGATGATACAGCGTACCTCACTTATTAGATTAGATAGATAGATCATTCTACCGCTCTCGCTGTGGATGATACGGCCTTCCTCACTTAGGCTAGATCATTCGACCGCTCCCGCTGTGGGTGATGCAGCGTACCTCACTTAGGTTAGATCATTCGACCGCTCCCGCTGTGGGTGATGCAGCGTACCTCACTTAGGTTAGATCATTCGACCGCTCTCGCTGTGGGTGGTGCGGCGTACCTAACTTAAGTTAGATCATTCGACCGCTCTCGCTGGGGATGATGCGGCCTTCCTCACTAAGGTTAGATCACTCGACCGCTCCCGGTGTGGGTGATGCAGCGTACCTCACTTAGGTTAGATCATTCGACCGCTCTCGCTGTGGGTGGTGCGGCGTACCTAACTTAAGTTAGATCATTCGACCGCTCTCGCTATGGGTGATGCGGCGTACCCAACTTAGGTTAGATCATTCGACCGCTCTCGCTGTGGGTGATGCGGCGTACCTCACTTAGGTTAGATCATTCGACCGCTCTCGCTGTGGGTGGTGCGGCGTACCTAACTTAAGTTAGATCATTCGACCGCTCTCGCTATGGGTGATGCGGCGTACCCAACTTAGGTTAGATCATTCGACCGCTCTCGCTGTGGGTGATGCGGCGTACCTCACTTATGTTAGATCATTCGACCGCTCTCGCTGTGGGTGATGCGGCGTATCTCACTTAGATTAGATCACTGTACGGACAAACTCCTTTATATATAGGTGGTGATTCCCTGCATTTTGAAATAGGCTTCAAATAAGCTCAGCAACATTCCTGTTGGCGACGAATAGGAATGAAGTGGTACGACCACATTCTTCATAGTCAGATGGACTACGGACAGAACATAGACAGTTATATCCAAATCAAATGCGAGTGTAATTGTCTAGCCTCTATCCCCAAGCAAAGGTCAAGATAACTCAGCGAATTGGAATTTAAAAAAAGCGGCACTATCGTACTTTCGGGACTCCAGAGGTCGAGAAGAGGTCGAAAAAAAATCGCCAAGACTTCGCGTAGGGGGTTATTTGGGGTGCTGATCACGAATCTCACATACTTCTTGAAAATTCGGCCGATTACGGTGGGTTACGATAGCTGCGGGTGACTAAGGCTGACGAGGTCAGAATTACCGATTTTACCCAAACTTCGCCAAGTGGGGGGGGGGGGGGGGTATTTGGGGGACTGACAACGAATCTGATGACCGTTTTTCGTTTTACGCTGAAGCTTAGGCAAAATCGGTGACCATTACCTTATTCACCCGTACCTAACATAATCTACAGTACTCCAGCGTAAGGGCCTGTTCATACTTCGCGACAGCAGCGACAAGAGCGACGAGAGCGTAGCGCGCGTGGCGTGCGCGGCGTCCGCAGCGCGCGGAAGTATGAACAGGCGACAAGAGCGACAAGAGCGACTGGGGCGACGGACGTAGTGTGGTGTACGTAATTGCACAAATAGGGTCGGGGGGGGGGGTCACCTCCTAAAAAGTGTCTCCAACACAAAAGCAAGAAGGCAAAACACACTGGCATTAAAGAAAAGGCACAAACAATGCTATAGCTCTGTTCTATGCTCTCCTCCGCTGACGCGGAGGAGAGCACAGATTTGGGCAGGGGAAGGAACTCCAGGGTGTGACTCGAGTGACGCGCCCGTGTTAAAATTGCCTGCATCCTTCAGTTCCCTCCCTTGCCCAATTCGGAAGCAGATAAAACTCGGATATGTAATCGAAACAAGGAGATAAAACTGCATCTACATGCGCTGTATGTAGTTACTCGTCGCGGCCGGCCATCGTGACCCCCCCCCCCCCGGCCCTATTTGCGCCCTGGCACTCAAAAGAAACATAAAAGCACTCCTTACCTTTGTATGAAAAACGGCACAACAGGAATCGTTTCCTTCCAGCACTAGTGCGTCTTCCAGCAGTAGTGCGGTGTAATTACGTACACCACACTCCATTCGTCGCCCCAGTCGCTCCCGGCGCCGGCGCGAAGTATGAACAGGCGACAAGAGCGACAAGAGCCACTGGAGCGACGGCTCCGGCGCTCGAGTATGAACACTTTTCGGCGGCGCGCGCTCGGTTTTAATCGATATGCATGTTTTGCACGGGCGACGAGTCGCTCTTGTCGCGAAGTATGAACAGGCCCTAAAACGAAAAACGGATGTCAGGTTCGTGACCAGCACCCCAAATAACCCCCCCCCCCCTAGGCGAAGTTTGCGCGATATTGGTGACTATGGCCTCGGCAGCCTCAGTTACCCGTACTTACCGTAACCTACCGTACTCCAACGTAAAACGAAAAACGGATGTCAGATTCGTGATCGGCACCCCAAATAACCCCCTGGGCGAAGTTTGGACAAAAAATTTTCGACCTCTCCTCGTCCTCTGAACTCTCGAAAGTACCAAAGTAGTGCCAAAAAAAAACTAAGTGAACAAAAGATTTCACAATAGATGCAAGGCATCTGGCGATTATTCATGTAGGGCGTAAACGCTCGGATGCAAAAGCGACTCAAAACAAGTACCAGATATCAGAGACCAAAACGAGAAAGAAAACGAGAAAAAACGTTAGTCGCATAGCGAAGCTGTTGCGCGTCCAACGGCTACCTTCACCTTAGCCCCCGATATACTACGGCGAGACTTTCGCTTTGCATTAGTACTCCAAGCACAACAGATGTGGTAGACGGCTTTATTCCTTGTCCCTGGCGAACTATAGTACGCAGTCGAGTGAACTCTGGTATACATACACGACCGCAGGCTGGCTTTGACTTAATCGCCGTTTAATCATGAGAATATGCGTATATGCAATGTGTTACAAACATAAGAACAACTTTGAAACTTTGATGCATACAAGATCAACACGATTGTCGGAATCCAGCGAACTTTGAGCTCACTTGTCATGAGCAATAATAAATTAAAAGAGGAAACCGACTACATTTACTGTTTACTGCTGCATTTCAGAAGTCAATCTCCATGCAAGGTAGAAGCAGTAAGGACTACACACATTGAATAGTATTGTTTACTACATGAACTTAACGAGCACACGTGACAGCGAGACGGAAACACTGGATATGGCGGAGTAAAAGAGACAACAACATAAGACAAGAGCTTTCTAAAAATTAAGATCACATTGGATTGGACATACAGAGACCGGTCAATCGTAATGAGTGCGAAAAATGGATTTGGAACTTGTTTTATTCCATCTTTGATGATCAGGACAGGCCCTACGAATAAAGACATTTTCCGGTAACAGTAAGTTACGCGCGCACCTCTGGTCGCGTCCTGCAGGACAAAGAAGAGAAAGTTATCAGAGCTATTTGTGCTCCAAGCAATATCACAGCTACGGCTCAACATTAGCTGTCAAGGAGAGCGAGTTCACCAGCAAATGACTTCGGGTTCTTCGTTGCATGGGCCATTCAGATGACTGGTTTGAGACCGGGCATTCATGTAAGGATATATCCGGCAGGGCGACCAGGTGAACACTGTCACGGCAGAGTTGTTCGTTTAGCGAATCTAGCAGAAACAGATAACAAGGCCCGTCTGAAAGACATATTTAAAGTCACGATGAGCAATGAATTCCAGCACTATCTCAGAATTACGGTCATGACGACTAACTCCAAGAGAACGACGGAGTCAATAAGTGAAACAAAGAAACTATCATCTAACTGTGAAGGCGGCAATTTACAAGAGAATGTTACAACCTGCTGAATTCCTGTAGCAGCGGAGCTTCCTTCATCTTCTGTATCTTTGCTGGTGCCGCTTCCGAGAATCACCCAAACCGCCCGACGCCGGTTCTAAAAGTGTTTCTCTACCTATTAGATAGCATCAGCACACCAAAAACACTACATGTGGGGCGTTTGGTCAACCGGCTGCAAGGGGTGCAGCAAGGGAGGTAACAGCCAGTAAAGACACCGAACAAAGTTTATGTACCGTATAACACTAACTTCCAATTCTCTTTCGGCTTCTTGATGAAACAACGAGGTTTGACTCAGCCCGATTAGGCTCGCAATTGGTACCCTGAGAATTTTCAAGATAATCCAAGAAGTAAGGGCGCATTAGTAAAATTCTCTCACCACGCATCGTTATGAATTGTCGAGCGCCATCGATATACCTTGTACTTGGGATGGCTCCATTTAAATAGACCTTATTCGTTTCGAACTGAAATGAGCACCTAACTTCCACGAAGACAGAAACAGCAGATAAAACAGTTTCTCACCATTTGGCTGACGGCAAAGCCACCTTATCCGGGCGAAGATTTTGTCCCTTTTGGAGATATTTCTGAAAACAATTGTAACCTTCCACTAGATGTCGAACGAAATCACAGGTACCCTGACACGGTTCAGTGTTAACAGAGCCTGAAATTCAGCTTCAAGCCCTGTACATGATCTTTCATTTTATACTCCCGGAAACTTCTGTATTAAGACCGAGGGTCCTTTATGGCTATGGAGCAAACAATATTGAAAATTGCGAACGAAGAAAAATGAGTTGCACGCCAGCTTCGCGTGTTGAAGCAGTTAGAATTCAGGCTAGAGTTATTTCATTAAAGAACCTATGATGGAGAACCAGTACGGGAAGCCCTCTAAAAGCACTAGCACAATCATTTCGTTTCAGAATATTACGACGTCTATCGGCTTACTGTCATTCGTTTTCGTTCAGATCGGCTAGAAATGAAGGGCGTGGCGCAACCCAGAAGTGTGATTGACAACGTGATTGCTCTTCATATGTCTTTCCTTTGAAGCTGAAATCATACCGAGATCAACCAGAAGAAGATACGTTCAAGTCGTTCCGTCATGATCGGTAACGCATACAGTTGCGTATAGTAGTTCGCATAGTAGTCCCCTATAGATTGCCAAATATTAGCGGATAGCACTACTGCGAAGAAGTACCGTAGTGTGCTTACTTACTTGGCAACCTTTTCTAAGACGCCAACAACGCAGATGCACTTCTAACACTTACACAGGTCTCTGCAAACGTCTCCACTACAACAAGGCTGAAGGGCGCTATCGTCGACACCTAAAGCATGAACATAGAGAAGCACAAACTTGGTTGCAGTCTACATTGTATCTATAACGCTAAAACCGGAAAAAAAATGAAACATGCGCGCGTCGATAACTCCGAATAGCAATCAATATCGCTATCAGATCGACATAGAACGACTGGCATATACGGTAAAAACATGAGCACACGCATACGCAACACGACCTAAGCTTCATCAAGAAATTTCTACCGAGAATAAATTGAGTCGCTTACCTTCATCACATAACATGCCATCATAGCCAGGTGAGCACCTATACGCACTGCTCGGAAGAATATCGTGCTTCACAGAGTGACACGTGACACGTGTCCGAGACGCAGTCACTGCTATTGTGACACATCGGTGACGCACAAAGATCAGCTTCATCTGAACAAACGTTGACCCAATAGAGTTAGTCAGTAAAAAAACGCTGAAAATGAACTCACTGGTTTCCGAGCGCAAGTGGCATTACGTTTACACAAATGTCCCGATTTTGCTGTGAGAAAATTTACGCACACCCAGCTTCCTATATTGGCACTACAGCATTACGAGAGATTTTGCTGTCGCAAGTGACCTCATCTGGGCCTGAAATATAGATTACAGCAGCATAGCTTGTATGGCTACATACCTATAATAAGGAAACAACAATTCATCTAGAGCATGAACTCTCCAAGATAATGGTGATGTTTGGCCGGTAGAAAAAGGAACAATCAAAGGATGCCATAACACCGTCACCTAGTATTGATGTCGTCAGTTCTCAGAGAGACTCCATGATCTTTGCGCAGACCATGTCCGTCAGAACATATCATCATTAGAAGCACAACCAAAGAGCACAATACGAAGCCCCATCCAGCAAAATATTCATGTAGTGACGCTGCTCGAGAGCAAGGCATCAAGCGCAAAACCAGGTAGCAAGCAAGGTTGACCTAAACTTGATGAAAGGAGAGGCGCTTAATTTGAATCTCAAGAAGGCCAACAACACAGACACAAGCGTTTGCTAATCATTCGACGGTGTCTCATAAGAAACAGGACTGCGGTTTGAGAACGAAGCCTAGCGAGAGGAACAATGAAACAACCGATTCTGTACTTAATTGTGCATACATTTAATCATGGAATCGATACGGCACTGGAAGATCGGACATTTATGTAGCTAACTTCGGAGATTTACCTTTTTTTACACGACTATGTTCGTGCGCTAGATTACAACGGAACTTCAACACAATGTAATACATCATGACGTCCAATGAATAAGGGTTCGCAACACCTGAAGCGTCTTACTCTAGGAACATACATGGTGCTAGCCGAGTATTCCCAGAACATGAACGCTTGAAAACACCGCAACGGCAGTGATGAGGAATAGTTATCATCTGCCAGTAGCAAAGGAAGTCCTCACCACGGCTATGGTGCCAGCGCTTACATCATTCTGTTCCTCAAACCTCCGAAGCGCTACAAGAACGCAGGCCCAAATGCCGTTTTCCTCCTCAATTGTTCGGAGGGGCGCCATAACAACATGTTACCATTGCAGGAACCACGACCAAATTTTCATTATTGACATACGGAAGGCTACGGAGGCTCAACTCTCTGCTTGGGAAAAGAAGATCTCCTGTGCTTATCCATGCATGCTTTTAAGAAATTGTTGTTGACTAGGTTCTGTTCATAGCTACTTTTAGAGTTACGAATGCCTCTTGTCACGATTGGTTGCTGTTATGTGACTTTTCAGCAGAACGTGTTGCTCTTTCTCATTTGTTTTAGGCGTGGGATCATGTCCACGTTATGAGTAAATAAATACTCACCCGGCGAACATTTTCGCTGCTTTTTTGCGGCATGAACCGACCAGTACCCTGCACCAATCCTTCACCTCCATCAACGCTGGATCGCACAGGAAACGGTTGCCCTTCAGACGAGAATTTTGGAATCATTTCTCGTCCCACAAATGGCATCGCAATTGGCCTTTGAAAACGAGAGCCAGGAACAGCGGGTGGGTGACATGTGGCCGTGGATCCGACGATTTCGCTCACCAGTGGAGGAGCTCGACTAACCTAAAGAAAAGATTTTCCATTTTATTTCGGCCCATCCGGAAGGAATTTCGCCTATGTGGAGCAGAAAATTTACAATTTGGAAAATGCAATGTCTGCATGCAAGCACAAGCCTCGCGACACGTCGGGGTCCGGCGCAGCGCAAACGCAGACAGCTTGAGCGCGCAAAGACGATTGCGGCGCACCGAGAGCACAGATAGCTAGGGCGCGCAGATTAGCTAGGTGCTGGTTGACCTGTGTAGAAGACTCCGCTCACTACTATAAGAGTGATTACGAGCAACAATAAAAGGCATTAAAATCCAAAGAAGGTTAGGTGACTTCCTCAGGTGAGCACAGGTGACGTAGATGGAACCATGGTTAACCTCCATCTCTGCAGTGTCGCTGAATTTGTACCTCACATCTACGAGACCTACAAAACATTGAGTTTCTCATCGTCTTGTCACCGCAAGTCGTGCGCAAAAAAGAAAACATACAAGCCACTATCACTGATCGTTAGGAGTGTAGGTCCTGGCGCATTTCAGGAAGAACTGTTTCCAGCCGACCTTTGCGTTCCATCCTTTGTGGTTCCGCGACTGCAGTGTTTGATTGGATTGCACGAATTAAAATGAAAACCTTTTAATCGTTCGCTGTTGTGAGGTATCAAACAAATATTGCATAGTAGCGACTGAATACGAGCCACACGGAAACAGGTTTAATCCAAATAAAAGAAGACAGCAGTCCTTGCACGGGTCATTCTATAGAGGAGATTTTCTAAACGCATTTTCTGTCGGATTGCACAGCACACCCTGAGGTAAGCGGGACAGAATGAACCAGCGGAGAAACGTCACCCCCTAATGTAGATGATCGTGAGGTTCGGAGACCGTAAACCAAAGCGGCAGCCTACCTTCACAAGTCAACAAAGATTCAGAAGTAGGGCTATTGGATATTCCAAAACCAGCTAACATACAAAACTGCAATGCAGATTTATTTACATATTTTACAAGCTAAATTGTTAGGCCTACTACCATATTTCACATGTCGATCTCAAATATATGGCCAACAGTGAGGATAGCAACACATACGCATTAGTACGACCTACAAAAGCTACACATACAGTGAACAACACATATACAGAACAATGAAGCACCACAAGGGCTATCTTGAAGCTAAAAGAACGATACTAGGTTGCACTAATGATATGAGGTGACATGTACATCGCGGCATACAGTTTCGAGTGTTGACTCTATCTACGTGTTCAGTGTCTGCAGCGGGCATCGCGGTGTAGAGTAATGGGCGATTTTTGTTTTGCGTTGACTGCGCTCTGCCAAAGCAGACCGCAAATCCGGTCGGCAGCCGAACACTGGCGGCGCAGTGGATAGGGAAGTGGTAGGGCGGGAGTCCAGTCGTTGATGTTGGGCTCGTCCGCAACGTCGCTCTTTGTCACTTTCTGCAAAAGCTTCGATAAGTTCAGTCGGTGCGAAATCACACCGAAGAACAGCGCCAAGAATGAGAGGCGATTCAACGGCTTCTACTCTCATGAATCACAAGGTCGGCAATCGGCATCTTAAAACGGGTGAGTTAGATCAGCCAGACCCCGGAGTTCCATTGATCCGCGCTCTCCTCCGTGTTTGCGGAGAACAGCACAGTAACCGTGTTGTGCATTTTACGAGCATGTGCAATCTTGATGGGAGTGTAAGGGTTTGGAAATCCCGGAGTCGTATTCCAACTGCCTTGACCCAGGGTTGACCCGCCGCGATCATGCCACAGGCACTCACGGAGACTATTTAAGGCCGCTGCGGCAGCCGTCGAGGAGATCTCCCGATATCGACCATCGACCAGTTTGGATTGACCGCTTCAGATCTTTCTTAACATCGATGAACATGGAAGTGGGCTCTTCGGGTACTAATGGACAAATCGGGGGCGAACCTATAATTTCGCACCAGGCTGTGTCTGTGATCAACACCGCAAGTAACACCTTTAGAGTAATTGCCAAGCTTACGCGAACGAATCTTTTTCAAGCTCGGGATTCGTGAGAGGACAATCGCGCTCACGAATCGCGCCCATGAAGGGGTTTCCATGCTGGGGAAGTTTCTCGTTGTGATTTCTCATGCAGAGTTTGGATTGACCGCTTCAGATCTTTCTTAAGAAGTGCAAAAAGGCTTCCTCAATGAATCGAACCACCCACTCCTTGCCTTCCACGACTCTACTTCCCTACCTACTGGGCCACAACTACACGGCGGACAGAGCTGCGTGCGGACAACTTCAGTAGAGCGCGGCCAATGCAGAGCGAAAATGACATCTGCTGCAGACAAGGAACACAAATCTAAAATCAGCGTTCAAAGCTGCACATATATATCTCACCTGAAAGTGTTACTGCGACCTTGTATCTGTCGTCTGTAATTCCGCTGCCCTTGTTTTTTCCTTGGCAACTGGAGACACTGACTGGTGTAGTTGCCATAATAATCTTCTACGCAAACCGACCATGTTGGCAGGGACACGCGTTTGACTGAAGCACATCTGATATGCCTCCCGGTGAAAAGCGCCGACGAATTGGTTGAGCTGACAGGCGCACAAATATGTCAATCTACGCGCGTCCGACAATCGATAGTTAATGCTCACTAATGCAAACTAAGGAGCCTAAACTCGCAATCGCAATGGGTTCTGCAGTACTCGTCAGTACTCTATTATGACACGTCGCCGACGGATAAGGATTAGGCTTATCTGGGCAAACATGGTAACGGCAGAGGCAACAAATAAAAATCGATGAAAAGACTCACTGGTTTCTTACTCGGTTCCGGTGTAAGCGGCGCCACATTTACACATGTGTCCCGAACTGATTTCGACAACAGAGCTAATGTCGTGGATGAATATCTCTAATAAGGTATCATAAAATCATCTTTATCCATTGGCTACATCACCAACTTGACGGTACTCACAAGGGGGTCAATGAGGTCGCTCCGGAGGTTCTTAAACCAGATCTATACGGTCTTGTAGGACTAGGATCATAGGGCTATGTTTCGTTTTTGCTAAATGCCCTTCGCCGGTCCAGAATAGGCAAAAAACTGTATCATTGCAGTGCGGGCTGATAAGGCAAAACTGACGATAGAATAGCGATGTTGCGCTCAAAAATTAATCTACAAAAGGTTTGGAGGAAAGGACTGGAGACTTACTTCCACTCAAACTGTGGAACAAAATCGTGTGCATGTAGAAGTGGACCAGGTGGACCATTAGATACTCTGTACGATCAGAACACTACATTCGGCAATCTGTCGCCGTAACGTAGGTGAACTCAGCTCACTGTGATCCGACCAGATGAGTGCTACAGCCCGCTACAGCTGGCTACGGCTCCATTACTAACATAGCACACTAGAAGCAACAACCCTTAGACGACGAAGTTGACTGGATAGTTGTGAGAACCAGAAGAATGAGAAACGCCATGAAATTCGACCCCACTCAATACGCTTCGCTCGCGAGATGCACTCCCCTTCTACGCACCATGACGGAAACACTCAAAATGTTTACTTCTGGATAGAGAGACAACAAATATTTCATTGCTCCAGTAATGCCAGACACACATCGCAGACGGAAAAGAGATCTAGTTGAGCTGAAAGCGAAATCACAGTGGAAATCTTTTCGTTGTCCCACACAATCAATCCCTGATGACCGGGTAATGTGAAGTCGATCCAAAATTTGTGGTTAGATGTTCTTTAGGTGGACGCATCTGATAAGCGACAAAAAACGCCGAAGGTCACTGCTTCTTCTCCCATCCTGGCGTCGTGGTTGCGATGCGTGATTGCAAGTGTGCAACATCGGCAGCCAGTCATAATCATAATTGGTCTGTTCAAACGTGGTACGTTAACATAGTAATGCACGCAACGAGTTTGTTCATTGCCTGCGGCGGGAGCGGCTGGTCGTTCATGCAAAAGATGCAAATCGATCAAAACCAAGCGATCACCGCGAAAGCTGCTCTCCGACGCTGGGGGGGGGGCATGCGATCTATGTACACCTCCTTACCCAACCCCCCTCCCCCCCCCCCCGTCCCAACTTCATATCCGCCCGAAGTATTGTAGAACTATCCCTGTAGTTTCGTTTAAAAAAACTACACACTACGTAATAACAGGCTTCGCATACAGCTGAATATGTTCCAGCTCTTGGCTGCGTTGCATACGAGATCAAGACAGTGATAGGTTCTTCAACTGTATCTCAGACGCATTCATATAGTGTCCACTATACACTGGATCCGATCAAAAATCTTCGGATAATTAGATGAGTCGGATAACGCTTTTCGGATAAATGCCGTGGTAACTTAAAAGCTTCCAGTATCAATAAATACAGAAAGGACCTTCTCTCTTTAAAGCCCGGCTTAAATCTACATTTGGTTCTGACGCATCCCTTCCAAGATCAATGCTGCAAAGTTGAGACATTCTTTTCATTTAAAAAAAAAAAAAACTCCAGGCGCCCACATTTTTTGTGTACATCTTAGGAAAGACTTAACGCTCTTCAACAACAACATGCAACGCCAATGCAAACGCGTTAAGTCGTAAGGATCTCACCTGAGAGGACATCCATTGCTCCAGAAGTGGGTGTGGTAGGTGTGCTCCGGCACGGCGTTCGGGATGCTCAGGTTCATATGTTACAACATAAACATATGAGCCTGAGCTTCCCAAACGCCAAAAGCCTAGATCTGACATCATGAGGACGAGCATGAAAGAACACGTGGTCGATAGTGTCCACCTGTGTCACAGAGGCAAGCCGCAAACATTCCTGGAAATTTCGGTCGTTTTCCAGTATTTAAACCCAAAACGACAATACACATCTTCACTTCTTTACACAAGTGCAAAAGAAGCGACTGGATATTCCAAATGCAAGCGACATTGAACAACTGCTCCAAAAATTTATTGACAAATTAGAAGAGGAAGCCGATTATATTTATGGTTTACTGCTGCATTTCAAACGTGAACCTTTATACAAGGTAGAAGCAGTGAGCACTGTGCACATTGCATAGTATTGTCCATTTCATGCACATAACGAGCAAATGTGACAGCTAGACGAAAACACTGGATATGACAAAGTAAAACAGACAACAATATAAGACAAGAGCTTTCTAAAAGTAAGATCACAAGAATTGGACGTATAGAGACTGGTCAATTGTAATGAGTATGAAAAATGGATTTGGAAGATGTTTTGTTCAACCTTTGCTGTTCAGAACCCGCCCTATAAATAAGGGCATTTGTCGGTAAAGGCCGCCACAGACTTCTGCGGCGCCGCTGCCCTATGCTTAACCATAGGGCAGAGACGCAGAGCTCGCCTCCAGCGGCGCCGCTGAGCGGCGCCGCAGAAGTCAGTGGCGGCCTTAACACTAACATACGCGCACACCTCTGGTGCTTAAAACCTGCAGGACAAGAGTTACTGGAGATCTAAACAAAGCCTTTAATGATTTTATGCATCGCTAGAGGATCACTGGATTTCCTTTGACCGCTAGGCTGTTTAGGGGAAACAGTTGGTTTCTCACTGCACCACAATTGATGATAGGTCAGCCAGCCCATAGCAGTCGCTTTGATTTTAAGCCCACTAGTGAAGCCATTTTAGACTGCTTCCAAAGCGTTAATAATCCAATTCTTCCTGGGATGAAAACACCGACACAAACACATAGTTGCAACAGTATGTTTTACAATTGAAGCATAGTAATTTCGGTGAACAGCATATGAATAGAACATAGAAGCAACACCAATGCCACACTGAAATGAAGTCCCTTGCCCTAGTTCTGGCCCTGACCATGCTTTAAGTTAAACCACTTTGGAAGTGCCCGATAACTGTCCGATTCCTAAGTTGGCACTACCTATGAGACTTTCCCCTAGTAAGTACTCATCCGCCCAGACGGGAAGACCCGTTCAATTGACGTAGCAAGCAGCAATAGTGGATTGATGCGAACCCTAAGCAACTGCTTGGTCAGCTTCTTGAGGGCATAGGTGCCCTAAGAATTCTCCCAAAACTATTCGTTCAAATTTTACATAACAACGATCGAAAATTTAGTCGGTTTGTGAGTCTGTGCAGCTGAACACGAAAAAACGAAACGTTCATAGACACGAAAAAATAAATGATCGTTAAGCCCTAGAGATATTAGTGCACGGAGCAACAGCACAGCTACGGCTCAACATTAACTGTCAAAGAGAGCGAGGTTCACCAGTAAGTGACTTCGGTTTCTTCGCCACACTGGCCATTCAATTAACTCTTTGGAAAACGAGGAATTCGTGTAAGGACATGTCCGACTAGGCGACCTGGTGCACACTGCCAGGGCAGAGGTGTTCGTTCCCGGTGACGAATCCACGGCGAAGCAAATAACACGGCCGGTCTGGAAGACTTGCATGAGGTCACGATGAGTGATGAACATCAGCACTATCTCAAAATAACGGCTATGATGGCTAACTCCAGGTGGACGAAGCAGTCGATAAGTGAGGCAGTGAAGGTACAATTTCAACTGGGAAGGTAGCAGTTTACAAGGGAATCTTCCAACCTGCTGAATTCTTGTAGCAGCCGAGCTTTCTTCATCTTCTGTATCGTTGCTGGTGCCGCTTCCCAGAATCACTCAACCGCCCGACGCCGGTTCTAAGTGTATCTCCACTTATTAGACAGCATAAGCACACCAAAGTAGTACATATAAAGGGTTTGGCCAACCGGCTGCAAGGGAGGCAGCAGCCACTCAAGGCACCGACTACACAAGCTACTTCACTTCATGTACCGTATAACATTAACGACCGATTCCGTTTGGGCTCCCTCATGGGACCGCAAAATTTTACCCAACCCAGCTGGGCAAATGTGCGATGGACACTCTGAGAATTTCCAAAAACAGAAGTAAGGGAGCATCAGTAAAATTGTCTCACCATGTATAGTTACGAAGATTGCCGAGCACCAACAATACACCCGTGCTCGGCTGGCTCCATTTCACTGGTCCTTGCACTTCGATCTGAAATGAGTACCTAGCTTCTAGGGAAACGGAAACAGCAGATGAAAGGATTTCTCACCATTCGGCTGATGGAAAAGCCAGCAAAAATCTCGTCCCTTTCGGAAATATTTCTGAAATCAGCTCAGCTTTCCACTCCGTATCAAACGCAATCATAGGTACCCTGACGAAGTATAGTGTTAGGTGTTCATCTAATACTTCCAGAAATTTCTTGTATTAAGTCAAGGGCCCAGAGAAAACAATATTGAATATGGCGAATGAAGAAAAATTAGGTAAATGCCAGCTGCGTGTGGTTAAACAGATAGAATTTAGGCTAGAGTTACTTTATTCAAGAAACTATGATGGAGAGCTAGTACGGCAAGCCTCCAAAAAGCTTTAGTTGCTAGATAATTGTGCTCTAAATAACCTGATAGGTGATCAGGTACTTTACTATTCAGGACGCATTGAAGTCCCTTTCCCTAGATCAAAAAAAGTCGAGCCAGAAAAGGATTTCAAATTTATGCCGCTCATCTCCTATTCAATAATTTCTTTTCAATATACTATCGGCTTACTGACATCCGTTTTCCTTCAGAAATAAAGCGCGTGGCGCACTCCAAAAGTGTGATTGACAGCGTGACTGCTCTACAGAGGTCTTTCCTTTTAAGCTGAACTCATACCGAGCGCATCCAGAAGAAGATATCTCCAAATCCTTCCGGTATGACCGGTAACGCGTACGGTTGCGTGTAGTAGTTCACATGGTGCCCTATAGATTGCAAAATATGAGCGGATACCACTACTTCGAAGAAGTACCGTAGCGCGCTCACCTACTTGGCAATCGTTTTCTGAGACACCAACAACGCAGAGGTGTACTTCTAACACATACACAGCTCTCTGCAAACGCTTCCATTAGGACAAGGCCGAAGGACACTATCGTCGACATCTAAAGCAATTCATGAACATAGAAGAGCACCCACTTGGTTGTAGTCCACGTTGTATTTACAGCACTAAAACCGGAAAAAGGATGAAACATATGCGCCCCGAATAGCAATCAATATCGCTACCAAATCGATATGAAACGACTGCCATATCCGGTGAAATTATGAGCACACGCTTACACAACATGACCTAAGCTTCATCAAGAAATTTCTACCGAGAATAAATTGAGCTGCTCACCTTATCACACAACATGCCAGCATAACCAGATGAGGACCTATACGGAGTGCTTGGAAGAATCTAGTGCATCACAGAGTGACACCACGTGACACGTCTCCGGGACGCAGTCACTGGTATTGTGACACATCGCTGACGCATAGGGACCAGGTTTATCAGAACAAACGTTGACCCAACAGAGTTAATCGGTAGAAAAACGCTGAAAATGAACTCACTGCAGAACGAAAGGTACTAAGGTAGCCATAGCGTACTGCGTGGCGCAGTGAAGGCGTATCCGAAAAGTAACAGCTCGGTCTAGAACCGCTGAAAACCACATAGGTGACAGCTCTGTGGAGGATGTAAACAAATGAGGAACTGTAAATTGGATCAGAAATATTATGGTTTAGTCATGACACTATCAATTGTACAATATGCGCCGTGCCCTCGAAACTAACCGTACACATTACGTTTACAAGGTAATCTACAATCATCATTACCGTTGTTACTACATGGGTTTGTCCTTTTGAATGAACCAGGTCGATCGATGACCTATAAAATTCATCGACCGACAACCGAAACGATAAGCGGCCGTATGCTAGCTGACTATTTTGGTTAGCCGCAACTTGACGGATATGGCTACGACAAACCACGACGAAGATCATGGCTTAATCCTTTTCACTGCTGCAATGAAGTACACAAGGAGGTCCACTTGTGTGCATTTGTGTAAAATTAACCACTCCGCTCCTGATTTTAGGATCCCTCTGCTAAACCTAGTTTGCGACATCTATGCAGTACGTAAAAAAAGTTACGGCTAGCTGTGTTAAAGGAAACTGCTGCGGTCATTTATCTCATATTGAGTTGAACAGCAACGTGAAAACATACCTTGCAACTGACAATGCTTCAAAAATGTAATCCACTCGCCCAGGACAAGAATAAAGAGTGCAATATCCACCTAAAGTAAAGCTATTATATTTAAAGCAAGTACTCATGTGAAACATCCAAGGAGAACCAGAACAACTCACTGAACGTTCTATAAACAGGACACACTTGAAAAGAGGAAACCTTTTTGCACTTTCTTACATCCATAGGTGCAAGTTCGGTGAACTTCTCGTAAAAATCCGCGTTTTCCAATACGTCATCTGGTGCAAAGCATCCTACCATGATACGGTTCGTTACTGGTACGACTTAACACTCTCAGCTACACGCAATGCCAGTAATCTGATTCTTTATGAGCTTCTGTACATGTTCTGCCATGCTCCTCATTAGTATGAAAACCATTGGCATCGATTAAGCAGTGCAAAAGATCGATATCTCTTGTCCCACGCTTCTGCACAATTCCGCCTAAAAAGGCACTTAAAAGAACTAAAAACCTACCTCTAACGCGATTTGAGCTCCACAATTCTCGCGCTGGCGAAATGCCAGACAGCTGCAAAGAAAATTCCGCTCTATCAAAGATCACCTTGCACCGTTGAGACAAGCTGCTGTAAAGCACGCATCCTTGACTGAAAACCACAGTTGAAATTCCGAACACCATTGAACTAAACACCGTCTCACCATCAAGACTCACATTGACCCCGTGAAACAATCTGGCCTATGGATAAGCGCACATTTAGCTAACGCCTCCGATCCACGTACATGTACCGTCTATTTAGACAAGGTGTCTTCGCGAAAGAAGAGGACAATTCTGAAAGTAGCCGTAATTATCGTTCCACTTAACGGCGTCGGAACCCGTAAGAAAGAAATACCGATTTCATTGACCGAGTGAGCAACGACCATGAATCCAACAACCACCACGATGCACGATGCAACTGACAGAGTTCGCAGGCGGAAACGAGGTTTGTCCTTTCTCGGGCGTCTATGTCCTCTTAACCGATAATGGCTTCTTAAGCGACAGGAGCGACAGGAAGGACATATCATACAGGCGTCGTCAGATGGTCGGGCAACTAGTACCTGGTGAGCAGCTAGTTGATTTGCAGCAGTTTTGCTTTCTTCCACAACGAATTTCCCTTTATTCGCTGTTGACGGTCCTTTTTTACAACGCGTGTGTTCCCTTTAGTAACGGCGTAAACAAATGGAGCTGGAGCACGACCGACGAGTAGAAAACGTAACGACGCTCCTCCTTCTTTGAACCCAGCAGAGAAAAGTAGACGGTTCCTGCTGGGCGACGCTCCCGTCTCCTAGGTGTGTGTTGAGGAGGATCGCTCCTCCTTGTTGAACAAGTCATCGAAATAGTTGTAGATAACTTCGTAGTCGCCATCTCCAACGGCGATTGTTGGAGAGGGAGACTATGAAGCTATTTACAACTACTCTTCTATCTTGCTTTACTGGACTATGGGAGTCCAGAAGAGAAACATAAGGCGCATGTAGACTCCGCAGCGAGGTGCGGCAGCCACGCTAAGGCTTTTGGTATACTCCCCCTTCGCGCCGGCAATGGGTCGCGGCGCGGCGGGAGCTGGCCTCCGCCCACATACGTGTGCCAGCTGCCAGCCGTGACCTCTTCCAGGCGGGCGGCGCTCCCGTCTCCTAGGTGTGTGCTGAGGAGGATCGTTCCCTTGTTGAACAAATCGTCGAAGTAGTTGTAAATATCGTCATAGTCCCCATGTTTAACGACGACATCGATATTAAACGGCGATGGTTAGAGTCCAGGAAAAATAGATAGACCGGCTCCTGGCGGACAGCTCTCTTCTCCTAGGCGTCTGATGAGGACATCCTTCCTCCTTGTTGGAATCGAGGAAAGACAGGAATACTTCCTCGTGGCGCAGAGCGATTTCTAGACGTGTGTTGAGGAGCTGCTCCTTCCTTGAATCCCGGCTACATACGGAGACCATCTCGACGAGTGCAGCCGGATGCTTCGCGATAGATCCATATTCGACCGTGTTCTCTTGTCCTTCATACAGGGTACAAGCCGTTGTAGCTCCGCTCTCCAAGGGGTGCGCTGCCGTCAGGTTGACCAAGGAAGTTACCACCGGTCGGCGCAGTAGTTCTCCTCGATTTGAACCCTGTCAGTATGGCCTGCGACCTTCCGTCCGCCGCTTTGGCAGATTCCTGAAATAAAGCTTCTTTCCACTGGGCTAGAATTTCTGGCAGAGCTGATTAGGTGTACCACAATCGCTCCTACAGTGTTACCACTAAGCATAATGTTCAGTTGTCGCCAAGAAGAAGGACAAGGCGAAGGTTCTTAAATGAACAAGCACACTGTGCATACCATTGTGGGACGTCATCAATAGAGCACTTCAAATGTCAACGGCAGTCAATTCGAGCTTTACTATTGTGATATTCATGTAAGAAGGCTCCAAGCTTTCCAGCAGTGAATAATATTGATGGAGAAAATCAACGAAAGAAGACTAACAGAGGTATATACAGGGAAAAAAGTCAAGCTCTGTTCCTTACAAACGTCGATGTTCGCACATGCTCTGAGAATGGGCATTTTGAGTTTTTGTGCATTAATTCTGTTTTATAATCTTGTATTTACAATTAATTCATTCTTCTGAATCGATTCCATTTTTGGCTCATCTTCAATTTTAGGTACGAGAGCTGCTAAGATGACGATTGTGCCGGCGAAGTAGATTTGCAAGGGAGCGTTGCGAATCCAAGCTTGTATAGCGATCTTTTTTCGATTGGGCATCCACATGCAATACGGATTGCGAGAGAAAAATCCCAAACCGCGCCGCGTTTGTTTCGGTACGAGAAAATGCCCGCAGTCAGGGGAAAAATGTCTGCGACTCCTGAGCGGTTGCGTGATCAAACTCGCTTGACAAAACAAATAGTAGTCACATGAACAACGATACGGTACCCACTCATTCCGTCGTGGACAGGGTCTGTGAAGGACTCGGCAACTAGAGCTGTGGGAATATCTCATCCGCATTCTCGAAAATAGCAATGCGGTTATTTTTATCACATAAAGTGCACGAAATGTCGTGCAAAGCCCACCAGCAAAGCCTAGCTCTTCTCAAAAAAGGTGCACATCTATTGCTATATTTTCACTCGATTGGATGATTGAGGGCAGTGCGCATTGTGTCAATGTGGCGTTGTAATAATGCATTTTAGTTAAGAGGGACTCAAATCATAACAGATCCTCTTCGTGGTCATTACTGTCAGCACAAGAGCTCCGCTAAAGCTTCTATGAAACGCAATGTAGCTAAGAATTGTTCCTAGGGAGCGATACACCTACATCTACAACAATCTCTGCTCGAATGCAATTAGTACAAGCCCTTGGTATACCAAAACACCGTGAGAGAGTAAAAATTGCATGCACCGTCCGCTAAAAATATCGCTACTGTCGCAACGTACAAGCAGTAGATCACAGAAGTGTTCATAGTTCTCAATGGAAGCGATTGAGTCACTCGCGTAAAGGATACGAATCGATTAATGATGACCGATCGCCAGGCAAAGGGCGGTAAGTATGTTGTTCGGACGGGAATCAGATGCTCCAATCGCTTCGGACGTGGACCATAATCAGGCCTGTGTTTGCCATTCATAATTTTAGGAGTTCTGTTACACGCTAAGATGATGCTCGAGAAGCTATTCACTTTCGTCGGGTAGGTAGCAATATCCAAATCTTTGGACCAATTCTGCCTTCGAAAACGTCTACGTTTGTCTTGTGCGTGAAATGGTACACCACGCAACCTCGTAGGTGCAAAGACACACAGGGCATCTAAGAAAGTCCGAGATTTTGCCTCAGTTTGTTACGCACCTGCGCCCAGGCTGTTGATCGCGTGCGGTTGCATACGGCAGTTCAATTGGTCACCTCGCCCGGTCACATACCCCTTAAAGATTATTAAATATCAGTCATAAAACTATTTCAAAAAATAACCATAGTCGGCTCACCTGCTTGGAGAAATTATTATTTCCAGAGGCACCAACAATGCAAGTGCACTAGTAATCCATACACAGGCCTTCGCAAACACCTTTCTTTGGACACGGTGGAGGCTTCCAATGTCAATACCTAAAGCACATGCCGGAGCTTATCTTGCATATGCAGTCACCGAATATCAATCAATGGCGCCTGAAGATCGATATGGCGCAAGAGGTATGTCAGTTGGAAACATAAGCATTTTCGTATACAACAGCACCTATTTTTTTTAGAAAATTTCCCACCCACTGAATGGCTCGAGCAGCTTGTCTTCACAGTGTCGCCTTTTATACTCCCGCCGCGGCGCGTCAATTTGGGGAGCGGCGCGGCCAGTCGCGCCGCGCCCCGATTTTGACGCGCCGCTGCGCGATTGCAGTTAGAAAGGGGAGCGTCAGCGACGCGCGGCCACGAGCATTTGCGCACTACGGCCCTTGCTCCGAAAACGGTCCACGAATCATTGAGGGACCAAAACAGAAAGGATTTTTTGGTTGATCAGCGCAATGCATCTTGTCAATGTTTGGGATTCCTGTGGGAAGCGACGAATCCTCTCTTAAGCCTGGAGTCGAAGTCGTTCGCTCAACTTACGGTTGAAACTGGTGAGTGTATTGAGTCGAATCCCCTGCAATGCAAGCGGCACTAAACCACTCCTTATTTTGCGACATGTGCGGGTCTAAAAGTAAAACTGCTGGAACGTACCCATCGTCAAGAATCACTCAAAATTCTTTCTCATATGGCTATTCTAGGGTCACTGTGCACTAAGCATATCTTTAGCGTGATATATGAAGCTTCGTGAATGTCTACAGATCTCTATTCTGTTCTTAGGTTACAGAAGGTACAGGCTAAGGTCATGGTCACCGATTTCGCCCAAACTCCCTAATCAACCGAGCCTACCGTAATCGCCCGTAACTTCAAAAAACGATGTCAGATTCGTGACCAGCACCCTAAACCCCCCCCCCCCCTCCTTCCCAGTAGGAGAAGTTTGGTCGAAGAGGTGAAATCTCCCACCCCACGCCGAGTTTGCCGCGGCTGATCGCGCCGCGCCGCGCCCTTCCCCTCAGCGGCGCGATTCGCCGAATACCGTAACCCAAAATTCCGTCAAGTGTGGTGTTTTGCAGCGGCGGAGTATAAAAGCGAGGCGGCACCGTCTCGCGGCGCGAAAAATCGATAGCCATGCCGACCATAACGCCGCGCCGCGCTGCGGCGCAAGTATAAAAGGCGCCTAAGTGTGCACGTACAAGCACTGCCTGGTAACCAAATAGTCACGTTTATCACTGAGTGAAGCATTCCATTAACACATTTGTTCATATAACCACATGAGTCCACACATGAAACAACCAGATCCACTGTGTTAGAAGTCACCGTGCCAATGAAGTGTTCATGGATACTATTTAAAACAGGAGTGGATAGCTGTGCACACCATTACGAGGGTATATCCACACAAGCGTGCACTCCGGCTCCTCACAACGATCGACTGACAACACTAAGGCCTAAGGTACATTCTCGCGGGAGTGTACGTGGGCGGGCACGAATCGTGCCGGGACCCTACACATGGCCATTTGTCGCCGCGGACGTGTTGCACACTGCGAAAAGAGGCCAGGTGTAGGGTCCAAGCACGAGTCGTGTCCGTCCGCGGACTCTCCCACGCGAGTACACCTTAGGCTTAATCCTAAGATAAGTCAAATGTTACACTCACAAAGCGCCCCGCAATACTCACCACTAAATATACATATGTATGTCCCGAGGAAGGTGTCCGAGAGCAACAGCCGCCCTTATTCCGACGCGTCACCGACGCACAAGAATCAGGTCTAGCTGAACAAATATAGTAAAAGTAAAGGTGACAAAAAATCCCTCACAAGGACTCACTGGCTTCTCAAACGGTTTCGATGTGTGGGGTCAAATCTAGACATGTACCGTTTGTGTAAAATATCGGAATGACACAAGGCTCCGCGTTACCAGAGGCGTCGTACTCCGTGTCTGAAATATGAATTTCGAGAGCACACCTGACGACATGAAATGCAGCTTTAATAAGCTAAACACAACATATGATTATCTAGACCACTTTTCCAAGATGAGGGTACTGACGAGGAAGGTCAACGAAGTGACCGTGAACATTCACAAAGCGACCTGTTTGTATTTGTTTATTACATGCACCAAACAGTAAATGTGAGAATAAAACAAGAACATCACAAAGCATCGCAAGAACAGACAACATAAACAATAGCTGGAAGCAAAAAGAAAGGAATAAAGAACGAAGTGGGTAAACTGGACTCACAGATACTGGTCAACTGTGATGGGATCGACAGATTAGGCCGTTTAGTTCAACCTTTGGTATTCAGACCACAACCTGTGAGTGAAGAAGTTTGCCCGCACTGCAGTCTTGACTCCACGTAGCACTAACTTTCGCGTGGTTGCTCTAGTGTTTAGTGTTTAAGTTGTGCAGGACAAATAAAGCATTACTGGAGATCTCAACCGAGCCTCTAATGATCCTATGAACCATCAACAGGTTGTTCCTCTTTCTTCTGACATACATGGTATCGTAGGGCGTTATCTGGGAAGCACTGCAGCCGCTTCCAAATTTTCTACGGACCTCTCTGTAGGTCAAAAATGAAAAGCTGTGCGCTTCAGTGCGGGATGATAATGCAAAACTGACGCCTGCAATATTCTTATCGTGCTCAGAAAATATAGTGCAATAGTTTTGGAGCTCCAGTCATTGGTAGAAGGTGGGATTTGACAAATTCCTAATGAAAGCGAAGAGACACATTCACGGGAAGCATCCTCCAGGAGCGATCGGGTGGCCGAGTGAATAGCGCGGCGGACTTGCAGGAGAACGACCAAGGGATCGATCCCTAAGGAATGGTTCGCGCATTGTTAGTAAATATTTTTGCATTTTTATCAATAAAGAGTACATTTTAGCCTCGGCAAGGTTCAGCGTTCGCTTTTCAACCACGTTTTGAACCTCTTGCGGGATGTCGACTAAGCTAGCCTTTGACGAGTAAAGATACGCCGCTGGCCATTAAACCATGTCTGTCTTGTGGGCAAATCTTTCATTAGATGCCATCCATGTGATACCTTTGTAATGTTTTCTATGAGTTGGAGAAGTGTGTCTTGTAGTAGCATCGTTTGATCGCTCCTCCGTACTCTGGGGGTCCCAAGGAAGGAAGAGAAACTGCGTTGCAAAAACGGGAAGGGTGAAGGCAATACTTCCTATCGTGCTCGCAAATCAGGTGAGAGCGACAAATACTTCCAAAAATAATAGAACACATTACAAAGAGATCGCACTTGGATAGTATCTAACGAGAGCCTCCCCAACAAGACAAGCGTATGTAGTTTAATGATCAGCGGCGTATCTCTAATCGACGAAGTCTAGCTTGATCAACATCGAGCAACAGGTGAAAAACGAGATTCAAATGCGAACAGTGCACCCTGCCGAGGCCAAAATGCGTTTTTCATTGATAAAAAGGCAAAAATCTGACCACAACCACATCTTGATCACTCTCCTGCAAGTCCGCGGCGCTATCCATTCGGTCATCCGCCAAAATGTTTGCATTTCTGAACACCACAAGAAGGCGTCAGTTTTGCGTTATCAGCCCATACTGAAGCGGTAGTTTTTTTTGTAATTTTTGACCTACCCAGAAGACTCAAACTATGGAAATTAATTTTGTACAGCTAGAGATGGGCCACGTGGACCATGGTATACCCATACGATCAGTTCACTATAATCATCAATTTGCCCCAATGACGTATGTGGGCTCAGCTCATTCTGAACACAATTTCGGGAAATACTCACATGATCTACGACCAGTAATGGCACGTCCAGTCCGTCGTTACCACTGTATATCATTGAACTCGTGAACTATCGCTTGAGCTTCTCGTGCATTTACTCGACTTCTACTCGATGCATCGATAAAGCTTGGGTAATTATTTACCGGCATCTATAGGTTAGAGCCAACGAGTTATTTCACTCCTTTGCTTACTCGTTTCCTTTGTCTGACTCTCAATTCTACTACCGTTCTCATAGGTTCCATATAATTGTCAAAACGTAGCAGTAAGGTGCCCTTCAGAAAAAAAAAAGATTACGATCTGACCAGATGAGTGTCACAACCCGCTACAGCTGGCTATGGCACCATGGCACAGAAGGCTAGAAGCAATAGCCCTTCAAGGGGTAGTTGGAGAGATTAGTTTTGGGATTCAAGAAAAAGAGAAAGCGTTGGTGAAATTCTCACTCAATACCCCGTTCACTGTACTTCTATGTACAATGAAAGAACAATGAAAGACCGACACACACTTCGCTAATCCAAGATTACCATACATCTACCCGGAAGGATAAGAGATAAAGCTGATTTGGACGTGAAACCCAACTCAAAACGAATCGTTGCCTCTACAATCAATTCCTGATCGTCGGGAAGTGTGGAGCCGATAATACAATTTTGGTTAGATGTACCACAAGCACAGGTATCTGATATGCGATGAAATACGGCGAAGGGCACTCTCCCACCGGAGAGGAAAAACAGTGCCCTTCGGCGTCTTTTAAACAGCAGACATGAAGCAGGCTTGTTTGCTTTGCATTTCTATGCGTGGTCATATTCGCGCTTTAAATAAATAAATAAATAAATAATAAACTCTACAAAATATTCCAACCCACCACCAATGTAGCGAATGCACACTATAGCTCGCTTTGACTCATCTCCGCAATGTTCGACAGTGCAACTCCGAAACTTCATGCATGAAAGTCGATAAACATAGTGTCGCGCGTGGTGCATAGCATCTTTCAGTGAAGACGAATCGAAACGTCACAGTTCGGACCAGGAACTGCTGAAAAACAAAGTAACAGCTCCGCGAGCAAATGAAAGAAGGGCAGTAAATTTGAGCAAGGCTCCAGTATGCCACTCTGGTATGCACAGCGCGCGTCATGCTTTCCAAAATGACCCGTCTTGCCACGTTTTAACCAAAAAATGCCAGAACAGTTTCTAATGGGGTTTGTGATTTGTATGAATCGAGCCAACTGTCCGTTCACCAAATACATCCATTGCCAACCGAAACAATAAAGAGCACTCGGAAGCCGATTCTCGTGGATCGATATTGATCAATAATCTGATCGGACCAAATGAGTGGAAATAAGCCTATCACTCAATCCTATTAATTGGCGTGACAATGTTGAAAAATGGTAAGGGTATGTGTTTCTCGCGTAAGACTAACTAACTAACAACGTGGAGACATACCTGACGGCTGCCACTGCACTGGAGAAACGCTTCTCATGTGATAACAGCGCTGCGTTCATCTGAAGCGAAGTTAGCTAAAGTAAATATGCAACTAGACCATTTAAAGGAAAGTCAGACCAACTCAGCGAACATCGTATAAATGGGATTCACGTGTGCAATGAGCACCTTCTTCCACTTTGTCACACTCATCGACGCCGGTTTTATGAGCTTCTTGCGGTAATTCGAAACTCTTCCGGGACGTCGTCTGTCAAACTTGATACTCTCAGATAACTGAAATACTGCACTGGTTTGCTTCACTATTGGAGCTTCCATACTTCGTCTGCCGTGATGTGCAGTAGTACAAAACCGACCGACATTCATCGACTAGACGATTTTAACTACCAATATCTTCTAGTGTTGCAGGCTCCGCCCAATATTGCCCGTTCTATTTAAAATACATTAAGAAACACTAAAACATACTATTAACCACTTTGACGCTCCTCAAGACTTGTCTTCTGCATTTGAAGATAAAATTAGCTCCCTCGAACAACAACTCGGACGTCGCAACAAGCCTCTGTGAGACACGGACCCTTGTCTGAAAACTGCACTGTTTTATTAATTATTTATTTATACTACGGGGCACATAAAGCGCACGCAAACCACATCTCATGCGCTGTGACCGTAACACGCGTAGCTATGGACTGCGTAGCTACCCGCGCAGTGTTGCGGCGACAGTGTACCGAAGGCGATAGACACGCACATCGCGCATCGCAGCTGCGTGCGGTCATCCCTACTGGAGCGCGTTAACTCGCTCACTGCTTGGCAACTATTTCGGACGTTACTGTTAGCATGTTGGAGTAGGGAAGTACCTCCTTACAGGTAAATAGTGTAAATGAAGAATATCAACAAAAGCAGAAGGCCCACAAAGAAAGACGCCAAATAAGTAGCGTAAACTATCCACTACTATGATGATCGGAATCCTCGTTTATCTACACCCTCACCTCTCCCTCCATCGCCAATGTTTTCATAAAGAAAGAAACGAATGGCAACGCAAATACAATAGTTGTGAAGGCTTCTCACGCATTGCGTAGTACACATCTCCAAATGAGCATGAACCGGAATAAGGGAAAAGAGAACATTAACGGAAAATAGACGGACAAGAGCAATAAGTCTCGGGTGGGGGTGGGGGTGGAAGTGATAGTCACTTTGTATTCAGCGATTTTTGGTAGGAAGGCACATGGATGAACAGTTGAATCATAGGTGGCCTAGCTCAGTTAAGCACAGGGATAGAACTCACCAGTGTTCCATAAACATTTTAGTTTCATGCAGCACTGAATGTACCATAGGGCAGCTTTCCATGCGTACAGTTACCACTCTGTGAGCTGAGGTGGTCGTCACTGGCATCTGTCACACATTGTATCACACGGAATAACTGTCGACTTCTACAAATACAGGTCAAGCCTGTATATTGAGCAGAAACGAACGAAGGTGACGGAGACAGCTCTTGAAGGACACTAACCAGTAAGTAAGTAGTAAGTAGTAGTAAGTAAGTAAGTAAGTAAGTCATTGGTAAGACAATGAAGCCGTTTGCTAGTCAAACCAAAGACGGCGGTAGTGAATAGATAGCCGCACCCGAAAGCGAACAAACTGAGGAAGTCCAGCCAGAAAATCGTTCTGCTCACACCCAGTGCGAGAGTAATCGCTTAGCCGCTATTCCTAAAAAAAGGAAACAGGTAGAAAAAAGGTCAAGATGAAACAGATAAGAAAAACTACACGTATAACAACAGCCCTAGTGTTAAGTAAAAATGTAAAGCTATAAGGATAAGGATAAAGGACGGCGCTGATGAATCCCTTTCCGGATGTGCCACACTTTCTTCTTCTACAGGAAGTCGTGGAGCCAAACTGAATTCGTATTTGGCCTGCACAATGACTTAAGGTGGCTAGCAGGGGTGTGCGTAATTACGATTTACGATGAACGATTTTACGATTTACGACATTTTGGGTCGTAATTCCAGAGTTTTAGTAAATTGTGTTCTTTGATCATCAGACACTCACACCTAGCGCGATCCAGTTTGAGTAGCCGTTTGTGCTAATTTTTGACAATGGACACCTACCGCAGGCCTCCGGAATCCGTGTGTGGAGTGTTTGACGGCCTTGCTTTTATCACGTTTTTGGAGACTAGATGAGTGAGATAAAAAGAAGAAGAAAAACGTTCCGATGAAAAAGTTGCAAATCTGGTGAATTTCTACTTTTTCATCAAAGTCGTCTATGGTTCAGCGCCTTGGAAGCAGACATCAGAAGAATTTAGTTTTTCTGCTTTTTAAAGTGATCTTAGGGCAGTGAATACATTTTCTAGGATACTCTGTATTTCTAGATTAATGTAGACTGCAGTGCGCCTTCTAACAGCACTTCACTGTACCAAAACGTTTTGCTACCCAGAACATTGAAGATTACCGACTCTTCATTTGTTTCGTACGGACCCCCCCCCTTCCCTTGAATTTTGATTCAGCGTGACTATCATTGCCAAGTAACGTCTGGTTTATACTTTTTGCATCACTTTCCTTTTTACTTGTATTAGAAAGTTGGCCTTGTCATCGAGCTCACAACGAGTGGTATTCGCGCAATTTGTCAATGAGAAAGTGTTGAAAAGAGACGACAACCGAATCTCACGATAAAAATGTGGAATTGCATGCTCTAGATCCTTTTTTCGATGCGCTAAATATTCTGTTTTCACTTATGATTCTTTTGATTCACAAGGGTGACCAATAAGCAAGTACCTTCTTCTCTGAAAACCATGGTATCAATTTATATTCTGAAAGAGGACCAAGGTACATACCTGTTTGCTATGAAGATCGAAAACAACATCTTTTGCAGACATGCTGGCGCCATGCACGGATCGTTTTCTCCGAGACCATCTTTGAATCTCCGATTTACGGTTTACGATTTACGGCGGTTTTATCATAATTACGATTTACGATATTTCGTATTTCATTTACGCACACCCCTGACGGTTAGACGATGGATGAGTAAAGTTAGTCAGACGATTCCCTTTTCAAGCGTAAGCTAGAAGACATCTAAGCCGCGAGCTGTTTCGGTCGCCGTGCAGCAAGGCGTTCTCAATCCCACAAATATCGATTTGGCGGGAAACGATCGATGTCGGCAGATCTCATAACGTCCCGTTTCTAAGTGATTGGAGCACGAATGCCGCCTAAATGCAACAGGACCCTACATGAAAATGCACTTTCAGTGAAGTGCTTTGTCTGCTGTTCAGTGAAGAGCACACTTAAGACCATAAAGACAGTGCCCACCGAGATGGCAATGGTTGTGGTTGGTCGATGTTGCTCCCAGTTTCGCAGTCGTCGGTGCGTCGTTGCTGTACGGGCCTGCACCTGTACTTGATACTAAATACCACAGATCTGACATGCTCTGTAAGCAGGCAGCATATTGGTGATTGAATTTGTTTTTAATGACTTAGTAGATAATTGTGCTTTCAATAAAGATATTGCGATCTACAACTGTGCTATAATTGTGTAGGAGAAGCACATTTCTTGCAGAATTGCACTAGTTTTGGAAACTCGCACAGTGTGTTTTCGGGCGTCATTTAATAGTTTGCAGAATGAAATACCTTAGTCGTACTCCCTTCAGAATCTGGCGAAAGCAATTCAAAGGAGAATCAGAGTTACTCTTCTGCTATTGGCCTGTTTTCATGCGCTTACATTGAGAAAATTAGTACTCCTGCCACCTTTGTCAGCGTGAGTATTGTTCTAATTTTACTGCAGGCCGATCTTTTGGAGGGACCGGTTTCGGTAGCAGTGGCTTCGGTGATGGGGATAGCGCTGGTTTTGGCGCTGGTGACGACAGTGCATTTGATGGTGGAGGCAGCTTTGGCCAGCAGTCTGGCGGATTCGGTGACCAAGACGGCATTGGCTGCTGTACCGACAGCTTCGGCACAGAGTGGGTGGTGGCAGGAGAGGTGCGTATCTGCCAAACCATTCCGGGAAGCTATCTGTACGTCTGCGGCATTTTTGTCAAGGCATTCAAACTGGTGAATTTCAAGAGCATCCATGGGGTTGTTTCAATTTTTACGCACTTAGTTAATGGGAATGCAGCCATAAATCGGAAGCAAGAGTATGAGCAGTAAGTCATATTTAGGAGCCTTCATATGCAGGGATCCATCAGGCTATCGCTTTAAGAGAAGGCAAAATATGAGCCAAAGGCTGTTAAGCAGTTTTCACTCGGCTATATTCGTCCATTTCACTTTCTCCAACCACTTTTCCACATTTTTGCCCGCTACAAGCACCGTACCCCGACTCATAAGTACGTGATGAGAGATAGGCACCTCTCCTACCACCACCCACTCTGTGCCGAAGCTGTCGGTACTGCAGCCAAAGCCGTCTTGGTCACCGAATCCGCCAGACTGCTGGCCAAAGCTGCCCCCACCATCAAATGCAATGTCGTCACCAGCGCCAAAACCAGCGCTATCCCCATCACCGAAGGCACTGTTGATGAAACTGGTCCCTCCAAAAGATCGGCCTGTAGTAAAATTAAAACAATACTCACGCCAACAAGGGTAGCAGGAGTGCTAACTTCCTCCATGTAAGCGCATGAAAACAGTTCAGTAGCGGAAGATCAACTCTGATTCATCTTTGAATTGTTTTCGCCAAATTCTGACGGGAAAAGGACTAAGGTATTCATTCTGCAAACTCTTAAACGACGCACAAAAACCCGCTGTTAGAGTTTCCAAAAGTAGTACAATTCTGCAAGAAATGTGCTTCTACTACACAATTATAGCACAGTTATATATCTCAATATCTTTATTGAGAGCACAAGTATCTACTAAGTCATTAGAAACAAATTCAATCACCAATATGCTGCCTGCCTACAAAGCATGTCAGATCTGTGGTGCTTGAATGCAGTGCCATCGTGTTTAGTCGTAAGTTTTGGCGTGAAATCGCTAAGCTGGAGTCTGTGCAAAACAGTTTCACAAGGAAGCTCCGGATAAGAGCACACGGCTATGATTACACCATCATTTCACCAGCTGGAAGGAACATGATCTTCAATTTGCAGTCTCTTGCTTGTGGTAGTGACTGTCGTCGTCTACGACCTCTTCCGCACCTTGTAAGGCGCCGCTCCCTCTATTAGGGGCGGCTGCTGGGCTGTTTGGCACGGTGGACGGCACTCTCTCAAGTAACGTGGTGAGCACCGGTTGGGCTCCACCACTCACTCTCTTCCTCTGATAATAAATCTGAACCACCGTCGCACGTTTATCTTTGTAACAAGGGCTACCATACCCACGTCTTCCCGCACCCATCCTGGTCAGTGACTATATGATCTAATTACAATTTATCACCACCTATATATAAAGGAGTTTGCCCATCGAATGATCTAACTCAAGTGAGATACGCCTCATCATCCACAGCGAGGGCGGTCGAGTGATCCAAGCTGAGTAAGATCCGCCTCATCATTCTACAGCGCGGGCAAAATTTGTTATTGGACGTGGGATGTTGCTGCGGCAGGGGAAGCGTAGTCCTTTACTGCTTAACACAATAACACCTACTGCACACGCGTTTCTGAGCGTCCAGATCCAGAAGTCGTGCCGCCGACTTTGTACCGTTAGCATGAGAAGACCACTAAAGGGGTAAGAGCAAAAGGGGGACTTCGTGGAGAACCGACAGCGATCAGGAGGCTGGAGAAGGCATCGGGATGGAGGGGGAGGGGGGTAGTCGATAGGTGGAACGATGAAGCAGGCCAGGAGGTCGCACCAAGAAGGGTTTATGCAATAAGGAGGGACCAGTAGGGAGTTACCAATAAGGAGGAGGGGGGGGGGCAGAAAGGAGAATCAGTATGACCAATAAGGGGGGGGGGGCAGAAAGGAGAATCAGTATGTGACACGGATGTCGGGCAATGGGCGTTCGCTCGCCGTCGTCGTGTCGTGAGCGTAGGAGGGCTACTTAATTGTAGTAAAGTAGAAAGGAGGAACCCGAGGGGAAGGGAGGGGGAGGATCTACTTGGAAGAAGGGATCTTGAGGCGGGAGCAGTAACCAATAAGAAGGGAGCCGTAAGCTCTAGTTTAACTTGCGGCGCTGCGCGGCGCGGCACCATGGTCAGCATAGGTATCGACCGGGCGACGCGAAAAATCGATATCTATGGCGATCGTGATGTCGCGCCGCGTGGCGGCGCAAGTATAAACTAGCTCTAAGGGAATCCATACAGGGAACAAGGAATCTGCCATATGCATAGCCTCTTCATGCTCGACACAGCGGCGATTGCGCGCACTTCTGCGCTTCTGGATTCGGAAGACGACTCCTCTGAGCTTCTGGATCCCGAGGACGGGACCCATACGTCACGCAGCAAGCGTCCTGATTCTGAATCGTCTCACCGACGTCTGCCGTGAGCATGGGATGACCACTAAGGGGTGGTGGAGAAGGGCAGTAAGGGAGACCTCTAGGATGGACGAGAAGAGCGACCAGGAAGGAAAGGAACGACCTGGAGGAGGGACAAGGACAGGGAAACCAGGCGGACGGTCAGGAGGTACACCCGCCCTGGAGGACGGTCAGGATGTACGAAATAGGCCACGCCCCTCGTAGAGAGGGGGAACCCGATGTCCCCTCGTTCCCTGGCCCACCCACCCCCAACCCCCTAGGCTTCCTTGAGAGTCTAATGGCTTCCTTGAGAGTCTATTGGCTGCCTTACGAAACTTTAGAGGCACAAAGCAACAATTTTCCCCCGCCCCTCAGTACGCTAGGATAGAAACTCGACTCCGCCCTCTCGCCAACTCGGCCGTACATCCCGCCCCGCCCCCCCCCCCTGCTGGGGGGGGGGGGGGGTGTGCGATCTTCCTCTCATCCCTCTTGCTCACCCACCCCAACCCCTAGGTTTCACCGAAAGTCTAACGGCTGCCTTACGAAGCCTTCGACAAAGCAAAAGTTTCTGGTCCGCAGAACAGCGGCTGTACCTCCGGACGCCACGCCTCCCAGCAGGAGGCGGGTGTACCTCCTGTCGCGCTGCTGGGAAACCAGCAAGAAGAGCCCAGTAGGTCAATAGTGAAAACAAAGAAGCGGGCCAGGAGTTGGGATCAGGAAGGAGGGGAAATAAAGAGGGGAGGGAAGACCAGTAAAGGCGGACCAGCAATTACATCCAGTAAGAAGAAACGAGTGAAGGGAACCTGGCTTCGGAAGGCATGCCAACAATATCTGGAAGCGTTAGCTCCTGAGCATGAGAACGTTGTGGAGGAGCAACCTGAGGGACAGAAGTACTATGCAGTACAAACCAATGACGCTACTGGCCTGCCCAGAGCGTATGTCTATGATGAAGGTACCGAAGTGGTGAACGGCTTGATGCCGATAAAGTACACACCAGGTCCTAGATGTCAGCGAATTTTATGTTTTACAAAAACTACTTTCCATAGGTCAATGATACTGAAAACTCGCGCGAAGCGCGCAAGTCCGATATACACCGTGAGGCGTATCGAAGCACTTGTTGGTTGATAAATGGTACATACGTTAGGACTTCACCTTTGAGATTTCCATTCAGTATTATATTCTAGCGCTAGAGGAGGTCAAAGTAAGAAACAAGTTCCAACAGGTGGAACCGATGTAAGACCTGCAAATTTTAAGCATAGGGTTGGACTCTGAGTTCCCAAAGTTTTCAAGGAAAATCGTTACGCCAAATTCACTGAGGCAATACAAGAGGCTTACTGACCGGTATCTCCCAGAAGCTTCTTAATACCTTACCAAATAATACCAGTTTGCCTATGCAGTTCCTAGTTACCACTAATTGTGTTGTCCTATTCAATAACATGTAATCATTTTTCTGTTGTTTTAACCTTGAGTGAGATTGCTTACGTACAAAATAAATGAATAAATGTGACAACGAACGCGTAACCAGCAGTGACGCCTTTGGGCTACCCTATTTGTTCTTCTGCGAACGAGAGATACGGAATACGCAGCTGACCTTCCCCATGTCTCTAGAGAGTTAGCCCATAGAAGCCTCCCTTCACCGTTCACAAACACGCTTGCTATGAACAGAAAGATATTTTGAAAATAAAAGGGAACGTAACATAGAATCAAAATCCAAGCTACTACTCGAGATCATGTCGTGCCCATTTACTTTCGCGCAGCGCTACGATGGCGCGGTTGATAGTCAATAAGCGCACCCTGAGGTAAACAGGACAGAAGAATTCAACGGAGAAACAACCATACGTAGATGTAGCTGTTGGAGAGGTTCCGATCAAAGCTTCGTAAATGCGTTCCGTGGTGTGATGTCACACCTACATTTGAAACCACAAGGACGCCACCCCTTCTACGACACTCAATGTCAGAAAACTCAGAAAACAGAAGACCAAAGCGGCAAAGCAATCGAACTTCGCCTTCAACTCTTGACGAAAGTACATCACTACGGCTATTGGAAATGCCAAATTCATTCAACGATCAACAATCACTTCTCTACAGATTTATTGACAAATATTATATTACATGTAAAATTGTTGCATCTTTTGTTACATTTCAAATATAGTTAATAAAAGTATTAGGTTGGCAACTAATTTCGTGGACTCTCAAGCGCCTTCAACAAAAGTGTTCATAAACAAATAACAAACAACAGTTTTCAAACAAAGTAAGATCTGTTGGAACGCGGGACTGCTTCCCATTTATCAGCTACCTGGCCTATCCCACAGCTGTAAAATTCTTGTGCTTTTGAGGCCAAGAATCCTTGGAGGTGCATTTTGACATGGTCCACATTAATAAATCGTCCTCCAACCAAGAAGTGCTGCAGCGAGCTATAAAGGTGCAAGTCACTTGGCGCACAGCCTGGGCTGTAAGGTGGGTGAGTTAAACGCTCCCAGCCAAAGTCTTCGATTTTTTGCAGCTTCCGATTCGCTACGTGTGATCTAGCGTTATCTTGCTGAAAGATAATTCCGCTCCTGAAAATCGGTCTGAACCGATTCCAGCGGAGATCAGCCTGCGCGCGGCCAGGTTGAGAAGAGTAGATTACAGCATTAGTGCTGAAACCATTCTTGACGAGCTCCCAGAAGTTAATACCTTCTTGACACCACCAAACGGAGGGAATGTAGCGAACCGGACGCCTCAAAAAATAGAAGACCTTGACTGGTAGCGTCAAACTCATCCACGTTACAGCCCAGACCTTTCACCGAGTGACTACCACATTTTTAGTTCAGTGCAGTACTTCTTGGTTGGAAGACGATTTAATAATATGGACCGGGTCAAAATGCCCCTCCAAAGATTCTTAGCCTTAAAAGCACAACAATTCTATGGTCGTGGGATAGACCAACTACCTGATATATAGGAAGCACTTCTGCATCCTGAGGGATCTTATTTTAATTAAAGATTGTCATTAGTTATTTGTTAATAAATAGTTTTGCTGAAGATTCTTGAGAGTCCACGAAATTAGTTGCCAACCTAATAGAAGTATTGATTAGGCAAAAGACTATCAATCTTAGCATTCAGAACGCAGCTCCGCTGGGCGACTGGAGCATGAATGCCGCGAGAAAATGGATGTAAGTGGAACAAGAGCTTTTATCAAAATGTAGTTTCCACTAAAGCTGGAAAGATGTTCCTTCGAGGTCCCTTTCCATAGCGCAGTCGTTGATGTTACTGTTGTACCAGCCTTCATCTGTACCTGATGATGGATATTTAGAAGAACAAAGTCCTCTCTATTCCTTTGAAATGTAGAGGTTAGTAAACTCATAAAGGTCTTCAATTTGCATGACTAGCAAAACAGCAGAAGAGCAGCTGGTCTCACCTGTTATCCATATAAATGCAGATGCCGCAGTTTGGCGGTTTGCAAAGCGAACAAACGGCCATTGCTGCAGGACGAGAACAAAAGCGTTTATTGTGGTAGCTTCAGTTTCACACCTTGTTTCAAAGACGTTTTAATTTGTCTGTTTGTTGTTTATAGCACAAAAAACTCATATCCATCGAGCCAACATGTCATAGCACTGAAGTCAATTCGAATTCTTTACTTGAAAATGTAGGTTCTCAAGAAACGACACTGCAGAGTTGCGCACTGATTCCCATGCTAACGTTTCGCCAGCAGGCACTTGACTTTAATCACAGGGAACCAAATGATCCCAGTACTCAAGATATCACTTGCTTACTGTGTGCAGAAGTTGTACTTGCTTTCGAAGCACACTACCAATGTATAGAGTGCTCTAACGAATAAAACAAACAGCAGCCAGCGAAATAAGAACTCTGCAAAAATTATTCTGCAAGAACTGTAAGGCCCATGTAAAAATTCTTGCCTAGCAGGAAGTGTCCCGAACAAGTTTAGTTGGCAACCGAAGTCCCTTGTAGGACTTATGTGACCGATCTCTGTTACATCTATGGTTTGCCCAGAACAGAATATATGGAATAGACGTCAGGACCCATCAAAGCTCAATAGGTCAGCTGAAGTGCAGAAATACCACAACGCACGGGAACCGAGCCTCCCACCTCCCTAGCATGGAGCAACGCCACTATACACTGCGCTCCGAGCCGCGTGCCGGGATCGGCACTTGGCGCGCACAAGGAATCCACAGCGTTGAGGCGCTGATTCCACAGTAACTCCAAGGACCCCTACTTCTTGGTTTTAACGGCTTGTTAAAAAAGAAACACATTTTTGTACGATTTGAGGAGTGAGGAATCCTCCTATATTACTGGCTCCCCCTATCTAGACATACGCTTGAAACCCTTCCCTAGTTAGAAGATGTTTAGAGCTCCATCGCGATGGGACCAATGAAATGATAAGCTCCCATATTGATTGGGCGCTCGATGGATCGATATGCGAACGACTAATTGGTACATAACCGTTTGTCTGAGCAGTTTCGAGAAAAGTCATAGAATTCATGGCAAAACCTTCCACTTCCACCGCATTTATTATCGGAATCTACATTCTACTCTCCTGCAACTCATATTGAATATAAGGAAAAGTCTACTGAATAAAGCGCCCCGATAGCGTTTGCTGTCGTGCTTCCGAAGCCAAAAAGACAACGACAAAGTCTCATTCGATCCGCAAACGTCTTCATATAAAGTGCTGGCGCACGCATTCATATCCTTCACATCAACAGAGTATGCTACTCACCAGTAGACCCTAAAGACATCCCCACAGCGCTCGACGATTAAACCCGTTAGCATAGGCGGACGGAGGACGACGGAGAAGTTATATCTGAATGAATTTGGATATACGGTAACGTGGCGCAGACCGCCATCACAGACAAAGTACTTTATTACTCAATTTGTGATATATCAGATTTGCTGGGCCGACACTGCCAGAGAAGAGCAGTTATGTTAAAATTGTGACAACAGCATAAACAAACCAAAACAAATGTAATAACAACCTTGGCCACCATCTCAAACAAGACAAGATCGGTCTGGAGTTCTGTTAAAATTAAAAATGTCCTACTGGCATTTCGCAGCCCATTAAGCCTCATCAGGATATGTTCCACTTAGCAGTGCCCAGTAGCGTAAGGCATAAGATCAACTGCGTCCTCAATCGCAGTCTAACAAAATATTTAAAACTCGCACAATGTTAGGAATATTTACTATACTGCTGTCGGCTCGTTAAATCATAACATCAAAGAACTACCAATTGTACGAGTCGCAAATGTTTTATACACATAATATTAAGTTTGCAATCTCATTACATAGAAATACAAGTATCATAAAAATGAGGACCTTCAAAGCGACTCACTACAAAAAGCACGTCCATCTGTCTTTGCTGAGCACTGTGTTGTGAACGAGTAAACTCGGTACGTGCGAACTTCATGCGACGTTATACAAAAAATTATACGACAAAATAGAAAAAGCTGAACAACTAGGGAAGAATCTCCTCAGTTCCTAGATCCACCACATTGTTCAGCACTACGAATGCCTTTCCCTCAGTCAACGAAGCACTTCTTGAGCAAAACTGAATAGAAACCGCTACCAAGGTTGTTTCCGAGCCTAACATCTTCAAGAATTGAGCCTAAGCCGGTAGTCTTTTTCGAGGCGCATATTAATTTGATTTGTCGAACATGTATAGGAGCTACCGACCAAGAATAAAAGGAGGATAGTGACGGGGTTTATCAATGCCTAGTGGATGCGATACGAGTCACCTCTGTGGGATATTGCGGAGGCGATTTGAATGCATATTCCTTCAGTACAATAACTTCCGATGGTCATCCAACAAACAAATCTGTGATTTACTCCTCCCGGACAACTTTATGGGGGGGGGGGGTGGGCTTGGCTCCGACAGCTCAATCAGAAACGATTGATACTGTTGTTTATTGATATCTTTAACTGCAGTGGCACACTGTTGTTGTGGTGCTGTTGTTGATATAACTTTCGTGAAAATGACACTTGATATTATTGATATTATTCATCGTAACAGTTTAACTAATATTCACCCTCCAGCCGGAGACCTTCGCTACAGAACGAGATCTACCCATATCGATTAGACAATCTAGGAACTCGATGCAGGCCGATATGAACGTTCCTGCTTGTTACTTTCTTCTTCTTCTTCTTCTTCTTCTTCTTCTTCATCAGCGTTTGTCCGGCTTAGTGGGGGCCGCTCTTCTGGTCGTTGCCTAGGCGGTCCCTCAGGCCGTTTGCCGGGTACATATATGTTGAGGCCAATCTTCCTAACGGTGCCATTCGCACGAAGAACATGGCCACACCAGTGTAGGTGAGCTTCACGTAGCTTATAGGCAATTGGAGCGACGCCAAATCTTTTGACGTATATAGACATTGGGAATATGATCCAAACGCGTGACACCAGCCGTCCAACGCAGCATTTTCGTCTCCACTACGCTGAAGCGGCTCTCAACCTCCCTCGATGCAGGTAAAGCGTACATCGCTACTGGTCGGATGACGGTTCCGTAGATGTTTGATTTAAGGCGCTCTGGTATTTTCCTGTCGCACAGAACGCCTGTCATTGAGTGTCGTTCGGACCACGCTGCGCTCACGCGCGAGCTCAATTCGAACGTCAGACTACCATCGGACGCAATTGCAGATCCAAAGTACTTGAAATGTGTCGCTCGCACGAGGAATTGTCGTTGATCTCAATGGACCAAGTCACGTTTAAGTCTGTCGTCAAATACTCAGATTTTTTGACGTTCAGCCTGACCCCGAACGCCGCCAAGCGGCCACACCAAGCTTGCACTTGTCGCTCAAGTTCGGCCTTGTCTTCACTGGCAAGCATTACGTCATCTGCATATACCAGCGTCCAAGGAGTAGGCTTCTAAAGGCCTCGCGAAATGGTATCCATTACGACAATGAAAAGGAGCGGGGAAAGCGCGGAACCTTGGTGACACCGACGGAGATTGGAAACTCTGCCGATGTGCCGGCTGGCGTTCGCACTTGACTCTTAGAACCAGAGTAAAGAGTGGCACCCACACAATAAAGTTCTTCGGGAACACCGTGCTACCGTGAACCGTACCATATGACCTCATGCGATACACGATCGAATGCTTTCTCCAGGTCGAGAAAATGCAGCGGTTTTCGTTTCTCGCGATATCTTTCTGCAAAAAGACGAACAGCATGAATGGCGTCGATTGTGCTACTGCCGGCTACTAAGTCCCACTGGTTGGGGGAAAGTCGGACGATCTCGCAAATACGTCCATCAACAATTCGTTCGAATATTTCCATAGTGGGTGAGAGCAATCGGATTGTACGGTAACTCGTGCAGCCAGCGGAACTGCCCTTCTTCCAGATCGGGATCGTTGTGCTTTCCTGCCAACTACCAGGAACCTTCTTCTCCGCAACAACCTGGTTGAAAAACTTCGTTAGCCACTCAGTAGGTTTGCTGCACCTCAACTTCCATAGGTCGGCCGCTGTGTCGTCAGGGGCCGTTGCTTTGCCTGGCTTCCGTCTCCTCCACAGTGATTTTCTGCACAGGACCCTGCGTAGGAGGCACACAAGGAATAGACGTATGGGTAAACTCTATAGTTGAAAATCTTTCGAAGTAGTCATGCCATCATTCCATAGCCCTTTTCCGGTTCTTCAGTAGGTGGTCATTCTCCTCGCTGCAACTTGACTGCAAGCACCTACACTCCTCCTGCTCAAACGTTCAGCCTCAGGCAAAAAACGACATTTTCGACGACGAAAAGTCATTTTGTCAGAACAGAGGATTCCCACCCCTCCTAATACTATGTTGAACAGAAAGTTTTCCCACGCAGGGTCCTGATACAGCAGTGACGAATTGGCTGACCGTCACAGACAATGTCACTTTCAAGTTACAATCAACAATGTCGCTCGTATTTGCCTTCTGATCGAAAAGTCCCACCTGCTGTGAAGCACTTCCGTCTACCATAATAACGCGTGCCTCCCAAACCGAAACCGCCGGTCAGGGAATCGATAATATCTTCCGATATTGGCCTCCCATTCGAAACTTCCTACCTGCTGTAAAGGCCTCCCGTCGACGATCACTTAACACTCACCCTGACCGGTTAAATCTGAGAGAAAATCAATTATATCGATATTCTTTGCCTGATCTATATGTCACACCTTATCAGAACAACTCCCTTTACTGTCAATAATCCGCTTCAATAATCCCCCTAGTGGACGACGCCTTCGGTTCGTTTTCTGAATCCCCTGGCACGTAGAAGACGTTTGGGAATTTTCCGCTATTTTCGCGCAACGTAATCCTCCCCCACCCATCTTTCTATTTTCCAGCTATTTTATGACTCAGCGTCGATCGATGGTATCACTCGTGGTAACGCATGATTATATATTATGATAGGCGCGTAGATGATGACCGTATACTGGCGGAAAGTTTGAAAAAAGCAGAAAACTGAGTTTTAGGAATGTTTATAAGAACAATACCGGCGAATTCACTCAGATGTGTTCACCTTCAATGATTACATCAATGATTAGACATACAGCTCTGCCAACAAAACACGTTGTAATTGTTTTTCAGCCGCGAATATCATTTAAAGTGTTGCAAGGCATTTTCAACCCCACATTGTCGGCTATAGTCGCGAATGTGGCCCGAATTGGAAGGCAAGAACGGGTTCCGGGAACCAGTATAGGTCATGTACGATATACGATAAACTCACCTAGACGGCATCCAGTGGTCCAGAGTGGCGGCAGGAGGTGTGAGCCTTCGCGGCGTCGAGAAGCTCGGGCTCATATGTTACTAAACAGACAAGAGCCTTACTTTCACTTCACGAGGACAAGCATCGTAGAACTTTTAGTGAATTTAACGGATTTTTTTTCTTTGAAAATAGTCGTTAAAAATTTACCCAAAAAATTGAAGCAAACCCCTGATTTGTATGCTGTAGACTGGACCCGTTATTTAGCGGTAGAGGGGCCTGAGAAATATAATACAAATTACCGGTTTGCCCATCGGCTGGCCACCGCATACAGTTGTAAAGAGCAAATTCACAACCAGACTACGTATGTGATATTACATAATCCCAGAAGTACAATGTATCTCGCATCTCAAAAAAGACTAATCAACGCGGGCATTGGCGGCAACTCTTTTATCGATTTTACAACCATTAATTGTTGTTGACAGTAGACAAGCTTCAGTGCTCCTTACTCGCTTGCCTAAATTTGCCCGCACTGCAATCTTGACTCCAGGGAGCTAGCTTTCGCGTGGCACCTCTAGTGCTTGAGTTGTGCAGGACAAAGAAAGCATTAATGGAGATCTCAATCGAGCCTTTAATGATCCTATGAACCATCAACAGGTCGTTCCTCTTTCTTCTGTCAGCTAAGGTACCATCGTGTATTAAACGATCATCGGGAAAACTACCTTAACCAAACTACGTCCGCTTCGCCGCAATAGACGGCCGTCTTCGAAAACTACAACGGATCCCTCGGTATCTTCCGTACCCATCTGAACATTTAATTTGAGGTCGGATAGTAGTCACGTTAGCGATCAATAGATGCTTGTCATCGAAGCAAATTGGCAGACCACGAAAGTGACCTGCAAGGTTGAAGTTTTGTATCAGTAAGTCAATCTAATCTACATAATCTCAGAAGTACAAGCATCTCGCATCTTAAGAAAGACTATGCATCGCGGGTGCCGGCGAGAATTCTTTCAACGGTTTTACTGATTCATTAACTTATTTTGCCGCACAGCATTCTTCGCGTATTCAATGCCGAAATTTAGATATCAGAGCTGTTACGATCGTGGAACCGAACAAGCCCGTAACCGGCCGTTGATCTTGAACTTGAACTTTGACGGAGTCATGCATTTGCATCCTTTAGCGCCAGAGACGATAATGTCATGGTGATAACATTCAGCCAACAAGGATCTCAAGTAGTGATGATGTTGAGAAGAAGTCCTCCAACTCTTTCTGCCCATCAATCACCTCCGTTTCCTCATGTGCAAATAAAATAAATAAACAAGTGTGTCACCGTCTGATGAATACTCAAGATACTGTACATTGAACCCAGGAATTAGAACTAACACACACGTCCGGTGAAGATCAGCAAACTCATGCTACCATGCTCCCCACAGCATCAATACTAATGCAATTTCGTTGATGGTGTTGTGATTTTTAAAAAACCGCTGTTTGTTTTAAGAGAGTGGCCCAAAGGACCTGCCTCTCCATCGGGAATTCTTGCTTCACTACGATTGCTGGAGTGCGTCGTCGCCCGATGCTGATGCTGACATCCTACTCCGCTTTCTCCAACAATTGTAATAGCAGGTAGCGGTGACATGTTCTCACAGGTTGCAAAAGCTTTGACCAACACTTTTGATTTGAAACAGGTTTGCAACCCATGCCACGCTATAACTGATGACTATAGCCCAGTAACAAGCAACTGAGATGTTTCTCAACAGCAATTACGAAGTTGCATGCACGCATGCTTGACGTTTTCTTTTTAGATCTCGTGCATAATTCCCGTTGCTGCGATTGAATCGCAGCGATGAGTTTTGCAGAGCGACGCGAAAGGAGGTGGAGTTCCCAGCGCTAATCGCATCGCAAGTGTCCTCGCACTTACGCGCTTCGCGCGAAGTTGCAATATCACTAAGCTAAGGACGATCACATCATGGGTGGCTCTGTCCGTTCCTCCAAGTGGTGCCACTGGAAACTGCCCGCTGTGCGAGCTAAGCCGAACACGGACATTCGACTGCAGGCGACGGGCCCTTGTGACAGGCCCGCCTACGAACAGCCATGTTACATCACATGGTTCATGACATTGCAAGTTTTTCGTGATAGTGCTACGGCGTCCGCGGGAGCCGACGCCCACTCGCAGGGCCCGGCGAGAGTGAGAAGTATGCGAGGGTCCCTCATGCGAGTACGGCATCGGGGGGCAACTGAGCTAGTCCGAAAGTCCCGTAACATAAGCAGGACCCGCGTGGCAACGCTGAATGTGGGTACGTTGACGGGCCGCTCGTGCGAGTTGGTTGAAGCACTGGAGCATAGAAGAATTGTTCTCTATGCGGTGCAGGAAACAAGGTGGTCCTGCCGCAAGTCAAGGGATATAGGACGTGGCTTTAAGGCCGTTCTATGTGGAAGTCCCAGGACCACCAGTGGTGTCGGTGTAATCGTCTCCGAACGATTTCGTGACTCGATTGTAAGCGTCGAACCCTTTGACGATCGATTGAAGATCGTTGTCGCCGCTAACGAGCGACTCTATCACTTCTTCTCTGCGTATGCTCCTCAGACTGTCTGCTCCGATCAAACCATGGATGAGTTTTGGAACCTGCTTGATGAGAGGACAGCAGAGGTACCGTCGAAAGATGTCATCATAGTCGCTGGTGACCTTAATGGGCACGTAGGTGCTGCGAAGGACGGGTACAGCTGTCATGGTGGTTTCGGATACGGGTCTCGTAACGCCGATGGTGAGCGCATTCTTGAGTATGCGGAATCGCATAATCTCACCATTGTGAACACCGTTTTCCGAAAACGCGACTCCCACCTCATCTCATACTATAGTGGGAGCTCCAAGTCTCAGATAGACTTTGTCCTTGTGAGAGATCGCGACCGGAGTCTTGTCACAGGAGCGAAGATCGTGCCGTATGAGACGGTCGCCCCGCAGCACAGAACGCTGATCTGCACTCTGAAGATGTCCCTCCGAGGCTGAAGCAGGTCGAGCGATGCGGTGCTGCAAGAATCAAGTGGTGGCGAATGAGAGAGAAGGAAGCAGCTGTGATTTCTCGCGTGCGGTTACCGACAGTCACGACTGTCGACGAAACTTGGAAGAAAACGACTGACGCGATTCGTCAAGCTGCACAGTCGGAACTCGGCATTACGAAGCCTGGGCGACGGGAGGTCGGCAAGCAGGCATGGCTGTGGACAGATGACGTGAAAGCAAAAGTGCGAGAGAAGAAGTCGCTTTATCACGTGTTTCTCGGCGAAAAGACGGCCGATAACTGGCGAAAGTACCAAGAAGCCAAAAAGGCTGCAAAGAAAGCCGTGACCGTTGCAAAAGCGACTCATTACGGAGATGTCAACGAGAAGCTCGAGTCGCGCGATGGTGAGCGGTATCTGTACCGACCTGCAAAGTTTCGCCATCGACAGACCGAGGATATTGAGAAGTTTTTCGGCATCAATGATGAGAACGACCATCTTCTTACGGACCGCAAGAAGGCATTGAAGCGATGGCGCGACTAACTTGAGGAAATCTCTACGATACAATTTCCTCATCCAGCCATCCCTTCTACGGCTCCAACCCACGGCCCCGTTCAGAAGATCACCGAGGAGGAGATTGAAGCGGCTTTGAAGAAGATGAGGCCAGGCAAAGCGACTGGGCCCGATGACGTGGCAGCTGATTTATGGAAATCCAAGTACTGGTACCCTGCTGAGTGGTTGGCGAAGTTCTTTAATCAGGTTGTGGCGGAGAAGAAAGTGCCTGAGTGCTGGCGCCAAAGTACGACGATTCCGATTTGGAAGAAGAAGGGCAGTCCTGCTGACTGCTCCAATTACCGTCCGATTCGCTTGCTTTCGCACAGCATGAAGATCTTTGAGCGAGTTGTCGAAGGGCGAATTCGGGACATCGTCCAGCTTTCCAGCAATCAGGGCGGCTTCGTGGCTGGTTTGTGGCACCGTTGATGCCATACATGCAGCCCGCCTCCTGATAAAGAAGCATCGCGAGAAACAGAAGCCAGTGCATATCGCCTTTGTCGACTTGGAGAAGGTCTTTGACCGCGTAGCGCGTGAAGTGATATGGTATGCCCTGCGTCAACATGGAGTTCCTGAAGAGCTCATAGAGTGAGTGCGACTTCTCTACTCTTGTCTAAAGAGTCGAGTTCAAGCTGCAGCTGGAACCTCGATGGAGTTTCCCATTTCTGTCGGAGTACACCAGGGTTCTGAGCTTTCCCCACTCCTCCATGGATGCCATCACACGAGATCTTCAGAAGCCCGTCTCCTGGACGTTGCTTTATACCGATGACGTGATGCTCGCTAGCGAAGATAAGGTGAACTAGAGCGAGAGCTGCAAGCTTGGTGTAACCGCTTGGAGCGATTTGGACTCAAACTGAACGTGAAGAAGACCGAATACCCAACGACGGACGTTACTGAGTCCAGCTCCATCAAGGTTAACGGCATCGAGCTCTCACGCACCTCGGTTTTTAGGTACCTGGGATCAGCAGTCGCGTCTGACGGCAAACTGATGGTCGAAGTGAATTCACACGTGAGTACAGCTTGGTCCAAGTGGCGCTCGTTGACTGACGTGCTCTGCGACAAGAAGATACCAGAGCGCTTTAAGTCGAAGTTCTATAGAGCAGTGGTCCGGCCAGTAGCCATGTACGGCGCTGAATGTTGGCCAGCGACCAAGGAAGTTGAAACGCGCCTCAGCGTCATAGAGACGAAGATGCTGCGTTGGATGACTGTAGTCACGCGCATGAACCGCATCCGAAACGATGTCATTCGGCAGAAGTTCGGTGTCGCGCCGATAGCCGACAAGATGCGTGAAGCTCGCTTGCGATGGTACGGCCACGTTCTACGTGGAAAGGAAGACAGCGCCCGCAAGATAGGCCTTAACTTCGAGATAATAGGAAAGCGGCCTAGAGGGCGCCCGAAGCAGCGCTGGGCTGATACGTTACATACGGACTTGAATGTAGCTGGTGTCCACCCCGATCTAGCGCTGGATCGAGAAAGGTGGCGTTATGACACCAGAATAGCGGACCCTGCTACGAAGCGGAAGAGGCGCTGAGGAAGAAGGAGCTACCACTTATCGAAAATCTCAGTAAATAAAAATTGGTTTCGTCTACCATGGTTGCTACAGCGTCTAAAGATGATGCACACATAGTACAAAAAGTCCATACGAAAATTTTGAATCCAACTAGAAAAATAAATTGCAGGACAGAGGCACAACTTCATGTCACATGGTCCTGCTCAGCCGAAAGGGTGTGGCACAGCGTTATATCACGTCAAAGGGTTACATTTGGACCTGACGTATTCCTTCCATAACCAAATTTGTGAAGCGTAATGAGACATTTCCTCCTTCTTCAAAAAATCGCTATGTGTCCACATCATTGTGTACATCTAAGGAAACACTATACGTTCTTCAACACGTCAAGCAACGCTAACAGATGGTGATGAATCATAAGAATCTTACCTAAATCTATGGCGTCCGTTGCTGCAGGAGCAGCTGCGGCAGGCGTGAGCCTTCGGAAAGCTCCGGCTCATATGTTGCTAAACAATTCCAATTACCATGCATTTATTTTCTACACTATGTGTAATCCTAGACAATACATTCTGAGGCAATTTTATTGTAGCACATCCCAATAACCTGAGTGAAATTGCTGCAGGCGAAAACTATAAGCCCAATCATCATGTCTCTAGTACTTCTTCAAAGGTTATATTTCTAATTAGAATAGCTGTGTTGGCTCAATGCTACGAGGTTTGTAGACTCGACAGATATGAGTTTGATGTGGCATGAACAGAAAACCGACACGTCAAACAGGAAGAAAAACGACGAAGTTGACATACCTGTCACCTCTTACCTGTCTTCACTTTACGATCGCAGAGTTGCTCCAGAGGTCGCCAGATTGAGCTGAGGTCGGATTCACGGCAGGTAAGATAATGAGATAGTGGTATTGGTTAAGCCTACCAACAGATAGTGGGCAGAGAGCAAGTTGTATTCATGTATTCATAATTTGGTGAATGATATAATTCTACCCCACCATTCACGCAACCCCAGGTAATGCTTTAACTTCTACCCTACATTCACATAACCCTGGCTAAAGTGATTAATGAACCCGGCTTCTGGCGTTCTTTTGACACCCCGTCAATTGCCGCTCTCGCTCAACGTGTGTTACTCAACCAAGAAGATTACATAGCCATCTCTCCTAATTTTCGACGACTTGGCGAACGCTTGAGCGCCTCTGATCCGTGAACGTCGACGATTTTGGTCCTTTTCGAATACCTAACCGCGCATATCATATGATAGCGCACGAAAACGGAAGTTTTTCGACAAATGGATGAAAAGGGTTCCGCAAAGCAGTCGCTCAAAACCTGATATTTATATTATATTTGATATTTGTGTGTTATAAATTGGGACCGTGATTCAGTAGTAGACGCTTCTGGGAAATACAAAGTAGTGGTTTATCCATCGGCTGGCCACAAAAAGGGTGCTGCCCTCACACAATCCTGCCCGCCGCCCAGGGTTCGCCCTGATGGCGCGAAACCTCGCTGCGGGCTGAAGAATCGTTGCTTGGAAATACGCCGCCTAAAAACCGCGCCAAGTTTGCTTCGTAAAGCCGTCAGCTTACAACCAAGAACAGGGGTTAGGCGAAGGGACTTCCAAATCTGAAAAACGAGTAGCGGATTAATTTAAGATAGGTGTTTTCAAATCCCGTCTGAGAAATAGTACATGAAGTAACCCAATCCGACAGAAAAAAGTTCAGACTCGATCGATCGGCCGCTCGTACAAATCAAAGGTTTGCAAATTGCGCGTTTTTACATTGTTAGCGTAGGGATTTAACCCTTTCACAACACGCACAATTTTCGGGTGACTGCCGGGTGGCACAGCGCGCATTTTTCCCGCGCGCTGATTATTTGAATTATTTTATTTGTATTATTTGTTAAATATAAAAAACAGTAACGAATGAAGTTTCCCAAGAACCGTCTTGACCGTAGATATTAGTGGACTCATTAATTAATATTATACTATTAAATGCTTTATAGTTTTCCATGAACTATTTTTATGATGGTGTCCGACGACATGGTCGGACATGTTCCCACGCGGCAAAAAATGTGTCCGACGATATCGTCGGACAATCTCGTGAAAGGGTTAAGTCGAGACCTAAGGTAGAGTCTGTAAACATATGGAATTTCCATGCGGATCTAGATTGCTGAGGAACGCCCGTATGCTAGGCGTTCCCAGCAGATGGTATGGCTAGCGCTCGCAATGCCTGTCATCGGGAAACCCTTCCCACAAGCTGAGCTTCCATCCCCACGAGGATGGCAGCTGACCAGAAAAGACGACAATTCCTGAATAGGCCCTTGGTACACTCTAACGTCGCGCCGGCCACAGTGTTGCGCGGGCAGCTACGGGATGCGCACTCGTGCAACATTGTCGCCGTGACCGATCGCCGGAGCGACGCGAGAGTTAGCAAATTCCGTCCAGTAAGGACGACAGTACGCAGCTCGATGTACATCGAACATCGAACAGCGTACTGTCGTCGTTACTGGAGCGCGTTACTCACTGCTTGGCAGCTATTTCGGACAGCACTATTAGGATGCTCGAGTATGAGAATGCCAGCCTCCAGATAGGTAAATATTATAAATAAGGATTATCAACGAAAGGAGAAGGTTCACAAAGAAAGACGCCAAGTAAAACGCGTAAACGGGCCGCCACTAAGATGATCGGAGTCATCGTTTGTCTTCACGCCCCACCCCTGTTCTCACACAAAGAAGCAAATAGCAACGCAAATAATTGTGTAGACTACTCCACAACGTTGCGCAGAACATTTCACCAACCGGAATAAAGCGGAATAGGGAGCGACCAAACGACAAAAGAGTCCCTCTTAAAACAATTTTGTACAACAAGACGACTCTTAACTCCTTTTTGGTCCACGATGACTGCTCGTACCTTTCATGCACTAATTTGTCGGCGAATATCACAGAAGACATCGAGACAAAGTGGAAAAGCCGACAGGTAAGACTTCATCACCTATCTTACTTCAACTCATTTTTCTCTGGCCTTGCCTGTCGTCTGCTTCATTTCATGAAACATGCAGAGGTAGGCTGTCCTGATTCTCATCACCTTCTGTCACACACAGCGTCCTCAAGCGATGCATTCAACAGCGTTGGCAGCAGGCTTCGAATGTACTCGAGCTTTCTTCGAATAATAGTGAAATCCTAATTGACTCTCAGTCGAACCTGTACCGAGCATAAATGAACGGTGATGACAGCGACTGCCGTGGAAAGATTCCAAGAGAAAACATGGTCTGCTAGAAAAGTCATTGGCGACGGTGGCTAATAGATAACGGCCCTCGGAAGCGAACAATGTGATGAAGATAAATGGCTGGATTTAAGTTTAGCAGTTTTTTTTTCGAACTATGTTGAGGTACGCACCAGTCCAGACAGAATATGGACAGTTGTTTTCACTGCGAATATGGAGATCCCACAGTCTCAAATGCCAAGAAAAAGTGAAGATAGCACAGCAAACTTGGTTATGAAAATCTAAACTCAAGTTTTCACAGGAAAGGCAGAACATGGATATAAAACGAGCGAGACAAACGGATTATGAGTGTTCTCTTAATGGAAATGAATCGTTATAGTAAGATGTTTGTTTTGAGATGTTTCGCACGCCTCGTGTCATTCATAAAGGTGGACGGCAGACAAATATAAACGGCGGATATCAGGGGCCAGATCCATCAACCGCTTACCGGCCGGAAAAGGCCCCACAGAGTTCTGCGGCAGCGCCGCGGCCCTATGCTTAACGACAGGGCAGAGACGCAGAGCTCGCCGGCGGCGGCGTCCCTTCCCTATCCTTAACCATAGCGGCGAGCGGCGTTGCCGCAGAACTCTGTGGGGGTCTTAACGATGTATAGGTTACCGTGTCCGTATCTCTGCAACTCTGTTTCTCCCTGTATTACATACTACGTAGGCCGGTATGGTGAGTCCGCATTGAGATGTTACCAGCGGTATCGTTGATGAATCTGGCCCTCAATTTGTACACGATTAATGCTTTTAACAAGGGTGCCCAGAAAGTATCTGCAGAAAACTTCGCAATGTTCCAGATTTTTTCTAGAATATTCTGAAGATTTCAACATAAGTACTATATAAATCCTGCTGTATCTGCGTAGCATATCCAGCTCCGTCTTCTTTGCCTATTTCACTGCACGATGGCCGAACTGTATACCCATATTAGACACGTACTCCTTTACGAGTTTGAATATGGGCACTCCGCTGCAGAAGCCTATCGAAACTTGTGTCGTGTATTCGGCTCCGAAGCTCCCGTACGGCCTGTGTATAGCTGGTTCGAACACTTCAGAAGCTGGAACAGGAGTCTCGAAGATTAGCCTCCTCTGGTTGACCGACAACGACATCTTTGGATGAACTGAGGAAACTGGCGGAGCAGCAACCATATGAAGGTGTACATTATTTTGCTGCTGCTCTTGGCTGTTTCCGATCCACCGTGGACAATGGACTGCGATCCCATGGAATGGTTAAAAAGCTCGGTCAGTGGCTCTCACACGAACTGATCGACGACAACCGGCGAAGATGTCTGGACACATGCACTCAGCTGCTCTGCCGAAGTCGCAACTTTAACTGGCTGGACACCATCGTCACAGTAGACGAAAAATGGGTCGTCTACGTCCACCACGCTCGTAAACGTGCGTGGTGCCAACGCGATGAAGTGCCGAAATCTTTCGTAAAAAGGTGAAATTCGAAATTTTGAAATTTGCGAGGAAAGTCATGCAGAGCGTCTGGTGGGGAGTTTGTGGGATCTACCATTTCGAGCTGCTGCCTGACAGCAAGACTGTCACTGCCGAGGTCTACGCTACCCAACTGCAGAGACTGGTCGACAAGATGCGCATAGCCCAGGCTCGACAAAGTTCGCTCGCTGCACGATAACGCGCGCCCACACATCGCGAATACGACTTCTAAGAAAATTCTGGAACTCGGATGTGAAGATCTGCCGCATCCACCACCCAGCTCAGATCTGGCTCCCAGTGACTACCACCTTTTTCGAACACTTCAGCATCATCTGGAAGGGCAGCGTTATGAAGATCGTGACCACCTCGAAAATGACCTCCGAGTTTTTTTCGCCTCCAAGTCGCCGGATTTCTACGCCAGAGGAATTCGAAGTCTTGTGGAACGTTGAAGGAGAGCAGTCGAGGTTGATGAAAATTATTTGATTGATTAATAAAATGTTAATAAAAAATTGTGTTATTTTGAAAAAAATTGTCGTATTTCTGCAGATACTTTCTGGACACACTAATAAACCAAGCCTCTTTGGGCTTTCATTTGAGTTACCCCTCAATGGATCGTATTTGCACTGTATCATTCTATTGAATCGCTAACATAAAAAATTTCTTGCTCACATGAAGTCGTTGTGTTTATTGCTGACAATGGTAATCAACAATTATGGTATGGAACTATGAAACATTTAAAACATAATCGCTTATCACACCAGCAGCATCTTATAAATGCTAGGGACAAACAGTCTTCCTCTCCCTCACAAGGCGTCACTAGTTCTTCTTCGTTGAAGGCATAATCGGTAGGCGTAGAGAAGAGCCCCGTGTGATCATCAACATATCCAGCCGCTACTCGACATTCTACTGTGAATGCTAAGTTTTTACCGGTATCAAACCAAACTCATAGTTATCCCGTGAAGTTTATATGTTTGTGTGCATTTACGGTATCGTTGCTGATATGATACAGTGCAAATAAGATCCATTGAAGGTAACTCAAATGAAGCCTAAAAAGGCTAGGTTTAAATACTGAAAGCATTAATCGTGTACAAATTGACGCCTGTGATCACGCAACTCCATAACCATAACGATCCGATGTGTGCAAAAAGGTTAGCGACACCAAGGACCGAACCATCAAATTCGCTCGGTGCGCACGAGAGGCGCCCCTGCTCCCATTGCACCAAAACCCCACATCAGGCTGGGTCGCAGCAAGGCGCCATGAACCTCGCGCTCAACGTCTACACGGTCTTTTTTGACCACGGAAGAGCATTCCGAAAAAAGTAACTATGGTTTTGGACTCCCTACACGGGACCCTACATCCTGTAAAAATTGCATCGCGAAAGCTCACCGCCACTCTGGAGGCTCTCCTTGTCAGATAGTCAGCTGAAATGCAAGAATGCCACGAAGCACGAGAACCGAACCCCGACATCCCTCGCAAGAAGTAATCCCCCTACCCACTGTACCACGGCTCAGTTGCCATCGGTGCCATCACGGACGCACAAGACATCGATCGAACGTGGCAACGTGGACACCGACGCGTTCTCTAAGCTAGGAGAGTGCAGACAGTAAAAGTCTCGGAGCGACCCACACTGCGGTTACGGTGAGCGGGTCCTGAGGCCAGATTCATCAACGACACCACTGGTAACATTTCACCGCGGGCTCATCATACCGGCCTACGTAGTATGTGATGCAGAGAGACACAGAGATGCAGAGATACAGACACGGCAACCGATATATCGTTACCGGCCGGTAAACGGTTGATGAATCAGGCTCTTGATATCCGCTGTCGCACTTTTACCAATGACACGAGACGTGCGAAAAATCTCGAAACAAACACCTTACTATAACGATTCCTTTCCCTTAAGAGAACTTTCGTAATCCGTTTATCTCGCTCGTTCTATATCAATGTTCTGCCTTTCCTGTGAAAAATTGAGTTTAGATTTTTTTAACCAATTCGCTGTATTATCTTCATCTTTCTTGGCATTGGAGACTATGGGATTTCCATATTCGTAGTGAAAACAACTGCCCATATTCTCTCTGGACTTTACCTTATTTAAATGAGAGCATCTAAATGGTGACCAACTAGAAAGCACAGCCATAAAATTCCCACTATTCCCGCCATCCTTTAGATCGCGTGTAGATCTGCTTCGCCATAAACAATCGCTGAGTGAACGCATGGCACAACCCTACCGTATGCCACATAGCTTATACAAGCGCGGCGACACGCCTAACGGCGTGTCTCGCACTTGCCCGCTTCGCGGGGTGATACAGTTAGTCTTTTTCTCAGGAACTACTCTTGTACAAAGAAAGATGTGCGTTTCAAGAAAAATTTATTCATAGCGCAACGAAAATGGTTTAATTTTTACTCAAACATCTCGGTGAATACTACGTTTGATATAGTCTTCTGTCCTGGTGGTAGCCAAACTTCGATCTCTGTCGAACACGTGAGCACGCCAGGCAGGCGGACAGAATATTATTCTAGGAATAAGCACGTGCTGTCCTTTGTTCGCTTCAGTTGCAATTTTGCAGCCTAGAATGTACCTATCCATATGTTCAACGGTGAGTCGCGTACCATTGCATAGACCCTAGTTGACTCTAAGATTCCGCAGAAGCATTATGACTGCTTCTTTCTTTAGATGGAGTTCATGTGGCGGGTACCCCTGGGGTGTCAAGCTGTTTAGAAACTCCAATGAATACTCTGTGTCGTTGTTAGCTTCAGTTTCGTCATTCATAATCTCATCTATGCTTCTGTAAAACTTCTCCTGCCCGGGTAGTTTCGAAAGCACTTTGTTGTTTATCTCCAAAGAGTCGAAATTCCTGGGCGACAAATCGCTCTACCGACTGCAGCGGATATATCTTCTAAGGTCACTATATCACCTACAAGTGCTCCGACACGCCTAACGGCGTATCTCGCACTTGCGCGCTTCGCGCAACTTTGCAGCTTCACTGACCTAAAGAAAGTAGCTTTTGTCAAACTTGAAGTTCGCTAACATCTAGTACTTGCTCCGTACTTTATTGGCATCGAGCCATCCACCACTTCGGTACCTTTCATCATAGACATTTTCTGCGGACCGTCCAGTAACATCATTGGTTTGTGCTGCGCAGTACTTCGGTCCCTCCATTGTTGACAGTGTTCCGAATCCGGGCGCCAGCTTCCTCCTCACTTGTTTCTTCTTTCTAGATCTAATTGCTGGTCCGCCTTTACTGGTCTTCCCCCCCCCCCCATTCATGGTCCCCACCCCTGGCCCACTTCCTTGTTTTCACTATTGACCCCCTACTGGTGTCTTCCTGCTGGCTTCCACGTCCTGGTCCCCCTTCAGGTTGTTCCTTTCCTTCCTGGACGCTCACCTGGTCCACTCTAGAGGCCTTCCCTTCTCCACCACCCCGTAGTGGTCGTCCCATGCTCACGGCAGACGTCGGTGACGCGTATTCGGAATCAGGATGCTCAGAAACGCTCGCAGTTGCCGCGGAGTCAAGCAGGAGAGGGCTGCGCTTCCTCTACTGCAGCAACATCCCACGTTGAACGGCCAACGTTGCCGCGCGAGGTACGTAGAGACGTATCTCGCGTGGGTAACATTTTCCGTTCAACGTGGGATAATGCTGAATTCTGAATACGGCCACTCGTCACACGACGTCGGTGAACCGCTTCTCACTCTATACGATTGTTGCGCGACGTATGGGATCCGTCTTCTGGATCCAGATGCTCAGAAACGCGCACAGATGCCGCTGTGTAACTTAGGAGGAGGCTGTGTTTCCTCGGCTGCAGGAGCATCCCATGTTGAATTCTGGGTGCGACCACTCGTCGTACGACGACGGTGTCACCTCTTTTGACTCCAGATGCTTGTTGTGCAACGAAAGGGACCTGTCTTCTTGATGCAGGCGCTCAGAAGCGCGCGCAGATGTCTCTGCGTCAAGCAGGAGGTTCTGCTTCCTCTGCTGCAGCAGCATCTCATGTTCAATTCTGAATGCGATCCCTCGTCGTAAGGCGACGGTGTTTCCTCTTCTGACTCCAGACGGTTGTGTTGCGACGAAAGAGACATGTCTTCTGGATTCAAGCGCTCAGATACGCGCGCAGACGCCGTTGTGTCAAGCAGGAGGAGGCTACGCGTGCTGCAACAACATCCCATGTTGAACGGCAAACGTTGCCTGCGCGAGGTACGCAGAGACGTCGAAAGGGGTTCCATGAGAGTGCTCGGCTTCCATCTGGCGTATCTCAGCCAGGTTTCTAACCTGAGTGAGATACGCCTCATCATCTACAGGGCAGGGAGCTAACTCAATTATATAGTGGTAGATATTATCTCATCTGCTATATCTCCAGAGCTCAGCATATTGTCGGACACTTTCACTTCACTGGAATCGTTTTGGAGCTCTCCGTTTCCAAGTTGAATCAGAAAGTTAGACCAACCGATTCCACCGCTGGACGCCCTCACATTCTCAGTCAATCTGTATTTAAAGAAATGAGGCCACAGTGGGGAGCTCTTGATAGAAACGTTCAGAATTTCGGACCGTCCTGCTTTTGGCACGACAGAAGGAATTTGTCTGAAATCACCTCTTAGAATAATCCAGATGCCTCCTGCCTCTTAATCCAGATGCCTCTAGCGCGACGTAGAGGACCTTTTTTTCTGAATCGAAACATTTAGAAATACGTGTAGTTGCCGTTGTGTCAAGCAGGAGGAGGCTACACTTCCTCTGTAGATCAGCATCCCATGTTGAATTTTGAGAGCGCCTGCACGCCGCAGCACGCCGGTGACACAATCCTTAATTCAGATGCTTCTAGGGCGGCGTAGAGGACCCGTCCTCTGAAACCAGCGCCTCAGAAGACCCACCTTCTGAATGCAGAGGATCAGAAGCGCGCACAGTTGCCGCTGTGTCGAGCATGAAGAGGCTGCGCATATGGCAGATTCCTTGTTTCGCGTATAAATTTTCTTACGGCTCCCTTCTTGCTGGTTCCCGTCCTGGTTCCGCCTCCAGGTTCCTTGTTCCTGGTCGATCTCTCCCCCCCCCCTCTAGGAATCCTCGTTAATACTCTCCCCAATTAGGTAGCTCTCCCACGCACACACACACAACGACGGCGAGCGAACGCCCATTGCGTGTCATCGGTGCCACATCTTCTAAATCCGTACTCTCTTACTGGTAATGGATCCCCTTACTGATCCTCTTAACTGCTCCCCCCTGATTGCTAACTCTCTACTGGTCTCTCCTTAATGCTTCATTGATCCCCCTATCCACCCCCCTCCCCCTTCCCAATGCTTCCTCCAAGTCGCTACCTCCTGGTCGCTGTCGATTCTCCACCCTCAAAGTCCCCCCTTATACTCTTCCCCCTTTAGTGGTCTTCTTATGCTAATGGCACGAAGTCGGCGGTACGGCTTCTGAATCTGGACGCTCAGGAACGCGCGTAAGAGCTATTGTGTTAAGCAGTAAAAGGATGCGCTTTCCATGCTGCAGCAATTCCCACGTTCAATGGAAAATTTCGACCGCGCTGTGGATGATACAGCGTACCTCACTTATTAGATTAGATAGATAGATCATTCTACCGCTCTCGCTGTGGATGATACGGCCTTCCTCACTTAGGCTAGATCATTCGACCGCTCCCGCTGTGGGTGATGCAGCGTACCTCACTTAGGTTAGATCATTCGACCGCTCCCGCTGTGGGTGATGCAGCGTACCTCACTTAGGTTAGATCATTCGACCGCTCTCGCTGTGGGTGGTGCGGCGTACCTAACTTAAGTTAGATCATTCGACCGCTCTCGCTGGGGATGATGCGGTCTTCCTCACTAAGGTTAGATCACTCGACCGCTCCCGGTGTGGGTGATGCAGCGTACCTCACTTAGGTTAGATCATTCGACCGCTCTCGCTGTGGGTGGTGCGGCGTACCTAACTTAAGTTAGATCATTCGACCGCTCTCGCTATGGGTGATGCGGCGTACCCAACTTAGGTTAGATCATTCGACCGCTCTCGCTGTGGGTGATGCGGCGTACCTCACTTAGGTTAGATCATTCGACCGCTCTCGCTGTGGGTGGTGCGGCGTACCTAACTTAAGTTAGATCATTCGACCGCTCTCGCTATGGGTGATGCGGCGTACCCAACTTAGGTTAGATCATTCGACCGCTCTCGCTGTGGGTGATGCGGCGTACCTCACTTATGTTAGATCATTCGACCGCTCTCGCTGTGGGTGATGCGGCGTATCTCACTTAGATTAGATCACTGTACGGACAAACTCCTTTATATATAGGTGGTGATTCCCTGCATTTTGAAATAGGCTTCAAATAAGCTCAGCAACATTCCTGTTGGCGACGAATAGGAATGAAGTGGTACGACCACATTATTCATAGTCAGATGGACTACGGACAGAACATAGACAGTTATATCCAAATCAAATGCGAGTGTAATTGTCTAGCCTCTATCCCCAAGCAAAGGTCAAGATAACTCAGCGAATTGGAATTTAAAAAAAGCGGCACTATCGTACTTTCGGGACTCCAGAGGTCGAGAAGAGGTCGAAAAAAAATCGCCAAGACTTCGCGTAGGGGGTTATTTGGGGTGCTGATCACGAATCTCACATACTTCTTGAAAATTCGGCCGATTACGGTGGGTTACGATAGCTGCGGGTGACTAAGGCTGACGAGGTCAGAATTACCGATTTTACCCAAACTTCGCCAAGTGGGGGGGGGGGGGGTATTTGGGGGACTGACAACGAATCTGATGACCGTTTTTCGTTTTACGCTGAAGCTTAGGCAAAATCGGTGACCATTACCTTATTCACCCGTACCTAACATAATCTACAGTACTCCAGCGTAAGGGCCTGTTCATACTTCGCGACAGCAGCGACAAGAGCGACGAGAGCGTAGCGCGCGTGGCGTGCGCGGCGTCCGCAGCGCGCGGAAGTATGAACAGGCGACAAGAGCGACAAGAGCGACAAAAGCGACAAGAGCGACAAGAGCGACTGGGGCGACGGACGTAGTGTGGTGTACGTAATTGCACAAATAGGGTCGGGGGGGGGGGGTCACCTCCTAAAAAGTGTCTCCAACACAAAAGCAAGAAGGCAAAACACACTGGCATTAAAGAAAAGGCACAAACAATGCTATAGCTCTGTTCTATGCTCTCCTCCGCTGACGCGGAGGAGAGCACAGATTTGGGCAGGGGAAGGAACTCCAGGGTGTGACTCGAGTGACGCGCCCGTGTTAAAATTGCCTGCATCCTTCAGTTCCCTCCCTTGCCCAATTCGGAAGCAGATAAAACTCGGATATGTAATCGAAACAAGGAGATAAAACTGCATCTACATGCGCTGTATGTAGTTACTCGTCGCGGCCGGCCATCGTGACCCCCCCCCCCCCCCCCCCGGCCCTATTTGCGCCCTGGCACTCAAAAGAAACATAAAAGCACTCCTTACCTTTGTATGAAAAACGGCACAACAGGAATCGTTTCCTTCCAGCACTAGTGCGTCTTCCAGCAGTAGTGCGGTGTAATTACGTACACCACACTCCATTCGTCGCCCCAGTCGCTCCCGGCGCCGGCGCGAAGTATGAACAGGCGACAAGAGCGACAAGAGCCACTGGAGCGACGGCTCCGGCGCTCGAGTATGAACACTTTTCGGCGGCGCGCGCTCGGTTTTAATCGATATGCATGTTTTGCACGGGCGACGAGTCGCTCTTGTCGCGAAGTATGAACAGGCCCTAAAACGAAAAACGGATGTCAGGTTCGTGACCAGCACCCCAAATAACCCCCCCCCCCCCTAGGCGAAGTTTGCGCGATATTGGTGACTATGGCCTCGGCAGCCTCAGTTACCCGTACTTACCGTAACCTACCGTACTCCAACGTAAAACGAAAAACGGATGTCAGATTCGTGATCGGCACCCCAAATAACCCCCTGGGCGAAGTTTGGACAAAAAATTTTCGACCTCTCCTCGTCCTCTGAACTCTCGAAAGTACCAAAGTAGTGCCAAAAAAAAAACTAAGTGAACAAACGATTTCACAATAGATGCAAGGCATCTGGCGATTATTCATGTAGGGCGTAAACGCTCGGATGCAAAAGCGACTCAAAACAAGTACCAGATATCAGAGACCAAAACGAGAAAGAAAACGAGAAAAAACGTTAGTCGCATAGCGAAGCTGTTGCGCGTCCAACGGCTACCTTCACCTTAGCCCCCGATATACTACGGCGAGACTTTCGCTTTGCATTAGTACTCCAAGCACAACAGATGTGGTAGACGGCTTTATTCCTTGTCCCTGGCGAACTATAGTACGCAGTCGAGTGAACTCTGGTATACATACACGACCGCAGGCTGGCTTTGACTTAATCGCCGTTTAATCATGAGAATATGCGTATATGCAATGTGTTACAAACATAAGAACAACTTTGAAACTTTGATGCATACAAGATCAACACGATTGTCGGAATCCAGCGAACTTTGAGCTCACTTGTCATGAGCAATAATAAATTAAAAGAGGAAACCGACTACATTTACTGTTTACTGCTGCATTTCAGAAGTCAATCTCCATGCAAGGTAGAAGCAGTAAGGACTACACACATTGAATAGTATTGTTTACTACATGAACTTAACGAGCACACGTGACAGCGAGACGGAAACACTGGATATGGCGGAGTAAAACAGACAACAACATAAGACAAGAGCTTTCTAAAAATTAAGATCACATTGGATTGGACATACAGAGACCGGTCAATCGTAATGAGTGTGAAAAATGGATTTGGAACTTGTTTTATTCCATCTTTGATGATCAGGACAGGCCCTACGAATAAAGACATTTTCCGGTAACAGTAAGTTACGCGCGCACCTCTGGTCGCGTCCTGCAGGACAAAGAAGAGAAAGTTATCAGAGCTATTTGTGCTCCAAGCAATATCACAGCTACGGCTCAACATTAGCTGTCAAGGAGAGCGAGTTCACCAGCAAATGACTTCGGGTTCTTCGTTGCATGGGCCATTCAGATGACTGGTTTGAGACCGGGCATTCATGTAAGGATATATCCGGCAGGGCGACCAGGTGAACACTGTCACGGCAGAGTTGTTCGTTTAGCGAATCTAGCAGAAACAGATAACAAGGCCCGTCTGAAAGACATATTTAAAGTCACGATGAGCAATGAATTCCAGCACTATCTCAGAATTACGGTCATGACGACTAACTCCAAGAGAACGACGGAGTCAATAAGTGAAACAAAGAAACTATCATCTAACTGTGAAGGCGGCAATTTACAAGAGAATGTTACAACCTGCTGAATTCCTGTAGCAGCGGAGCTTCCTTCATCTTCTGTATCTTTGCTGGTGCCGCTTCCGAGAATCACCCAAACCGCCCGACGCCGGTTCTAAAAGTGTTTCTCTACTTATTAGCTAGCATCAGCACACCAAAAACACTACATGTGGGGCGTTTGGTCAACCGGCTGCAAGGGGTGCAGCAAGGGAGGTAACAGCCAGTAAAGACACCGAACAAAGTTTATGTACCGTATAACACTAACTTCCAATTCTCTTTCGGCTTCTTGATGAAACAACGAGGTTTGACTCAGCCCGATTAGGCTCGCAATTGGTACCCTGAGAATTTTCAAGATAATCCAAGAAGTAAGGGCGCATTAGTAAAATTCTCTCACCACGCATCGTTATGAATTGTCGAGCGCCATCGATATACCTTGTACTTGGGATGGCTCCATTTAAATAGACCTTATTCGTTTCGAACTGAAATGAGCACCTAACTTCCACGAAGACAGAAACAGCAGATAAAACAGTTTCTCACCATTTGGCTGACGGCAAAGCCACCTTATCCGGGCGAAGATTTTGTCCCTTTTGGAGATATTTCTGAAAACAATTGTAACCTTCCACTAGATGTCGAACGAAATCACAGGTACCCTGACACGGTTCAGTGTTAACAGAGCCTGAAATTCAGCTTCAAGCCCTGTACATGATCTTTCATTTTATACTCCCGGAAACTTCTGTATTAAGACCGAGGGTCCTTTATGGCTATGGAGCAAACAATATTGAAAATTGCGAACGAAGAAAAATGAGTTGCACGCCAGCTTCGCGTGTTGAAGCAGTTAGAATTCAGGCTAGAGTTATTTCATTAAAGAACCTATGATGGAGAACCAGTACGGGAAGCCCTCTAAAAGCACTAGCACAATCATTTCGTTTCAGAATATTACGACGTCTATCGGCTTACTGTCATTCGTTTTCGTTCAGATCGGCTAGAAATGAAGGGCGTGGCGCAACCCAGAAGTGTGATTGACAACGTGATTGCTCTTCATAGGTCTTTCCTTTGAAGCTGAAATCATACCGAGATCAACCAGAAGAAGATACGTTCAAGTCGTTCCGTCATGATCGGTAACGCATACAGTTGCGTATAGTAGTTCGCATAGTAGTCCCCTATAGATTGCCAAATATTAGCGGATAGCACTACTGCGAAGAAGTACCGTAGTGTGCTTACTTACTTGGCAACCTTTTCTAAGACGCCAACAACGCAGATGCACTTCTAACACTTACACAGGTCTCTGCAAACGTCTCCACTACAACAAGGCTGAAGGGCGCTATCGTCGACACCTAAAGCATGAACATCGAGAAGCACAAACTTGGTTGCAGTCTACATTGTATCTATAACGCTAAAACCGGAAAAAAAATGAAACATGCGCGCGTCGATAACTCCGAATAGCAATCAATATCGCTATCAGATCGACATAGAACGACTGGCATATACGGTAAAAACATGAGCACACGCATACGCAACACGACCTAAGCTTCATCAAGAAATTTCTACCGAGAATAAATTGAGTCGCTTACCTTCATCACATAACATGCCATCATAGCCAGGTGAGCACCTATACGCACTGCTCGGAAGAATATCGTGCTTCACAGAGTGACACGTGACACGTGTCCGAGACGCAGTCACTGCTATTGTGACACATCGGTGACGCACAAAGATCAGCTTCATCTGAACAAACGTTGACCCAATAGAGTTAGTCAGTAAAAAAACGCTGAAAATGAACTCACTGGTTTCCGAGCGCAAGTGGCATTACGTTTACACAAATGTCCCGATTTTGCTGTGAGAAAATTTACGCACACCCAGCTTCCTATATTGGCACTACAGCATTACGAGAGATTTTGCTGTCGCAAGTGACCTCATCTGGGCCTGAAATATAGATTACAGCAGCATAGCTTGTATGGCTACATACCTATAATAAGGAAACAACAATTCATCTAGAGCATGAACTCTCCAAGATAATGGTGATGTTTGGCCGGTAGAAAAAGGAACAATCAAAGGATGCCATAACACCGTCACCTAGTATTGATGTCGTCAGTTCTCAGAGAGACTCCATGATCTTTGCGCAGACCATGTCCGTCAGAACATATCATCATTAGAAGCACAACCAAAGAGCACAATACGAAGCCCCATCCAGCAAAATATTCATGTAGTGACGCTGCTCGAGAGCAAGGCATCAAGCGCAAAACCAGGTAGCAAGCAAGGTTGACCTAAACTTGATGAAAGGAGAGGCGCTTAATTTGAATCTCAAGAAGGCCAACAACACAGACACAAGCGTTTGCTAATCATTCGACGGTGTCTCATAAGAAACAGGACTGCGGTTTGAGAACGAAGCCTAGCGAGAGGAACAATGAAACAACCGATTCTGTACTTAATTGTGCATACATTTAATCATGGAATCGATACGGCACTGGAAGATCGGACATTTATGTAGCTAACTTCGGAGATTTACCTTTTTTTACACGACTATGTTCGTGCGCTAGATTACAACGGAACTTCAACACAATGTAATACATCATGACGTCCAATGAATAAGGGTTCGCAACACCTGAAGCGTCTTACTCTAGGAACATACATGGTGCTAGCCGAGTATTCCCAGAACATGAACGCTTGAAAACACCGCAACGGCAGTGATGAGGAATAGTTATCATCTGCCAGTAGCAAAGGAAGTCCTCACCACGGCTATGGTGCCAGCGCTTACATCATTCTGTTCCTCAAACCTCCGAAGCGCTACAAGAACGCAGGCCCAAATGCCGTTTTCCTCCTCAATTGTTCGGAGGGGCGCCATAACAACATGTTACCATTGCAGGAACCACGACCAAATTTTCATTATTGACATACGGAAGGCTACGGAGGCTCAACTCTCTGCTTGGGAAAAGAAGATCTCCTGTGCTTATCCATGCATGCTTTTAAGAAATTGTTGTTGACTAGGTTCTGTTCATAGCTACTTTTAGAGTTACGAATGCCTCTTGTCACGATTGGTTGCTGTTATGTGACTTTTCAGCAGAACGTGTTGCTCTTTCTCATTTGTTTTAGGCGTGGGATCATGTCCACGTTATGAGTAAATAAATACTCACCCGGCGAACATTTTCGCTGCTTTTTTGCGGCATGAACCGACCAGTACCCTGCACCAATCCTTCACCTCCATCAACGCTGGATCGCACAGGAAACGGTTGCCCTTCAGACGAGAATTTTGGAATCATTTCTCGTCCCACAAATGGCATCGCAATTGGCCTTTGAAAACGAGAGCCAGGAACAGCGGGTGGGTGACATGTGGCCGTGGATCCGACGATTTCGCTCACCAGTGGAGGAGCTCGACTAACCTAAAGAAAAGATTTTCCATTTTATTTCGGCCCATCCGGAAGGAATTTCGCCTATGTGGAGCAGAAAATTTACAATTTGGAAAATGCAATGTCTGCATGCAAGCACAAGCCTCGCGACACGTCGGGGTCCGGCGCAGCGCAAACGCAGACAGCTTGAGCGCGCAAAGACGATTGCGGCGCACCGAGAGCACAGATAGCTAGGGCGCGCAGATTAGCTAGGTGCTGGTTGACCTGTGTAGAAGACTCCGCTCACTACTATAAGAGTGATTACGAGCAACAATAAAAGGCATTAAAATCCAAAGAAGGTTAGGTGACTTCCTCAGTTGAGCACAGGTGACGTAGATGGAACCATGGTTAACCTCCATCTCTGCAGTGTCGCTGAATTTGTACCTCACATCTACGAGACCTACAAAACATTGAGTTTCTCATCGTCTTGTCACCGCAAGTCGTGCGCAAAAAAGAAAACATACAAGCCACTATCACTGATCGTTAGGAGTGTAGGTCCTGGCGCATTTCAGGAAGAACTGTTTCCAGCCGACCTTTGCGTTCCATCCTTTGTGGTTCCGCGACTGCAGTGTTTGATTGGATTGCACGAATTAAAATGAAAACCTTTTAATCGTTCGCTGTTGTGAGGTATCAAACAAATATTGCATAGTAGCGACTGAATACGAGCCACACGGAAACAGGTTTAATCCAAATAAAAGAAGACAGCAGTCCTTGCACGGGTCATTCTATAGAGGAGATTTTCTAAACGCATTTTCTGTCGGATTGCACAGCACACCCTGAGGTAAGCGGGACAGAATGAACCAGCGGAGAAACGTCACCCCCTAATGTAGATGATCGTGAGGTTCGGAGACCGTAAACCAAAGCGGCAGCCTACCTTCACAAGTCAACAAAGATTCAGAAGTAGGGCTATTGGATATTCCAAAACCAGCTAACATACAAAACTGCAATGCAGATTTATTTACATATTTTACAAGCTAAATTGTTAGGCCTACTACCATATTTCACATGTCGATCTCAAATATATGGCCAACAGTGAGGATAGCAACACATACGCATTAGTACGACCTACAAAAGCTACACATACAGTGAACAACACATATACAGAACAATGAAGCACCACAAGGGCTATCTTGAAGCTAAAAGAACGATACTAGGTTGCACTAATGATATGAGGTGACATGTACATCGCGGCATACAGTTTCGAGTGTTGACTCTATCTACGTGTTCAGTGTCTGCAGCGGGCATCGCGGTGTAGAGTAATGGGCGATTTTTGTTTTGCGTTGACTGCGCTCTGCCAAAGCAGACCGCAAATCCGGTCGGCAGCCGAACACTGGCGGCGCAGTGGATAGGGAAGTGGTAGGGCGGGAGTCCAGTCGTTGATGTTGGGCTCGTCCGCAACGTCGCTCTTTGTCACTTTCTGCAAAAGCTTCGATAAGTTCAGTCGGTGCGAAATCACACCGAAGAACAGCGCCAAGAATGAGAGGCGATTCAACGGCTTCTACTCTCATGAATCACAAGGTCGGCAACCGGCATCTTAAAACGGGTGAGTTAGATCAGCCAGACCCCGGAGTTCCATTGATCCGCGCTCTCCTCCGTGTTTGCGGAGAACAGCACAGTAACCGTGTTGTGCATTTTACGAGCATGTGCAATCTTGATGGGAGTGTAAGGGTTTGGAAATCCCGGAGTCGTATTCCAACTGCCTTGACCCAGGGTTGACCCGCCGCGATCATGCCACAGGCACTCACGGAGACTATTTAAGGCCGCTGCGGCAGCCGTCGAGGAGATCTCCCGATATCGACCATCGACCAGTTTGGATTGACCGCTTCAGATCTTTCTTAACATCGATGAACATGGAAGTGGGCTCTTCGGGTACTAATGGACAAATCGGGGGCGAACCTATAATTTCGCACCAGGCTGTGTCTGTGATCAACACCGCAAGTAACACCTTTAGAGTAATTGCCAAGCTTACGCGAACGAATCTTTTTCAAGCTCGGGATTCGTGAGAGGACAATCGCGCTCACGAATCGCGCCCATGAAGGGGTTTCCATGCTGGGGAAGTTTCTCGTTGTGATTTCTCATGCAGAGTTTGGATTGACCGCTTCAGATCTTTCTTAAGAAGTGCAAAAAGGCTTCCTCAATGAATCGAACCACCCACTCCTTGCCTTCCACGACTCTACTTCCCTACCTACTGGGCCACAACTACACGGCGGACAGAGCTGCGTGCGGACAACTTCAGTAGAGCGCGGCCAATGCAGAGCGAAAATGACATCTGCTGCAGACAAGGAACACAAATCTAAAATCAGCGTTCAAAGCTGCACATATATATCTCACCTGAAAGTGTTACTGCGACCTTGTATCTGTCGTCTGTAATTCCGCTGCCCTTGTTTTTTCCTTGGCAACTGGAGACACTGACTGGTGTAGTTGCCATAATAATCTTCTACGCAAACCGACCATGTTGGCAGGGACACGCGTTTGACTGAAGCACATCTGATATGCCTCCCGGTGAAAAGCGCCGACGAATTGGTTGAGCTGACAGGCGCACAAATATGTCAATCTACGCGCGTCCGACAATCGATAGTTAATGCTCACTAATGCAAACTAAGGAGCCTAAACTCGCAATCGCAATGGGTTCTGCAGTACTCGTCAGTACTCTATTATGACACGTCGCCGACGGATAAGGATTAGGCTTATCTGGGCAAACATGGTAACGGCAGAGGCAACAAATAAAAATCGATGAAAAGACTCACTGGTTTCTTACTCGGTTCCGGTGTAAGCGGCGCCACATTTACACATGTGTCCCGAACTGATTTCGACAACAGAGCTAATGTCGTGGATGAATATCTCTAATAAGGTATCATAAAATCATCTTTATCCATTGGCTACATCACCAACTTGACGGTACTCACAAGGGGGTCAATGAGGTCGCTCCGGAGGTTCTTAAACCAGATCTATACGGTCTTGTAGGACTAGGATCATAGGGCTATGTTTCGTTTTTGCTAAATGCCCTTCGCCGGTCCAGAATACGCAAAAAACTGTATCATTGCAGTGCGGGCTGATAAGGCAAAACTGACGATAGAATAGCGATGTTGCGCTCAAAAATTAATCTACAAAAGGTTTGGAGGAAAGGACTGGAGACTTACTTCCACTCAAACTGTGGAACAAAATCGTGTGCATGTAGAAGTGGACCAGGTGGACCATTAGATACTCTGTACGATCAGAACACTACATTCGGCAATCTGTCGCCGTAACGTAGGTGAACTCAGCTCACTGTGATCCGACCAGATGAGTGCTACAGCCCGCTACAGCTGGCTACGGCTCCATTACTAACATAGCACACTAGAAGCAACAACCCTTAGACGACGAAGTTGACTGGATAGTTGTGAGAACCAGAAGAATGAGAAACGCCATGAAATTCGACCCCACTCAATACGCTTCGCTCGCGAGATGCACTCCCCTTCTACGCACCATGACGGAAACACTCAAAATGTTTACTTCTGGATAGAGAGACAACAAATATTTCATTGCTCCAGTAATGCCAGACACACATCGCAGACGGAAAAGAGATCTAGTTGAGCTGAAAGCGAAATCACAGTGGAAATCTTTTCGTTGTCCCACACAATCAATCCCTGATGACCGGGTAATGTGAAGTCGATCCAAAATTTGTGGTTAGATGTTCTTTAGGTGGACGCATCTGATAAGCGACAAAAAACGCCGAAGGTCACTGCTTCTTCTCCCATCCTGGCGTCGTGGTTGCGATGCGTGATTGCAAGTGTGCAACATCGGCAGCCAGTCATAATCATAATTGGTCTGTTCAAACGTGGTACGTTAACATAGTAATGCACGCAACGAGTTTGTTCATTGCCTGCGACGGGAGCGGCTGGTCGTTCATGCAAAAGATGCAAATCGATCAAAACCAAGCGATCACCGCGAAAGCTGCTCTCCGACGCTGGGGGGGGGGCATGCGATCTATGTACACCTCCTTACCCAACCCCCCTCCCCCCCCCCCCCCGTCCCAACTTCATATCCGCCCGAAGTATTGTAGAACTATCCCTGTAGTTTCGTTTAAAAAAACTACACACTACGTAATAACAGGCTTCGCATACAGCTGAATATGTTCCAGCTCTTGGCTGCGTTGCATACGAGATCAAGACAGTGATAGGTTCTTCAACTGTATCTCAGACGCATTCATATAGTGTCCACTATACACTGGATCCGATCAAAAATCTTCGGATAATTAGATGAGTCGGATAACGCTTTTCGGATAAATGCCGTGGTAACTTAAAAGCTTCCAGTATCAATAAATACAGAAAGGACCTTCTCTCTTTAAAGCCCGGCTTAAATCTACATTTGGTTCTGACGCATCCCTTCCAAGATCAATGCTGCAAAGTTGAGACATTCTTTTCATTTGAAAAAAAAAAACTCCAGGCGCCCACATTTTTTGTGTACATCTTAGGAAAGACTTAACGCTCTTCAACAACAACATGCAACGCCAATGCAAACGCGTTAAGTCGTAAGGATCTCACCTGAGAGGACATCCATTGCTCCAGAAGTGGGTGTGGTAGGTGTGCTCCGGCACGGCGTTCGGGATGCTCAGGTTCATATGTTACAACATAAACATATGAGCCTGAGCTTCCCAAACGCCAAAAGCCTAGATCTGACATCATGAGGACGAGCATGAAAGAACACGTGGTCGATAGTGTCCACCTGTGTCACAGAGGCAAGCCGCAAACATTCCTGGAAATTTCGGTCGTTTTCCAGTATTTAAACCCAAAACGACAATACACATCTTCACTTCTTTACACAAGTGCAAAAGAAGCGACTGGATATTCCAAATGCAAGCGACATTGAACAACTGCTCCAAAAATTTATTGACAAATTAGAAGAGGAAGCCGATTATATTTATGGTTTACTGCTGCATTTCAAACGTGAACCTTTATACAAGGTAGAAGCAGTGAGCACTGTGCACATTGCATAGTATTGTTCATTTCATGCACTTAACGAGCAAATGTGACAGGAAGACGAAAATACTGGATATGACAGAGTAAAACAGACAACAATATGAGACAAGAGCTTTCTAAAAGTAAGATCACAAGAATTGGACGTATAGAGACTGGTCAATTGTAATGAGTATGAAAAATGGATTTGGAAGATGTTTTGTTCAACCTTTGCTGTTCAGAACCCGCCCTATAAATAAGGGCATTTGTCGGTAAAGGCCGCCACAGACTTCTGCGGCGCCGCTGCCCTATGCTTAACCATAGGGCAGAGACGCAGAGCTCGCCTCCAGCGGCGCCGCTGAGCGGCGCCGCAGAAGTCAGTGGCGGCCTTAACACTAACATACGCGCACACCTCTGGTGCTTAAAACCTGCAGGACAAGAGTTACTGGAGATCTAAACAAAGCCTTTAATGATTTTATGCATCGCTAGAGGATCACTGGATTTCCTTTGACCGCTAGGCTGTTTAGGGGAAACAGTTGGTTTCTCACTGCACCACAATTGATGATAGGTCAGCCAGCCCATAGCAGTCGCTTTGATTTTAAGCCCACTAGTGAAGCCATTTTAGACTGCTTCCAAAGCGTTAATAATCCAATTCTTCCTGGGATGAAAACACCGACACAAACACATAGTTGCAACAGTATGTTTTACAATTGAAGCATAGTAATTTCGGTGAACAGCATATGAATAGAACATAGAAGCAACACCAATGCCACACTGAAATGAAGTCCCTTGCCCTAGTTCTGGCCCTGACCATGCTTTAAGTTAAACCACTTTGGAAGTGCCCGATAACTGTCCGATTCCTAAGTTGGCACTACCTATGAGACTTTCCCCTAGTAAGTACTCATCCGCCCAGACGGGAAGACCCGTTCAATTGACGTAGCAAGCAGCAATAGTGGATTGATGCGAACCCTAAGCAACTGCTTGGTCAGCTTCTTGAGGGCATAGGTGCCCTAAGAATTCTCCCAAAACTATTCGTTCAAATTTTACATAACAACGATCGAAAATTTAGTCGGTTTGTGAGTCTGTGCAGCTGAACACGAAAAAACGAAACGTTCATAGACACGAAAAAATAAATGATCGTTAAGCCCTAGAGATATTAGTGCACGGAGCAACAGCACAGCTACGGCTCAACATTAACTGTCAAAGAGAGCGAGGTTCACCAGTAAGTGACTTCGGTTTCTTCGCCACACTGGCCATTCAATTAACTCTTTGGAAAACGAGGAATTCGTGTAAGGACATGTCCGACTAGGCGACCTGGTGCACACTGCCAGGGCAGAGGTGTTCGTTCCCGGTGACGAATCCACGGCGAAGCAAATAACACGGCCGGTCTGGAAGACTTGCATGAGGTCACGATGAGTGATGAACATCAGCACTATCTCAAAATAACGGCTATGATGGCTAACTCCAGGTGGACGAAGCAGTCGATAAGTGAGGCAGTGAAGGTACAATTTCAACTGGGAAGGTAGCAGTTTACAAGGGAATCTTCCAACCTGCTGAATTCTTGTAGCAGCCGAGCTTTCTTCATCTTCTGTATCGTTGCTGGTGCCGCTTCCCAGAATCACTCAACCGCCCGACGCCGGTTCTAAGTGTATCTCCACTTATTAGACAGCATAAGCACACCAAAGTAGTACATATAAAGGGTTTGGCCAACCGGCTGCAAGGGAGGCAGCAGCCACTCAAGGCACCGACTACACAAGCTACTTCACTTCATGTACCGTATAACATTAACGACCGATTCCGTTTGGGCTCCCTCATGGGACCGCAAAATTTTACCCAACCCAGCTGGGCAAATGTGCGATGGACACTCTGAGAATTTCCAAAAACAGAAGTAAGGGAGCATCAGTAAAATTGTCTCACCATGTATAGTTACGAAGATTGCCGAGCACCAACAATACACCCGTGCTCGGCTGGCTCCATTTCACTGGTCCTTGCACTTCGATCTGAAATGAGTACCTAGCTTCTAGGGAAACGGAAACAGCAGATGAAAGGATTTCTCACCATTCGGCTGATGGAAAAGCCAGCAAAAATCTCGTCCCTTTCGGAAATATTTCTGAAATCAGCTCAGCTTTCCACTCCGTATCAAACGCAATCATAGGTACCCTGACGAAGTATAGTGTTAGGTGTTCATCTAATATTTCCAGAAACTTCTTGCATTAAGTCAAGGGCCCTTTATGGCCATAGAGAAAACAATATTGAAAATGGCGAATGAAGAAAAATTAGGTAAATGCCAGCTGCGTGTGGTTAAACAGATAGAATTTAGGCTAGAGTTACTTTATTCAAGAAACTATGATGGAGAGCTAGTACGGCAAGCCTCCAAAAAGCTTTAGTTGCTAGATAATTGTGCTCTAAATAACCTGATAGGTGATCAGGTACTTTACTATTCAGGACGCATTGAAGTCCCTTTCCCTAGATCAAAAAAAGTCGAGCCAGAAAAGGATTTCAAATTTATGCCGCTCATCTCCTATTCAATAATTTCTTTTCAATATACTATCGGCTTACTGACATCCGTTTTCCTTCAGAAATAAAGCGCGTGGCGCACTCCAAAAGTGTGATTGACAGCGTGACTGCTCTACAGAGGTCTTTCCTTTTAAGCTGAACTCATACCGAGCGCATCCAGAAGAAGATATCTCCAAATCCTTCCGGTATGACCGGTAACGCGTACGGTTGCGTGTAGTAGTTCACATGGTGCCCTATAGATTGCAAAATATGAGCGGATACCACTACTTCGAAGAAGTACCGTAGCGCGCTCACTTACTTGGCAATCGTTTTCTGAGACACCAACAACGCAGAGGTGTACTTCTAACACATACACAGCTCTCTGCAAACGCTTCCATTAGGACAAGGCCGAAGGACACTATCGTCGACATCTAAAGCAATTCATGAACATAGAAGAGCACCCACTTGGTTGTAGTCCACGTTGTATTTACAGCACTAAAACCGGAAAAAGGATGAAACATATGCGCCCCGAATAGCAATCAATATCGCTACCAAATCGATATGAAACGACTGCCATATCCGGTGAAATTATGAGCACACGCTTACACAACATGACCTAAGCTTCATCAAGAAATTTCTACCGAGAATAAATTGAGCTGCTCACCTTATCACACAACATGCCAGCATAACCAGATGAGGACCTATACGGAGTGCTTGGAAGAATCTAGTGCATCACAGAGTGACACCACGTGACACGTCTCCGGGACGCAGTCACTGGTATTGTGACACATCGCTGACGCATAGGGACCAGGTTTATCAGAACAAACGTTGACCCAACAGAGTTAATCAGTAGAAAAACGCTGAAAATGAACTCACTGCAGAACGAAAGGTACTAAGGTAGCCATAGCGTACTGCGTGGCGCAGTGAAGGCGTATCCGAAAAGTAACAGCTCGGTCTAGAACCGCTGAAAACCACATAGGTGACAGCTCTGTGGAGGATGTAAACAAATGAGGAACTGTAAATTGGATCAGAAATATTATGGTTTAGTCATGACACTATCAATTGTACAATATGCGCCGTGCCCTCGAAACTAACCGTACACATTACGTTTACAAGGTAATCTACAATCATCATTACCGTTGTTACTACATGGGTTTGTCCTTTTGAATGAACCAGGTCGATCGATGACCTATAAAATTCATCGACCGACAACCGAAACGATAAGCGGCCGTATGCTAGCTGACTATTTTGGTTAGCCGCAACTTGACGGATATGGCTACGACAAACCACGACGAAGATCATGGCTTAATCCTTTTCACTGCTGCAATGAAGTACACAAGGAGGTCCACTTGTGTGCATTTGTGTAAAATTAACCACTCCGCTCCTGATTTTAGGATCCCTCTGCTAAACCTAGTTTGCGACATCTATGCAGTACGTAAAAAAAGTTACGGCTAGCTGTGTTAAAGGAAACTGCTGCGGTCATTTATCTCATATTGAGTTGAACAGCAACGTGAAAACATACCTTGCAACTGACAATGCTTCAAAAATGTAATCCACTCGCCCAGGACAAGAATAAAGAGTGCAATATCCACCTAAAGTAAAGCTATTATATTTAAAGCAAGTACTCATGTGCAACATCCAAGGAGAACCAGAACAACTCACTGAACGTTCTATAAACAGGACACACTTGAAAAGAGGAAACCTTTTTGCACTTTCTTACATCCATAGGTGCAAGTTCGGTGAACTTCTCGTAAAAATCCGCGTTTTCCAATACGTCATCTGGTGCAAAGCATCCTACCATGATACGGTTCGTTACTGGAACGACTTAACACTCTCAGCTACACGCAATGCCAGTAATCTGATTCTTTATGAGCTTCTGTACATGTTCTGCCATGCTCCTCATTAGTATGAAAACCATTGGCATCGATTAAGCAGTGCAAAAGATCGATATCTCTTGTCCCACGCTTCTGCACAATTCCGCCTAAAAAGGCACTTAAAAGAACTAAAAACCTACCTCTAACGCGATTTGAGCTCCACAATTCTCGCGCTGGCGAAATGCCAGACAGCTGCAAAGAAAATTCCGCTCTATCAAAGATCACCTTGCACCGTTGAGACAAGCTGCTGTAAAGCACGCATCCTTGACTGAAAACCACAGTTGAAATTCCGAACACCATTGAACTAAATACCGTCTCACCATCAAGACTCACATTGACCCCGTGAAACAATCTGGCCTATGGATAAGCGCACATTTAGCTAACGCCTCCGATCCACGTACATGTACCGTCTATTTAGACAAGGTGTCTTCGCGAAAGAAGAGGACAATTCTGAAAGTAGCCGTAATTATCGTTCCACTTAACGGCGTCGGAACCCGTAAGAAAGAAATACCGATTTCATTGACCGAGTGAGCAACGACCATGAATCCAACAACCACCACGATGCACGATGCAACTGACAGAGTTCGCAGGCGGAAACGAGGTTTGTCCTTTCTCGGGCGTCTATGTCCTCTTAACCGATAATGGCTTCTTAAGCGACAGGAGCGACAGGAAGGACATATCATACAGGCGTCGTCAGATGGTCGGGCAACTAGTACCTGGTGAGCAGCTAGTTGATTTGCAGCAGTTTTGCTTTCTTCCACAACGAATTTCCCTTTATTCGCTGTTGACGGTCCTTTTTTACAACGCGTGTGTTCCCTTTAGTAACGGCGTAAACAAATGGAGCTGGAGCACGACCGACGAGTAGAAAACGTAACGACGCTCCTCCTTCTTTGAACCCAGCAGAGAAAAGTAGACGGTTCCTGCTGGGCGACGCTCCCGTCTCCTAGGTGTGTGTTGAGGAGGATCGCTCCTCCTTGTTGAACAAGTCATCGAAATAGTTGTAGATAACTTCGTAGTCGCCATCTCCAACGGCGATTGTTGGAGAGGGAGACTATGAAGCTATTTACAACTACTCTTCTATCTTGCTTTACTGGACTATGGGAGTCCAGAAGAGAAACATAAGGCGCATGTAGACTCCGCAGCGAGGTGCGGCAGCCACGCTAAGGCTTTTGGTATACTCCCCCTTCGCGCCGGCAATGGGTCGCGGCGCGGCGGGAGCTGGCCTCCGCCCACATACGTGTGCCAGCTGCCAGCCGTGACCTCTTCCAGGCGGGCGGCGCTCCCGTCTCCTAGGTGTGTGCTGAGGAGGATCGTTCCCTTGTTGAACAAATCGTCGAAGTAGTTGTAAATATCGTCATAGTCCCCATGTTTAACGACGACATCGATATTAAACGGCGATGGTTAGAGTCCAGGAAAAATAGATAGACCGGCTCCTGGCGGACAGCTCTCTTCTCCTAGGCGTCTGATGAGGACATCCTTCCTCCTTGTTGGAATCGAGGAAAGACAGGAATACTTCCTCGTGGCGCAGAGCGATTTCTAGACGTGTGTTGAGGAGCTGCTCCTTCCTTGAATCCCGGCTACATACGGAGACCATCTCGACGAGTGCAGCCGGATGCTTCGCGGTAGATCCATATTCGACCGTGTTCTCTTGTCCTTCATACAGGGTACAAGCCGTTGTAGCTCCGCTCTCCAAGGGGTGCGCTGCCGTCAGGTTGACCAAGGAAGTTACCACCGGTCGGCGCAGTAGTTCTCCTCGATTTGAACCCTGTCAGTATGGCCTGCGACCTTCCGTCCGCCGCTTTGGCAGATTCCTGAAATAAAGCTTCTTTCCACTGGGCTAGAATTTCTGGCAGAGCTGATTAGGTGTACCACAATCGCTCCTACAGTGTTACCACTAAGCATAATGTTCAGTTGTCGCCAAGAAGAAGGACAAGGCGAAGGTTCTTAAATGAACAAGCACACTGTGCATACCATTGTGGGACGTCATCAATAGAGCACTTCAAATGTCAACGGCAGTCAATTCGAGCTTTACTATTGTGATATTCATGTAAGAAGGCTCCAAGCTTTCCAGCAGTGAATAATATTGATGGAGAAAATCAACGAAAGAAGACTAACAGAGGTATATACAGGGAAAAAAGTCAAGCTCTGTTCCTTACAAACGTCGATGTTCGCACATGCTCTGAGAATGGGCATTTTGAGTTTTTGTGCATTAATTCTGTTTTATAATCTTGTATTTACAATTAATTCATTCTTCTGAATCGATTCCATTTTTGGCTCATCTTCAATTTTAGGTACGAGAGCTGCTAAGATGACGATTGTGCCGGCGAAGTAGATTTGCAAGGGAGCGTTGCGAATCCAAGCTTGTATAGCGATCTTTTTTCGATTGGGCATCCACATGCAATACGGATTGCGAGAGAAAAATCCCAAACCGCGCCGCGTTTGTTTCGGTACGAGAAAATGCCCGCAGTCAGGGGAAAAAATGTCTGCGACTCCTGAGCGGTTGCGTGATCAAACTCGCTTGACAAAACAAATAGTAGTCACATGAACAACGATACGGTACCCACTCATTCCGTCGTGGACAGGGTCTGTGAAGGACTCGGCAACTAGAGCTGTGGGAATATCTCATCCGCATTCTCGAAAATAGCAATGCGGTTATTTTTATCACATAAAGTGCACGAGATGTCGTGCAAAGCCCACCAGCAAAGCTTAGCTCTTCTCAAAAAAGGTGCACATCTATTGCTATATTTTCACTTGATTGGATGATTGAGGGCAGTGCGCATTGTGTCAATGTGGCGTTGTTATAATGCATTTTAGTTAAGAGGGACTTAATTCATAACAGATCCTCTTCGTGGTCATTACTGTCAGCACAAGAGCTCCGCTAAACTTCTATGATACGCAATGTAGCTAAGAATCGTTCCTAGGGAGCGATACACCTACATCTACAACAATCTCTGCTCGAATGCAATTAGTACAAGCCCTTGGTAAACCAGAATACCGTGAGAGAGTAAAAATTGCATGCACCGTCCATTAAAAATATCGTTACTGTCGCAACGTACAAGCAGTAGATCACAGGAGTGTTCATAGTTCTCAATGGAAGCGATTGAGTCACTCGCGTAAAGGATACGAATCGATTAATGATGGCCGATCGCCAGGCAAAGGGCGGTAAGTATTGTTCGGACGGGAATCAGATGCTCCAATCGCTTCGGACGCGGACCATAATCAGGCCTGTGTTTGCTATTCATAATTTTAGGAGTTCTGTTACACGCTAAGATGATGCTCGAGAAGCTATTCACTTTCGTCGGGTAGGTAGCAATATCCAAATCTTTGGACCAATTCTGCCTTCGAAAACGTCTACGTTTGTCTTGTGCGTCGAAATGGTACATCACGCAACCTCGTAGGTGCAAAGACACACAGGGCATCTAAGAAAGTCCGAGATTTTGCCCCAGTTTGTTACGCACCTGCGCCCAGGCTGTTGATCGCATGCGGTTGCAACGGCAGTTCAATTGGTCACCTCGCCCGGTCACATACCCCTTAAAGATTATTAAATATCAGTCATAAAACTATTTCAAAAAATAACCATAGTCGGCTCACCTGCTTGGAGAAATTATTATTTCCAGAGGCACCAACAACGCAAGTGCACTAGTAATCCATACACAGGCCTTCGGAAACACCTTTTTTTGGACATGGTGGAGGCTTCCAATGTCAATACCTAAAGCACATGCCGGAGCTTATCTTGCATATGCAGTCACCGAATATCAATCAATGGCGCCTGAAGATCGATATGGCGCAAGAGGTATGTCAGTTGGAAACATAAGCATGTTCGTATACAACAGCACCTTTTTTTTTAGAAAATTTCCCACCCACTGAATGGCTCGAGCAGCTTGTCTTCACAGTGTAAGTGTGCACGTACAAGCACTGCCTGGTAACAAATAGTGGCGTTTATCACTGAGTGAAACATTCCATTAACACATTTGTTCATATAACCACATGAGTCCACACATGAAACAACCAGATCCACTGTGTTAGAAGTCACCGTGCCAATGAAGTGTTCATGGGTACTATTTAAAACAGGAGTGGATAGCTGTACACATCATTACGAGGGTATATCCACACAAGAGTGCACTCCGGCTCCTCACAACGATCGACTGACAACACTAAGGCCTAAGGTACATTCTCGCGGGAGCATCCGCGGAACGTCCGCGGACCAATGGTGCACGGCGGAGGCGGGCGTGTCGTGGCGCGGCGATTGGCCAGGTGAGGAGTCTCGGCGCGATTCCCGCCCTTCCGCGGATGCTCCCGCGGGAGTATAACTCAGGCCTAAGGCATATTCCCGCGGGAGTGTACATGGACGGGCACGAATCGTGCCGGGACCCTACACCTGGCCACTTGTCGCCGCGGACGTGTTGCACACTGCGAAAAGAGGCCAGGTGTAGGGTCCAAGCACGAGTCGTGTCCGTCCGCGGACTCTCCCACGCGAGTACACCTTAGGCTTAATCCTAAGATAAGTCAAATGTTACACTCACAAAGCGCCCCGCAATACTCACCACTAAATATATACATGTTCCGAGGAAGGTGTCCGAGAGCAACAGCCGCCCTTATTCCGACGCGTCACCGACGCACAAGAATCAGGTCTAGCTAAACAAATATAGTAAAAGTAAAGGTGACAAAAAATCCCTCACAAGGACTCACTGGCTTCTCAAACGGTTTCGATGTGTGGGGTCAAATCTAGACATGTACCGTTTGTGTAAAATATCGGAATGACACAAGGCTCCGCGTTACCAGAGGCGTCGTACTCCGCGTCTGAAATATGAATTTCGAGAGCACACCTGACGACATGAAATACAGCTTTAACAAGGTAAACACAACATATGACTATCTAGACCACTTCTCCAAGATGAGGGTACTGACGAGGAAGGTCAACGAAGTGACCGTGAAGATTCACAAAGCGACCTGTTTGTATCTGTTTATTACATGCACCAAACAGTAAATGTGAGAATAAAACAAGAACATCACAAAGCATCGCAAGAACAGACAACATGAACAACAGCTGGAAGCAAAAAGAAAGGAATAAAGAACGAAGTGGGTAAACTGGACTCACAGATACTGGTCAACTGTGATGGGATCGACAGATTAGGCCGTTTAGTTCAACCTTTGGTATTCAGACCCCAACCTGTGAGTGAAGAAGTTTGCCCGCACTGCAGTCTTGACTCCAGGTAGCACTGACTTTCGCGTGGCTGCTCTAGTGTTTAGTGTTTAAGTTGTGCAGGCCAAAGAAAGCATTACTGGAGATCTCAACCGAGCCTCTGATGATCCTATGAACCATCAACAGGTCGTTCCTCTTTCTTCTGACATACATGGTATCGTAGGGCGTTATCTGGGAAGCACTGCAGCCGCTTCCAAATTTTCTACGGACCTCTCTGTAGGTCAAAAATGAAAAACTTTGCGCTTCAGTGCGGGATGATAATGCAAAACTGACGCCTGCAATATTCTTATCGTGCTCAGAAAATATACTGCAATAGTTTTGGGGCTTCAGTCATTGGTAGAAGGTGGGATTTGACAAATTCCTAATGAAAGCGAAGAGACACATTCACGGGAAGCATCCTCCAGGAGCGATCGGGTGGCCGAGTGAATAGCGCGGCGGACTTGCAGGAGAATGACCAAGGGATCGATCCCTAAGGAATGGTTCGCGCATTGTTAGTAAAGATTTTTGCATTTTTATCAATAAAGAGTACATTTTAGCCTCGGCAAGGTTCAGCGTTCGCTTTTCGACCACGTTTTGAACCTCTTGCGGGATGTCGACCAAGCTAGCCTTTGTCGAGTAAAGATACGCCGCTGGCCATTAAACCATGTCTGTCTTGTGGGCAAATCTTTCATTAGATGCCATCCATGTGATACCTTTGTAATGTTTTCTATGAGTTGGAGAAGTGTGTCTTGTAGTAGCATCGTTTGACCGCTCTTCCGTACTCTAGGGGTTGCAAGGGTGGAGAAGCAATTGCACTCTAGAAACGGGAAGGGTGAAAGCAATACTTCCTATTGTGCTCGCAAATCAGGTGAGAGCGACAAATACTTCCAAAAATAATAGAACACATTACAAAGAGATCGCACTTGGATAGTATCTAACGAGAGCCTCCCCAACAAGACAAGCGTATGTAGTTTAATGATCAGCGGCGTGTCTCTAATCGACGAAGTCTAGATTGATCAACATCGAGCAAGAGGTGAAAAACGAGATTAAAATGCGAACAGTGCACCCTGCCGAGGCCAAAATGCATTTTTCATTGATAAAAAGGCAAACATCTCCACAACCACATCTTGATCACTCTCCTGCAAGTCCGCGGCGCTATCCATTCGGTCATCCGCCAAAACGTTTGCATTTCTGAACACCACAAGAAGGCGTCAGTTTTGCGTTATCAGCCCATACTGAAGCGGTAGTTTTTTTTGTAATTTTTGATCTACCCAGAAGACTTAAACTATGGAAATTAATTTTGTACAGCTAGAGATGGGCCACGTGGACCATGGTATACCCATACGATCAGTTCACTATAATCACCAATTTGCCCCAATGACGTATGTGGGCTCAGCTCATCCTGTACACGAATGCGGGAAAGTTTCACATGATCTACGACCAGTAATGGCACGTCCAGCCCGTCGTTACCACTGTATATCACTGAACTCGTGAACTATCGCTTGAGCTTCTCGTGCATTTACTCGACTTCTACTCGATGCATCGATAAAGCTTGGGTAATTAATTACCGGTATGTATAGGTTAGAGCCAACGAGTTATTTCACTTCTTTGCTTACCTCTTTCCTTTGTCTGGCTCTCAATTCTACTACCGTTCTCACCGGTTCCGTATAATTGTCAAAACCTAGTAGTAAGGTGCCCTTTAGAAAAAAAAGATTACGATCTGACCAGATGGGTGTCACAAGCCGCTACAGCTGGCTATGGCACCATGGCACAAAAGGCTAGAAGCAATAACCCTTCAAGGGGTAGTTGGAGAGATTAGTTTTAGGATTCAAGGGAATGAGAAAGCGTTGGCAAAATTCCCACTCAATACCCCGTTCACTGTACTTCTATGTACAATGAAAGAACAATGAAAGAACACACACTTCGCTAATCCAAGATTACCATACATCTACCCGGAAGGATAAGAGATAAAGCTGATTTGGACGTGAAACCAAACTCAAATCGATTCGTTGCCCCTACAATCAATTGCTGATCGTCAAGAAGTGTGGAGTTGATACTACAATTTCGGTTAGATGTACCACAAGCACAGCTATCTGATATGCGATGAAATACGGCGAAGGGCACTCTCCGCCGGAGAGGAAAAACAGTGCCCTTCGGCGTCTTTTAAACAGCAGACATGGATCGGGTTTGTTTGCTTTGCATTTCTATGCGCGGTCATATTCGCGCTTTAAATAAATAAATAAATAAATAAATAATAAACTCTACAAAATATTCCAACCCACCACCAATGTAGCGAATGCACACTATAGCTCGCTTTGACGCATCTCTGCAATGTTCGCGAGTGCAACTTCGTAACTTCATGCATGAATGTCGATAAACATAGTGTAGCGCGTGGTGCATAGCATATCTCAGTGAAGACGAATCGAAACGTCACAGTTGGGACCAGAAACTGCTGAAAAACAAAGTAACAGCTCCGCGAGCAAATCAAAGAAGGGTAGCAAATTTGAGCAAGGCTACAGTATGCCACTCTGGAATGCACAGCGCGCGTCATGCTTTCCAAAATGACCCGTCTTGCCACGTTTTTACCAAAAAATGCCAGAACAGTTTCTAAAGGGGTTTGTGATTTGTATGAATAGAGCCAACTGTCCGTTCACCAAATACTTCCACTGCCAACCGAAACAATAAAGAGCACTCGGAAGCCGATTCTCGTGGAACGATATTGATCAATAATCTGATCGGACTAAATGAGTGGAAATAAGCCTATCACTCAATCCTATTAATTGACGTGACAATGTTGAAAAATGGTAAGGGTATGTGTTTCTCGCGTAAGACTAACTAACTAACAACGTGGAGACATACCTGACGGCTGCCACTGCATTGGAGAAACGCTTCTCATGTGATAACAGCGCTGCATCCATCTGAAGCGAAGTTAGCTAAAATAAATATGCAACTAGACCATTTGAAGGAAAAAAGTCAGACCAACTCACTGAACATCGTATAAGTGGGATTCACGTGGGCAATGAGAACCTTCTTCCACTTTGTCATACTCATCTACGCCGGTTTTATGAGCTTCTTGCGATAATTCGAAACTCTTCCGGGACGTCATTTGTTAAACTTGGCACTCTCAGATAACTGAAATACTGCACTGGTTTGCTTCACTATTGGAGCTTCTATACTTCCTCTGCCGCGATGTGCAGTAGTACAAAACCGATCGACATTCATCGATTAGACGATTTTAACTACCAATATCTTCTAGTGTTGCAGGCTCCGCCCGATATTGCCCGTTCTATTTAAAATACATTAAGAAACACTAAAACATAGTATTAACCACTTTGACGCTCCTCAAGACTTGTCTTCTGCATCTGAAGATAAAATTCGCTCCCTCGAACAACAACTCGGACGTCGCAACAAGTTTCTGTGAGACACGGACCCTCGTCTGAAAACTGCACTGTTTTATTAATTATTTATTTATACTAGTGTACATAAAGCGCACGCAAGCCACATCTCATGCGCTGTGACCGTAACACGCGTAGCTACGGACCGCGTAGCTACCCGCGCAGTGTTGCGGCGACAGTGTACCGAAGGCGCATGGGCACTATTCGATATCACCGGCTGCCGCGTTGCGACGTGCCTGCTGCCGCGCGCGGCGTCGCAGCGCCCCTTCGCGATTTAGCCCCCTGCTTTGGAGAGCGCAATTCTTAGGAGCACAGATTTCGTCTTCAGCAGGTATCTGTAAAGATTGCATTGAGAAAAGGAGCGAGCGCCAGGAATGGAAACATCACGGAATTGGCTGGAACCAAAATACCAACATGGAGGCAAAAATAAAAGAAAACCGTCATTTCTCTGAAAACACCATCAAGATGGCCACAAGTTCGACTATTCAATTGTTCACACCGTTGGCATGGTCATCAGCTTCTCTTGTAGCTTGAACTAGAAAAGTGTCTATGCTCAGACGATATGTTGTATCTGTTTTGAGAAACTATCTGCCACACACCTGTCCAGATTGTTTCGTTAATGGCGAAAATCCCATAGAAGTAGAATTATACGGTAGATAGTTGAGACACTTTTTTATTCTGCTTCAAGTAACCAGTTTTTTAAGCAGCAATCTCGATTGCTTGACTCGTTCCTGCAAGTTATGTTAGTTCCAAACCTACTTGATCAGCTGAAAATTAGGTAGTCGAGTTCTCCGAATAACACTGCAAGACTGCGTCTTTTGCTCTCCAAAATATTGTATTTTGTTGCTAAAGTTTTATGTTGTTGTTGTGTTAAGGTTTTATATTCTTTAACTGCAAGGAACAGCTGTTGAATTCGATAAGTGCCAAGTCGCGTATTGACGATTTCAGCCCCTTTTCGTTTCCTCCTTTACCTCCAAATATCTGGAACTAAAAAGATGGATATCTACCACTATATAATTGAGTTAGCTCTCTGCCCTGTAGATGGTGAGGCGTATCTCACTCAGGTTGGGAACTTGGCTGAGATACGTCTCGTGGAACCCCTTGAGACGCCTCCGCGTACCTCGCGCGGGCAACATGGGATGTTGTTGCAGCAGAGGACGCGTAGCCTCCTCCTGCTTGACACAACGGCATCTGCGCGCGTTTCTGAGTGCCTGAATCCAGAAGACGGGTTCCCTTCGTCACACCACAACCTTCTGGATTCAGAAGAGGAGACACCGTCGTCCAACGACGAGGCATCGCATTCAGAATTGAGCATGAGATGCTGCTGCAGCAGAGGAAGCGCAGCCTTCTCCTGCTTGACACAACGGCGTCTGCGCGCGTTTCTGAGCGAATCCTGAATTCAGAAGACGGGTCCCTTTCGTTGCACAACAACCGTCTGGAGTCAGAAGAAGCGAAAATAAAGGAAGCAAAGGCCACATCGTCGTCGCACGACGACCGGCCGCATTCAGAACTCAGCATTATCCCATGTTGAACGGAGAACTTTACTGCTGCAGCAGAGGAAGCACATCCTCCTCCTGCTTGACGCAGCGACATCTGCGCGCGTTTCTGAGCGTCTGAAGTCCCCTTCGTCGCGCAACAAGCATATGGAGTCAGAAGAGGTGACACCGTCGTCGTACGACGAGCGGCCGCATCCAGAATTCAGCATTATCCCACGTTGAACGGAAAATTTCACCCGCACGAGATACGCCTTTGCGTACCTCTCACGGGCAACGTTTGCCGTTTAACATGGGATGTTGCAGCAGAGGAAGCGCAGCCCTCCCCTGCTTGACTCAGCGGCGTCTGCGCGCGTTTCTGAGCGTTTGATTCTGAATACGTGTCGCTGACGTCTGCCTTGAGCATGGTAGGACCATTAAGGAGTGGTGGAGAAAGGAAGTAAGGGCCCTTTAGAGTGAACCAGGTGAGCGACCAGGAAGGAAAGGAACAACCTGAAGGAGGGACCAGGGCAGGGAAGCCAGCAAGAAGAGACCAGTAGGGGGTCAATAGTGAAAACAAGGAAGTGGGCCAGGGGTTGGGACCAGGAAGGTGGGGGAGGGGGAGGCCAGTAAAGGCGGACCAGCAATTAGATCTAGAAACGAGTGAGGGGGAAGCTGGCGCCCGGATTCGGAAGACGTGTACACAGTGGAGGGGCCGAAGTACTGCGAAGCACAAACCAATGATGTTACTGGACGGTGTGGAGAAAATGTCTATGATGAAAGGTACCGAAGTGGTGAACGGCTTGATGCCGATGAAGTACGCAGCAGGTCCTAGATGTTAGCGAATTTTAAGTTTGACAAAAGCTACCTTCTTTAGATCAGTGATGGTGCAATGTCGCGCGAAGCACGCAAGTGCGAGACACGCCGTTAGGCGTGTCGGAGCACTTGTATATATATATATCCCAGTAATAAGTCCCTATCTCTCCCTTGATGGAACAAAAGGGTCGTAGGTCTACTTGGCGTCACCTGCCAGATAGAAGATCTTATAGGTGTACGAGTACTCTATTATATTTACCTCCACTGACCACTTCATTTGAAATTCAGTCCCAAAAATGTTCACATATAGCTATTATACTGGCAGCACACGGGAAGTCAAAGGTGAAAATATTCACTTTCCTGGTTTTCACATTCAGCAATCAGTCTATAGTACTCTCTGCGGTCATCTCTACTAAAAGCCCTTGTAGGGTCCTTGTCCTGTTTCTTCTGCCTAATAAGGAACGTGCATGTCCATACTTGATCGAGCCACGGAACAAATCAGTTCGGCGAAGCTGTGCCGCGGCGCGACCGCGTGGCAGCCGGTGATACCGAATAGTGCCCATCCCGAAGGCGATAGACACGCACATCGCGCATCGCAGCTGCGTGCGGTCATCCCTACTGGAGCGCGTTAACTCACTCACTGCTTGGCAGCTATTTCGGACGTTACTGTTAGTATGTTGGAGTAGGAAAATACCTCCTTACAGGTAAATAGTGTAAATGAAGAATATCAACGAAAGCAGAAGGCCCACAAAGGAAGACGCCAAATAAGTAGCGTAAACTATCCACTACTAAGATGATCGGAATCCTCGTTTATCTACGCCCTCACCTCTCCCTCCCTCACCAATGTTTTCATAAAGAAAGAAACGACTGGTGACTCAAATATATTAGTTGTGAAGGCTTCTCACGGCATTGCGTAGTACACATCTCCAAATGAGCATGAACCGGAATAAGGGAAAAGAGAACATCAACGGAAAATAGACGGACAAGAGCAATAAGTCTCGGGTGGGGGTGGAGGTGATAGTCACTTTGTATTCCGCGATTTTCCGCCTTGGTAGGAAGGCACATGGATGAACAGTTGAATCATAGGTGGCCTAGCTCAGTTCAGCACAGGGATAGAACTCACCAGTGTTCCATAAACATTTTAGTTTCATGCAGCACTGAATGTACCATAGGGCAGCTTTCCATGCGTACAGTTACCACTCTGTGAGCTGAGGTGGTCGTCACTGGCATCTGTCACACATTGTATCACACGGAATAACTGTCGACTTCTACAAATACAGGTCAAGCCTGTATATGAGCAGAAACGAACGAAGGTGACGGAGACAGGTCTTGAAGGACACTAACCAGGAGACTATCTCAACGGTAGGTCGGAACGGCCCAAGTGTTGTATATGGGCAGAACCACCTCTATCTGGGAAACAACAAAACGCAAATATCTCGACCCCAATACAACTCTGCGCACAGTTACGGACGACGGAATTTGGGCCGTTGACGGCGTTACCCCTATGCCTGCAGGCGGAGGGCGGGCTCAGGTTGCCTGGAAACAGCGATGACGAGCGAGCGATAGTGGCGCAGTGCGTAGAGGGGCGGCGCAATCCTCATAATCGCTGTTTCCAGCCGACTTGAGCCCGTCCTCCGCCTGCAGGCATAAGGCTAACACCGCCAACGGCCCAAATCCTGTCGTCTCTAACTCTGCGCAGAGTTGTATTGGGGTCCAGATATTTGCATATTGTTGTTTCCCAGAGAGAGGCGATTCTGCACATATACAACATTTGGGCCGTTCCTACCTACGGTTGAAATAGTCTCCTGGTAAGACAATGAAGCCGTTTGCTAGTCAAACCAAAGGCGGCGGCAGTGAATAGATAGCCGCACCCGAAAGCGAACAAACTGAGGAAGTCCAGCCAGAAAATCGTTCTGATCACACCCAGTGCGAGAGTAATCGCTTAGCCGCTATTCCTAAAAAAAGGAAACAGGTAGAAAAAAGGTCAAGATGAAACAGATAACAAGATACTACACGTATAACAACAGCTCTAGTGTTAAGTAAAAATGTAAAACTATAAGGATAAGGATAAAGGACGGCGCTGATGAATCCCTTTCCGGATGTGCCACACTTTCTTCTTCTACAGGAAGTCATGGAGCCAACTGAATTCGTACTTGGCCTGCACAATGACTTACGGTGGCTAGTAGGGGTGTGCGTAATTACGATTTACGATGAACGATTTTACGATTTACGACATTTTGGGTCGTAAGTCCAGAGTTTTCGTAAATTGTGTTCTTTGATCATCAGACACTCACACCTAGCGCGATCCAGTTTGAGTAGACTTTTGTCTAATTTTTGACAATGGACACCTCCCGCAGGCCTCCGGAATCCGTGTGTGGAGTGTTTGACGGCCTTGCTTTTATCACGTTTTTAGAGGCTAGATGAGTAAGATAAAAAGAAGAAGAAAAACGTTCCGATGAAAAAGTTGCAAATCTGGTGGATTTCTACTTTTCATCAAAGCCGTCTATGGCAGGGATGGGCGGAAATTTTGAAAATTTTCCCAGAAAACAGAAAACAGAAAATCGCTTTCGTCAGAAAACAGAAATCAGAAAACAGAAAAGCCAAAAACGCCAGAAAATCAGAAAACAGAAATCAGAAAACAGAAAATTTGGAAATTATCACACGATCTAATTATTTTACCCAAAGATTCATTTTTCCAGTAGCAAATGCTTTTGTATGACTAGAAATGTAGTCGTAGACCAGCGTTTTAATTTGTAAACGTTTATAAAAATTTCTACTACATTCCAGTCTACTGCAATCAGCAAGTTGTAAATGTGGACTGATAGATCCTAGGAATCTCGACACGTGAAGTACACAACATTACTCATCAGCCCCGTTTCACGCCTCAATCAGATAATGATCCCACTAGTAAGAAACTTTTAGAGTACCGAACACGATGATTCAGTGATCACTGTTTCCATATTTCAACTCAATTGCTTGAGTTTGTAGACGCACTCTCGCAACATACTCTAAAGCTGTGCAGAGATTCGTTGAGTATTACTGGCTCCGCTAGAATCTGTATTCCTAGTTCGTTTCGTTCTTGGTCATACCTTTCCTTGTAAGTAGCCTAGTTTCCGCGTAACTGAAAGTTCTCAGGCCAACTTACCAATGCTCTTTACAGCACCTAGTTACTGCTTAGTCGACAAAAGATGATGTGCACTGGCTTGGTGCCTTACAGTACAATACGAGATTTTGACTGAAGGGGCTGTCAGCACAACAGATCTTAGGTGAAGGTGCTTTTTTGAATGCGTAGACACCATATAATGAAGACCGAGCATATACCCTCTTTATCACATTATTATTTCATCGACAGTGCACGACATTAGCAACAATCGCCTGGTCTGCCTGATGTACGTAGTCTATAAGCTGTTAACTCGAGTCCTCCTGAATAGGATCGGCAGAACGCTGGATGAAGTACAGTCATGCGAGCAAGCAGGATTTCAGAGAGGATTCAGTACGATCGACCACATACACATCATTACGAAGCTTATCGAAGTGTCGCGAGAGTACAAGCTGCCGCTGCACGTTCACTTGAAGAAGGCATTCACTCTGTCGAAACTGAAGCGGTCGTCGAAGTCCTGCTCGTTCAGGGCGTTCCTGCTGTGTACATCAGAGTCCTCCGAGAGCTGCAGAGTGGATTCACGACAAAGGTCTCGCCATTCTACAACAACGTCGTTGCCAAAGTGAACAGAGAGGTTCGATGAGAGGGTACTATATCTCCGGTTCTCTTCTGCGCCACCCTTTAAAACGTCATTCGACAACTAGAATGGGAAGACATGAGAGTGAAAGACGACAGACGGCACCTTGCACCATCTAACACCGAGCGCTAGCCAGGCATAGCAAATGCTTGCTGGCTTCGACTGTGTATGAGGGAACGTTGGACTACAGCTGAATCTTACGAAGACGATGTTCATGAGGAACGGACAAGTTTCTGACGCCCCAATCTCACTAAATGGAACGAACATCTTCGAATGCTCCAGATACGTGTATCTGGGTCGTGAAGTCAACATGACCAACTAACTAGCGCCGGAGCTGGGAAGGAGGATGCGAGCGGCTTGAGGAGCTGTCAAGAGTGTCGCGAAGAAGACGAAGAACGTGCGACTCCGTGCCCACCTATTCGACTCCACTCTTCTTCCTGCCCTATCATACACCTCAGAGACCTGGGCTATACGAAAGCAGGATGAACACGCGATCAGCGTCGCGCAGCGTGGAATCGAGAGGACAATGCTCGGAGTGACACGACTTACGCAAGTGAGAGAAGGCCTCGAGACTTCCGAGCTTCGCCGACGTTCGAAGATCAGGAACGCTGTCGCGTAGGCCAAGTCGTCGAAAATTAGGCGGGCCACGTAATGCGCTTCGCAGACACAGAGTGGACGAGAGCGTTAGACTAGACTCCACGGGATCACCGACTAGACTCCACGGGATGTCAAGAGAACACCAGGATGCCCACCTACGCGTTGGACGGACTTCGTCAAAGCCCTGAACAAACAATATGATGTTCTTCGTGTCCCTCGTGCGAAAAGGATTCTTTATATACCCTGGCACGTGGCATGGACGTGATGAGACGCTGCTGGTGCCCGCTTGAACAACTCGATGATCAATGGGACGACAGATGATATAAGTGATAAATGAGAAATTTCGTGTATCAGTACTGTATCATTACAGCAGCGAAATCGAAGGTAACTAAAACTTTTCTGTCTCTTACTAATTTGTGACACCAAGGAGGAATCTTCATAGTTAGAAAAGCAGCTTCGACGAAGGCTCCGCAGAAAGCGATATTGGGGATGACCGACTAACAGTGATCAATTTTTAAACCGGAGGTGGAGAATAACCCTACCCACAGTAACTCTATGACAAGTGGTTAGTTAGTACATAATTTAATGCCCTCAGAATACTAGTTTTAAAGTTTTAATATAAAAATTTTAGTGATAGTTCTTGAGTATGCGGCGCAATTACTACACGAGCACATCCAAAAACGCCACATGTCTTCCATTTAAGATGCTCTAGAAACGCTATTTTGGAATGAAGCTCACTATTCTATAATACTTTTTGGATTCCTTTCATTAGGTTTCTGTGATAACGTTTTGTTCGTAACTCTATTTTCTGTTTTCTGGCCAATTTTTCGCCATTTTCCCAGAAAACAGAAAACAGAAAAAATTTGTCCAAAATGGCCAGAAAATCAGAAAACAGAAAACAGAAAACAGAAATTCCGCCCATCCCTGGTCTATGGATCAGCGCCTTGGAAGCTGACATCAGAAGAATTTAGTTTTTCTGCTTTTTAAGGTGACCTTAAGGCAGTGAAAACATTTTCTAGGATACTCTGTATTTCTAGATTAATGTAGACTGCAGTGCATCTTCTAACAGCACTTCTCAGTACCAAAACGTTTTGCTATCCAGAACATTGAAGATTGGCGATTCTTCATTTGTTTCGTACGGCCCCCCCCCTTCCCCCTGTATTTTGGTTCAGCGTGACTAGCAGTGCCAATTAAGTCTAGCTTATACTTTTTGCAGCACTTTCCTTTCTTTGTATTAGAAAATTGGCCTTGACTCGAGCTCACAATGAGTGGTATTCGTGTAATTTATCAGTGAGGAGGTGTTGAAAAGAGGGGACAGCCGAATCTCGAGATAAAAATGTGGAATTGCGTGCTCTAGATCCTTTTTGCGATGCGCTAAATATTGTACGTTTTCACTTATGATTCTTTTGATTCACAAGGTTGACCAATAAGCAAGTACTTTCTTCTCTGAAAACCATGGCATGAATTTATATTCTGAAAGAGGACGAAGGTACATACCTGTTTGCTATGAAGAACGAAAACAACATCTTTTGCAGACATGGTGGCGCCATGCGCGGACCGTTTTCTCCGAGACCATCCTTGAATCTCTATTCTTGCTACGATTTACGGTTTACGATTTACGGCGGTTTTATCATAATTACGATTTACGAGATTTCGTATTTCATTTACGCACACACCTGGCGGTTAGACGATGGATGAGTAAAGTTAGTCAGACAATTCCCTTTTCAAGCGGAAACTAGACGACACCTAAGCCGCGAACTGTTTCGGTCGCCGTGCAGCAAGGCGTTCTCAATCCCACAAATATCGATTTGGCGGGAAACGATCGATGTCGGCAGATCTCATAACGTTCCGCCTCCAAGTGATTCGAGCACGAATGCCGCCTAAATGCAACAGGATCCTACATGAAAATACACTTCCGATGAAGTGCTCTGCCTGCTATTTGGTGGAGGAGCACAGTTAAGACCATAAAGACAGTGCCCACCGAGATGGCAATGATTGTGGTTCGTCGATGTTGCTCCCAGTTTCGCAGTCGTCGGTGCGTCGTTGCTGTACGGGCCTGCAGCTGTACTTGATACTAAATACCACAGATCTGACATGCTTTGTAGGCAGGCAGCACACTGGTGATTGAATTTGTTTTTAATGACTTAGTAGATACTTGTGCTTTCAATAAAGATATTGAGATCTATAACTGTGCTATAATTGTGTAGGAGAAGCACATTCCTTGCACACTTGCACTACTTTTGGAAACTCGCACAGTGTGTTTTGCGCATCCTTTAAGAGTTTGCAGAATGAAATACCATAGCCGTACTCCCTTCAGAATCTGGCGAAAACAATTGAAAGGTGAATCATAGTTGGTCCTCTGCTACTGACCTGTTTTCATGCGCTTACATGGAGAAAGTTAGCACTCCTGCCACCCTTTTAGCGTGAGTATTGTTTCAATTTTACTGCATGCCGATCTTTTGGAGGGACCAGTTTCGGTAACAGTGGCTTCGGTGATGGGGATAGCGCTGGTGACGGCAGCGCATTTGGTGGTAGAGGCAGCTTTGGCCAGCAGTCTGGCGGATTCGGTGACCAAGACGGCTTTGGCTGCAGTACCGACAGCTTCGGCACAGTGGGTGGTGGAAGGAGAGGTGCGTATCTGGCATCGCGTACTAATGAGTCGGGGTACAATGGGTAGAAATCGACGGCTGGCTATGCGCCACATTACTGTTCAGGTCGGGACACTTTTAGATAGTAAGAACTCCTGACCCCAGCGTGTGCAAGTCTTCCACTCATGTGCAATAAACTTAAAGTAGAACTGTTGTATATCCAGACACAGTTGTGAACCTTGTTCACGCTCCCACCCCTATTCTATTGGCTATGGGTTCGACCCCAACGGATCTCTGGGACGAGATCGTTACAATTCATACGGCGACAACGATCGACCAATGTGCCTTAAAATGGTGCTTGGCCTGACATCGTCGTCAAGTCGCTGGAGGACCCCGCTGCACCATCGAGGGATGACGAGGAGGAGGCCTTCTTAGGCAAAGAAGGAGAAAATGTCGTCGAGGCGCAATGTCTGTCATCATTCCACACGGTTGTAACCGCGCTGCAGAACATCACGAGCGTCTCCGAAACAGCAGCAACAACGCTAACACTAGTTACAGTTCAGCATCGTCTCCTTCACGATCACCTCCACTCCGTCGACGCGCATCTACGTGCTTCGATGGAAGCCGCCGTTCGAAACAGGACTCGGGCGGAGCCAATGCGAAGTACCGAAAAAGGAATGAAGACGATCTCCTGCAGTGGAGTCGACCAGAGGACCTATAAGTGGCCAAGGGTACAAGTGACTCGAAAATCACAGACAGTGGCTAAACAGACAGACAAAAGGACGCAAACACGATGGATTAGATTCACGGAAGAAAAGACGCAGACCGCATCGAAGTGAATGTGGAGAATTGTACGCAGTCGTTCGCGTACAGTGCCACATTCTTTCAGTCAGAGTATGTTTCCAAGTAGAGGTTAGTTTTTCATTATTTCTTCGTTTCAGAAAAGGGGAAAAGGTAGAGAAAAAGAGTAGGAAAAGAAAAAATAAAGGGAAAACGACTAAACAGCTGATCCCTGATCAAGGACTAACTAATTCAATTACTCTGAGAATGTCGGTACCTGTTCATGTGCTCATTTTAATTGTTGCATAAATTTAGTATGTGATAGTCATGTTTGTTACTACAGTGTTTAGTTTATGACGCGTCATTTGGTTAAGGTAGAATAAGCAAATAAATAAATAAATGGGAGACGTTTCACGTCAGACTGGACACTCTTCTAAACAACGCCAACGCTTTTGAAATAAATCGAACTGAACATCTTCCAAATCAAAACGAGCTCCTTTTCTATTAAAATGGGAGCTCTCCTTAAAGTATAAAATAATTCTTCTTCAATGAAAATATTAGTGTGGTTTTCTTTTAACTTTTAATTGCGTACCCAGCAAGTGAACGCTCTATCTCTAATTTTATATAATTCTCATTTTTTAAGCCAAATAATGGCTTATATATTGTTTTTCAAAAGGAGGCAGGCAGCCATTTTCAGTGAAGGAATTGCGCCATGCCATCCCCGTCCAAGACGTTGCGATTTTTATTCGAATGATAGCAAAATTTCTGTTTGCATGGAGCTTCACACCTGCAAACGACACAACAAAAACAATTGTAAAGAACACGCATGTCATTACCTTGATGCTTCATATGAGCAGCATTAACATGATAAAATAATAATCAGACAAAAACACAACGAGCATAATTTGAGACTTCTTAAATTCCTAGATGTAACGTTGTATAATTATATACTAAGAAACTTACTCGGCTAGCTTTTTTCCTTCAATACTCTAGAACGACAGCTTCTTGCGCGGCGGCATATTCGTACTGACAACCATCAGTAACCGAAATGCAATGTGACTTCGACAATAATAGGTAAGACCTCAACATGTTCATACTTTGGCTATGATCTTGCATACTTTTAAATTTCTACGGGGACTAATGTTGTCCAATTGTATACTAATTATCTCACATATTCTTCCTTGTCTTCCATTGCTATGTCGTCTTCACGGTTCTGAAAACCAATAAATGGAATGTGCAGTTACTTCAACAAACCGTGCTTCATAAGTGGCACTCCTAAAAAATTGAATCTTTAATCCTGGGAATGATCACATCATTTGGTGACCTTCTCAAAAATTTGGAATGGAAATTTGGCGGGTGAGTCCTAATTGATTAGATCCCTTTTTGGCTCTAAAGAAGCCGCCTTGCCGAAACTTCTATCGCTTAGTAACTTCGTGTTAAGCTGAAAACATAAAAATGCCCAAAAATATTACTTTCTCCAGAAAAATAGGAAAGAAGAAGTTGGAGGTTGGGTAAATAAGACTGCTTCTCAACTCGTACTTCTGACATAGTTTGGTAGTCCTTTCAAAGTCTTACGGGAAGTAGTGTAGCCTAGTTACGTAATATCTCATTGCACACGACATTGCCCGTCATCTGAGCAGGATGGGTTTTTCCGATGTTAATGATATATATAAGAAAACAATCTGTGAAGAGTTTGGGATGTATCCTACCCCGGGGGCCAAATAACTAAAAAGAAGGTAACAAAATAAATTAAGACTTACCGGGCCCAGGAGAGCGAGTTAGAACCTAAAAGAAGCCAAAAACGAACAAACAAACAAAATAAAAAATCGCTGCCGTTTACAACCGCCTCAGCGGGCAAAGAGCGACGGAATGGAGGCATGCCGCGTGCTGACCGCCGGCTGACATGTTATAACCAGGATCTAACATGGTGAGGAGGGCGCATGAAGCCGCATGCCGCGTGCTGACCGCCGCTGACATGTTATAACCAGGATCTAACATGGTGAGGAGGGCACACAACTTTGCCTGCTTACAACCCCAATAAATATTAATATATGTTCCCCTGGGATAAGGGAGCTCAGTTTCTCCCAAGGTTGCCGTCCTTTCCGTTCATTTACCCTTTAGGGCCTTTTCTTAGCAATTTTCTATGTTTGACGTGCGTTCCAGTCGGTTTTTTTTCGTATCGGTATCGTGATTTGCTCGTTTCGGTCCGCTCTGTGGTGTACTCGTCAGGCTTGTTTCGTATTCGACTCCTGTGCGTCGTTCGGATAGTTCCATCCTTAGCCGTAGATCCTTATAGGTGCTGCGATTCTAATTTTCCATGGAGGTTCTATGGATTTATTGTGAGGTCGTCTACATTTTGTGGACTTATATCCCATTAAGGTTAGTTTTGTATTTTTTATTTTATTTTTTAATTCGTTGAAGACCTCCTTCCTCATTGGGGAGTCCCGACGAGGTTTACTGTTTCCTTATAGTGTGCTTGTCTGAGGGCTAGGGACGAAACGAGCATATTAATTCCATAACCTTGTTTCTTCTTCATTTTAATACATTGCTGTTTTTTTACTTTATGGTGAGGGAAGCGCATGAAGCCGCATGCCGCTTGCTGGCCGCCGCTGACATGTTATAACCAGGATCTAACATGGTGAGGAGGGCACACAACATTGCCTGCTTACAACCGCAATAAATATTAATATATGTTCCCCTGGGATAAGGGAGCTCAGTTTCTCCCAAGGTTGCCGTCCTTTCCGTTCATTTACCCTTTAGGGCCTTTTCTTAGCAATTTTCTATGTTTGACGTGCGTTCCAGTCGGTTTTTTCGTATCGGTATCGTGATTTGCCCGCTCTGTGGGGTACTCGTCAGGCTTGTTTCGTATTCGACTCCTGTGCGTCGTTCGGATAGTTCCATCCTTAGCCGTAGATTCTTATAGGTGCTGCGATTCTAATTTTCCATGGAGGTTCTATGGATTTATTGTGAGGTCGTCTACATTTTGTGGACTTATATCCCATTAAGGTTAGTTTTGTATTTTTTATTTTATTTTTTAATTCGTTGAAGACCTCCTTCCTCATTGGGGAGTCCCGACGAGGTTTACTGTTTCCTTATAGTGTGCTTGTCTGAGGGCTAGGGACGAAACGAGCATATTAATTCCATAACCTTGTTTCTTCTTCATTTTAATACATTGCTGTTTTTTTACTTTATGGTGAGGGAAGCGCATGAAGCCGCATGCCGCTTGCTGGCCGCCGCTGACATGTTATAACCAGGATCTAACATGGTGAGGAGGGCACACAACATTGCCTGCTTACAACCGCAATAAATGTGATTTTTTCGTTTTTTTTTTCTTTGTGACTTTTATCGTTTAGGTCACATGTTGTTCCGTGGAGGCCGCTCGGTAAGTCTCAAGTGGATTTGTTGATATAGTACTTTTTTACTTATGTGTCCACCCCGGACTTGGATTGATCCAGACTTGTTTAAGGCGTAATACGAAACTCGCACAAGGTTAGGCTGAACATTTACTGTATGCTGTCGGCTCGTTGAATCATAATATCGCAGAACTACCAGTTGTAGGAGTCGCAAACATTTTATAACAACTTTTTTAAAGGATGGTTAAAAAATTGGGAACTTTGCCAAAACATACTATTAAGTTTGCAATCTCACTAAATAGAAGTACAAGTACCTTAAAAATGAGGATTTTCAAAGCGAATTATTACGAAAAAGCATGAACCTCGTCAAGAGTTCTGTGCGGAACACCAAAAGAGCATTTATCACCATGCTTCCCACAACATCAAAGGCTAATTTAATTTCGTTGACGGTGTTGGGATTTTTAAAAAGCTCTGAATGTTTTATGAGAGTGGTTCAAAAGGCCTACCACTCCATCGGGAAGGTTCTTGCTCCGCTACGTCTTTGGAGTCTTTGCGTCGTCGTGCGATGCTAATGCTGACATCGCATGCTACATCGCGTCCGTCCTTGCTCCGCTCACTGTAATAGCCGGTAGTGATGGCAGTCATGTTCTGACAGGTTGCAACAGATTTGGTTTGAAACAGTTTTCCAACCCGCGCCTTTCCATAACTGGTGGTTATACTCTAGTAGCAAGCAACTGAGATGTTTCTCAAAAGCAAATGACGAAGTTGTATGCAGCATGCTTGACGCGTTCTTTTAATCGGCTTTGGACGATTTCTTTGCATCTCATGAGGGAACAAGGTGGAGCTCTATAAGAAAATAAACGCATAGCTCGTCAAACGTTGTTTCGGAGAATATAGAACTTTTGCACTAACACATGTCAGACCCTCTCTACCCATTGCCGAAAACCTGTTCTTAAAAGATACTCAGGAATTTGCGGAATACACTTTCCAGTAATCCCTTAAATATATGCTCAGCACCTCGAGATATGCTAACGGAGCTGTACAGTTTGGAAACACAGAAACTTCTCTGCACCGTCGAGAACAGAGAATTTTATAATTTCAAGAAAACTTCAGACAACACTCTTGACCACAGAATGCGGCAAATGAGACTGAATACTCATGGAAAAAGGTATAGATAGCTGTGAAACAGCAATTGCCAGACAAAAGCTCAGAGCAGAAACCTAACCGCAGACATCCATATGCCTTTACCAACCACTGTGTTGTGAATGAGTAAGCTCGGTACGTGCGTACTTCCTGCCACGTAATACAAAAAACTATACGCCAAAATTGAAAAGATGAACAATGAGGAAAGGATCTCCTCACTTCCTAGATAAACCACATTGTTCAGCACTCCGAATGCCTTCTCCTTCAGTCAACGAAGCAATTCTTGAGCAAAATTGATTAGAAACCGCTACCAAGGTTGTTTCGGAACCTCACTTCTTCAAGAATTGAGCCTAAGCCGGTAGTCTTTTTCGAGGCGTATCTTATTTTGTTTTGTCGAACATGTATAGGTGCTAACGATAAATGATAAAAGGAGGATAGATAACGGGATTGATCAATGCCTAGTGGGATGCGATACGCGTCACTTCTATGGGATATTGCGTAGGCGATTTGAATGCATATTCCTTCAGTACAGTAACTTCCGATGGTCATCCGACAAACAAATCTGTGTTTTACTCCTCCCGGACAACTTTGTGGAGTGAAGGCTTGGCTCCGAGAGCTCAATCAGAAACGATTGATACTGTTGTTTATTGATATCCTTAACTGCAGTGGTACACTGTTGTTGTGTTGCTGCTGTTGATATAGTAACTTTCGTGAAAATGACACTTGGTGTTATTAAAAGTAACAGTTTAACCAAGATTCATCCTCCAGCCGGAGACCTTCGCTACAGAAGAGAACTACCCATATCGATTACCCAGTGTGGGAAGTCGATGCAGTCCGCTATAATCGCTCCTAACTGTTTCATTCGCCTATGGTAATTGGCACTAATCCACTTTCTTAACGGATAACAAACGTTGAGTAGGGATAGGAAAGTGCATGCCGTGAGACACAACACGGCGCACATAGAGCTAAGAAGAGGTAGACCCATGGAATCAGTAACACAGAGCGGCTCTAGCGGCAACTTGACTCTAGGCACCTTCACTCCTTGTGCACAAACGGTGAGCCTCAGGAAAAAATCGACATCTTCGACAGACACTGAGCCTCTGATCGATTTTGGTCACACGACGAAAAGTCATTTCGGCAGAACGGAGGAATCCCACTCCTCCTGATACTATGTTGGACAGAATTTTTTTCCACGCAGGGCCCCGCTATCTGGGAATTTTCCGCCATTTTCATTTCGCACCTTGTAATTTTGGCTCCAGTGCTATGAGGTTTGTTGAATCGACAGGTATGAGCTTGACGTGGTATGAACAGAAAACAGACACGTCAAGCAGGACGAAAAACTACGAAGTTGACATATCTGTCACCTCTTACCTGTCTTCACTTTACGATCGCAGAGCTGCTCCAGCGGTGTTTAAACAGTGTGTGTGTTTAAACAGATAGAATTCAGGCTAGAGTTACTTTGTTAAATAAACTATGATGGGGAGCTAGTACGGAGAGTCTTCTAAATGCTTTAGTTGCTGAATAATTCTCCTCTAAATAACCTGATAGGTGATAAGGTACGTTACTATTGAGGAGGCATTAAAGTCCCCCTTCCCTAGATAGAAAAAGCCGGAAATGGATTTCGAATTTATGCCGCCCATCTCCTATTCAATATCGATTCATGGGGATCGATCTTCAAAAACGATCTACAGGATCGTGACCTCGTTTACCCTCTGGAAGTTCCCAGGCATGTAGAACACGTCTGGGTATTTTCCGCTATTTTCGCGTCTCGTAATTTCACCCCCCCCCCCGAATCCCCCTATTTTTCCCCTTCTATTTTATGACTCGGCTCGTTCGATGTATGACTTATCGCTTAGCGCGTTATTATATGGCATGACAGACAGGTAGATGATGGTCGGAAATATTGAAAAAAAAATCAAAACAGAAAGCTGAGTTTTGAGAATGTTTATAACACTAATCCCGGCAAATTCACTCAGATGTGTTCACCTTTCAATGACTACATTAATGATTATACATACAGTTCTGCCAACAAACTCGTTGTAATTGTTTCTCAGCCGTGAATATCATTCAAAGTGTTGCAAGGCATTTTCAATCCCACATTGTCGCCTCTACTCGAAAATGTGGCCCGCATCGAGAGGTAGGAACGGGTGGGCGTGCCAGTGAGAAGTCATGTACGATATGTACACTGGAGCTGGCGCGTGTTGGGTCTGAGCCTTGATTGGTTGTGATTGGCTAGCACGCTCCCGCCTCCCAAATCCGCTTCCCACATTAGCGACATCAATCTCACATCGCTGCGTCAGGAGGAAGCATGGCACAGGTACAGATAGTAGACAAACCCTATTTCACCCTCATAGCGTCTAAATTGTTTGTCAAATAAAACTATTTAAAACGTTAAGCAGGAATTCATATGTCAACATCTGAGTTGTCTTGTAGAGGAACATCTGAGTTTACACCAATAAGTTTAAAGCTGCCAACTATGGAAGAGATACAGAGTTAGCTTTCTTTAGACGACTACACCAGACTATCCTTATCATCCTAGAGTTGGTTTCAAACTTAACACGCTGACGATCGCGCGATTTTCGCGTGTCTAGCAGGTGGGACCAAATGATACTTTGCAACGTCGAGGATTGTTTGTTTATAGAAGCTACCATTTGTCGAAAATCTCAGTAAATGAAAATTAGTTTTGTTTACAACGCTTTTTAGAACTTCTAAAGATGAAGTACACATAGTATAAAAAGTTGCCTCGAAAAGTTTGAATCCAACTGGAAGAATAAGTGACAAGACAGAGATACAACTTCATGTCACATGGTCCTATTCAGCCGAAAGGGTGTGCCATGGCGTCATATCACATCAAAGGGCTACATTTGAACCTGACGTATCCCTTCCATAACCAAATTTGCGAAGCGTACTGAGACATTTTCTCCTTCTTCAAAAATTCGCTAAGTGTCCATATCTTTGCGTACATCTAAGGAAATATTCTACGCTCCTCATCAAAACATGTAACGCCAATGCATCCGTAATGATTAATCATAAGAATCTCACCTAAAGGGCGTCCGTTGCTGCAGGAGCGGCAGCGGTAGGCATGAGCCTTCGGGAAGCTTCGGCTCATATGTTACTAAACAGACAAGAATAACATTCTCCGCATATGTAAAACTCGCTATGGTAGCCGATAGAAGCTGTTTCACTGCTGATTTGTCATGACCTTTTTCATCCACTATCTTTTAGTCGCAGTCCGCGACGTAACCTGGCACTCACGACCAAATGAGGTCTTTTCGGTACAATGGGAGCCAATTACCACCCAGACCATGCATTCTGGAGCGCAGCATTTGTGTTGCAGCACATCAGTTAGGTTCTTTTTGAATATTTTAGATCCCAAGAAACGGTAGGCAAAAAACCCTTGCTATCAAAAGGCTCTCGGTCAACGAACAAGATTTATTGCAACAATTAACACAAAACAGGAACACGCGAAAATGATGACGATGCCAACTGGGCGAGGATATGAGAGGCGGCCACAATGGGTACTGGTACTGCCGGCCTGAGTGTGAGCGGGATGAATGGAACGCGAATCGACGATGCGGCTGGTAACGGACGTCCTCGTGCTAGCTGCAGAAGCGAACAGACGACGTGGCGTGCGGGTGGCGTACTGCCGGCACAGGTGGACGAGAACTGCTGACGACGATTTCGCAATGAGGTGGACCCAGCTCAAGGACGCAACGACGGCTGATGATGGAGCGGCGACGGATGGAGCGGCGACGTGGGAGTGGGCACGAGCCTAAACTACACAAACCCCTAGCTGCACTGACGCAGTGCCAGAAAGGGACACTGAACGCACCACGCCCGGCAACTACCTCGGGCGCGGTGGCAGCAGCTACCAGGACCTCTCCCTAACCACAAGGGACCGAGGAGTTCGCTACGCGAGATGCTAGCGAGGCACACCACGTCCGGCAACGACCTCGGACGTGGTGTCAACAATGACCGGGGTCTTTCCCCCCCCCCCCCCAACTGCAACGGATACTGCCACAATCAGAAAAACGGGCGACCGAGACCCAGGAAAAACAGAGACGAAGGCCAGAAGAACGCCCGAGAAGCAGGAGACAAACGGCGGCCAGCAGAACAAGCGGCCGGGACACAGGAGACGGCGGCGGCCAGAAGAACCAACGGCCCGCCACAGGAGAGGACGAAGACTGACTGCTCTCCCCTTTTCCAGAACCTTCTCGGCGTTCGCGCGCCGCGGCTCCCGCCGTCCGCGATTGCGGACAGCGCGCCGCCATTGACGCGCAAACTCGATTCACCTAGTCTCCCTTAATCCTAACTTGTTGTCTCTCTCTTATCCTAACTTGCCTCCCCCGAGGGTTAAGTCCGTACCACTCGGACTTACCACTCGGATCGGGTCGCGGACATAGAGGGTTTTACGGGCTAGGAGCACCAGTACTCCACTGCTTAGTTTTCTGCAGCCTCACTACCCTTAGTAGCCCTATAACAACGACACGCGACAACTATCGACATGGCATAAAACGAGCGAGAATTCCGCTCACATGTGACCTGCAATGGTAAGACCTCTATTTCAAGACCTCTCTACGTCCACACGAAAAACTGTATGACAGACACAACGAGATGCAACATGACGTATGTGTTAGTACTTTGTTAACACACGGCACAGGAGATTCACACACGGCAAGGCTCAGCGATTCCTCGGTCGCGGTTCCATCTTGCCTTTCCTCCATCAGCGCCAACTCTCACACGGACAGTGTGATTACACTCGGCTTCCACCTGATCGTTGCGACAGGCTCGCGGAGCTAGTCCAGCTCCGGTACCTCGACAATGCAGCGATCCACCGAAACGTTGCATCTCCACTTGGACGTCCGACTCATGCGTGGCCCTAGAAGAGCGTTTTCTACACTGGTGCTGTACGCAATCTTCACACCTAACAGCTAGCTCACGCACACTCTCACTCCTAAGCCGAATCTCGGTCTCTTAGGGTGGGGACGTTCCTTCTTACCAGCGCTTACACTTGAGCGCACTTGTAACGTGCCTACGCGCACCTTCACTGGCGCTTCACTCACTGGCACAACCTGGCTTCTACGGCCGCTTGATGGCCGCTTTTTCCGCTTCTTTCCGGACAGCTTCTTCGTCGGTCGAGACAACATGTCTGACGGCAACTCCTTTACCGGCACCTCTGAGTGGTCAACTGGGGCTTCAGCCCAGTTTCCGACCGGCTCGCCGACTCGCAATACCATGGCTTGCTCCGTGGTATTTGCCACTAGGACCTCTGCGGTCCCATCCCTCTCCACTCGACACACTCCTGTATGAATCAGATCCTTTCCTGATTCCAGTAGGCATTCGCTACTGCTCACGCCTCCGGCCAGCTTGACCCGTGACACAGCTCCTGGAGCCAGGTACGCACGACGAGTTATCCGCGCTACCCTCGGGGATTCCCTCACCCCTTCTTTCTCCTCTGTGCCTGCAGGTTGCGGCTTCGCCACTGACAGCGACTCTCGCACTTGGCTGGGCGCTTGATTGGGTGTACCGAGAATTGAATCGCCTTCTCGCACTAATCGATAACCAAGAAGTGGGAGTACATTTGTACCCAGGATCACGACATCGTCATCGACTTTGGATACATGCACACGTGCCTTGATATACTTCCCTTGGGCCGCTAGTTCCTTCAGCTGCACCTCCACGAGTGCGGTGAACTGCATTACAGATCCCGAAGCGTTGTGAATCTGCTTCGACTTGTCCATGGGAAACTCCGGCACAATACGGTCGATATCGTATCCATCGTCTTGGGCTGACAACAGAATCTTCGCGGGCAGAATGGAGATCTCCGAGCCAGTGTCCAGTAGTCCCACCCAGCTCCTGCCGAATAACTCCACCATTGTCGTCATTCGGGTTCCAAACGCGGGGCTTCTCCGACACTTCTGCCTTGTCTTCCCTTTCAGAGCCTTTGCTTGACACGCGGTACTTCTCAATCTCGCTGATAGAGACACCGCTCCCGGCTTGCTTTTGGGACTCCGTGACGGTGTTATCCTGTTACAGTTCTTAGCAACATGCCCCTTTTCACGACACTTAAAGCATACTGGCTCTGCTTTGCTGTCAGTGGGCATTTCCGTTGCTCTTTCCGGCCTTGAGAACTGACCAGACTCTTCCGCCTTGCGGCTCTCTGAACTTCTGGAGCCTCCCTTACGCGCGACTGAAGCTGTCCCTGTCTTCGACGAACAGGGCGTCTCCTCTTCCATGCGTCTCTGCGCACTAGACCCTTTGCGCTCCATGGAAGTTCTGTCGGAGGTTACACTACTTAGAGTGATATTCCGGCGTTCTATACGCTCCGCGGTCTCTTTCAACCGCTCATACGCGTTTCCGGCACTTTCCAGTGCCTCCGTCAGGAAATAGGAATCCTTCCAGTGGACAATCTGCTCGTACAGCAGATGGGCTCTTTCAGTCGCCAGCGCGGCCTCATCCATTTCTGGATACGCGCGTCTTGTGAGCCTTTCCAGCTCAACACAAAATTCAGCGACTGTCTGTCCTTCCGTCTTCACGAGCTTCTTCAGCTCGCCTAGGGCCAGAACTTTCTCAGTGAAGCGTTCTGCCCTGCACGCCTTTTCCATGGCGTTGACCAGGGTAGCATAATCAGCTTCCCGCACTTCGCGCGACAGCGCTTCGTACCGACTCAGTGCCCTTCCTACCAGCTTGGATCGGAATAGAGCACACAGTTCGCCATCACACCAACTGCTACGTGGGTATTTTAACTCGAAGGCCTCCCTAAAACTTCTGAACGAATAGCCTTTATCCGTTCCGGAGTATGGCTTGACATCCGGCAAGGCTATGTATTTTAAGTAGGGTGCCAGTTGGTCTTGGCTTCTCGAGCCACTCGGTGGTTCCCCAGGGTGGCACTCCTCTCTCCTCCCTGTCTCACTCGCTTCGCTCACAGAAGACGAGAAGGTCTCACCTGTTGGGCTCATCCTCCAGCCACGGTGCCACGATTGCGTCGACGGAAATTGCCTCGTCGAATCCATCGCCTCGGCCCGACTGCTGCAGCCTCCCTGCAACGGCTGGTTTTGGCCTCCTAGTCCACCACGTAACAAGCTCAGAGCCTCACGGCCTCCACTGCGACGACACCTTAACTCACCGGGAGTACCGCCTTGCGTCGCCTCCTCGACCGGGCCGGCTGTCGTCCTTCCTCGGAGCTCCTCGAGTTCGCGGGCCTGCTCTTGGTACTTCTGTCGAAGTACCCGCAGCTCCTCAAGCTCAGCCTCACGACGCCTCAGCTCCTCCTGCAAGATAGAGTTTGAGCGGACCATCTCAAACAACTTGCAAGGCAACTCCTCGAGCTGCCACTTTTTCTCCGCCGCCAAGGTGGCGAAAGCCTCCTCCCTCTGCAGCATGGCGTCCAGCCTTTCCACGAACTCCTCACGTCCGTGACAGTCTACGCTGGACAGCACGACGTCGACCCACTTGGTCAGCACCAGCCCCTTCTTGCACTCCGCCCGCAGGCTCGGCAAGAACTTCAGGGCCTCCTCGGTGCCTCGACGTCCAGCGGCTTCAATGGCTTCCCGCTCAGGGTTCCCACTTCGCCACCGCTTGCTTACCTCCGCCCTGACAAGGGTTTCGGTATCTTTAATCGACTTCTCCAGTCGATCACATACCTGCATCACTCCGGATGCCTCATCGCTGCCTCCACATAAACGCTGGAACTCGTCCTCCAGATTGCTCATCTGCGACATGTTCCTCGTGGACTCACCAGTCGGCAGCTCTGCAACAGGAAAACCGTGACTGGCGGCTCGTCCAGCGTCACCATGACTGGTAACGCTCATGACTACACTACACGGGTGACCGGTACTCACTACGGCTTATCCAAAAAAAAATTTGGGCAGCGGTTCCCTTACTGGAACAGTTTTCGCTGCCTCTAGGATTGAATGCTACCACTAGCCGGAGATAGTGGCAACCTTCCCACCTTCCGAGGACCACCACCCTGTAGTAGCCGAGTAGCAGAACCGTGAGGCCCGCCGCTACTCGCTACTACAGCCTGCTACCTCGAGCGCGAACTCGAGGCACCCGCAGTAATGTAGTCACGACAAAAAAAAATCGAGAGCGCGAACGCACGAACGAACGAAGCAATAAACTTGCCCGTTCACCGAGTTATGACCCACTTTTGGATTACTTGGGATCCCGGTTCGGCCCCCAAGTTAGGTTCTTTTTGAATATTTTAGATCCCAAGAAACGGTAGGCAAAAAACCCTTGCTATCAAAAGGCTCTCGGTCAACGAACAAGATTTATTGCAACAATTAACACAAAACAGGAACACGCGAAAATGATGACGATGCCAACTGGGCGAGGATATGAGAGGCGGCCACAATGGGTACTGGTACTGCCGGCCTGAGTGTGAGCGGGATGAATGGAACGCGAATCGACGATGCGGCTGGTAACGGACGTCCTCGTGCTAGCTGCAGAAGCGAACAGACGACGTGGCGTGCGGGTGGCGTACTGCCGGCACAGGTGGACGAGAACTGCTGACGACGATTTCGCAATGAGGTGGACCCAGCTCAAGGACGCAACGACGGCTGATGATGGAGCGGCGACGGATGGAGCGGCGACGTGGGAGTGGGCACGAGCCTAAACTACACAAACCCCTAGCTGCACTGACGCAGTGCCAGAAAGGGACACTGAACGCACCACGCCCGGCAACTACCTCGGGCGCGGTGGCAGCAGCTACCAGGACCTCTCCCTAACCACAAGGGACCGAGGAGTTCGCTACGCGAGATGCTAGCGAGGCACACCACGTCCGGCAACGACCTCGGACGTGGTGTCAACAATGACCGGGGTCTTTCCCCCCCCCCCCCCCCAACTGCAACGGATGCTGCCACAATCAGAAAAACGGGCGACCGAGACCCAGGAAAAACAGAGACGACGGCCAGAAGAACGGCCGAGAAGCAGGAGACAAACGGCGGCCAGCAGAACAAGCGGCCGGGACACAGGAGACGGCGGCGGCCAGAAGAACCAACGGCCCGCCACAGGAGAGGACGAAGACTGACTGCTCTCCCCTTTTCCAGAACCTTCTCGGCGTTCGCGCGCCGCGGCTCCCGCCGCGCCGCCATTGACGCGCAAACTCGATTCACCTAGTCTCCCTTAATCCTAACTTGTTGTCTCTCTCTTATCCTAACTCATCCCAGTAACCTGAGTGAAATGGCTGCAAGCGAAAACTATAGGGCCAACCACCTCGCAAGTCTAGTACTTCTCCAAAGGCTATAGTTCTAATTAGAATAGCTGTTTTGGCTCCAGTGCTATGAGGTTTGTTGAATCGACAGGTATGAGCTTGACGTGGTATGAACAGAAAACAGACACGTCAAGCAGGACGAAAAACTACGAAGTTGACATATCTGTCACCTCTTACCTGTCTTCACTTTACGATCGCAGAGCTGCTCCAGCGGTGTTTAAACAGTGTGTGTGTTTAAACAGATAGAATTCAGGCTAGAGTTACTTTGTTAAATAAACTATGATGGGGAGCTAGTACGGAGAGTCTTCTAAATGCTTTAGTTGCTGAATAATTCTCCTCTAAATAACCTGATAGGTGATAAGGTACGTTACTATTGAGGAGGCATTAAAGTCCCCCTTCCCTAGATAGAAAAAGCCGGAAATGGATTTCGAATTTATGCCGCCCATCTCCTATTCAAAACTTTCTTTTCAATACACTATCGGCTTATTGGCATCCGTTTTCCTTCAGAAATAAAGCGCGTGGCGCACTCCAAAAGTGTGATTGACAACGTGACTGCTCTTCAGAGGTCTTTCCTTTTAAGCTGAACTCATACAGAAGAAGATATGTCCAAATCCTTCCGATATGACCGGTAACGCGTACAGCTGCGTATAGCAGTTCACATGGTCCCCTATAGATTGCAAAATATGATCGGATACCACTACTTCGAAGAAGTACCGTAACACGCTTACCTACTTGGTAATCGTTTTCTGAGACACCAACAACGCAGGTGTGCTTCTAACGCATACACAGGTCTCTGCAAACGTCTCCATTCGGACAAGCTCGAGGGGCGCCATCATCGACATCTAAAGCAATTCATGAGCATAGAGAAGCACCCACTTGGTTGCAGCCAAAATTGCATCTATAACACTAAAACGGGAAAAAATATGGAGCGCCGATAACTCCGAATAGCAATCAATATCGCTACCAAATCGATATTAAAACGACTGACATATCCGGTGAAAACATGAGCACACGTATAAGCGACATAACCTAAGCTTCATTAAGAAATTTCTACCGAGAATAAATTGAGTCACTTACCTTCATCACATAACATGCCAGCATAACCAGATGAGCACCTATACGGACTGCTTGGAAGAATCCCGTGCTTCCCAGAGTGACTCGTGACACGTCTCCGCGACGCAGTCACTATATTGACATTGCAGTATTACGTAGGCTTGTCCGTCGTAAGGCCCCGTTTATACATCGTCGAGGCGCGACGCGGTGGCCACGCAATGAGGCCAAATTGATCGATCGCGTCGCACAATCAATATGGCCACTATGCGTGGCGTCGCATCGCGCCGCGACGAGGTATAAACGGGGCCTAAGTGATAGCAATTGGGGCCTGAAATACAGATTACAGCAGAATAACAATTATTATGGCTAAATACCTGTAATAAGGTAACATCAACGAACACTCACCTAGAGTACGAATTCACAAAGATACAAGATTGATCCAACTACACAAGAAGACTAAAAACTTACACTCATCGTTAAACGTACACAAGCAAAAAACTGAGGGGAAGTTGTCCTAGTACCACAGCTCGGTTGGTCCCCAAACGAATGACGTGTTAGAGACCTCTAACGCGCTCTAACACGTCATTCGTTTGGGGACCAACCGAGGACAGGACAAAGTCAATTGAAGATATCGCTAGATTGTTCAGTTCCTAGCGTTCAAAGTTGGCGCTATCCGTAAGCCAGAGAATACATAGCTATCGCAGTACTGAGTGGTTAGTGATCCGGTTCGATAGTGTTGTCAGGTTGATAATTACGGAGATTGGACATAAGTGATTATAGGAACACAACACCCTAACCTAACATACGAGAGGTAGCATTATACAATCTCCTTGTCTGAAGGGACAAACAGCATGCTTAAATTAGTTTTTCTAGCGATTATCGTTCCTCAAAGTTGATTATAGCGCTCTGTGCACTCTTAAGAATATTGATACGATTTGCGTCCAAGTCAGTTTTATCTGTTTTCGCATATCTGTCGCCCATCTCGTTCTTTCAGGTGCAACAACCACCAGCTTTGAGGAGGTGAAGATCGATTGGGAGTTTGTTGAGCGGTTGATGCCCCATGAAGTGATACTCGAAGAGCGCAGAAGCCAGCTCCGAACCCCCCGCCCCCCCCCCCCTGGGCGATGTGAGCAGTTTCCACACGAGCAGCTTGGCTGCACCACACCCTGGAGTCCCTTCCCTTGCCTGCTCCGAACCCCTCCCACCCTTGAGCGACAAGAGGTTCGCTCGTGTAATGCTTGCATTGAAGGATTTCGCGCCCCATCGCCAACGCCGTGTTGGCCTGTTTGAATTTTTACCTTTCGCGCCCGAACAACTCGTCCGAAAACTCGTCCGCAGTTTTTTGCTTGTGTGCGTTTAACGGCGAGTAAAACTTACCTCCACTCGAAATAATGGGAAACTACGAACAAAAATATCTGTGTACAGAGAGTCTTTGGATACTATTCGCAGTCCGTATGGAAACGGAAAAATAAAGAATGACTAAGACGGTCGGTTTTATAAGGGAACGTGACGGCCGTTCACCTAAGCGATTAGAGGTGAACCACGTCCACAAGCAAAGTACACAGTGGTAGACGACCCATGAGAAAGTATTCCTAGGGAACAAATACTGCACCTCAACGAGGATGTTCATCCGGTAGAAAAGGAGAAAATCAAAGGGTGCCATAACACCGTCACGTAGTCATCGATGTCGTCAATTCTCAGAGAGACTCCACGATCTTTGCGCAGACCATTCCGTCAGAGCATGTCATCACTCAGAAGCACAACCAAAGAGCACAATACGAAGCCCCATCCAGCAAAATATTCATGTAGTGACACTGCTCGAGAGCAAAATATCACCCGCAAAACCAGGTAGCAAGGAAGGTTATCTGAACTTGATGGAAGGAGAGACGCTTAATTTGAATCTCAAGGAACCCATCAACACTGAGACAGAAACGTTTGTTAATCAGCCGCTCTTCGATGGTGCCTCATAGGAAGAGCGATTGCGGTTTGAGAATGAAACCTAGCGAGAGGAACATGGAACAACCGATTCTGTGCTTAATTGTGCATACATGTAATCATGGAGTCGATACGGCACTGGAAGATCGAACGTCTACGTAGTTAGATTAAGCGCTAAGTTGTGAGATCTACCATTTTTATTACACGACTATGTTCGTGCGCTAGATTACAACAGAAGTCCAACGCAATGTAATACACCATGAAGTCCAATGAATAAGGGTTCACACCACCTGAAGCGTCCTTCTCTAGGGACTATATGCTCACAAAGGATTTTTTTTTGAAAGCGTTATAGTTCGATACGCAATTGCCGGAGTTAGGAGTGTTCTCCCTAAACTAGGATTGTGCCTCCATTTAATTTGAAAATATGTGCAGATAAACGATGATAAAGTGGTCAGTACCGTAATGTCAGAGATCAAAGATGCGGTCACACGCGTTCGAATCACGACTGGACATATTGTACGGTGGACGACCTGTCATAGTCATGACAAAGTATAGCTGTGTTGTTTTGAGATCACTTGCGTTCAGTCGTTTCGTTAACTACCGCAACGGTTAAGAAAAGCAGAACAAACCGTTGAAAATAGCTGGCATCGCGTGCTAATAAATCGGTGTAGGGTGCTTGTAGCAGGCAAAAATGTGCAAAAGTAGTGGGGAAAAGTGAAATCGACGAATATAGCAGAGCGAAGCTATGAAAACTGCTTAGCAGCCTTCGGCTTACATTTCACCTTCTCTTGAAGCGATAGCCACCTAATGGACAATGGATCCCTACATATCAAGGCTCCTAAGTATGACTAACTGCCCATACTCATGCTCCGGGAGATATGGCTGCATTCTCTTCAACTAATTGCGTAAAAATTGAAACAACCCGCAGGACGCTCTACAAATTCGTCAGTTTGAATGTCTTCACAAAAGTCCATGTAGGCGGAGATAGCTTCCTGGAATGGGTTGGCAGATACGCACCACTCCTATCACCATCCACCTTGTGTCTGAAGCTGTCGGTACCGCTGCCAAAGCCGTCTTCGTCACCGAATCAGCCAGACTACTGGAGAAGGCTGTCTCTACCACTAAATACACTGTCGCCACCAGTGCCAAAACCACCGTTATCTCCACCACCGAAACCACTGTTACCGAAACCGGTCCCTCCAAAAGATCGGCCTGCAGTAAAATTAAAGGAGTACTTACGCAAACAAGGGTGGCAGGAATGTGCCAAATTTCTCCATGTAAGCGCACTAAAACAGGCCAATAGTAGAACACTAACTTTGATTCCCATTTGAACTGTTTTCACCATATTCTGAAGGGAGAAAGTATGTCATCCTGCAAACTGTTAAGGGATGCGCTAAAACACACTGTGCGGGTTTCCAGAAGTGGTATAATTCTGCAAGAACTGTTCTTCTCCTACATAATTATAAAACAGTTGTAGATCTCACTACCTTCGTTGAAAGCACAGGAATCTATTAAGTGATTAAAAAACAAATTCAATCATCCACATTTTGCTTGCCTATATATTAGGTTGTAACGAAATAAATGGCACTGAACCACTGTAAATTTAAACAGTTAATATCTCGGCTTGTAGGCAAGTTTGTTAATCGAAATAAAAACCTTCTGATTCTACACATCTTTGCCAACGTGACACAAGCTTTTTTATCCCAGTAGCATAAAAATCAGAAGTTCTGGAATTGACGAAATCTTCGAGGGCACTTTCGGCATCCTGTTGGTTTTTGAATATTTTCCCTACCAAGAAGTCGCCAAGATGCTTGAAGAAATGGTAGTCTGTTGGGGAGAGGTCGGGAGAAAACGGAGGATGTGGTAGAGTTTCAATGCTCAGCTCATTCAATTTCTGCAACGTCATTCGTGCTACATGGGGGCGAGCATTGCCGTGCAGAAGGAGAACTCGCCTTTTTACCAAGGCCGGCCGGATATCCTTCAACTTTTTCATCATTTCTTCAATTTCAATGCAGTACTTCTCTGCCGTGATGGATTGACCGGGAGGGAGGAAGCTGTGGTGAATAATTCCCAGCGAACACCACCATACTGTCACCATTACTTTCTTTTGGTGCAATTCCGGCTTCGCAAAAACCTTGGGGCTCTCATCGCTGTCCACCCACTGTGCCGATCGTCGCCTGTTGTCGTACATTATCCATTTCTCGTCACAGGTTACGATGCGATCAAGGAATGGGTCCGTTTCGTTCCGTAGAAGCAGTGCGGACGAGATCTCATATCGTCGGTTTCTTTGCTCCTCAGACAGCTCGTGAGGCACCCATCTTTCCAGCTTTTTGGTCTTTCCAATTTCCTTCAGATGCCGGGCAGCTGTGTTGTGACTGACGCCAAGAACCTTCGCTATCTCCCTGGTAACTTTGTGTGGATCCTCCTCTACCACATCTCTCAGCTTGTCCTCATCAACATCACTATGCCTCCCACGACCTTCATGTTCTTCCAAGCTCTCATCTCCATTCCGGAACTTCTGATACCAACGATACGCCGTCCGAATTGTGGAACATCCTTGACCGAATGCGGCGTTGATCTTCTCGTCCGCCTCCTTAGCTGTAGTGCCCAGCTTGAATTCATACAAGTAAATGCCTCGGATTACCCTTTTGTCCATCTGCAAAAAAGTCAATAAAACTCTAAAGTTTTCCCACTTTTACATAGAAAATTTGGTACTCTCCGGTAGAGCAAAGTTTGCGCTTCTAAATGATATGTCACATGTTACGGTTTGTTCTTGATCAAACGCGTAAAGACGCGCCAAAAAATGGCGCGAGCCAGTGCCATTTAATTTGTTACAACCTAATATAAAGCATATGTCAGATCTGTGGTGCCGTAGCACTCAATGTCAGAACGCAGAAAACAAAAGCGGCAGAGCAACCGAACTTCACCTTCAAATCTTGACGAAAGTACATCAGTACGGCTTCTGGAAATGCCAAATTCATTCAACGATCAACAAGTGCTCTACATATTTATTGACAAATATTACATGTGAAGTGGTCAAAGCGCAATCTGCTCGCCAAATATCGAGACGATATGCCACGCGGTAGAGATAGTTCGGGCGGATAGACCACTCCAAATACCTGAAACTTGGGTAATTAAACCATTTATTGCTTGCAAAACCAGTCCACGGAACAGGAGAACATAACAGGCTAGCAACACTCTAAATGACGAAGTAAGAGAACAAAAGAGGCTATGCTAAAGCAGGAATGATGAACACAACAACCCTATACCCACAGGTAAAGCGGAAATAACTGCGGGAGAGTATCGATCAAGTAATGCACACAAGCACCTAAATAGGAGGAATGGACGCGAGTGAACAAAACCCAATGAGGATGAAACACTCGACGCGCCGTAGTCCCGGAGTAAAATGGTGACATATCACCGGGGCTCAGTCCCCTCTAAGGCGGGAGCGGGGCAGATACTCATGATAAAAGATTACGCGCTAGACAGGGAGTGCAGCGAACCCGGTCGATCGGGGCGCCGAAACCGTGATCACGCGCGATCAAGACGATTTGTCGTCACTCCGTCCCGAGTCAAATGGGGCCTTAACGCCTTGCGTTCCTCCTTGCCGTCAGACGAGCCAGTTCTCCCAACAGTTCGCGCAGCTCGTCCTCTTCTCGTTTGAATCTCATATGCGCCAACAGCTTCTTCTGCGGAATGTTGCACAGGGCTGTGAGATGACCACCATCGTCCGGAATAAGGTCCTCAAAGGTGGCCCCTTCTAGACGTTTGCAGTAGTAACAGTCATTATCTTTGTAAGGACATTTCTTCTTTTTCTGCTGGTCGTCTTGCTCGTCATTTGGCCACATAGCCGGACAGTATTCCAGGCGTTTGTAACACGCGCTCAAGTCTCGAATTGTGCTATTCCTTTCGTCTCCATTCGTCACGATCGGACGGGAGTAGGAGAAGTGTTTTCCTTCAGCTTCACAAAACGCGCACTTGAGTGTAGGGCACATCCCTTGTGATTGTATTTCCCTCTTCCTGAAGGGGAAATCTCTGAGGTATCGCCTCATCCTGTCGACCCAATTTTGGAGGTCTTCTACGCACCTTCTGAGCTCGATTTCTCTAGCTTCCTCCTGAGCTATCATTTCCTGTTCGATGACAGCCGCTTCGTCTTCCTCTTCATCTGCCACCGAGCGCTGATCGAGGTCGTCATCTACTTCGTCCTCATCTGACTCGTCAGAGACTAGTGCTGGTGGGGGAGCCTCCTCTTCTGGCTCTCTCACTTCCTCCACCATACGCTCCCAGTACACAGCGTCATTCAGGTCCAGTTCTACGCGCACGGGGTTGTCCACTGCCATAGCGACATCGACTGCTTCGGGCTGCTCGACCTTTTCGATACGATCCTTCTCCTCAATTTGTTGTTTAAGGCTCGCGAGTTCCATAGCCTGTGCTTCGATCTTTTCCAGCAGCTCGTGGAACCTCTGCTCCGATTTGTCCTTCTCGTTGGCGGTCAGAGTGTCGAAGGCTCTTCGGAAAAGCGCATTGACGTGCTCTGAATTCGAAGAACAAGGACCGATTCGAAGATCCTTCTCGGCAGTGTGCAGCTCCTTCTCCATCTGGAAGATGTCGGCGTTCAACTTCTGTGTCTGCTCGTCCATCAGATGAATTACGCGCTCGGCCTTTCCATCCAACTCCGATTGCGATATCGGTAGACCACGGGTAGCATTCCTGTACAACAGGTTGGTGACGACGTACCTGGTTCCCAAACGCGAAATCTCCTCCCTAGCTGAAAGGGCACCCTTCAAAAGCCTAATCGTATCCAGAACCTTAGAAGCAGGAGTAGCAAGCAGAAAGTTCTCATCAGATAACAAATGAGTCCACTGCGTGTGGTTAACCGAAGCAACGCGCATCTGCTGCTGAAGCTCGTTGTAGATCGTCTCCAAGTCGTCCTGAACCTGAGGCCACTGCCTCTGCCGATCGGTCAGAAGACGTGCCAGGTAACGAGCATCGTTGTCGACCGTTGACATGCTGCAATAATGATCTTTCATAAGTGGTTTCCTGCCGTTGTCGAGCTGCTTTCTGTTACGGACATATTTGTTAGAGCTTTTTTGATACTGAGTTTATCCAGGTCGTATAAGGCGAAATAAACCTTTTGAACCTTGTGACTCGTACAGGAATATGCAGTACCCTAAGCTAGCGAAGCATATGAGCATAATTGCGACTATTTTTGTGATGTAGAGCCAAGCTACAAGGATAGGCGACGACATCTTGTAGTTTTCTACGCGAGTCTCAATTGAGTAAAAGGCAGTATGACTTGGTTTTATGGCTTGAAACTTATGTATATGTTCTACTTCCCAGTCGAGATAAGCACTTTCCTTTATAAGCGAGCCAGTGCATATCCCGATCACTGTGGAGATGAGCCTAATTGAGAAAACCGACATGATGTTTCAGTCGCGAGACAGTTTCTTGTAGTCTATCTTCTTGAGTTGACGTAAGTTATAACGAGATGTCTTAGATTCAACCGCTGGACCACCGGCAATGTCGTCTTCTGTGACATCGGCCAAGTCAGACCGCTTTCTGAGGATTCGGATAGCCTTTCCTGAAGCTGCCGTGGTGTACTGGCGTTCGGTTTTGAAGTCGAATCGCCGTCGTCAAGCTCAGGAGGCACTAATAGATTTATGGGTCTTCTGATTTTCCTATGAGAGGGCAACAGAACAGATGCTTCTCTCACAATGCCTTCCTGATTCGACACTAGATCCTCAATGCGACCCATTTTCCACATGTAGCGAGGTTGAAGCGCATCACAAACCAGGACTACTTGTCCTTGTTTCGGGGCAATACGTGATCCGCGTTTGTTTCCAACCTCTCGCTGGTGTTTCTCTCTTAAGAACGTCAAACATTCAGACTGCCACTGCTGCCAGAACTTTTCTGTCAGCTTGTATGAGCTTTTTATAGCCAGTAGCACATGGGCTTTAGTCTGAGATGCTAGTCGTTCAGCGGGATTGACGTATTCGGGGTCCTCGACTTGGTCATCTTCCATCTCCAACGGAGATATTAGTTCGAACTCGTTCTGAAGGAAGTCTATCGGTCGAAGGACACGGTCTGAGTCGGACTCCGACTCTACATAGAGCAGAGGTTGCGTGTTCAGCATACTCTCTATCTCTATTAGAAGAGTTCCCAACTCTTCACGCGATGGTGTACATAGTCTTCCCCAGTGACTTGTGCATAGCCAGCTTTATGGATCTGATCAAGCGCTCGTATACTCCTCCTTGCCATGGTGCCTAGGGAGCAATATAAATCCAGTCAATTTGACGACCGTTTATCTTCTTTTTGATGCTGGGATCCTGTCGGACTTTCTGGAGATACTCTGAGAGGATAATATCTCCTAACGCGAACGTCGGTGCATTGTCGCTCGTTATTGACTGCGGTACACCTCCTCTTGAAAAAAAACCGTCGCAACATGTGCAAAAACGCTACGGTAGAAACGTCAGATACCAGATCCAAATGAACTAATCTGGTAACTAAGCACGTGGTGATACATCCGTAACTTTTTTCTACACCTTCACTTTTCACGGAGAGCGGTCCGAAATAGTCCAATCCTACGTGTTGAAATGGACGTGATCTTGTAATTCTAGCGCTGGTAAGTCTCCTTGTTCAGGATATTTGTAAGGCAGGTTGTTCATCTTCTGACACTGTGTGCAACGTCGCACAATAGCTGTCACCTCTGCTCGTAGTTTTGCTATCCAGTAGTGCTTTCGTACGCGACACATAGTCTGGCTGACGCTAGTATGAAGATCACGATGATATTCAGTGATTATCAGACGGGATAACCAAGTTTTTTGCAAGATGAGCATAGGGAACTTAGCGTAGTCACTAAGATTGCTCCTTCCTAGTCGACCACGACAGCGAATTATTCCGTCGTCGTCTGTGTAAGGATGAAGATAATGAAGCGCCTTTAGGATGGTGTGGTTAGCACGTGAAAGTTGATGCTGCCTCACAATGGCCTTACACGCTGCCCTAATCTCCTGTCCACTTAGCGACAGAGTCTCCACGTGAGATAAATCCTTGAACAGCGAGGATAGCACTATATTCTGTGTTTCCTTCTCATTCACTCGTTTCACCAGTACGTGAATGAAGCGCAGAACATAAGCTACAACTCTTTGAACGCTGCGAAATCCTGAAAATCGGATCTCGTGGAATATGTCGGCACATGTTGTCTTCGTTTGAGTACAGACAACTGCAACTGGATGCCCTTCATCAAAGTTATACTCGATATCTTGCAAGTTCTTCGATCCGTCCTCATTTTTCTGCAAGATTGTCGGTTTAAACGCGTTTATCCAATCTTGTGCTGGCTGGGCAAGAAACGCAGGTCCAGTCCACCAGAAATGGTCGAGCAACGGCTCCTTATCTAAGCCTATTGTGGCGCAATCAGCTGGGTTGTCGGCAGATGAAATGCGGCCGAATTGCACTGCATATCCGCTCTCTTCCAGGTGGCTGGCAATGCTTCGGATTTCAAAAACGCGGTTTCGAATGAAAGGGCTCACGTTCTGTCGCGATTCCGCCCTGATCCAGTTTAGCGCAATCTCCAAGTCACTGAGAATAATTACGCGATCAACTGTGATAACAGAAGAGATCTGCGATGCTACTGAATTTGTCAGTCGCATAGCTAATCTTAGTGCGTCCAAATCCATTTTTGGTATGGTAGTTTTTGTCTTCAGGCTGGATAATTCAGATTTAGCCATGAACAAGTGTGACGATGATGTGGATCAAAAATACGCGCAGGCCGCAAACGCGTCACAGCTGGCATCCGCACATGTAACAAGTCTTACAGTCGAGAATTTTGGCGATAGGAAGCGCGGTATAGTCTTCTGGAATCCATCCATATCCCGTAAAATGGCTTCCCACTCGCTTTTGCGATCTGCTTGAAGCGATGTATCCCATTCGAGGTGGCCTTTCCATAACGACTGCAAGAACAGTTTTGCCTTATGAACTAAAGGCAACATCCAACCCATGGGACCGTAAACTGAAGCAATGGCACTTGCTATGGAACGCTGGTGACCTTATTCTGCACTGTCGTTTTGCAGTTGACTAGCAAAAGATCTTCGTTTTTGTTCCATTTGATTCCCAGACCTTTAGGATGGTCCTCCTTTGATCTGTCCGCTTGTTGTATGGTCTCCATGACCTCCTTGTTGTTGGAAGCAAACTCGCGGAGGTTCATACTGAGCTCCTTGAAGATTGTTTTTGTTCTGGAATACACATGAAGTCCCTCTTCAGGCGTGTCCAGAGTAGGTATAAGGTTGTCGACGTAAAGGTTCTCTTTGATTTTTTTACTAGCTCGACATCATTTGGATACTGGTCCAAATGGTAGTGCGTAGTAGCTGCGAGAAGAAACGGAGACGGAAGTAAACCGAAGGTTACGCGTGTGAAACGATACACTTGCAAGTTCCTGGCGTAACCACAAACACCGGTTGGCATCTCTGTCCACCTCGTGTAAGCACACTTGTAAGAACGCTTTTTCCACGTCCGAAATCAACGCAACGCGCCCAATACGGAATCTCAGGAGAAGTCCGTACAGTTTCAGTAGCATTACTGGTCCTCTGTGAAGGGCGTCATTAAGTGAAGGACAGTTCTTAAAGTGGGCTGAAGCATCGAACACAATTCGAAGCTTAGTGGTGCTCTTCTGTGGCGTTAACACAGCTTGATGGGAAAGGTAATGGATCGTTCCTTCAGCCGTTGCCTCTTCATTCACCACCTCGATAATATTCAATCGTAGTTGTTCTTCGAATGTGTCATTGTACTTCTCCAAAAGTGCTTTATCCTTCTGAAGAGAGTTCCACACACTGATAAGTCGTCGTAATGCGATAGCTCTATTATCTGGAAGAGCCATGGGTATCGCTTTGCACGGTAGGCGGACGTAGTAACCATCCTCTTTCTTCTCCACCGTATTTAAGAACTCTTCCATCACTTTTTTGTCTTCTAACGTCTGGACATCTTGTTCTGACTTCATGAATTCTTCAGCACCGTCTTGCTCCATCATCCAGTACTTCTCCCATAGTGATTGTTCTTCCTTTACTTCCGATGAGTTTCTAATAGAGAACGCGCTTATGCTAGTCTCAAGAGACCATTCCTGAACTCCTTCATCCTTCCTCAACACTTGTGTGACCTGATGTGACCCCTGAACTCGCCCGGTTATTAAATGTCCTATACGCGTGGGTAACAAATATAAGCCAGACGGGCGACATATATGGGTCTGGTCATTTCGAATGAGCTGCCAAAGTTGATCACTTCCGAGAAGGATCGGCTTCGTAGCTGCGTGGTCTAGCATTAAGTTGACGTTGAGGTTCTGCGCCTTTATGAAGGCGACGTCTTCTTCCAGCACAGGAGGAGTTTTCAAAGTGCTCGTGAGGGTACCGTGGGTGAGGAGTTCCAAGGAACACGGTTCTCCGTTCTCATCCCACATCTCCAGTGGCACCTTACGACTTAGACATTCGTCCACGCGATCTGAACCGAAGGTTCGTACGCGCAGGAAGGTTGTGCCTAGTGTCGGTAGACACAATTCTTCCGCAAGCTTCTGATCAATGAAAGAACACTCCGCACCGGAATCCAGCAGTGCCGCTACTTTTTTTAGTCTACGCGTTGAGGGATCCATGACGGTAATCTCTCCTATTGGTAGAAAGGTTTCGCGCATGCAAACGATTCCTTCGCTCGAATGGAGTTGAGCGACAGTTTTGTTGATCGGTACGCGCAGTGCTGTGTTCCTGATCACGATTAAGCTTATGAGTTGCAGTGGATGTAGGACTTGATTTTTGCGTAAACTTCCCTTTCTCTTTCACTTTCCCTGAAGAAGGGAATTTTCCTTGCTGTGAGGTTTCGGGAGATGTCGTCGACTTGAAGCAACATGAAGTGTGGTGCTTGCCCTGACAAGCGAAACATGAGCGTTTCTTACACTCAGACGTTGGGTGATGAGGGGATGCACAGATGCAGCACAACTTGTGCTCGCGTAGGTAGCTAGCTCGCTCCTGGGGGAGTATTGTACCTTGTGCATAATCCAGCTTTGTGATCTCCACCACAGTACATGCACGCGTCACGAGAAAACTGTCCTTTGTGTGGTTTATCCTTCCGTGGGTGCTGTGGAGACGATGTGTTGTTGTTCGACGTGAAGACCTCGATCTTCTCTTCACTCGAAATGAAGTGGTCCAAAGTGGTCAGGAGATCTTCCATCAGAAAAGCTCCCTCCATGGAATATTTCTTTTCCAATACTCTCCTTTGGACTAGCTCGGGGAACTTAGAGAGGACCTGCTTCAAAAGCCACTGGCTGTCGGCTTGTTCTCCTTTGTCTCTGAGTTGAGACACGATGACTTGTAGTTGTTCCAGGAGCAGGCGCTGGTCCTTTATCGACGGCGAACGCAATGCTACTGTCTCCAATCTTGATATTAAGTGGTGTATCAGCTCTTCTTCCTTCCCACATTTTGCATGGAGGAAGTCGATTGCTTTCTGGTAGTTTTGATCCGTAACTTGAAAGCGCATAATTGCATTTCGGGGCTCTCCTTTCAACGCGTTGAGAAGATGGTTGAATTTGAAAAGCGGAGGTGGTGGCTGAGTGTGAACATTGGCGTTGAGCAATACCCAGAAGTTCTCCCGGTCCCATATGTTGCCGCTGAAGGTAGGGATGGGAAGAGTAGGAAGATCGATCCTTTTAGTATCGGAAGAATGCTCCTGCAAGGCGTTTGCCGACGCGCTTGTGTGAGGACTGTCACGATTTCCTCCTTTCTTTGACGTAAAGGCTCGAAGACGACCTTGTATGACCGTCGTCAGGTCGAATGCCGAGCTTAAAATCGCCTCTGCTTTATTGGAGTACATTTCGAAGTCGTCCGTGTCCGACTTAGATGGCGTACTTGCCATATTGTTCAACGCGCACGTGTACTCTTGCCACAAATGTTCGATTTTTGGTGTGCACGACTCTATTGCCCCGAGTATTCCCTGTATGTCGTTGGAGTATTCCTTTTCGTAGCCTGGGGCACGGTTGTTATTTGTTAATTGTGCCTCCGGAAGATTTTCCTTAGCACGCGCTAATATTGCTTCCAATTTGTTACAATATTGGGTCAACAAGCGCTTATACGATGTAAGTTACTTGACATTATACGCGTTCTTGATATTTAGCTCGATATCGGAAGACACAAGTAGAATATTTCAATGTAAGCGTAGTATTCTGTAGAAACGAAGTGTACGCGCAAAATTCCTAATCGCACGAAATTTTGTGAACTAGGTTTCTACGCGCAAAATCGAAGGTTAATACTAACTGCCCTCAGGTTATCAAAGTTACTCGAAACGCGCTTATGTCAAGTTTTGATATGCACAAGAACCGACCTGTCGTATACCGAGTCCTCCTTGATCGACACCAGAATACAGACAGAACAGCGACGGCCGATGAACCAGTTGAAGTGGTCAACGCACAATCTGCTCGCCAAACATCGAGACGATATGCCACGCGGTAGAGATAGTTCTGGCGCATAGACCACTCCAAATACCTCAAACTTGGGTAATTAAACCATTTACTGCTTGCAAAAACCAGCCAACGAAACAGGAGAACATAACAGGCTAGCAACACTCTAAATAACGAAGTAAGAGAACATAACAGGCTATGCTAAAGCAGGAATGATGAACACAACAACCCTATACCCACAGGAGGAATGGACGCGAGTGAACAAAACCCAATGAGGATGAAAGACTCGACGCGCCGTAGTCCTGGAGTAAAATGGTGACATATCACCGGGGCTCAGTCCCTCTCTAAGGCGGGAGCGGGGCGGATACTCATGACAAAAGATTACGCGCTAAACAGAGAGCGCAGAGAACCCGGTCGATCGGGGCGCCGAAGTCGTGATCATGCGCGTCAAGACGATTTGTCGTCAACATGTAAATTTGTTGCATCTTTCGGTACATTTCAAATACACGTCATGAACACAAGTACAAGAATCGATTAAGCGAAAGACGATCAACAATGTTAGCCTTCAGAATGTAGCGCCGTTGGGCGACTTCAGCATGAGTGTCACGAGAAAATGGATGTAAATTGAACAAGAGCTTTCATCAAATTCCATCTAGTTTCCATGAAGCTAGAAAGATGTCCATCGACGTCGCTTTCAAAACCGCAGTCGTTGATGTTGCTGTTGTACCAGCCTGCACCTGTACCTGATCCTGCATATTTAGAATAACAATGTCCTCTCTATTCCTTTAAAATTTGGAAGTTAGTAAATCAATAAAAGTATCAGTAGAAGCGCAGCTGAGCTTACCTGTTATCCATATAGATGCTGCTGTTGCAGTTTGACGGTTTGCAAAGCGGATAAACGGCCATTGCTGTAGGATGCAACAAACGCGTTTATTGTGGTAACTTCAGTTTCACATGTTGCTTCAAAGATGGCTTATGTTTGTCTGTTTGTTGTTCATAGCACAGAAAACTCATGATTCTCGAGCCAACATGTAATATAGCACTGAAGTGAACTCAGATTGTTTAGTTGAAAATGTAGGCTCTTAGGGAAAGACACTGTAGAGTTGTTCGACGATTGCCACCCATACCTCTGGTCATCCGACTTGGCTCATAAGGGCATCAAACGCCCCAAGTACTCAAAATATCCCCACTGCTTTCAGAGTACCGAAGTTCTGCTTGGCCCCGAAGCACACTATCAATGCATAGGATGTTCAAACGAGCAAAACAAACAGCAGTGAAACATGAATGCACAAGCGGAGTCTCGCATACCTGACCAGCATGCCGCACGCGACCTGGTTCGAGGAGGAACAAAGGCTGAAAATCGTGATTTCATCGCTGAATATGGTGTATTGGAAGCGTCGTACATTTTCAACCTTATATAAGAGATTTCTTATTGATACAGCTAATGGCAGTGCTTAGTCCAGCGCTCCCTAAGTATGGATGAACGTAGTGTGCGCATACAAATAGATGAAGTCGTAAATAGTTTCATTTTGTGAATGGCAATGTGTGGCTTTTCTGCAAGAACTGTAAGGCCGACGAAAAATTCTCGCATTGCAAAAAATGTCCCGTACAGGTTCGGTTGGCAACCGAAACTCCTTGTAGGATTTATCTGGACGAACTCTGTTACATCCGTGGTTCTCCCGTGCTTGCAAAGGAATATTGGTTTAGAAACTGGCGGACCATCGATATGGATACGGTAGCAGCAGCGAGCGTCGGCGCAGTTTACTTTCGAAGAAGTCATTCTTCAGCAGAGCGAGAGACCTTCATGAGTAACTAATAGTGTCGTGAAGCTCTGCGTTTTTTCTTTCTTCGTAAAATCTTATTTTCAAGCTTGGTCGACCCATCATCTCCCATGTTGTGATCCCAACGAATAACCCGACTACTTTATTAGGAGAGCGAAAGCTTCTCTTTTTAAAGCGATGAGCATCAAGCTCTCCGAAAGCCGGAAATGGTCGCTGATGGCCAGAAGCACGGGGTCATGCGACGTCCTTCTCCAGAAGGGACACCATTAATGAGCACATAGATATTTTCACGCTACCTTCTTCAGTTAACGCATTTTACTATGAGGGTACATCCTTGCTTAGCAATCGATTTTTCCATTTATTTTACTGGGGTTAAACTGGGGAACTCAAATTGGGTGAAACTGAGATTTGCTAGACGGACACTGCCATAGAAGAGCAGTTATGTTAAAATTAAGCCTTATTGGTACTCCGAAGGCTACTAAGCCTCATCAGGACGTGAACAAATTAGCAGTACTTAGTAGCGTAGCACATGAAATCAACTGCATCCTTAATCGCCGTCTAACAGAAAGGTGGAAAGTCGCACTAGGTTAGACTGAACGTTTACGATACACTATTGGCTCACTGAATCATAGCATCAACGATGTATTAGTTATGCGGGTCGCAAATGTTTTATTACAGCTGTTGCTTGGGAAAAATATGGTTAAGAAATGGGATCTTTGCTAAAACATCATACCAAGTTTGTGATCCCATTAAACAGAAATAGGAGTGCCTTAAAAATGAGGACCTTCAAGGCGTAAAGAAAATAGCACGAACTTTGGGAGAAGCTCCTTGCGAATCACCAAAAGAGCGTTTATTACCATGCTCCCCATAGCATCCAGACTAATAAAAATTCGTTGGCGGTATTGGGATTTTTTTAAACCGCAGGTTGTTTTAAGAGATTGGTTCAAAGGACCTGCCACTCCATCGGGCAGCTTCTTGCTCCACTACGTGTGCTCCCTCGTCGCCCGTTGCTGGTGTTGCCATCAAATTCGACACTGTATCCCCGCTTCCTCCAGCAACTGTAATTGCAGGTAACGATGACATGTTCTCACAGATTGCAACAGCTCTGAACAGGTTTGGTTTGAAACAGTTTTGCAACCCATGTCTGGTGGCTTTAGCCCAATAACAAGCAACTGAGATGTTCCTCAAGAGCAATCACGAAGTTGTATGCACGCATGCTTGACGCCACCTTTTTAAGCCTCGTGCATACTTCCCGTTGCTGCGATGGAATGGCAACGGTGAGTTTTGCAGAGCGACGCGAAAGGAGGTGGAGTTCCCAGCGCTCTTCGCATCGCAAGTGAGAGTCGCACTTGCGCGCTTCGCGTGAAGTTGCAGCATCACTAAGCTAAGAACGATCACATTAAGCTAGCTGCTCCATCTGTGCAGTTTTCACCCCTCTCTGGCAGTACAAAAGACGATACTTGAAAACCCTATTTTGTTTAAACGTTGATCTACCTTCCTTGAGATAAGGCGAGTAGTTTTGCGGTACGAAGCCATCCAGACCTCCACCCCTACGCTCAACATCGGCATCATCTCCTGACGGTTCAGTGATACCACTGCTTGTGCTAATCAGTGACCTCGTCCACTAGGTTCTTGGGCAACCCTCTGGATGCCCCACAGCACAGTCCTCCACCTAACTCTAGTGCCAACTTCACTGCAGGCACCATCAGCCGTCATGCTCAAACGGTCAACCTCAGACAAAAATCGACGTTTTCGATAGATACTGGGCCTCTGATCGGTTTTGGCCACACGACGAAAAGTCTTTTTGACAGAACGGAGGATCCCCACCACTCCTAACAATATATTGAACAGAATTTTTTTCCACGCAGGACCCCGCCACAGCAGTGACGAATTGGCTGACCGTCACAGACAAGGTCACTTTCAAGTTACAATCAACAATGTCGCTCGATATTTGCCTTCTGATCGAAAAGTTCCACCTGCTGTGAAGCACTTCCGTCTACCATAATAACCCGTGTCTCCCAAACCGAAATCACCGGAATCGATAATATCTTCCGATATTGGCCTCCCAATCGAAACTTTCTACCTGCTGTAAAGGCCTCCCGTCGATGATCACTTAACACTCACCCTGACCGGTTAAATCTAAGAGAAAATCAATGATATCGATATTCATTGCCTGATCTATATGTCACACCTTACCTATACATACAGTTCTGCCAACAAAACTCGTTATAATTGTTTTTGCCTCGAATATCATTCAAGTGTTGCAAGGCATTTTCAAACCCCACATTTTCGGCTCTAGTCGCGAAGGTGGCTCGAATTGGGAGGTAAGAGCGCGTTGGCCTGCCAGTCATAGGTCATGTACGATAATCGATAAACTCACCCAGACGGCACTCAGTGCTCCAGGGCGGCGGCAGGTGTGAGCCTTCGCTGCGTCGAGAAGCTCGGGCTCATATGTTACTAAACAGACAAGAGCCTTACTCTCACTTCACGAGGACAAGCATCGTAGAACTTTTATGAATTTAACGGAAAATTTTTTCGTTGAAAATAGTCGTTAAAAATTTACCGAAAAAATTTAAAGCACACGCCTGATTTGTATGCTGTAGACTGGACCCGTTATTTTAGTGGTAGAGGTGCCTGGGAAATACTGTACAAAAATACCGGTTTGCCTATCGGCTAGCCGCCGCATACAATTGTAAATAGCAAATTCACTACCAGACTACGTATGTGATATTACATAATCTCAGAAGTACAATGCATCTCGCATCTCAAGAAAGATTAATCAACGCGGGCATCGGCGAGAATTCTTTTATCGAATTTACGATAATCAATTGTTTCTGACAGTAGATAAGTTTCAGTGCTCCTTACTCGCTTGCCTTAATTTGCTCACTGCAATCTTGACTCCAGGGAGCACTAGCTTTCCCGTGGCACCTCTCGTGTTTGAGTTCGTGTTTGAGTCTGCAGGACAAAGAAAGCATTTGGAGATCTTAACCGAGCCTTTAATGATCCTATGGACCATCAACAGGTCGTTCCTCTTTCTTCAAGGTGTTTAGAGAGAACATTTTGTTTCTCTCTGCACTACGAGGGAGATAACGATAGTCCGTACCAGTAACTCTAATCAATGGCTTCCTTGTGAAGCTGTTTTGGACTCCTTCGAAAGCATTAATGGTCGATTTCTTCGTGGGGTTGAAAATGATGGTACCGCATTCCAGAATAGGTCTTATATAGGTTTTGTAGGCTTTGAGGATAACCTTAGGGTTTCTGGATTGGAGACATCTAAACAGATTGAGACGTTGAAGAGTAGCCTTATTCCTGATATGACTGCAGTAATAAGAGAAGTCAAGTTTACTATTGCAGGTGTTCCCTAGGTTAGCAACTTCGTTGACAGCTGCTAGCTCCTGGTTGTCCAAGAGATATCTGGTGGGCGTGTTGCTAGTACCTAAGTACCTAAATGCAAGACCTTAATTTTGTTAGCTGCAATGGGTAACCCCAGGTACTTGACCAAAGGGAGAGAGCATCAATAGCTTTCTGGAATAGGCTGACTGAACCGCTTGTCGAGTTAACATTGGCGTAGATTTTCAAATCGTCCGCAAACATTTTGCAAACAACGCCAAACGGTCTCAAGACAGAAGGTATATCACGAGTATATAAGTTGAAAAGAACCGGGGAAAGAACACTATAAGGCAACCCAGTAGGTGCGCATTTGGTCGAAGAGTACCAGCCATTTACAACCACCTGAAACGTTCTGTCCTTTAAGTGTTAGTTCACCTATCCACATTAAAATGCATTCATGAACGCCTGCCGCTCTCAACTAGTGGAGTAGTTTGGTGTGCGATACGCAGTCAAAGGTTTTTTTAAAATCGAAATATACGACATCTACACCCACTTTACGGTCAAGTAAAGTTGTTAGTTTTGTCAAAGACAACTTTAATATAGAAAAGAATGAATAAGTTTCCTTACAACTGATAAATAGTGTTGTTTCTTATTTTTCACTAAGGTTTTATTGTCCTTGGGGGACATGAGCTATTTTCCTATTACTTATTAGGATAACTAGCTGTTTTAAACACACTCTCCGTGTGTCCATAAATAAATAAATAAATAAATAAATAAATCGTACCTCTTGAGCTCCTACTGCGGTTCGACCTTGGCTTGCAAGGCTTGTTTTCTTGGGTGGCTCACTAGATGCGCGGTTACAGGTGCAGCCTGAAATATGATACCTACTAATAGGTGGTTAACCATCGTGTATTAAACGATCATCGGGAAAACTACCTTAACACGTTGACGACACTGTCGCACAATGGTGCGCGACAGCCAGTCTGTCCCGGGGACGATGTCGCGCAATGGTGCGCGACGGCTACTATTTTAACAAGAAGATATCCGGCCCATCCAAACTTCGTCCAAATGCCTTATTCAGGATGCTGAACACGATGCCGATGTCCATTTCGAAAATTACGGCTGATTGCCCTCTTAATCGGTAGTCGTGTCAGGACCACCGACTTCCCCAAACTCTGTGTAGGAGTTATGTGAGAAGATTGAAACAAATCTTACCTCTGCTGTTTAGAAATGCGTTCAACTCCACTTTCGTGTTAACCTCCTATTATTGCTTTTATCCTTATCATCCTCATTCGTTCCCTTTTTCCCCTTTGAATTCTCCCTACTTTCTCTGCTTTGAAAACACAGTTGAAAGATAATTGGTGAAGTTTGAAAGGAATTTTCTAGAGTAGCTGTCGGAAGGTAACATCATGAGCGTTCCGAATCCCGATGAATCACGAATTTTAATCTATAGCTGCTTCCTCCACAGGGCAGAACAGTCGTCGCCAGGGTATGTGACGGTAGGTATGCGCTGGTGAGCGGTACCCATACCTATCGCAACATACCCTCGCTAGTTGGCTGAAATTTTAAAAATGGACGTCCGATTCGTCATGAGCACCAAAAGTACCTCCTAGACGAAGTTTTGTCTACATCAGACCCATTCCTTCCGTCTCTTTTATATCCTGATAAGACCGCCCTAGTTAACGACGTGGGGGGGGGGGGAGAGTAACCGGCCGTAACTGTTAAGAGGAACATTAGCATCGTGTTTGGCATCCCAAATTTATCCTTATACGAAGTTTGGGTCACGATATGTCGTGTCACGTTTGTGCGGCGCGCTTCGTCCCACAGCCCAGACACGCGAAAATCGCTCTCATCGTCAACGTGCTAACCAAACTACGTGCGCTTCGCCGCAATAGACGGCCGTCTTCGAAAACTACAACGGATCCCTCGGTATCTTCCGTACCCATCTGAACATTTAATTTGAGGTCGGATAGTAGTCACGTTAGCGATCAATAGATGCTTGTCATCGAAGCAAATTGGCAGACCACGAAGGTGACCTGCAAGGTTGAAGTTTCGTATCAGTAAGTCAATCTAATCTACATAACCTCAGAAGTACAATGCATCTCGCATCCTAAGCAAGACTATGCAACGCGGGCATCGGCGAGAATTCTTTCAACGGTTTTACTGATTCATTAACTTATTTTGCCGCACACCATTCTCCGTGTATTCAATGCCGAAATTTAGATATCGGAGCTGTTACGGTCGTGGAACCGAATAAGCCCGTAACCGGCCGCCATGCGCTTGCATCCTTTAGCGCCACAGACGATAATGTCATGGTGATAACATTCGCCCCACAAGAATCTCAAGTAGTGATGATGTTGACGAGAGGTCCTTCAACTCTTTCTGCCCATCAATCACCTCCGTTTCCTCATGTGTAAATAAATAAATAAATAAATGTGTCACCGTCTGATGACTACTCGAAAGATACTGTACGTTGAACACAGGAAATAGAACTAACACACTCATCCAGTGAAGATCAGCAAATCCATGATCGATCGTTAGCTTTAGAACCCGCTCATACTTTTAGAACGATATGATGATGCCCTTCTCATTCTAGGAATGGGTTAGCACTCGACTCACACGACCTGCGCATACTAGTCAGGTCACGCACGAGGTACGGACACAAACTACTGCGAGGCTCCAACGTCGAGATGATCTTTTCCAGCCTCCGGGCAAATCCTAAGCGAACTGTATTAGAAGACATCTCGAGATTAGTATGAGTTAATCAATACAAAAGTAGACATCATATTAAGGAAATCGATAACGCGAGTCAATCCCGAGATCGCCGACGGCTCACCTGTTGCTGACCGGTGTTTCGCTGGAGCAGGTAGATCTGCTGAATCGGCTGCTGGGTGGCACGCGGGATGAGGATCACCTAAACGAGAACGGTATCGCTGGAACTGCCGGTGGTGCTTCTCAGCTGCGGAGCGCACGTCGTCCGACGCACTCCAGAAGACGTCGTAGTCATCGTTACCATAGCGGGTGCCTGCTGGCCGGGTGGTTTCGGAAAGAGGGGCGGCTCGGCCATCGGGGGTGGAGTGTTCGATAAACTTACAACCGGAAAAAACCCGTCTGAGTTGTTGACCGTAGTTTCGGAGTGAAATTCAGGGAAATCGTTACGGGACCGAGTTGCCTACCCTTCTGTTAAGGTCCGATTGATTCGCACTTAAGGCCCCCGCAGACTTTTGCGGTGTCGCCGCTGCCCTATGCTTAACCCTAGGGCAGAGACGCAGAGCTCGCCGCCAGCGGCGCCGCTGCCGGAAATGACTTGAATCATTCCAACCGGCGGCGCCGCTCCAGCGTCTGTCTGTCTGCGCTCTGCGCTCTGCCCTTTCGCGGCGGGATCCAGAGCGGAGACGTCGATGCGGGCGCGCGATCGTCATCGGGGCGCGTTATTGGTAAGCACCAGTCGGTCCCGACTAGAAACAGTACAGTACCTCGCCGTCACCGCTCCCACTGATGATGAGTCAAGCCGCTGAGCGGCGCCGCTCGGCGATTTCGCCCGCCGCTCGCCGCAGAAGTCTGCGGGGGCCTTAACGCCGCCAACAGCCCAACTTCCGCCGTCCCTAACTCTGCGCAGAGTTGCATTGGGGTCGAGTTATTTGCATTTTATTGTTTCTTAGAAGAAGGCGATTCTGCCCATGTACATCTGACCGTCCCGACCTACCGTCGAGACGGTGTCCTGGTGAGCCCTGATTAGTTGTTATTGGCTAGCACCCTCCCACCTTCCAAATCCGCTTACCATATTAGCGACATGGACATCACGTAGCTGCGTCAGGAGGAAGCATGGCGCAAGCGCAGAGAGTAGAATTCACCTGTTTAAAAAACTATTGAAAAGTTATGTTAAGCACGAATTCATATTTCCCACAACTTTACAGGAACATCTGAGTTTGCACCGCTATGTTTAAAGCTGTCAGTTGTCAGCAATGGAAGAGATACAGATTTAGCTTTCTCTAGACGACTGCACCAGACTAATCCTTATCGTTCTAGAGTTTAGGTTTCAAATTTAACACGTTGACGATCGCGCGATTTTCGCGTGTCTGGCACGTGAAACCAAACGATATTTTGCAACGTCGAGGATTATTTGTTAATAGAAGCTACCACTTGTCTACCAGAGCACCTGAAGTCTCCATTACGCTGAAGATCTACAGAGCAGTCGACCGACCGGTAGCAATGTAGGCGCTGAGTGTTGGCCTGCGACCAAGGAAGTTTAAACGCGCCTCAGCGTAATGTAGACGAAGATGCTGCGCTGGATGGCTGGAGTCACGCGCATGGACGGCATCCGAAACGATGTCATTCGGAAGAAGTTCGGTATCGCGCCGATAGCTTGCAAGATGCCCGAAGCTCGCTTGCACTGATACCGCCACGTTCTGCGATAAAAGGAGATAGCGTCTGCAAGATAGGCCTTAACTTGGAGGTAATAGGAAAGCGGCCTAGATGGCGTCAGAAGCGGCGCTGGTCTGACACGTTACATATTGAAAGTAGCCGGTGTCCACCCTGATCTAGCGCTGGATCGGGAAAGCTGGCGTCATGACACCAGAATAGCACCCTGTTACGAAGCGGGCAAACGCTGAAGAAGAAGAAGAAACTACCACTTGTCGAGAATCTCAGTAAATAAAATTGGTTTCGTTTACCATGCTTGTTAGAGCGTCTAAAGATGATGTACACATAGTAACTAGAAAAATAAATTGCAGGACAGAATCACAACTTCGTATCACATGGTCCTATTCAGCCGAAAGGGTGGGGCATGGCGCCGTATCACACGGTCGCGAAAGGGTTACATTGGGATCTGACGTATCCTTTTCATAATCAAATTTGCAAAGCGTACTGAGACATTTTCTCCTTCTTCAAAAAATCGCTAAGTGTCCATATCTTTGTATACATCTAAGGAAACATTCTACGCTCTTCATCAAAAACATGAAATGCAACGCCAATGCATCCGTGATGATTAGTGATAAGAATCTCACCTCTTAAAGGGCCTCCGTTGCTCCAGGAGCGGCAGCGGCATGAGCCTTCGGGAAGCTCCGGCTCATATGTTACTAAACAGACAAGAATAACATTCTTCGTGTATGTCAAACTTGCTAGGGTAGTCGATAGAAGCTGTTTCACTGCTGATTTGTCATGATCTTTTTTCATCCTTTATCTTTTAGTCGCAGTCCGCGAAGTAACCTTGCACTCACGACTACACGAGGGCTTTTGGCACTATTGCACTTTCACAACTCCACGGGTCGAGGAGAGGTCGAAAAAATTTTCGCCCAAACTTCGGCTAGGAGGGTTATTTGGGGTGCTGATCACGAATATGACATCCGTTTTTCGTTTTACGCTGGAGTACGGTAGGTTACGGGTAAGGCGCCTTTTATACTTGCGCCGCCCCGCGGCGCGGCGTTATGGTCGGCATGGCTATCGATTTTTCGCGCCGCCAGGCGGCGCCGCATCGCTTCTATACTCCGCCGCCGCAAAACACCACACTTGACGGAATTTTAGGTTACGTATTCGACGAATCGCGCCGCTGAGGGGAAGGGCGCGGCGCGGCGCGATCAGCCGCGGCAGACTCGGTGTAGGGTGGGAGATTTCACCTTTTCGACCAAACTTCTCCTATTGGGAAGGAGGAGGGGTATTGAGGGTGCTGGTCACGAATCTGACATCGTTTTTTGAAGTTACGGGCGATTACTAGGTTTGGATGATTGTGGAGTTTGGGCGAAATCGGTGACCATGACCTTAGCCCGTACCTTCTGTAACCTAGGGAGAGAATGGAGATCTGTAGACATTCACGAAGCTTCATATACCACGCTAAGAATATGCTTAGTGCACAGTGACCCCAGAATGGCCATATGAGAAAGAATTTTGAGTGGTTATCGACGATGAGTACCTTCCAGCAGTTTTACTTTTGACCCGCACATACCGCAAAAGTGGTGCCGTGGTTTAGTGCCGTTTGCATTGCAGGGGATTCGACTCAATACCACTCAACAGTTTCAACCGTAGATTGAGCGGACGACTTCGACTCCAGGCTTAAGAGAGGATTCGTCGCTCCCCATAGGAATCCCTGGGGGCAGACATAACTCCAACATCGCGCCAACCCCCCTGGCGTCGCGCACGGTGCGCGACGAAATTGAACCAGTTGTCACGGTCCGATGCTTCCGACGGGCTACAAACGCTTCCTACAGGGACATGCGGCACGCCTTTGCCATATTTTAACGTTTCTTGGAGATGGTATATGAATGTGGTTTCACTAGGACGATCAGCGACAGTTTATACAGGAATCCTGGTCATGTGGATAGTTTCTAGCGACAGTATTTGTCATCTACAACTTCTTCGGTCAATTTTTACCCGTGATTATGGTTATACCACGGGAAAAGGTCACTATCACCCATTCTCGGATCAATTGTCCTACTGCAGACCGTTGCCTACCACATTCTGTGGGATCTTAAGTTCCTTGCTAGAAATGTGATCTGGGACCTTAAACATTGAGAACATTTCGCGCTCCGCGGCTAACCATGCGTCACCGGGCACACGTCCCCGTTTCAGCGCCGCGACGTCGCACGCGGCTGGCGCGCGACGTCGCGTTGGAGTTAGGTCCTGGAGCCTAGGAATCCCACGACAAACATTGACAAGATGCATTGCGCTGATCAGCCAGAGATTCTTTCTGTTTTGCTCCCTCAATCACTCATGGACCGTTTCCGGAGCACGGGCCGTAGTGCACTAAAGCTCGTGGCCTCGCGTCGCTGACGCTCCCCCCTCTAACTGCAATCGCGCAGCGGCGCGTCAAATTCGGGGCGCGGCGCGACTGGCCGCACCGCTCCCCAAATTGACGCGCCGCGCCGCGGCGTGAGTATAAAAGGCGCCTAAGGAACGCTTCAGGATGGATTGCTGGTGGTAGCCTAAATATCTTCCTGGTGGCGGTTGTGGAACAGTGCCTGGAGGGCAATGATGCTTAGATTGCTATCTCTCGATTAAGCCTTTGCCTATCGAAGAGTTTCCCGCAAAAATGGTTTCCCGCTGATTTGCGAATTTTCAGGCGATCGACCGCTTGCATGCTGTGCTCACCCGTAGCACCACAGATAGCCCCATAGCCGAAGTTTGGGCGAAATCGGTGATCATGACCTTGGCAGCCTTAGTCACCCGTACCTACCGTAAACTACCGTACTCCAGCGTAAAACTAAAAGCAGATGTCATATTCGTGATCAGCACCCAAAATAACCCCCTTAGACGAAGTTTGGGCGAAAATTTTTTTCGACCTCTCCTCGACCCGTGGAGTTGTGAAAGTACAATAGTTCCGGTCTTTTTGGTACAATCGATGCCAAATACCACGCACTTCTTTTCTCCACTATGTTTAAACCTTGACCATGCATTCTGAGGCGTAGCATTTCTGTTGCAGCACATCCCAATAACCTGAGCGACAGCAGGCGAAACCAATAGGCCCAAACATCACCCAAATCTACTAGTTCTCCAAAGGTTATAGTTCTAATTAGAATAACTGTTTTGGCAGCAGTGCTATGAGATTTGCTGACTCGACAGATATGAGCTTGATGGTATGGTATGGTATGAACAGAAAACAGACACATCAAGCAGGACGAATAACTACGAAGTCGACATACCTGTCACCTCTTACCTGTCTTCCCTTTACGATCGCAGAGTTGCTCCAGCGGTCACCAGAAAGGTGTCCATTCATCCCTGTTCTGAGCCAAGGGGGTCCAAGGATGTGATTGTCCTGAGGCCGGATTCACGACTAGTAAGATAATGAGATAGTGGTAGTGGTTAAGTCTACCAACAGAGGATAGTGGGCAAAGGGCAAGTTTGGTTTTCATGTATTCATAATTTCGCGAACGATACAGTTTTACCCTACCATTCACTTAATCCCAGGTGATGCCTCAACTTCTACGCTATATTCACAATAACCCTGGGTAAAGTCATTCATGAATCCGATCTATGGGGGTTTTTTGACACTCCGTCAATTAGCACTCTTGCTCAACGGGTGTTAAACAAGCAGATTACATAGCTATCTCTCTTAACCTTCGACGGCTTGGCTAGAGCGCTTCTGAACCGTGAACGTCGACGGTTTTGGCCGTTTTCCAATACCTAACCACGTGTATCATATGATAGCGCACGAAAACAGATGTTTTCCGAGAGAGGTATGGAAAGGATTCCGCAATGCAGTCGCTCAAAACCTGACATTTGTGTGTTATAAGTTGGGACCGTGATTCAATAGTAGACGCTTCTCGGGAATACAAAGCAGTGATTTATCCATTGGCTGGCCACAAAAGGGGTGCAGTCCTCACACAATCCTGCCCGCCGCCCAGTGTTCGCCCTGAAGGCGCGAAATCTCGTTGCGGGCTGCAGAATCGTCGCTTGGAAATACGCCGCCGAAAAACCGTGCAACGTCTGCTTCGCAAAGCCGTCAGCTCACGAACAGGGCAGGGGTAAGACGAGGGGATTTCGAAATCCGGAAAACGAGTAGCGGATTAATTTGAGACTGCTTTATATAATAGGATAGGTGTTTTCAAATCCCGTCCCAGAAATAGTACGTGGGGTAACCCAATCCGACAGAGAAAAGTTCAGACCAGGCCGATTGGTCTCCCCTACAAATCAAAGCTTTGTAAATTGCGTTTTTTTACATTGTTAGCATCGAAATTTAAGTCGAGACCTATGGTAGCGTTTGTGCACACATGGAGTTCCCATCGGGATCTATATTGCTGAGGAACACCCGAATCCTCGGCGTAACCAGCATATGGGATGGCTAGCGCTCGCAATGCCAGTTATCGGGAAACTCTTCCCACAAGCTGAGCTTCCGTCCCGACGAGGATGGCAGCTGACCAGAAAAGTCAACAATTCCTGAATAGGCCCTAGGTACACTCTAGCGTCGCGCCGGCCGCAGTGTTGCGCGGGCACCTACACAGTGCGTAGCTACCCGCGCAGTGTTGCAGCGACGGTGTTGCGCGGGCAGCTACGGGATGCGCACTCGCGCAACACTGTCGCCGTGACCGATCGCCGGAGCGATGCGAGAGACAAGCACGATCCTGGCGAAGACACCCCCGAATGGTTACCGTATCATATAGGCGTGCGTTGGCGGTGGCGCGCGAAATCCTTCATGCCTAGCATTAGGCCACCCGCAGAGTCTTGCGGGTGCCGCGGGCCCGCCATGACAACGGCGGGTGATGCGGCCCCGCGACGCAATACTGCGTACTTTTGTAGGGAGGAACGAAGAAATACAGAATGGATTTCGGCGGCATTGGATTTTTTCCAACTTGTTTGAACGTTTCGTAAGAATTTCTTCTGACTCATCTGAAAAGCGAGCTTCCGTGGAGTGCTTTTCAATGCTTTAGACTGAACGATTCGGTTGCTTAATCGTGATGGGATTCTTGAGTTGGTCTTCTATTTCCTTGTGAGAGGTTCAGTTACTTCTTCTGGTCTGCGTTGCATCCGCTCCAGCAGTTAGGTGCTTTCTGTTGAGTGCCTCTTAGCTTCAACTATTTTTCTTATTGTTTAAAGAGTGTATAACCTTGTTTGTTATATCACCGGGAAGGTGTAATAACGAAAAAGGTTATACACTCTTAAATGTCGTAAGATTTTGTACTACCTAATGTGGATTGCGCAACTATCATGATGGTTTGACAGTTTAGTGTTATTATGCTGCTTTCTATTGAGTACCTTTAGCTTTAACTGTTTTTCTTATTGCTTTAAGAGTGTATAACCTTTTTTGTCTATTGAATGTTTAGAGTGTATAACCTTTTTTGTTATAACACCGGGAAGGTGTTACAACAAAAAAGGTTCGTCTGAAGAAACATACATGGCGAAACGAAGCATTTTGGAAGAAAAATGTGTAATTTTATATTTTTCGCGTTAAACTGTCTTTATTACGACCGCAAACAAAAGAAAACCCCTTCCCCCAAAATTTCCAAATTAAAACCCCCTCCACCCAAGCTTCGAGCGGTCGGAAGCAAAAGAAAACCTCCCTCCCTCCAAGCTTCCCATCCGGTCACGCCCTGCGGCGGGTCTCACCCGCAGCTCCTGGCGCTGCGGGTGAGAGCCGCCGTGAACTGCGGCACCCCTCGAGGACCCTTGCGTGCGGCGGCTCCGCGACAACTCGTCCGCGCCGCGGCCTCCACCACAGTGGCAGCGCGGGTCCCACTATGGCGGGAGCGATTTGCACGAGTTCTCACGGTGCTGCCGCGAGACTCTGTAGAGGCCCTTACACATGCGAACCTTTCGTGGCTCAGGGAATGCGGATCTGGGTTCACGCTAGGGAAGGGACTCCAGGATGGGTGCCATCTAAGCTGCTCGTGTACAAACTGCTTTTGTCGCTCAGGGGGACTCCGCAGCTAGATTCTGCGCTCTTCGAGCGGCGAAGCGCATACGGCTGAAACAATGCGCAAAAAACTCCTCAGATCTTAGATAGTCAGCTGAAATGCAAGAGTGCCACGACGCATGGGAACCGAGCCCCCCCACATCCCTCCCATGAAGTAAACCCGTTACGCACTGCACCGCGACCCACTTGCCAGCGGTGCCATCGCGGGCGCACAAGACATCGATCGATCAATCGACAACGTGGATGTCGACGCGCGATCTCTAAGCAGGAGGGCGCAGACAGCCGGTATACGGTAACCTTTCGGGAGTGTCTTCGCCGGAATCGTTTCTCAACGCGAGAGTGTAGCAAATTCGGTCCAGCAAGGACGACAGTACGCAGTTCGATGTACATCGTACATCGAACAGCGTACTGTCGTCGTTACTGGAGCGCGTTACTCACTGCTTGGCAGCTATTTCGGACAGCACTATTAGGATACTCGAATGAGAATGCCAACCTCCAGATCGGTAAATATTATAAATGAGGATTATCAACTAAAGGAGAAGGTTCACAAAGAAAGACGCCAAGTAAGCCGCGTTAACGGACTGCTACTAAGATGATCCGAATCATTGTTTGTCTTCACGCCCTACCCTGTTCTCACAAAAAGAAGCGAATAGCAACGCAAATAGTTGTGTAGACTACTCCACAACATTGCGCAGTACATTTCACCAAACCGGCATAAAGCGGATTAGAGAGCGAGCAAACGACAAAAGGATCCCTCTTCATACAATTTCATACAACAAGACGACTCTTAACCCGTTTTGGTCCATGTTCTCACTGCTCCGCTCTTACCCTTTATGCACTAATTTGTCGGCGAATATCGCAGAAGACATCGAGACAAAGTGGAAAAGCCGACAGGTAAGACTTCATCACCTACCTTACTTCAACTCATTTTTCTCTGGCTCTGCTTAATTTCATGAATCACGCAGAGGTAGGCTGACCTCTGCGTGATTCATGAACCCTTCTGTTAGACCTATGGTATACTCCCGCGTCGCTCCGGCGACGGGCGCGGGGCAACTGTCAACGGCGCGCCTTCGCTGCAGTGGCGGACGGCGCAGTGGGGCGTGGTTGTCAGTTGACGCGCCATCGCTCCCGCAATGCGTCGCAGAGGGGTGTTATACCTCCGCGTCGCGGGAGTGAAACATACTCCGTGCGACGGCCGTCGCAGCCCGTCGCTCGTCGCAGTGCAGTGCACCGCGACGAGCGATGGGCAGCGATGGTCGCGGAGGGGGGAGCGCTTGTCGTGCCCTATTCTATGCGCTTTCGCTCACTTATTTCGACACTTTCTTGGTTCGTGACCATACTACAGCAATTTCAACACACGTCTGGTGATGTTGGGTGTTCATGTGATGTCTCTGTCATTCTCCTCGTAGGGTTTTCGTTGTGGCAAGACTCATTTTAGGTCTTTTCGACACCTTGAACGGCTAGTTTTTTGAGGAGATGTTTTTCTAGGCCGTTTTTCCCACTTTTGTGACGATCCTCGCATTTTTTTCGCCTCTGAACTTCCTCACCGGCACCGAAATCTACATTTATGTGCCGGACAAGTCACATAGAGGTTCTATTGGCATGTCCTGCACAGAAATGTGCCAACTGAGCGGCTAGTTTTTTGAGGAGATATTTTTGTAAACCGTTTTTTCCCACATTTGTACCGATTCTCGCATTTTTTTCTCCTGTGAACTTCCCTAGCTGGCAGGAAAATCCACATTTCTGTGCCGGACAAGCCACCGGGAGGTTCTTTTGACATGCCCGCCACAGAAATGTGCCAAATGAATGGCTACTTTTTGGAGGAGATATTTTTGTAGACCGTTTTTTCCCACTTTTGTGCCAATTCTCGCATTCCAAAATTGGACCTCAATTGGGACGATTCCGTGCTGGACACGTCACGAGAACCCTCTCGTGTCGTGTCGAGCACAGAAACGTCGGTTTCCGTGCATGTGGATGGAATCAGAAGCGAGATAAACGCATGATTGGGCACAGGCATGGCGGAAGCTCCCCTAGCAACGAACGAAATACCTTGGAAAACAACAATCCTACAACGGCATAGGAATCAGGAAGTGATAGAACAAAAAAACGCGAAATCACGAACGAAACAGTTGAGAAAACAAGAAATCCAGGAAAAAATGCACTGGATCAGCTGATTCGCTAAAATTCTGCAAAAGTCCCCGTCTGCAGAACTGCGTGAACTATGTCAGCCTCCGCGATGGCGACGGCTCGCGACGCGCATCGCGAGCCTTCGCGTCGCTGTGCACTCCCGCGTCGCTGCAGCGGACGGGAGTATATCATAGGCCTTACACACAATGACCTCCAGCGACGCCTTCAATAGTGTTGGCAGCAGGGTTCGAATCTACTCGAGCTTTGTTAGAGTAAAAGTGAAATCCTACCTAACTCTCAGTCGAACCTGTACCGGACAGAAATGAACGGAGATGACTGAGACAGCCTTGGAAAGATAACAAGAGAAACAAATCGTTTGCTAGAGAAATCATTGGCGACGGTAGTTAATAGCTAGCAGCTCCGGGAAGCAGACAATGGGATGAAAATAAATGGATGGATTTAAAGTTACCAAATGAATTATGCTGAGGTACGCACTGGTCCAGACAGAATGTGGGCAGTTCTTTTCGGCCTCAATAGGGTCAGGCTGTCACCATGTAGGACAACCCTGCAAAACGATCTGTGCTTTTTGAAACCGGATTTTTTTTTTGCAGAATTGGCGTGTTCTACCCATACAGTGAGCTGGGTAGGCCATTTCTGATCAAACCGGACATACACTTGCCTCCTTGCCAGGGCGTACAACCACTGAGTAGAGGGTGACCTCGCGCCGACCGTATTTTCGCTTCGTTTTCACTCAGAAAATGAAAATATGGGATGGCTTGCGTCGCAAGGCCAGTCATCGGGAAACCCTTCTCGCAAGTTGAGCTCTCGCAGTACCTCGACGAGGATGGCAACTGACCAGAAAAGACGACAATTCCTGAATAGGCCCTTGGTATACTCCCGGCGACAGTGTTGCGTGGGAGCCACGGACCGCGTAGCTACCCTCGCAGTGTTGCGGCGACAGTGGTGCCCGGGCATCTACGGACTGCGTTCGTTATCTGACAATTTTGCGCCGGATAACGAACAGCAAATTAGCTGACTCCTCACATCTGGAAGTGGTGCTGGATGATCCGTGTTTAAGACTCCGCTCACTACTAGTGATCACGAACAATAATAAAAGGCACTAAAACCCAAAAAGGTTATGTGACTTCCTCAGGTGAGCACCGTTGACGTAGTTGGAAGATGCCTAACTCCCATCTCTGCACGTCGCTGAATTTGTACCACACATCTAACTCGCGTCTAAAGCTACGTGGTAGTGACGAGTTTTCCGGGGCGGGTTGGACGAGCTCGCACAGTATGCAGGCGATCGTCGCGGGACCGACTGGCGGCTGCGAAGCGGTCGCAGCTGACCAGGCCTCGTCGAGCTGAACTGTTCCGTGACTCGATCAAGGGTGGGAATGCAATGCAATGATTACACACATATAAGATCTTCCTTCCCGCGAGGTAACACCAATTTCTGCTTCAAAAATAGTTCGGGCGCTATAGTAGTTAGGGGAGGGATCACCATAGCATACCGTGGGTTGCAGGAGTGGCTAGTAGCTGCATGCAGCGAATGTAAATGCAATCTTAACTCCTATTTTCAATTACAGGCCCGTATTTTGTCTGCTTCCGTATTGGGCGAGGGAGGGAACTCCAAGTGTAGGCAATTTTAACATGGGTGCGTCACTTCAGCCACGTCCTGGAGTCCCTTCCCCTGCTCAAATCTAGAGCATAGAATAGAGCGGCGCAAATAGGGCCCGGGGGTCACCTTATAAAAAGTGTCACCAGCACCAAGAAAACGAGACAAGGCACAGTGATAGGAAGGAAAACAATCTGTGCTCTCCTCCGCCTCAGCGGACAGAGGAAGGGACTCCAGGGTGCGGCTCGAGTGACGCGCCCGTGTTATAATTGCCTACATGCTGGATTCCCTCCCTTGCCCAATTCGGAAGCATATAAAACACGGATATGTAATCGAAACGAAGAGACAAGACTGCATTTACATTCACTGTATGTAGCTACTCGCCACGCCGGCCTGCCGCGCCATGCTGTGGCGACCCCCCCCCCCCCGGATCCTATTTGCGCCAACAGAGCTATAGCATTGTTTGTTTGTTTTCTTAATTATAGGTGTGCTATCATTTCTTTTTGTTCGTATTAGTGACACTTTTTATAAGGTGACCCCCCCCACAACTACCATAGCGGCATAGTTCGTTATAGCAGACTAAAAAAGTCGTTCATACATCCCAACAGTGCAGATGTTTGCAATTTTAGGGAATTGAAGGTTTTCTGTTCCTTCCAGCTCAACATGCTCGTACTGTAGCTCATTCCTAGCATTCGTCTCCTCTTCGGTGCAACTTCCATAGATTCCTGCTGAGTACAGAAGCCTACTCATAAGAATTGCGCGTAAGTGATACCAAATAGCACCCAATAGCGAAATGAAGGTTGGCAAACGTCCGCTGGTTTCTTGATGATTGATATGAGCACTTGGGTCCCGCAACGATCGCCTTTACTGTGCAAAAACTCGTCCATCCCCGCCCGGAAAACTCGTCACTACCATGTAGCTTTAGACGCGAGTACACATCTACGAGACCTACAAAACATTGAGTTTCTCATCGTCTTGTCACCGCAAGTCATTCGCAAAAAAGAAAACATGCAAGCCACTATTACTGATCGTTAGGAGTGTAGGTCCTGGCGCATTTCAGGAAGAACTGTTTAGCGCCGAACATTGCGTTCCATCCTTTGTGGTTTGCCTTCTTAGGTGTATCAGACCCTTGTTGCCTTATCTCATTTTTTTGTATGGAAGCACCTGTTGCTGCCTTCTCGCTTCAGATGCAGCGTAGGAACAGGCATAAGGCGTCGTCGGCCACTCCACCTCAGACACCGGATCTCGACTCAGCAGTTGATCCTTTGTGGTTCCACGACTGCAGCGTGTTTGATTAGATTGCAAGATTAATTTGTTTGATTAGATTGCAGTCCAGCGCAGCATCTTCGTCTCCATGACGCTGAGGTGCGTTTCAACTTCCCTGGTCGCAGGCCAACACTCAGCGCCGTACATCGCTACTGGTCGGACGACTGCTCTGTATATCTTCGACTTCAAGCGCTCCGGTATCTTCCTATCGCAGAGCACCCCAGTCAACGAGCGCCACTTGGACCAAGCTGCACTCACGCGTGAATTCACTTCAATAATCAGTTTGCCGTCAGACGTGACTGCTGATCCCAGGTACTTAAAGACCGAAGTGCGTGGGAGCTCGATGCCGTTAACCTTGATGGAGCTGGACTCAGTAACGTCCGTCGTTAGATATTCGGTCTTCTTCACGTTCAATTTGAGTCCAAACTGCTCCAAGCGATCACACCAAGCTTGCACCTCTCGCTCGAGTTCATCTTTATCTTCGCTAGCGAGCATTACGTCATCAGCATAAAGCAACGTCCAAGGGACGGGATTCTGAAGATCTCGTGTGATGGCATCCATGACGACAACAAAGAGGAGTGGGGAAAGCGCAGAACCCTGATGTACCCCTACAGAGATGGGAAGCTCCATCGAGGTTCCAGCTGCAGCTTGAACTCAACTCTTTGGACAAGAGTAGAGAATTCGCACCCACTCTATGAGCTCTTCAGGAACTCCATGATGTCGCAAGGCGTACCATATCACTTCACGTGGTACGCGGTCAAAGGCCTTCTCTAACCAGGGAATGCCGTCAGCTTCCCATGGAACTTCGGATTGAGACATATATCACGTGAAAGAGCTCGAGACGCTGATCACAGATATATAGACCAAATTTGCTAAATGGGTCTTCTAAGCGAGTTATGGCCGGCGGATGGCAGATTCGTGATCAGCACCCAAATAACCCCCTAGACAAAGTTTCAGCGAAAAAAATTTTTTTCGACCGAAGTCGTGTCGGTGGAGTCGGAACTTTTAACTAGTGCCTTTACTTTTTATTTATTATGCTTATTAAGTTTTGTTGATTTTTGGTTTTATTTTTACTTTTTATTTTGTTTTGATTTGAATTTCTGACTTGCTTCACGTCATGAATAAAACATTTTACCTGAAACACGTTTCCGTCCTCAAATAGACGTAAATGCAAGTCGCCACTAGCCGTTCGCTCAAAAATGTGCTAAAAATGCGATTATAGGTCCTCGTCGAAGATAGATCACAAAATGCAAAAAACCCGTCAGCGGCGTGAACCGAACCAATGAACCCAATCCTTTGGAGCGAGCACTCTACCACAGCGCCGCCACCGCTGCTGACGGCGCTGATAGCCGAACCGCTGATTTCCGCGCAATACCAACGCTGATTGAGCGCGCATAACACATGGAAGACATCGCGGCTTCCGCCGGCCCATAGCTCGCTTAGAAGATCCATTTAGCAAATTTGGTCTACATATCTGTGATCACCGTCTCGAGCTCTTTCACGTGATATAGGTCTCAATCCGAAGTTCCATGGGAAGCTGACGGCATTCCCTGGTAAGTCGAGGAAGGCGATATGCACCGACTTCTGTTTCTCGCGATGCTTCTCTATCAGGAGGCGGGCGGCGTGGATGGCATCAATGGTGCCACAGCCAGCCACGAAGCCGCACTGATTGCTGGAAAGCTGGACGATGTCACGAATTCGTCCATCGACAATTCGCTCAAAGATCTTCATGCTGTGCGAAAGCAAGCGAATCGGACGGTAATTGGAGCAGTCTGCAGGACTGCCCTTCTTCTTCCAAATCGGAATCGGAATGGGAAATTTCACCTTCAGCACCCCAAATAACGCCCTTAGACGAAGTTTGGGCGAAAATTGTTTTTCGACCTCTCCTCGACCCGTGGAGTTGTGAAAGTACAATAGTGCCGGTCTTTTTGGTACAATCGATGCCAATTCCACGCACTTCTTTTCTCCACTATGTTTAAACCTTGACCATGCATTCTGAGGCGTAGCATTTCTGTTGCAGCACATCCCAATAACCTGAGTAAAATGGCTGCAGGCGAAAACTATAGCCCCAACCATCACGCAAGTCTAGTACTTCTCCAAAGGTTATGGTTCTAATTAGAATAACTGTTTTGGCTGCAGTGCTATGAGGTTTGCTGACTCGACAGATATGAGCTTGATGTAGTATGAACAGAAAACAGACACGTCAAGCAGGACGAATAACTACGAAGTCGACATACCTGTCACCTCTTACCTGTCTTCCCTTTACGATCGCAGAGTTGCTCCAGCGGTCACCAGAAAGGTGTCCATTCATCCCTGTTCCGAGCCAAGGGGGTCCAAGGGTGTGATTGCCCTGAGGCCGGATTCACGACTAGTAAGATAGTGAGATAGTGGTAGTGGTTAAGTCTACCAACAGAGGATAGTGGGCAGAGGGCAAGTTTGGTTTTCATGTATTCATAATTTCGCGAACGATACAGTTTTACCCTACCATTCACCTAATCCCAAGTGATGCCTCAACTTCTACGCTATATTCACATGAACCCTGGGTAAAGTCATTCATGAATCCGATCTATGGGGGTTTTTTGACACTCCGTCAATTAGCACTCTTGCTCAACGGGTGTTAAACAAGCAGATTACATAGCTATCTCTCTTAACCTTCGACGGCTTGGCTATAGCGCTTCTGAACCGTGAACGTCGACGGTTTTGGCCGTTTTCCAATACCTAACCACGTGTATCATATGATAGCGCACGAAAACAGATTTTTCCGAGAGAGGTGTGGAAAGGATTCCGCAATGCAGTCGCTCAAAACCAGACATTTGTGTGTTATAAGTTGGGACCGTGATTCAATAGTAGACGCTTCTCGGGAATACAAAGCAGTGATTTATCCATTGGCTGGCCACAAAAGGGGTGCAGTCCTCACACAATCCTGCCCGCCGCCCAGTGTTCGCCCTGAAGGCGCGAAATCTCGCTGCGGGCTGCAGAATCGTCGCTTGGAAATACGCCGCCGAAAAACCGTGCAACGTCTGCTTCGCAAAGCCGTCAGCTCACGAACAGGGGCAGGGGTAAGACGAGGGGATTTCGAAATCCGGAAAACGAGTAGCGGATTAATTTGAGACTGCTTTATATAATAGGATAGGTGTTTTCAAATCCCGTCCCAGAAATAGTACGTGGGGTAACCCAATCCGACAGAAAAAAGTTCAGACCAGACCGATTGGTCTCCCCTACAAATCAAAGCTTTGTAAATTGCGTTTTTTACATTGTTAGCATCGAAATATAAGTCGAGACCTATGGTAGCGTTTGTGCACACATGGAGTTCCCATCGGGATCTATATTGCTGAGGAACACCCGAATCCTCGGCGTAACCAGCATATGGGATGGCTAGCGCTCGCAATGCCAGTTATCGGGAAACTATTCCCACAAGCGGAGCTTCCGTCCCGACGAGGATGGCAGCTGACCAGAAAAGTCAACAATTCCTGAATAGGCCCTAGGTACACTCTAGCGTCGCGCCGGCCGCAGTGTTGCGCGGGCAGCTACGGGATGCGCACTCGCGCAACATTGTCGCCGTGACCGATCGCCGGAGCGACGCGAGGGTTAGCAAATTCTCCTCGACCGTGTGTCTCGTGAGCGGCCGCATTTCTTGGCGATCTCAGCTAAGTTTCTCGTTTACCTGTTTTATTTGTCTTTCGTTTTGAGTTCTGTATAGGATTTTTTTCCTGTTAGGCGTTTTTGTTAGTTTTGAACTAATTTGCTTTTAATAACATCCTTTTCCTGGACATCTCCGTTTACGAAGTGGGTTTTAACGCCGTTTCATTGATTTTTTTCTCATTTCGTCAATAGGTCACTATGTCTCAACGTGCAAAGAACAGCAAGAGAGCTTCTGTTGCATCTGCTAAGATGTGTAATAAGAGCCAGGAACTCACTGACAACATTGGGCAATCCTCTACTCAGGAGGATTTTGCCAGGTTGTCAGTGAGTGAGCTCATTAACGAGGTTCTCGTGAGGAATAGGGAACCCGTTATTGAAAAGATCATGTATGCGCTAATATCGAAACTACCTCAGGAGATGTCCGAACAAATCGAGGTGGAAAAAAAGGAGAGAAGTATTGTTATTGAGTGGCTCACTGAGGCTGCCGGAGTTCTCTCCCCCTCGGCTAAACAGCGCGACCTCGAGGAAAAGGTGAGTGAGGTTTTCGATATTCTAGATCTCGAATGCCGCCCCTTGGAGGTATATCGCATGGGAAAATAGGAACGCGGACGTATTCGTAAGGTAAAGGCAGTATTACCCTCGAAGTCGCACTGGGCAGCTGCCCCTTCAAATTCTTGGAGGCTTCCGGGGTCTGCTACTTTCAGCAGGGTTCGGGTTCGCCGTAGCATGTCATTCGAGGAGCGGCAGCGAGAGTATGAATTGAGGCAGGAATGCAGGGAAAGGAACAAGCAGTTAAACGACCGCGTCTGGGTGGTATACCGCGGAGAGTTGAGGCGGATCGAAGACCTTCCTAAGCGGAGGGATTCGGGAAACGCATGACTGGACACGGTGTACCACCCACTGCCTTGAAATGCTTTCTGTTCAATGCCCGTAGCCTAGCGAACAAACTACACCACCTTCACTTATTTTTGTCAAGCAACGAACCAGTTTTGTTGTTTGTTACAGAAACTTGGTTTTCTAGCAAAATATCGGACTCTAAAGTTTCTGATGATTCTCCTTATAAACTGTTCCGAAAGGATCGCAAGGGTCGCAAAGGCGGCGGTATCTGCTGTCTAGCCAAGAATACGCTTAGTTCAATTGCTGTTAATGTCCCTGCCTGTCTCAATTCTGACCTCCTTAGTCTTGATGTATTTGATTCTACTCTTATGGTAGCTTTCAGAGTAGTTTTGGCATATCGCCCACCAAATTCAAGCGCTTATGATGATGGTGCCCTTATAGATTCTCTGCTAGAATTGTGCCTCTCCAGCAATCACTTGATTGTTCTGGGTGATTTTAACCTTGACATTGATTGGGTTCACTGCAACAGACCTCTCAGCCAGAACATGGCAAAGTTCGTGGAATTTTTTGAATGTTGTGGTTTAGCCCAACAAGTGAGTAAACCTACCCGAGGTGATGCAATCCTTGACATAGTCTTGGCTTCAACACCAATCCTTAAAGACACTGTCGTTCTTCCCCCTTTTGCATCATCTGATCATAATACAGTCGGTTTTGAAGTTCATGCGCCGTTGATGAACCGAAGAAATTTACCTCTTCCAAACTTTTCTAAAGCTGACTATTTCGGTTTAGAGCGCTATTTCAATTCCATAGATTGGTGGACAGTTTTTCAATCCTATAAGCACTGACGATCTATATAAAAGATTTTGCAGCGTCGTTTACTCCGGTTTAGCTAAATTCGTACCGTCTGATACAAAAGAAATTCCTGTAAGCCGCTATCCGAAACAGATTTTTAATCCTATAGCACAAAAATCACGTCTGTTTAGCGATTTAAAAAATCCTCTTCTACACCCACAATATAGGAAGATATGCCAAGAATTGGATCACCACTTGAGGAGGTTTTTGGGCTATAAGGAAAAGCTTGCCTCTAGGACATACAACAAAAAGGCTTTGTTTTCTCTTATACGATGCAAGCTAAAGACCCACGCTGACCTTCCTATTCTTAAAGATGAAAGGGGGCTCTTTATACAGCTGATGATCAAAAGGCAGAAGCACTCGCGAACTATTTTGCTTCTGTTCTCACTTCAACTTCTGAAGAGGAACCAAATTCTTCTAGTTCGATGGAGCAAATAGACACGACTGATAATTTGGTCGCAGATAATATGAACGAGATCATCATACAGGCAAGAGATGTACTAAAGGTAATGATGGGGCTAAGATGCTCTACATCGGTACCATTCGACGGTATTCCGCAAATAGTTTTCTAGAAATGTGCTCGTTCGCTTTATAAACCTTTATCAATGATTTTCAACGTTTCTCTGATTTATGGTGAGGTTCCCGAAATTTGGAAAGAGTCTATTATAACCGCAATTCCAAAGAGTCCTAAATCCGTGCTACTTTCTTCGTTTCGACCAATAAGCATAACTCCTACCCCAATAAAGGTCATGGAAAAAATATTGCGAGAGAAGCTGACCTCACTTCTATTCAAGAACAGATCTATTCCTGTCCAGCAACACGGGTTCACTGCTGGTGCTTCCACGGCCACTCAACTGTCGGACTCCATTTTTGACTGGAACCTTGCGATAAATAATGGAGATTCTGTTGATATCATTCACTTCGATTTGTCCAAAGCTTTCGACAAGGTGTGTCATAAGAAACTTCTAGCCAAACTTTATCAAGAGCGCATTAGGGGATCTCTTCTAGCATGGATTCGCTCTTATTTGAGTGGGAGACATATGCGTGTTAAGGTAGGAAACTCCTTTTCTAGTTGCTATGATTGTACAAGTGGAGTGCCTCAGGGAGGTGTATTATCTCCGATTTTGTTCCTTGTATATACTTGCGATCTTCCTTCCTGTTTAATTACAGATCCTTGTGTGAAGGTGCAAGTGTATGCTGATGATATAAAGATTTACGGCGCTTACAATGACGGCAATAAGGCTCAGGTCTATCAAGCTTTATCTCAGTCCATCAACAATATGATGGTGTAGGCTAACGCTTGGGAGCTACCTGTGAATCTTTCGAAAACATCAGTTTTTCATGTTGGAAATTCAGACAGCAACGAGTACAGTTTCAACAACTGTGTTCTAACCTCCATATCAGAGGTACGGGATCTTGGGGTGTTTCTAGATCGTGGGTTAACATTTGAAAATCACATTGATACTATTGTGCAAAAAGTGTCAATCCAAAATTGAAAAAGTGCAAAAGACCTTCACAAAAATTCTATTTTATAGATGCGTACGTATTCCAAACGATACACGAGTGATTCCCAACTATGAGGAAAGGCTTAGACTTTTTAACCTCAAAAGCCTGTTTTATAGGCGTGTTTTCAGCGACCTAGTTTTCTGCTTTAAAATACTAAAAGGCGAATCAAGACTTAAAGCTAGCAAATATTGGACGTTCTTGCCAACGCTGGGTCACCGTAATCACTACCGTTTTCACTACCCTAGGGTGAAAAAGAGATGTCGTGATAAATTGTTCAATTCGCTTTTTTACCGTGGCGCTCGCTGGCTGCAAATGTTGCCTGCAAGCTTATTAGAATCGCCAAATGCCAATGTTTTTCGTAGTAGGTTGAGGAAAATAAACCTACTCTTGACGCTGCATTTAAAGGACATTTCCTGAATATATGCAACATTGCTTTCCTTTTTTGGCAGGTTTTACTTCCGTTTTACTTTTATTTACTTTAAAAAACTTACTTTGGTTTTTTGTGCTGTTAAGTGTTTTTGTTAACTTAGTGTTTGGTTTATACTTTACTTTGAGTTACTAATCTGGTTTCTGTATTGATGCCTAATTAGTTCCCCCAATGTTATCTGATTTCTGGCATGGTTGTTCACTCAATTTCCTCAACCCTTTTCTTTGATGTCCTTGGTTTTTTGTCAATCTTAATGCCTTTGTAAACTCATTTACCACTTTTCCACTGCGTCCCCTAGCAGCCGTCATGTGGGCTTCAATGGGAGCGGCGGACCTACTACGATGGTATCCGGAGCCGTTCTCCCTTGCGACTTGCAGTGTTGGCGGGCCACTGCTCGTGTCCCATTGAATTGCCCACTCCATAAACCCTTGTTTCTGCATTTTCCTCTTCCTTTATTTCTAAGTCGACCCCTGTTAATTAATTTTTTCTTGTCAGCTCTCATCACTAAACGCTAGGTTGAGTTAATGAGGAGTTTTAGTTGTTTGTTTTTGTTCTCATTTTCTAAAGATCGTTGCCTTATTTTCACCGTGTCCGTGTTTATTAACTTTTGATTATGGCGCACTATGTAGTGCAAATAAATAAATAAATAAATAAATAAATAAAATTCGGTCCAGTAAGGACGACAGTACGCAGTTCGATGTACATCGTACATCGAACAGCGTACTGTCGTCGTTACAGGAGCGCGTTACTCACTGCTTGGCAGCTATTTCGGACAGCACTATTAGGATGCTCGAGTATGAGAATGCCAGCCTCCAGATAGGTAAATATTATAAATGAGAATTATCAACGAAAGTAGAAGGTTCACAAAGAAAGACGCCAAGTAAGTCGCGTAGACGGACCGCTACTAAGATGATCGGGATCATCGTTTGTTTTCACGCCCCACCCTTGTTCTCATAAAAACAAGCGAATCGCAACGCAAATAGTTGTGTAGACTACTCCACAACGTTGCACAGTAGATTTCACCAAACCGGCATAAAGCGGAATTGGGACCGAGCAAACGACAAAAGAATCCCTCTTTAAACAGTTTCATACAACAAGACGACTCTTGACCCGTTTTGGTCCATGATGATTGCTTTTACCTTTTATGCACTAATTTGTCGGCGAATATCGCAGAAGACATCGAGACAAAGTGGGAAAGCCGACAGGTAAGACTTCATCACCTACGCTACTTCAAGTCATTTTTGTCTGGCCTTCCCTGTCGTCTGCTTCGTTCCATGAAACGCGCAGAGGTAGGCTCACCTGATTGTCATCATCTTCTGTTACACACAGTGACCTCCAGCGACGCCTTCAACAGTGTTGGCAGCATGCTTCGAATCTACTCGAGCTTTGTTAGAGTGACAATGAAATCCTACCTAACTCTCAGTCGAACCTGTACCGGACAGAAATGAACGGAGATGACCGAGACAGCCTTGGAAAGGTAACAAGATAAACTAATCGTTTGCTAGAGAAATCATTGGCGACGGTAGTTAGTAGCTAGCAGCTCCGGGAAGCGAACAATGTGATGAAAATAAATGGATGGACTTAAGGTTACCAAATGAATTATGCTGAGGTACGCACCAGTCCAGACAGAATGTGGGCAGTTCCTTCGGCGTCAGTAGGGTCAGGGGTGGGGAGGGAAGGGGAGGGGGGTGGTCACCATGTAGGACTTCCCTACGGAGAAGTTTGTGCTTTTTGGAATTTTTTGATTTTTTTTTGCGGAACTGCCGTGTTCTACCCGTACAGTGAGCTGAGGTAGGCCATTTCTGATCAAGCTGGACATACACATGCCTTCTTTACCAGGGTGTACAACCACTGAGTAGAAGGCGACCCCGCCCCGACCCTATTCTTGCTTTGTTTTCACCCAGGAAATGAAAATATGGAATGGCTTGCGTTGCAAGGCCAGTAAACGGGAAGCTCTTCTCGTAAGTTGAGCTTCTAGCACGACGAGGATGGAAACTGACCAGAAAAGAAGACAATTCCTGAATAGGCCCTTGGTATACTCCCGGCGACAGTGTTGGCCCGGCACCTACGGACTGCGTTCGTTATCTGGCAATTTTGCGCAGGATTACGAACAGCAAATTAGCTGACTCCTCACATTTGGAAGTGGTACTGGTTGATCTGTGTAGAAGACTCCGCTCACTACTATAAGAGTGATCACGAGCAACAATAAAAGGCATTAAAATCCAAAAAGGTTAGGTGACTTCCTCAGGTGAGCACAGGTGACGTAGATGGAACCATGGTTAACCTCCATCTCTGCAGTGTCGCTGAATTTGTACCTCACATCTACGAGATCTACACAACATTGAGTTTCTCATCGTCTTATCACCGCAAATCATGCGCAAAAAAGAAAACATACAAGCCACTATCACTGATCGTTAGGAGTGTAGGTCTTGGCGCATTTTAGGAATAACTGTTTCCCGCCGACCTTTGCGTTCCATCCTTTGTGGTTACACGACTGCAGCGGGCTTGATTGGATTGCACGAATAAAAATGGAAACCTTTGAATCGCAAGCTGTTGTGAGGTATCAAACAAATATTGCAGCATAGTAGCGACTGAATACGAGCCACACGGAAACAGGTTTAATCCAGATAAAAGAAGACAGCAGCCCTTGCACGGGTATTTCTATAGAGGAGATTTTCTAAACGCATTTTCTGTCGGGTTGCACATCACACCCTGAGGTAAGCGGGACAGAATGAACCAGCGGAGAAACGTCACCCCCTAATGTAGATGATCGTGAGGTTCGGAGACCGTAAACCAAAGCGGCAACCTACCTTCACCTCTCAACAAAGATTCAAAAGTATGGCTATTGGATATTCCAAAACCAGCTAACATACAAAACTGCTGTGCAGATTTATTTACATATTTTACAAGCTAAATTGTTAGGCCTACTACCATATTTCAAATATCGATCTCAAATATATGGCCAACAGTGAGGATAGCAACACATATGCATTAGTACGACCTACAAAGGCTACACATACAGTGAACAACACATACACAGAACAATGAAGCACCACAAGGGCTATCTTGAAGCTAAAAGGGAAGGATACAAGGTTGCACTAATAATATGAGGTGACATGTACATCGCGGCATACAGTTTCGAGTGTTGACTCTATCTACGTGTTCAGTGTCTGCAGCGGGCATCGCGGAGTGGAGTAACTGACGATCTTCATTATTCCATTCCATTTCGCTCTGCCAAAGCAGTCCGCAAACCCGGTCGGCAGCTGAGTACTGACGGCGCAGTGGATAGGGAAGCGGTAGGGCGGAAGTCCAGTTGTTGATGTTGGGCTCCTCCGCAACTCGCTCTTTGTCACTTTCTGCAAAAGATTCGATAAGGTCAACCGGTGCGAAATCGCACCGAAGAACATCGCCAGGAATGAGAGGCGATTCAACGGCTTCTACTCTCACGAATCACAAGGTCGGCAACCGGCATCTTAAATCGGGTGAGTTAGATCAGCCAGACCCCGGAGTTCAATTGATCCGCGCTCTCCTCCGTGTTTGCGGAGAACAGCACAGTAACCGTGTTGTGCATTTTACGAGCATGTGCAATCTTGATGGGAGCATCAGCCGTTAAGTACCAAAATTTCCGCCTTAGTTTCGTCGCAGGGTGTTATTTGAAGTGCTGGTCACAATTACGGCATTCGCTTTTAGAATCTCGGCTGAAAGGGCACGTTACGGCAGGTGAGAGATACTGAGGCTGGTGGGGTCAGGATTCGGCCAAAATTTCATCCAAGGGGATTGCATGAGGTGCTGATTAGAGTACGACATCAACCATCAAATCTTCAACCTATTGAACACGTATACTACATATATTCCGGCGAATACTAGGTAAGGGCGATGAGGTCAGGATCATCGACACCGCCCACTTCCTACCTTAAAGGATTATTTAAGGCGCTGATCACGAATATGATTCATAGCACAGAAGAACCACACCTGTTCTGTGGAGATGCCCATGCTTCGTAAACACGGGGCTGCTTCTCGCGGCTACCATACTCATCACAATGCCGAAAACGGATACCACATTCTTGATCGGCGCCTTGAAAATCTGCGCCAGGGCGAAGTTGGGTCGAAATCGATCACCCCGACCCTACTCACCCACAACTTACCACAGCGTACCATAATCGGCCCACAGTATGATGTCGAATACCACATTATTCATCAGCATCTCAATTAATCTCCCTAGGCGAACTCTGGGCGAAAATTGTTGTTCGTCGCTAAATGGTGAAAGTACAGGGTGCGTAAAAAGTATTGACGCACCTACTTTTTGTTTCAGCCCCAACTTTCTCTTTCTACTTTTCAAAGTTTTTGTGTGTTCTTTTTGTTGTTTATATTGTGTTCAAAAAATATTCTTGTAAAAACTGAAGAAACATGATACCGTCGTGGTTACGGTGACCCTTTCCTGACTGCTACCATAGGAAATGAATACTTCACTAACAAGAAAATTAGGCGGTGTTCGAAACAGTCGGTGAGGAAAGAGGTCAGCAACCCAAACGTCAGCCACGGCTCTGTCACAACAGATGATGATTACAAGATGTTCGAGCACGATAACGTTCAAATCCGAAATTATCAACCTCTGTCCGATAACGGTAAACAGATAACGCGCGCAGCTGTAGACAGCTTCTCAGACGAGCACAGCTTAAACAAGAATCCGCTGGATTACTCTTTTCAGGCGATTTTGGAGAATGAGGTCTGGGCTACCTTCAACAGAAGTGACCAGTCGCAGAAGGCTACCCTGTTAAAAGGATGGGACGAAATCCACGCGAGTACTTGCGGCGCGTGCTCATGAATTTTTCCGTCGTTTTCGCTCCTGTATTCTCAGTAAAGGAGCCAATGTCGATTAAGAGATATTCTACCGTGTTTGCAAGATTATTTTCCATTTTTCTCAAGTGAATATTTTAAAACTTACTGCGCAATACTATTTCCACAGTCGTCATTTACTGCGTCAATACTTTTTACGCACCCTGTATAAGTAGATTCCGTAATCGACTGAGATTTTTAAAATGAATTCCGTACATCACGGTGCCGAATTATAGGTTCACCGGTACATGCCCTGAAGGTGAGCAGCACTGGTAGGTGGGAGCGCGCCAACCGATAATAACCAAACAGAGCACAGCCCGAACACAAGCCAGCACATCAGGGTACCGTCTGAATACGCCTCTCTGAACGGCATACCCATTCAATGCAATCTGATTGGTATAGGTTTCCCACCTACCAATGCTGCTTGCCTACGCGACATATACCCGAAAACCTTTATGGGGAAATTCTAAGCAGCAAATCTTATCAGTGCAGGATACCACGAACTTTTATTGAAGAGGTAACGAATAAAGGCCGGTGCAGAATATAGGTTCACCTGAGGAATTTTCTCACGCTCACCATTTTCCGGTGCAAAACTCGGTATAAATAGGTCAATAATGTAATGAAAATCAATCACCTATCAATCGCTACAATGGCAAAGGGCCCCAGGCTTTCTACACGTGAACAAACTCAAGCTGTGTCTTCATGCGGCCGACCTTTCAAACAGGAAGATCGCAGCTCAACTAAGGAGGTCGTTGAACTGCATCAATCATCATCATCATCTATCTGAAGGATATGGAAGCCTACAAGCAATAATCGAAAGCTGACCGTCCAAGGAAGGTGTCTGCGAGGGATGAGAGCCGTCTGCTCCGGACGGCTTCCAAAAGCACCCAGTCCGCGAAGGACCTCGACGTCATCTGGACTTCCCTATCGAAATGCGGTAATACGAAGCTCGTATCGCAATACCCACATTGTTCATCAAGTTATGAAGAGTGTCCCTCGTTAGATAGATTGCCACAAGGCTGCCAGGCTCAATTTCGCTCGTTCACACATGAGGACGAATTGGGAGAAAGTGAGGTGAGACTGCGACTAGTTTCACATGCAAGCAGAAGAGCGTTTTCAATTTTTAGGTGGTATTCTCCGAGGAAAAGAAGTGGAATCTTGATGGACAAGTACAGACACTAACGGAGAGATCTGAGGAAAGAGCAGCGGGTATTCTCCAGGCGTATCTTTGGCGGTGGAAGTCTCATGGTTTGGGCTGCGTTTTCTGGATAAGGACTTATTGGCTCGGAGTTCGTCCGTGTAGGATGAACAGTGAAGACTACCAGAAAATGCTCGGAGATCACTTTCTGTCATATTTCAGAAGATTTCGTAGGCACAACCTTATTTTGCAACATGATAATGCATCCGTACGTAGCGTGATCACAGTCAACTACAGATCGGCTTAACTCCAACAAAATTCAACTTTTGGAGTGTCCTAGTTGTTCTCTCTACTAGATAGAGAACTTGTGGGGGCATTCCTGTGCACAAAGTGCTCAAAAATGGAACCACTTACACTTCGGTTTCTGATGCGAAGAACGTCACACTTGATGCATCGAGCAATGCAGAGAAAAATATTATTGATAGCCTTATCAGTAGTATGACAGATAGAATTTTCGATGATGTTTACAACAAAGATGATGTGACGAAGCACTCATTGTGCTTCGTCTGTAGGTCCCTTTTATGATTAATCAGCTTTATATGAAGTGAGCTTATATTCTGCACCGATCTCCATTCGTTAAATCTTCAATAAAAGTTCGTGGCATCCTGCACTGATAAGATCACCTGCATCGAATTCTGCTATAGAGGTTTTCAGTAGTGAGGAATACGATTGTAACATCGATGAGCCTCGGAAGCGGGCTCTTCGGGTACTAATGGACAAATCGGGGGTGAACCTATAATTTCGCACCAGGCTGTGTCTGTGATCAACACCGCAAGTAACACCTTTAGAGTAATTGCCAAGCTTACGCGAACAAATCTTTTTCAAGCTCGGGATTCGTGAGGACAATCGCGCTCACGAATCGCGCCCATGAAGGGGTCTCCATGCTGGGTAAGTTTCTCGTTGTGATTTCTCATGCAGAGTTTGGATTGACCGCTTCAGATCTTCCTTAAGAAGTGCAAAAAGGCTTCCTCAATGAATCGAACCGTCCACTCCTTGCCTTCCACAACTCTACTTCCCTACCCACTGTGCCACGACTAGATGGTCGACAGAGTTGCTTGCGGACAACTTCAGTAGAGCGCGGACAGTGCAAAGCGAAAATGACATCTGCTGCAGACAAGGAACACAAAAATCAGCGTTCAAAGCTGCACATATATATCTCACCTGAAAGTGTTACTGCGACCTTGTATCTGTCGTTTGTAATTCCGCTGCCCTTGTTTTTTCCTTGGCAACTGGAGACGCCTGACTTGTGTAGTTGCCATAATAATCTTCTACGCAAACCGACCATGTTGGCAGGGACACGTGTTTGACTGAAGCACATCTGAAATGCCTCCTGGTGAAATGCACCGACGAACTGGTTGAGCTGACAGGCGCACAAATATATCAATCTACGCGCGTCCGACAATCGATAGTTAATGCTCACTAATGCAAACTAAGGAGCCTAAACTCGCAATCGCAATGGGTTCTGCAGTATTCGTCAGTACTCTATTATGACACGTCGCCGACGGATAAGGATTAGGCTTATCTGGGCAAACATGGTAACGGCAGAGGTAACAAATAAAAATCGCTGAAAAGACTCAATGGTTTCTCATTCGGTTCCGGTGTAAGCGGCGCCACATTTACACATGTGTCCCGAACTGATTTCGACAACAGAGCTGATGTCGTGGGTGAATATCTCTAATAAGGTATCATAAAATAATCTTTATCCATTGGCTACATCACCAACTTGACGGTACTCACAAAGGGGTCAATGAGGTCGCTCCGGAGGTTCTAAACCAGATCTGTACGGTCTTGTAGCGCAACGGACTAGGATTACAGGGCTGTGTTTCGTTTTTGCTAAATGCCCTTCGGCGGTTCAGAATAGGCAAAAAAACTGTATCATTTCAGTGCGGGCTGAAAAGGCAAAACTGACGATGGAATAGCGTTGTTGCGCTCAAAAATTAATCTACAAAAGGTTTGGAGGAAAGGACTGGAGACTTACTTCCACTCAAACTGTGGAACAAAATTGTGTGTATGTAGAAGTGGACCAGGTGGACCATTATTAGGGGGGGGGGGGGGCCAAAAGTAATGAGACACCCCATGCCGTGTCCATATATCTCGTGGCTGGAGTCTGGATTCCTACTTGTTGTATTTGTATGTTTGTATGCTACTTACTGAAGCCCATCTGAGAAGTTACCACTTCTGCCCTTTCCAGAAGCATGCCAAAAACCTCAGCCTGTCTCATGCCGAAACCCCAGTCTGACGAGTCGACCTGTGTCGCGCAAATCTCCCCCAATTCCCAACCCCGAGCAGCCTGGGCTCAATATTCACGCAGGATGAGAAGTACGTCTTCTACCTTAACCCTGCCAAGCAGCGAGTCTGGGTGATGCCTGGTGAATTGTTACCGACCTTCGTTCGGCGAGATGTTCACGGCGAGAAGCATCTTTGGAGCTTTTGGGTCTGCGCCCATGGATCGGTTTACCGGAGGCTGTTTCCCAAGAGCACCGCGATGAACTCCAAGGCCATGGTGAACGAAATAGAGGAGATGGGCCAGCGACTCGCTCTTATTCATTCGCAGCGCTTCAAGAAGTTTCTCCTCTTCGACAACGCCGCACCCCATCGGGAACAAGTAAGCACGGATAAGCTTGGCCAGCTGGGCTACGTTCACATGCCTCACCCACCGTATTCGCTAGACATCTCTCCATGCAACTACCACTACTACTTGAGCCTACGGGACTTCCTAGTCGGAAGGGACACAAGAACCCAAGCAGTCCTTGACAACCATATTGAGCAGTTGATCAACACCAGGCTCAAGCAGTTCTGGAAGGATGGGATCAGGAAGTTGGCTGAGCGATAGCAGCAAGGTCCTTGCCCTTAATGGCAAATACACTCCTCAGCATCGTTGAGTTGTAACTGAGTTATAAAGAGATAAAATTTTTTTTCATTTTGTCTCATTACTTTTGCCCCCCCCCCCCCCCTAATAGATACTCTGTACGATCAGACCACTACATTCGGCAATCTGTCGCCGTAACGTAGGTGAACTCAGCTCACTGCGATCCGACCAGATGAGTGCTACAACCCGCTACAGCTGGCTACGGCTCCATTACTAACATAGAACACTAGAAGCAACAACCCTTAGACGACGAAGTTGACTGGATAGTTGTGAGAATCACAAGAATGAGAAACGCCATGAAATTCGACCCCACTCAATACCTTGTTCGCTCGCGAGATGCACTCCCCTTCTACGCACCATGACGGAAACACTCAAAATGTTTACTTCTGGATAGAGAGACAACACATATTTCATTGCTCCAGTAATGCCAGACACATCGCAGAGGGAAAAGAGATCTAGTTGAGCTGAAAGCGAAATCACAGTGGAAATCTTTTCGTTCTCCCACACAATCAATCCCTGATGACCGAGTACTGTGATGTCGATCCAAAATTTGTGGATAGATGTTCTTTAGGTGGACGCACCTGATACGCGACAAAAAACGCCGAAGGTCACTGCTTCTTCTCCGATCCTGGCGTCGTGATTGCGATGCGTGATTACATGTGTGCAACATCGGCAGCCAGTCATAATCGACTACAGCGACCTGGTCTGTTCAAACGTGGTACGCTAACATAGTAATGCACGCAACGAGTTTGTTCATTGCCTGCGACGGGAGCGGCTGGTCGTTCATGCAAAAGATGCAAATCGATCAAAACCAAGCGATCACCGCGAAAGCTGCTCTCCGACGCTGGGGGGGGGCATGCGATCTACATATGTACACCTCCTTACCCAACCCCCCCCCCCCGTCCCAACTTCATATCCGTTCGAAGTATTGTAGAACTATCCCTGTAGTTTCGTTAAAAAAAACCTACACACTACGTAATAATAGGCTTCGCATACAGCTGAATATGTTCCAGCTCTTGGCTGCATTGCATACGAGATCAAGACACTGACAGCGTTCTTCAACAGTACCTCAGACGCATTCATATAATGTCCACTATACATTGGATCCGATCGAAAATCTTCGGATAATTGGATGACTCGGATAACGCTTTTCGAATAAATGCAGTGGTAAGTTAAAAGCTTCCTGTATCAATAAATACAGAGAGGACCTCTCTCTTAAAGCCCGGCTTAAATCTACATTTGGTTCTGACGCATCCCTTCCAAGATCAATGCTGCAAAGTTGAGACATTCTTTTCATTAAAAAAAAAACGCCAGGCGCCCACATTTTTTGTGTACATCTTAGGAAAGACTTAACGCTCTTCAAGAAGAACATGCATGGCCAATGCAAACGCGTTAATTCATAAGGATCTCACCTGAGAGGACATCCATTGCTCTAGAAGTGGGTGTGTTAGGCGTGCTCGGGAACGGCGTTCGGGATGCTCAGGTTCATATGTTACAGCATAAACATATGAGCCTGAGCTTCCCAAACGCCAAAAGCCTAACTTTGACATCATGAGGACGAGCATAAAAGAACACATGGTCGATAGTGCCTACCTGTGTCACAGAGGCAAGTCGCACACATTCCTGGAAATTTCGCTCGTTTTCCAGTATTTAAACCCAAAACGACAATACACATCTTCACTTCTTTACAAAACTGCAACAGAAGCACCTACTGGACATTCCTAATGCAAGTGACATTGAACAACTGCTCCAAAAATTTATTGACAAATTAGAAGAGGAAACCGATTATATTTATGGTTTACTGCTGCATTTCAAACGTGAGTCTTTATGCAAGGTAGAAGCAGTGACGACTGTGCACATTGCATAGTATTGTCCATTGCACGCACTCAACGAGCAAATGTGACAGCTAGACGAAAACACTGGATATGACAGAGTAAAGCAGACAACAATATAAGACAAGAGCTTTCTAAAAATAAAGATCACAAGAATTGGACGTATAGAGACTGGTCAATTGTAATGAGCATGAAAAATGGATTTGGAAGTTGTTTTGTTCAACCTTTGGTGTTCAGAACTCGCCCTATAAATAAGGGCATTTGTCGGGAACACTAACTTACGCGCGCACTTCTGGTGCTTGAGACCTGCAGAACAAGAGTTACTGGAGATCTAAACAAAGCCTTTAATGATTTTATGCTTCGCTAGAGGATCACTGGATTTCATTTGACCGCTAGGCTGTTTAGGGGAACAGTTTGTTTCTCACTGCACCACAAGAGATAATAGGTTAGCCAGCCCATAGGAGTTGCCTTGATTTTAAGCCAACTAGTGAAGCCATTTTAGACTGCTTCCAAAGCGTTAATAATCCAATTCTTCCTGGGATGAAAACGCCGACACAAACACACAGTTGCAACAGTATGTTTTACAATTGAAGCATAATAATTTCGATGAATAGCACATGAATAGAACATAGAAGCAACACCAATGCCACATTGAAATGAAGTCCCTTGCCCTAGTTCTGGCCCTGACCATGCTTTAAATTAAACCACTTTCGAAGTGCCCAATAACTGTCCGATTCCTGAGATGGAACTACCTATGCGACTTTCTAAGTAAGTACTCATCCGCCTAGACGGGAAGACCCGTTCAAATGACGTAGCAAGCAACAATAGTGGATTGATGCAAACCCTAAACAACTGCTTCGTCAGCTTCTTCAGGGCATAGGCGCCTTAAGAATTCTCCCAAAACTGGTCGTTCAAATTTTACATAACAACGATCGAAAATTTAGTCGGTTTGCGAGTCTGTGCAGCTGAACACGAATAAATGAACGTTCATAGACACGAAAAAATAAATGATCGTTAAGCCCTATAGCTCTTAGTGCACGGAGCAACAGCACAGCTACGGCTCAACATTAACTGTCAAGGAGAGCGAGGTTCACCAGTAAGTGACTTCGGTTTCTTCGCCACACTGGCCATTCAATTAACTCTTTGGAAAACGAGGAATTCGTGTAAGAACATGTCCGACTAGGCGACCCGGTGCACACTGCCAGGGCAGAGGTTTCCGTTCCCGGTGACGAATCCATGGCGAAGCAAATAACACGGCCGGTCTGGAAGACTTGCATGAGGTCACGATGAGTGATGAACATCAGCACTATCTCAAAATAACGGCTATGATGGCTAACTCCAGGTGGACGAAGCAGTCGATAAGTGAAGCAGTGAAGGTACAATTTCAACTGGGAAGGTCGCAGTTTACAAGAGAATCTTCCAACCTGCTGAATTCTTGTAGCAGCCGAGCTTTCTTCGTCTTCTGCATCGTTGCTGGTGCCGCTTCCCAGAATCACTCTGGGAAAATGTGCGATGAACACTCTGAGAATTTCCAAAAACAAAAGTAAGGGAGCATCAGTAAAATTGTTTCACCATGTATAGTTTCGAAGATTGCCGAGCACCAACAATACACCCTGTGCTCGGCTCCATTTCACTGGTCCTTGTTGTTTCGATCTGAAATGAGCATCTAGCTTCCAGGGAACCGGAACCAGCAGATAAGAGGATTTCTCACCTTTCGCCTGATTGAGAAGCCAGCGAAAATGTCGCCCCTTTTGGAGATATTTCTGAAATCAACTTTAACTTTCCAGTCGGTGTCGAGCGAAATCATAGGTACCCTGACGAAGTCCAGTGTTAAGGCCTGAAATTCAGGTTCAAGCCCTGCACAGAGTCATTCAATTAATACTCCCAGAAACTTCTTGCTTTAAGCCAAGGGCCCTTTATGTCCATAGAGAAAACAATATTGAAAATGGCGAATGAAGAAAAATTAGGTAAGTGCCAGCTGCGTGTGTTTAAACAGATAGAATTCAGGCTAGAGTTACTTTGTTAAAGAAACTATGATGGAGAGCTAGTAAAGCGAACCTCCAAAAGCTCTAGTTGCTAGATAATTGCGCTCTAAATAGCCTGATAGGTGATCAAGTACGTTACTATTCAGGATGCATTGAAGTCCCCTTTCCCTAGATCAAAAAAAATCGAAGGATTTCGAATTTATGGCGCCCCATCTCCTATTCAATAATTTCTTTTCAAAATACTATCGGCTTACTGACATCCGTTTCCCTTCACGAATAAAGCGCGTGGCACGCTCCATAAGTTGACTCACAACGTGGCTGCTCTTCAGAGGTCTTTCCTTTTAAGCTGAACTCATACCGAGCGCAGCCAGAACAAGATACGTCCAGATCGTTCCGACATGACCGGTAACGCGTACGGTTGTGTACAGTAGTTCGCACGGTCTCCTATAGATGGTCAAATATGAGCGGATACCACTACTTCGAAGGAGTACCGTAGTGTGTGTACCTACTTGGCAATCGTTTTCTGAGACACTAACAACGCAGGTGCACCTCTAACACATACAGAGGTCTCTGCAAACGCCTCCATTACGACAAGGTCGAGGGGCGCCATCATCGACATCTAAAGCAATTCATGAACATAGAAAAACACCCACTTGGTTGCAGTCCACGTTGTATTTACAACACTAAAACCGGAAAAAGGATGAAACATATGCGCGTCGATAACCCCCGAATAAGGCAATCAATATCGCTACCAAATCGATATGAAACGACTGGCATATCCGGTGAAAACATGAGCACACGCATGCGCAACATGACCTAAGCTTCATCAAGAAATTTCTACCGAGAATAAATTGGGCCGCTTATCTTCAGCACATAACATGCCAGCATAACCAGGTGAGCACCAATACGTACTGCTTAAAAGAATCTCGAGCATCACAGAGTGACACCACGTGACACGTCTCCGAGACGCAGTCACTGCTATTGTGACACATCGGTGACGCACAAGGATCAGGTTTATCTGAATAAGCGTTAACCCAATAGAGTTATTCAGTAAAAAACGCTGAAAATGAACTCACTGATTTCCGATCTGCTTCTGGCGCAAGTGGTATTACATTTACACAAATAACACGATTTTGTTGTG
>OX377206.1:14571176-14692398 GCA_947396885.1 Heligmosomoides polygyrus polygyrus
AGATTTCAAAAACTCTCCGAGTTTATATGCCGGCAACTGCGTTTCATGAGTTTGTCGGTCATATGCGAAGAATTGACTTATCACGAAATAATTGTTGAGAACTAGGGGCAACGTCACAAAATGAAATTGCTTTCCATAGAGCTTCTAACATTGATTAGTATTCGTTAAAAGGCCGAGCTTTGGTCCAGCTGTGTGGAGCTGTGAACCATTTGGTCTGCTCACCCTTGATTTGCATGGTTTCAGTGGGGAGTTTCGTCAGAAATTTGCAGCCGCCCTAGTCAGGAGTTGCTCTAGGGCTGTCCAGCTATCCTTTGGAGTGCGCCGTAAACAATGCATACAGAATCGAACCTTTCAATTAAGGGGGAGGGACAGCTTGTAGACTGAGCGTTTGGGGAGTTCTACCAGAAGTTTCCTACCGCCTTACTCAGGAGTTGCTTTAAGGCTGTCCAGCTGGCCTTTGGAGTGCGCCGTAAACAATGCATACAGAATCGAATCTTTCAATCGAGGGAGAGGGACAGCTTGTAGACTGAGCGTTGTGAAAGTGAAGCGAGTTCGAGCAGTCTTTTTGGGATGCGCCACGCATCTAAACATTGTTAAAGCGTAAATGCGAAATGAAAAACACAAGCGTATAAGTATAAGGGAGAGGTCGTAGTTGTCCAAACCTTGTTTGGTGTACCATTCTACTCCACCCTCGTTTGGAAGGATCAATATGGCGCCGCGGCACCGGAAGTGTGAAAACTGTAGTTAGGCGATTTACGGCGCTCTCAGATGGCGCGAGGGGTCACAGAGGCAGGAGAGTGGACTGGCTCCGGAACTAATCTGGGTCCCGACCAGGGCTTGGTACATTTGATTCGTGAAAAACCGGTACAAATGAACGTAAATTTGAAATCGAACTATCCTTCGAGTCAGAATTAACTAGGGAATGGCCTCGTAGACAATTTTTCAGTTTTTGGACATTTTTTAAGATGACACTCAGTTAGCATTTGAGGTGAGTTTGCTCTGTAACTGGGTGGCCGAAATGTCCTCCGGGCCAGTCAAATCCCACCTTTAGAAGACTATAAGGTGTTTTCATAGGCCTCCAGATATCTACGTTCCTGTCTTCAAGGAAACCATTTTGTGCCCACTTTAATGATACGAAAAGTGTACGGCTAACTACGAAGAAGTGTCATGTGGCCAACTTTGCCGGGGTATAATTACTAGCGATTTCAACCCCAAAGGTTCTACTTTCGCAGCATTATTTCCACTTTTGCCTTCAACGGGACAACCGAGTACAGGAACACATAAGCTTGACGTGCCGAAATTAGAGTCCTCCAAAGCGGAGGCATTTTCTGAAAATAACAACACTTAAACTGTCGGATCCTTTAAGGAAGTAGATCATTGTGATCGTGAAATACTAGGGAATCCAGAGAACCATGTGTGACTATGTATATAATGCAGAAACTAGGCTTTAAAGGGCCGAATCTCTTCCTTCATTAGCCACTTGGGAGCTGTGGGTGTAATTATCTCCCGCGAGCACAGGGGTCAGCCGCGCCGGGCAGAAATTAGGTCACTGAACTACATTTCAGACGCTCGCTATGCGATTTTCAGCTCATCGGGAAGAGAGCTCGGTGCTGATCACGAATATGTCCTTCAATTTGCAATGCGCTCAATTTGAAGAGCGCTACAGAAAAGCGGCGGAAAAGGCGGCTTTTTTCGCTTTTTCCGCCCAAAGACCAAAAGATAAGGCCGGTATTGTACAACTTTGGTTAGATCTACCACAGATCACAGGTATCTAATATGCGATGAAAGACGGCGAAGGTTACTCTCCCGCCGGAGAGCAGAAACAGTGCTCTTCGGCGTCTTTTAAACAGCAGACATGAATCGGGTCTGTTCGCCTTGCATTTCTATGCGTGGTCATATTCGCGCTTTGAATAAATAAATAAACAATAAACTCTACAAAACATTCCAACCCACCACCAATGTAGCGAATGCACACTATAGCTCGCTTTGACTCATCTCCGCAATGCTCGAGAGTGCAACTTCGAAACTTCATGCATGAAAGTCGATAAACATAGAGTCGCGCGTGGTGCATAGTATCTCTCGGTGAAGACGAATCGAAAGGTTACAGTTCGGACCAGAAACTGCTGAAAAACAAAGTAACAGCTCCGCGAGCAAATCAAAGAAGGGCAGCAAATTTGAGCAAGGCTCCAGCATGCCACTCTGGAATGCACAGCGCGCGTCATGATTTCCAAAATGACCCGTCTTGCCACGTTTTAACCAAACAATGCCAGAACAGTTTCTAAAGAGGTTTATGATTTGTATGAATGGAGTCAACTGTCCGTTCACCAAATACATCCACTGACAAGAACGGAGGCAGCGGACGGTTGACATTTCTTCTACCGTAATCCACGCGCAATATGTGCTTGTGGTGCAGTCACGGACGCCCGGAATGACATACGAGTTGACTCCTATATTGCATTTCTGTGGCGATAAACACGCAGTTGTTGTGCGAGCCAAAGCCAAATTTTTGCCTGTCAGATAAAGGGGGACCACCTTCCAAGAAACTTTAGTTACACGAACAAGGAAAAACGAGACATGAGGTTAATGAAGAAGACAAACAAAGGCGCAAATAGGGTCGGAGGGGGGGGGGGGCGTCAATATGGCCTGCCGCGGCGAGCAGCGACGGCGAGTAGCTACATACAGCGCATGTAAATGCATCTTATCTCCTTGTTTCGATTACCTATCTGTGTCTTATCTGCTTCCCGATTGGGCAGGGGAGGGAACTCCAGGATGTAGGCAATCTTAACACGGGCGCGTCACTCGAGCAACACCCTGGAGTCCCTTCCCTTGCCCAAATCTGTGCTCTCCTCCGCTGAGGCGATTGACTGATGTGAATTCCGTAGGAAACCGTATTATTCTAGGTCAGTAGAATAAGCATGTTTCGGAGCACGAAATGTTTCTGACTAGTGTTTCGTGCGGTTTCAATTTCATTGCAAAGAAATCAGTATCAAAAAAGGCTTTATGAGTCCATTTGCATCTACTAACACACTGGTCTTCTAACACAGAGTGGCAACGACATCGCAACACTCTGCGATGGGTAGCCGTGAAGACTACGAAACGATTGAAATGTCAGGCGCAAAATGAGCGTTTCCACCTACCATCCTTATTGGCGCAGAAGACATAACAAAAGTGTAGTGTGCGTCCCTAGGTCCATATGTTGTTACTTGATACCTTTCCATAAGCTGCGACCTGGCCTCTCAAACTTACTCTTCAGAAGCTTTTTCCCGGAAAGAATCCAATATTTGACGCTAACGCATCATCTCGGGCGTCCGTGACTGCACCGCAAGCACATATTGCGCGTGGATTACGGTAGAAGAAATGTCAACCGTCCGCTGCCTCCGTTCTTGTCATCCACTGCCAACCGAAACAATAAAGAGCACTCGGAAGCCGATTCTCGTGGATCGATATTGATCAATAATCTGATCGGACCAAATGAGTGGGAATAAGCTTATCACCCAATCCTATTAATTGGAGTGACAATGTTGAAAAATGTAAGGGTATGTGTTTCTCGCGTAAGACTAAATATTCCACTACAGTTTCAAGGGTCCATTTAGACTTTTGTGATATCTACGAAGAACAATGAGAAAACAGAAGAGACGGTGATACAGCGATCTGCTGTAACCACTCTTCCAACAACGAGCTGATTAACAACGTGGAGGCATACCCGACGGCTGGCATTGCATTGGAGAAACACTTCTCATGTGATAACAGCGCTGCATCCATATGAAGCGAAGTTAGCTAAAGTAAAAATGCAAGTAGACCATTTAAAGGAAAGTCAGACCAACTCAGTGAACATCGTATAAATGGGATTCATGTGGGCAATGAGAACCTTCTTCCACTTTGTCATACTCATCGACGCCGATTTCATGAGCTTCTTGCGGTAATTCGAAACTCTTCCGGGACGTCATTTGTCAAACTTGGCACTCTCAGATAACTGAAATACTGCACTGGTTTGCTTCACTATTGGAGCTTCTATACTTCCTCTGCCGTGATGTACAGTAGTACAGAACCGACCGACATTCATCGATTAGACGATTTTAACTACCAATACCTTCTAGTGTTGCAGGCTCCGCCCGATACTGACCGTTCTATTTAAAATACATTAAGAAACACTAAAACCTACTATTAACCACTTTGACGCTCGCTCCTCAAGACTTGTCTTCTGCAGTTAAAGGTAAAATTCGCTCCCTCGAACAACAACTCGGACGTCGCAACAAGCCTCTGTGAGACACGGACTCTTGTCTGAAAACTGCACTGTTTTACTACTTATTTATTTATACTACGGGGTACATAAATCACAGGTAAACCACATCTCATGCGCTGTGACCGTAACACGGGTAGCTACGGACTGCACAGCTACCCGCGCAGTGTTGCGGCGACAGTGTACGAAAGGCGATAGACACGCAGATCGCGCATCGCAGCTGCGTGCGGTCATCCCTACTGGAGCGCGTTAACTCGCTCACTGCTTGGCAGCTATTTCGGACATTACCGTTAGTATGTTGGAGTAGGGAAATACCACCTTACAGGTAATTGTGTAAATGAAGAATATCAACAAAAGCAGAAGGCCCACAAAGAAAGACGCCAAATAAGTAGCGTAAACTATCCACTACTAAGATGGTCGCAATCCTCGTTTATCTACACCCTCACCTCTCCCTCCCTCACCAATGTTTTCATAAAGAAAGAAGCGAATAGCAACGCAAACATAATAGTTGTGAAGGCTACTCACGGCATTGCGTAGTACACATCTCCAGTTGAGCATGAACCGGAATAAGGGAAAAACGAACGACAAAGGAATGACGGATAAGCGCAATGAGGCTCGGGGGGCGGTGGTAGTCACTTTGTATTCAGTGATTTTCCGCCTTGGTAGGAACGCACATGAATGATCAGCTGAATCAGGTTCAGCACAGGGATAGAACTCTTCCATAAACATTTTAGCTTCATGCAGCACTGAATGTACCATAGGGCAGCTTTCCATGCGTACAGTTACCACTCTCTGAGCTGAGGTGGTCGTCACTGGCATCTGTCACGCATTGTATCACACGGAATAACTGTCGACTTCGATACAAATACAGGTCGAGCCTGTATACTGAGCAGAAACGAATGAAAGTGACGGAGGCAGAACTTGAAGGACACTAAGACAATGAAGCCGTTTGCTAGTCAAACCAAGGACGGCGGCAGTGAATAGATAGCCGCACCCGAAAGCGAACAAACTGAGGAAGTCCAGCCAGAAAATCGTTCTGCTGGCATCGTTCTGCTTACTCCCAGTGCGAGTTTAGTCGCTTAGCCGCTATTCCTAGGAAAAGGAAAATGGTAGAAAAAAGGTCAAGATGAAACAGATAACAAGATATGTACTACACGTATAACAACAGCTCTAGTGTTAAGTGAAAATGTAAAGCTATAAGGATAAGGATAAAGGACGGCGCTGATGAATCCCTTTCCGGATGTGCCACACTTTCTTCTTCTACAGGAAGTCGTGGAGCTAAACTGAATTCGTATTTGGCCTGCACAATGACTTAAGGTGGCTAGACGATGGATGAGCCAAGTCAGTCAGACAATTCGCTTTTCAAGCGGAAACTAGACGAAACCTAAGCCGCGAGCTGTTTCGGTCGCCGTGCAGCAAGGCGTTCTCAAACACACAAATATCGATTGGGCGGGAAACGATCGATGTCGGCAGATCTCATAACGTCCCGTGTCTAAGTGATTGGAGCACGAATGCCGCCTAAATGCAACAGGACCCTACATGAAAATGCACTTTCAGTGAAGTGCTTTGTCTGCTGTTCAGTTAAGAGCACACTTAAGACCACAAAGACAGTGCTCACCAAGATGGCAATGGTTGTGGTTGGTCGATGTTGCTCCCAATTTCGCAGTCGTCGGTGCGTCGTTGCTGTACGGGCCTGCACCTGTACTTGATACTAAATACCACAGATCTGACATGCTTTGTAAGCAGGCAGCATATTGGTGATTGAATTTGTTTTTAATGACTTAGTAGATAATCGTGCTTTCAATAAAGATACTGCGATCTACAACTGTGCTATAATTGTGTAGGAGAAGCACATTCCTTGCACAATTGCACTACTTTTGGAAACTCGCACAGTGTGTTTTTGCACATCCTTTAAGAGTTTGCAGAATGAATACCTTAGTCCTGCTAACTTCAGAATTTGGCGAAAACAATTCAAAGGAGAATCATAGTTACTCTTCTGCTATTGGCCTGTTTTCATGCGCTTACATTGAGAAAATTAGTACTCCTGCCACCTTTGTCAGCGTGAGTATTGTTCTAATTTTACTGCAGGCCGATCTTTTGGAGGGACCGGTTTCGGTAGCAGTGGCTTCGGTGATGGGGATAGCGCTGGTTTTGGCGCTGGTGACGACAGTGCATTTGATGGTGGAGGCAGTTTTGGCCAGCAGTCTGGCGGATTCGGTGACCAAGACGGCTTTGGCTGCGGTACCGACAGCTTCGGAGTGGGTGGTGGCAGGAGAGGTGCGTATCTGCCAACCCATTCCGGGAAGCTATCTGTACGTCTGCGGCATTTTTGTCAAGGCATTCAAACTGGTGAATTTCAAGAGCATCCATGGGGTTGTTTCAATTTTTACGCACTTAGTTGATGGGATGCAGCCATAATTCGGAAGCATGAGTATGAGCAGTAAGTCATATTTCGGAGCCTTGATATGCAGGGATCCATCAGGCTATCGCTTTAAGAGAAGGCAAAATATAAGCCAAAGGCTGTTAAGCAGTTTTCACTCGGCTATATTCGTCCATTTCACTTTCCCCAACCACTTTTCCACATTTTTGCCCGCTACAAGCACCGTAGCCCGACTCATAAGTACGTGATGAGAGATAGGCACCTCTCCTACCACCACCCACTCTGTGCCGAAGCTGTCGGTACTGCAGCCAAAGCCGTCTTGGTCACCGAATGCGCCAGACTGCTGGCCAAAGCTGCCTCCACCATCAAATGCACTGTCGTCACCAGCGCCAAAACCAGCGCTATCCCCATTACCGAAGCCACTGTTGATGAAACTGGTCCCTCCAAAAGATCGGCCTGTAGTAAGATTAAAACAATACTCACGCTAACAAGGGTAGCAGGAGTGCTAACTTTCTCCATGTAAGCGCATGAAAACAGTTCAGTAGCGGAAGACCAACTCTGATTCACCTTTGAACTGTTTTCGCCAAATTCTGACGGGAAAAGGACTAAGGAATTCATTCTGCAAACTCTTAAAGAACGCGCAAAAACACACTGTGAGGGTTTCCAAAAGTAGTACAATTCTGCAAGAAATGTGCTTCTACTACACAATTATAGCACAGTTATATATCTCAATATCTTTATTGAAAGCACAAGTATCTACTAAGTAATTAGAAACAAATTCAGTCACCAATATGCTGCTTGCCTACAAAGCATATGTCAGATCTGTGGTGCTTGAATGCAGTGCCACCGTGTTTAGTCGTAAGTTTTGGCGTGAAATCGCTAAGCTGGAGTCTGTGCAAAACAGTTCCACAAGGAAGCTCCGGATAAGAGCACACGGCTATGATTACACCATCATTTCACCAGCTGGAAGGAACATGATCTTCAATTTGCAGTCTCTTGCTTGTGGTAGTGACTATATGATCTAATTACAATTTATCACCACCTATATATAAAGGAGTTTGCCCATCAAATGACCTAACTTAAGTGAGATATGCCTCATCATCCATAGCGAGGGCGGTCGAGTGATCCAAGCTGAGTGAGATCCGCCTCATCATTCTACAGCGCGGGCAAAATTTGTTATTGGACGTGGGATGTTGCTGCGGCCGGGGAAGCGTAGTCCTTTACTGCTTAACACAATAACACCTACTGTACACGCGTTTCTGAGCGTCCAGATCCAGAAGTCGTGCCGCCGACTTCGTACCGTTAGCATGAGAAGACCACTAAGGATAAGAGCAAAAGGGGGACTTCGTGGAGAACCGACAGCGATCAGGAGGCTGGAGGAGGCATCGGGATGGAGGGGGGGGGGGGGGGGTAGTCGATAGGTGGAACGATGAAGCAGGCCAGGAGGTCGCACCAAGAAGGGTTTATGCAATAAGGAGGGACCAGTAGGGAGTTACCAATAAGGGGGGGGGGGCAGAAAGGAGAATCAGTATGACCAGTAAGGGGGGGGGGGCAGAAAGGAGAATCAGTATGTGACACGGATGTCGGGCAATGGGCGTTCGCTCGCCGTCGTCGTGTCGTGAGCGTAGGAGGGGTACTTAATTGGAGTAAAGTAGAAAGGAGGAACCCGAGGGGAAGGGAGGGGGAGGATCTACTTGGAAGAAGGGATCTTGAGGCGGGAGCAGGAACCAATAAGAAGGGAGCCGTAAGCCCTAGTTTAACTTGCGGCGCTGCGCGGCGCGGCACCATGGTCAGCATAGGTATCGACCGGGCGACGCGAAAAATCGATATCTATGGTGATCGTGGTGTCGCGCCGCGTGGCGACGCAAGTATAAACTAGCTCGAAGGGTATCCATACAGGGAACAAGGAATCTGCCATATGCATAGCTTCTTCATGCTCGACACAGCGGCGACTGCGTGCACTTCTGAGCTTCTGGATCCCGAGGACGGAACCCATGTGTCGCGCAGCAATCGTCCTGATTCTGAATCGTCTCACCGACGTCTGCCGTGAGCATGGGATGACCACTAAGGGGTGGTGGAGAAGGGCAGTAAGGGAGACCTCTAGGATGGACGAGAAGAGCGACCAGGAAGGAAAGGAACAACCTGGAGGAGGGACAAGGACAGGGAAACCAGGCGGACGGTCAGGAGGTACACCCGCCCCCGGAGGACGGTCAGGATGTACGAAATAGGCCACGCCCCTCGTAGAGAGGGGCGATGTCCCCTCTTTCCCTGGCCCACCCACCCCCAACCCCCTAGGCTTCCTTGAGAGTCTAATGGCTTCCTTGAGAGTCTATTGGCTGCCTTACGAAACTTTAGAGGCACAAAGCAACAATTTTCCCCTCAGTACGCTGAGATAGAAACTCGACTCCGCCCCCTCGCCAACTCGGCCGTACATCCCGCCCCGCCGCCCCCGCCCCCTGCTGGGGGGGGGGGGGGTATGCGATCTTCCTCTCATCCCTCTTGCTCACCCACCCCCAACCCCTAGGCTTCACCGAAAGTCTAACGGCTGCCATACGAAGCCTTCGACAAAGAAAAAGTTTCTGGTCCGCAGAACAGCGGCTGTACCTCCGGACGCCACGAATCCCAGCAGGCGGCGGGTGTACCTCATGTCGCGCTGCTGGGAAACCAGCAAGAAGAGCCTAGTAGGTCAATAACGAAAACAAAGAAGCGGACCAGGAGTTGGGACCAGGAAGGTGGGGGAATAAAGAGGGGAGGGAAGACCAGTAAAGGCGGACCAGCAATTACATCCAGTAAGAAGAAACGAGTGAAGGGGAACCTGGCTTCGGAAGGCATGCTAACAACAATATCTGGAAGCGCTAGCTGCTGAGTATGAAAACGTTGTGGGGGAGCAACCTGAGGGACAGAAGTACTATGCAGTACAAACCAATGACGCTACTGGCCTGCCCAGAGCGAATGTCTATGATGAAGGTACCGAAGTGGTGAACGGCTTGATGCCGATAAAGTACTCACCAGGTCCTAGATGTCAGCGAATTTTATGTTTTACAAAAACTACTTTCCATAGGTCAATGATACTGAAAACTCGCGCGAAGCGCGCAAGTGCGATATACACCGTTAGGCGTATTGGAGCACTTGTTGGTTGATAAATGGTACATACGTTAGGACTTCACCTTTGAGATTTCCATTCAGTATTATATTCTAGCGCTAGAGGAGGTCAAAGTAAGAAACAAGTTCCAACAGGTGGAACCGATGTAAGACCTGCAAATTTTAAGCATCGGATTGGCGCTGAGTTCCTAAAGTTTCCAAAGAAAATCGTTACGGCAAATTCACTGAGGCAATACAAGAGGTTTAGTGATCGGTATCTTCCAGAAGCTTCTTAATACCTTACCAAATAATACCAGTTTGCCTATGCAGTTCCTAGTTACCACTAATTGTGTTGTCCTATTCAATAACATGTGATCATTTTTTCTGTTGTTTTAACCTTGCGTGAGATTGCTCACGTACAAAATAAATGAATAAATGTGACAACGAACGCGTAACCAGCGGTGGTGCCTTTGGGCTACGCTATTTGTTCTTCTGCGAACCAGAGATACGGAATACGCAGCTGACCTTCCCCATGTCTCTAGAGAGTTAGCCCATAGAAGCCTCCCTTCACCGTTCACAAACACGTTTGCTATGAACAGAAAGATATTTTGAAAATAAAAGGGAACGTAACATAGAATCAAAATCCAAGCTACTACTCGAGATCATGTCGTGCCCATTTACTCTCGCGCAGCGCTACGATGGCGCGGTTCATAGTCAGTAAGCGCACCCTGAGGTAAACAGGACAGAAGGATTCAACGGAGAAACAACCATACGTAGATGTAGCTGTTGGAGAGGTTCGAATCAAAGCTTCGTAAATGCGTTCCGTGGTGTGATGTCACACCTACATTTGAAACCACAAGGACGCCACCCCTTCTACGATACTCAATGTCAGAAAACAGAAGACCAAAGCGGCAAGGCAATCGAACTTCGCCTTCAACTCTTGACGAAAGTACATCACTACGGCTATTGGAAATGCCAAATTCATTCAACGATCAACAACTTCTCTACAGATTTGTTGACAAATATTATATTACATGCAAAGTTGTTGCATCTTTTGTTAGATATCAAATATAGTTAATAAAATTTCGCTGGTGCGCTGGCGGCGAGCGGCTGTGTTCTGCGTGCGCTCCGTCAGCCCGGTCATCATCAGGCAGCCAAAGAACTTTTATTCCGTTCTATCAACCTTCATTCTGCTCTCGTCTGCTGCCCAGTTCTCTATTGAGGCGTGTTCTTTGAAGACTTCGAAGCGGATCAATCGTCACCCTGCATCATCCCTAGCGGCAGGGGTATACTCCGAGGTTCTCGATTTTGCCGCCGTATCAGGTGTATTTTAGCTCGTTGTTCCTGTCGGTTTCCATTCTACCGCCTTTCAAGCGCTTTCACATACCTTATCGAGGTCGATGATGGTGAGGACCAGAGCGGCAACAAGACGAATCAATATCCCGGAATCAGAGGACTGCGAAGGGATCACGGAGGCGATCGATCTGGTGAAAACTGATGCATCCCTGCCCGTTCATGTTAAGGACTTACTGCTTTATTTATGCCGCCAAAAGGACCAGATAGACTACTTGATCCAGAAAAACAAGGAACTTGAGGTTCAAGTGAAAGTCCTTACTGATGAAAACATTGATCTGAAAAGGCAGTGCTCTCAGTTCTCTCAACCTTCACAGTTGTCTGAGCCGATATCGATCGATGTTAGTTTTGCTGCTCAGTCCTCTCTTCCTCCTGCTCCACGGACAGATTTAGTTGTTGAAACTGAATCTGAATTCGAAAGGCGGCGATCACTCGTCCTCGCAGGTGTTCCAGAAATTAACTCCTCTCCTATTCGTAATCGTGTTCAGTATGACTACAATACTGTTTGACATGTTTTGCATTTTCTAGATGTTGAATGTTATCCAATTGCCGTATATAGACTAGGCAAGCCACATGTTGGTAGAAACAGACTGCTCAAAATTGTTTTACCTTGCTCTGCTTACCAGAAGGTCGCAGTCAGGAATGCTCCTCGTCTTCGCTTCTATCCTGGGAAGGGACTCTACTTAAGGGAGTCCCTTCCTTTGGAGGTTAGAAAGTTGAGACGGGAAGCTTCCGCTTCCTTCAATGGGGCTCGCCTCAGCGGGGATCTCTCGCCCATTCCTTCTGCTGATGCGGTAGGAGGGCCACGGAGCCCACACAATGAGACGAGCTCAACTGGAGGTTTAAACTAGGTTCTGCTCTTCGGCCTTCTAGGAATGCTACTGGTCGTGATGCTCGTTCCTTAACGCCTTGCGATTTGTTACCGAATGAACTTGAAAATTGTCGTACCTCATGTTTTTACGCAAACGTTAGATCTTTAGTTAAGAACTCCTGTTATGTGGACATTCTCCTTGGCTCTCTGTTCGATTTGTACGCATTTTCTGAATCTTGGCTCAAAAAGTGTCACAATATCTCTACCATGTTCGGGTACTGGCTGAAGCATTTTGACGTTATTCGATGTGATAGGTCTAGACTTAAGGGCGGCGGCGTTATACTTTTCATCAGGAATTGTTTTTCACACGCTGTCGTACTGTCGGAATCAGTAGAAGACGGGTATGAAATTCTTGCTGTGGACCTCTTTAGCAAGGGTAGTAGCTTCCGATTTGTGGTTGTTTATAGGACTCCTTCCTGTACTGTTTTTAATAATCAACAACTTGTTAAAGCCATCAGCGACGTTGTGAGCTGCCAGCACCACATAGTAATTGTAGGAGACTTCAATTTTCCAGAAATTAACTGGACCACCTTGGACGCACAATCTCCAGCTTCCACCTCTTTCGTTGGCATGTTGCAGACTCACGAACTGCAACAATTGATCAATGAACCAACTCGAAAACATGCTACTCTTGACCTCCTTATTACTAGTTCCACTGATTTCTGCAGTAATGTCTCAGTCCAGGCTCCAGTTGGAATGAGTGATCACAATAGTATACTTTTTAACATAGTGGGCGGGCAGCCTGAGCAACCACTAGTTTATCGTCGGAACTTTTCGAAGCGTAATCTCGAACAGTTATCCACTTATCTCTATAGTATCCAATGGATTCAGTCTTTGGAAACTTTCCGTACTGTGAATGACAAATATGAGATGTTTTTAGATATATTACGTCATTCCATGGATCTTTTCGTGCCTTGGACTCTTGTACGCGCAAAAATGGGAAATCTTCCAGCGCATCTTGAAAATATGCTCCAACATCGTGAATGTCTATACAATTACGCCAAAAGGACTGGTTATTGGACGAGCTATAAAGAATTTTCGGACAAGTTCCATAAGGCATTGACGAAATATAATAAGAATGTTGAAAAGAGAATTATTCAGACCAAAAATAAGAATGCGTTCTTTAAATACGTGAACTCTAAGCTTTCTACAGATACAGGAATTGGCTGCTTCAGAGTTGGTGATCAGGTTGCTACTACAGATAGTGAGAAAGCCCAAATACTTGCTGATCATTTCGCCGCGGTATATTTGGAAGGTGATAACAGGCTTCCAGTTTTTGATTGTCACGAATCTGGCCCTATGGTAAGTTTTCCGTGGTTTCAGGAGCAGGAAGTTCTTCAAGTGCTAATGAACCACAAAGCATCATATTCTATGACTCCGGATCTAATTCCCTCAGTTTTTATTAAGGGTGTAGCTCCAGCAATAGCTAGTCCTTTGACGTATATTTTTAACCAGTCAATGATGTTTGGGGAAGTTCCTACACGTTGGCGACATTCGTTTGTCACTCCAATTTTGAAAAAGCAACCGGACAATGATCCTAGCAACTACAGACCTGTAAGCATTACTTCGGTTTTTTGTCGTGCCTTTGAGAGAATTCTTAAGGCTCACATAGTAAAGCACTTGGAAGTCAACAGCATAATTTCACCTTCTCAACATGGGTTCGTAAACGGAAGATCGGTTGAAACCAACCTTCTTGAATGTGTAACTCAGTGGTCGAAAATACTAGAGGATAAAAGTGCATGTGATGTTATATACTTTGACTTTGCTAAAGCTTTTGATAGGGTTAGCCACACCAAGTTAATTTATAAAATCCAAAAGCTGAATTTTCACCCAGTAGTGATCAGATGGATTGAAGCATATCTGAGTGGGAGGACTTTTCAAGTAAGAGTCAGATCTTCACTTTCTACGGTTCGTTTTGCGAAAAGTGGTGTACCGCAAGGTGGGGTACTTTCTCCGATTTTGTTTAACATCTTTCTAGCCGAGTTGCCTAATTTGTTGGGAAGATGTGGAGTAATATGCAAACAGTATGCGGATGATCTAAAAAATTTTCGCAGAATTGATTTTTCCTCGGACTGTCGAAAAATTCAAGATGCAATCTCCACTATATTTCAATGGTCCGAAGAATGGCAGCTCCCCTTGGCTCCTCATAAAACAATGCATTTACGTATTGGTAGCTCACAACATAACAGTGTCTACAGGATAGACGGCGAAGTTATCCAAACAGTGAGTTCTATACGGGATTTAGGTTTCCTATACAACCACAAACTGGATTTCTCAAACCACATTCAAAACATACAAAATAAGGCATACCTACGTACATTTCAATTGTTTAAGGCCCTTTCGACTACTAGTACAAAAGTATTGTTGAAGGCATATAAGATTTACATCAGACCAATTTTGGAGACTGGTGCGACAGTATTTAATCCCAGCAAAAGGAAATTTGTAGTCGCCATTGAAAGGTGTCAAAATAATTTCACGAGAAAGACATATATACGTAGCTGTGGATTGACCTATCACAGGATTCCTAGTGCTAGGACTCGCAACATCCATCTCAAGCTGCCGTCCCTTGAATCTAGAAGGAAGCTAATTGATGTATCTATGGTGTACAAGATACTCAATGGTTTGGCAAAGGTAGATGTAGAACAGTTCTTCTCTCTTAGACGCTCCAACACCAGAGGAGAGGTTTACAAACTAGTAGTAGCTAGGGCACGATCAGGTGTCATGGCTAGTACTTTTGCCATTAGAGCGGGGTCATCGTATAAAGCACTGATGAGGAATACTCCCCATTTCACCCGGTTGTCTGCTTTCAAGGATTTCGCAGCTGGCAAGCTACTTACAGGTTAGTGGTGCGAATGTATGAGCCGAATTCAGGGAAAGCACTATCTTGTAGTCGTTCCTGTGCTGTATTTTGTCGCTCGTTTGAATTACTACTCGCAATATGTTGGTGTCATCGCTACTACTACGCTTACTGTCGGTCTTTTGCTTTTGTTTAACGTTCGCCTTATGCGACGTAATAAATACAAATACAAATTAAAGTAGAAGTATTGATTAGGCAAAAGACTATCAATGTTAGCATTCAGAACGCAGCGCCACAGGGCGACTGGAGCATGAATGCCGCGAGGAAATGCATGAAAGTAGAACAAGAGCTTTTATCAAAATGTAGTTTCCACTAAAGCTGGAAAGATGTTTCTTCGACGTCGCTTTCCATAGCGCAGTCGTTGATGTTACTGTTGTACCAGCCTGCATCTGTACCTGATGATGGATATTTAGAAGAACAAAGTCCTCTCTATTCCTTTGAAATGTAGAGATTAGTAAATTCATAAAGGTCTTCGATTTGCGTGAGTAACAAAACAGCAAAAGAGCAGCTGGTCTTACCTATTATCCATATAAATGCAGATGCCGCAGTTTGGCGGTTTGCAAAGCGAACAAACGGTCATTGCTGCAGGACGAGAACAAAAGTGTTTATTGTGGTACTTCAGTTTCACACCTTCTTTCAAAGACGTTTTAATTTGTCTGTTTATTGCTCATAGCATAGAAAACTCATATCCGTCGAGCCAACATGTCATAGCACTGAAGTCAATTCGAATTCTTCACTTGAAAATGTAGGTTCTCAAGAAAAGACACTGCAGAGTTGCGCACTGATTCCCATGCTAACGTTTCCCCAGAAGGCACTTGACTTTAATCACAGGGAATCAAACGCTCCCAGTACTCAAGATATCACTCGCTTACTGTATGCAGAAGTTGTACTTGCTCTCGAATCACACTACCAATGTATAGGGTGCTCTAACGAGTAAAACAAACAGCAGCAAAATAAGAACTCTGCAAGAACTGTAAGGCCCATGTAGAAATTCTTGCCTTGCAAGAAGTGTCCCGAACAGGCTTGATTGGCAACCGAAATCTCTTGTAGGATTTATCTGAACGAACTCTGTTACCACCATGGTTTCTCCGGAACGGAATATATGGAATAGACGTCAGAACCCCTCAAAGCTCAATAGGTCAGCTGAAGTGCAGAAATACCACAACGCACGGGAACCGAGCCCCCCACCTCCCTAGCATGGAGCAACGCCACTATACACTGCGCCCACAGCGTCGAGGCGCTTATTCCACAGTAACTTCACGGACCCCCTGCTTCTTGGGTTTAATGGTTTGGTAATAAAGAAACACACTTTTGTACTATTTGAGGGGTGGAGAATCCTCCTGTAATACTGGTTACCCCCGTCCAGACATACGCTTCAGACCCTTCCCTTGTTAGAAGATGTTTAGAGCTCTATCGCGATGAGACGCAACGAAATAATAAGCTCGCATATTGATTGGGCGCTCAATGGCTGTTCCATGCGGCCCGTTTCGTCCACTTTCTTGAAAGCGCTGAATAGAATTCGCACCGATTAACTGGCATATAACCGCTTGTTTGAGTAGTTTTGAAAAAAGTCATAGAGTTCAGTTTTTTCTGACAAAACCTTACACCGCGTTTAATTGCGGAATCTACATTCTCCTCTCCAGCACCTCATATTGAATATAAGGATAAGTCTACTGAATAAAGCGCCCCGACAGTGTTTGCTGTAGTGCTTCCCAAGCCAAAAAGACGACGACAAATTCTCGATCGATCCCCAGACGTCATCATATCCAGTGTTGGCGCAATGTTTCATATCCTTGCGATCTATCTTCACATCAATAGAGTATGTTGCTCACCAGTACACCCAGAAGACAGCCCACAGCGCTCGACGATTAGTCCCGTGAGCATTGGTGGACGGTGGGCGACGGAGCAGTAATATCTGAATGAATATCGATATACGGTAACGTGGCGCAGATCGCAATCACGGACAAAGTACTTTTTACTCAATTTGTGATACATCAGATCTGCTGGGCCGACACTGCCAGAGAAGAGCAGTTATGTTAAAATTGTGACAACAGCATAAAAAGACAAAACAAATGTGATAACAAGCTTGGCCACCATTTCAAACAAGACAACATCGGTCTGGAGCTTTGTTAAAATTAAAAATCTCTTACTGGCATTTCGCAGCCCATTAAGCCTCATCAGGTTGTGTACCACTTAACAGTGCCTAGTAGCGTAAGGCATAAGATCAACTGCGTCCTCAATCGGCGTCTAACAAAATGTTGAAAACTCGCACAAGGTTAGGAATATTTACGATACTGCTGTCGGCTCGTTAAATTATAACATCAAAGAACTACCAGTTGCATGAGTCGCAAATGTTTTATACACATAATATTAAGTTTGCAATCTCATTAAATAGAAATACAAGTATCATAAAAACGAGGACTTTCGAAGTGAATTATTACAGAAAGCACGTACATCTGTCTTTGCTGAGCACTGTGTTGTGAACGAGTAAACTCGGTACGTGCGAACTTTCTGCGACGTTATACAAAAAATTATACGACAAAATAGAAAAAAGCTGAACAACTAGGGAAGAATCTCCTCAGTTCCTAGATCCACCACATTGTTCAGCACTACGAATGCCTTTCTCTCAGTCAACGAAGCACTTCTTGAGCAAAATTGATTAGAAACCGCTACCTAGGTTGTTTCCGAGCCTAACTTCTTCAAGAATTAAGCCTAAGCCGGTAGTCTTTTTCGAAGCGCATGTTAATTTGTTTTGTCGAACATGTACAAGAGCTCCCGACTAAGGATAAAAGGAGGATAGATGGCGGTCAATGCCTAGTGGATATGTCCCACGTTACTTCTACGGGATATTGTGAAGGCAATTTGAACGCGTATTCGTTCAGTACAGTAACTTTCCATGGTCAGCCCAAACGCAAATCTGTGTCTAATCCGTCCCGAGCAACTTTATGAGGGGGGGGGGGTGGGCTTGGCTACGACAGCTCAACCAGTAACGATTGGTACTGTTGTTTACTGATATCTTTAACTGCAGTAGTACACTGTCGCTGTGTTGCTGTTGTTGATATAATAATTTTCGTGAAAAATGACACTTGATATTATTCATCGTAACAGTTTAACTAATATTATTAATAATAATATTAATAATAATATTATTAATATTATATATATGATTAATATGATATGATATGATTAATATTATATGATTAATATTCATCCTCCAGGTGGAGACCTTCGCTACAGAACGAGAACTACCCATATCGATTAGCCAGTGTGGGAAGTCGATGCAGTCCGCTATGAACGTTCCTGCTTGTTACCTTCTTCTTCTTCAGCGTTTGTTCCAATTAGTGGCGGGGTCCGCTCTTCTGGTCGTTGCCTAGGCGGTCCCTTAGGCTGTTTTCCGGGCTCATATATGTTCAGGCCAATCTTCCTAACGGTGCCATTCGCACGAAGAACTTAGCCATACCAGTGTAGGGGAGCTTCACGTAGCTTATAGGCAATTGGAGCAACGCCAAATCTTTTGACGTATATAGACATGGGGAATATGATCCAAACGCGTGACACCAGCGTCCAACGCAGCATTTTCGTCTCCACTACGCTAAAGCGGCTCTCAACCTCCTTCGATGCAGGTAAAGCGTATATCGCAACTGGTCGGACGACGGTTCCGTAGATGTTTGATTTAAGGCGCTCGGTATTTTCCTGTCGCATAGAACGTCTGTCATTGAGTGTCATTCGGACCACGCTGCGCTCACGCGCGAGTTCATCCGAACGTCAGACTATCATCGGACGCAAATGCACATCCAAAGTACTTGAAACGTGTCGCATGTACGAGCGAATTGTCATTGATCCCAATGGATCCAGTCTCGTTTACGTCTGTCGTCAGGTACTCAGATTTTTTGACGTTCAGACTGACCCCGAACGCCGCCAAGCGGTCATACCAAGCTTGCAGTTGTCGCTCACGTTCGGCCTTGTCTTCACTGGCAAGCATTACGTCATCTGCGTCCGCGTCCAAGGAGTAGGATTCTGAAGGTCTCGCGAAATGGTATTCATTATGACAATGAAAAGGAGCGGGGAAAGCGCGGAACCTTGGTGAACGCCGATGGAGATTGGAAACTCTGCCGAAGTGCCGGCTGGCGTTCGCACTTGACTCTTAAGGCCTTCGCACACTTTCGCCGCCACGCGGCGCGGCACCACGATTGCCATAGATATCGATTTGCCTCGCGAGGCGATTCTGCGTCTCTGCCCCATGCTTAAAGATAGGGCTGCCGCGTGGCGGCGAAAGTGTGCGAAGGCCTTTAGGACCATAGTAAAGAATGACACCCACACAATAAAGTTCTTCGGGAACACCGTGCTATCGTGAACCGTACCATATGACCTCATGCGGTACACGATCGAATGCTTCCTCCAGGTCGAGAAAATGCAGCGGTTTTTGTTTCTCGCGATATCTTTCTGCAAGAAGACGAACAGCATGAATGGCGTCGATGGTGCTACTACCAGCTACGAAGTCACACTGGGTGGGGAAAAGTCGGACGATCTCGCGAATACGTCCATCCATAATTCGTTCGAATATTCCCATAGTGTGTGAGAGCAATCGGAGTGTACGGTAACTCGTGCAGTCAGCGGAACTGCCCTTCGTCCAGATCGGGATCGTTGTGCTTTGCTGCCAACTACCAGAAACCTTCTTCTCCGCAACAACCTGGTTGAAGAACTTCGTTAGCCACTCAGCAGGTGCAGCACCTTAACTTCCATTGGTCGGCCGCTATGTCGTCGGGGCCGTTGCTTTGCCTGGCTTCCGTCTCCTCCACAGTGATTTTCTGCACAGGGCCGTGCGTAGGAGGAACGCAAGGAATAGATGTATGGACAAACTTTATAGTTGAAGTTCTCTCGAACTAGTCATGCCATCGTTCCGTAGCCCTTTTGCGGTTCATCAGTAGGTGGTCATTCTCATTGTTAATGCCAAAGAATTTCTCGATATCCTCGCTCTGGTGATGACGTGCTTTAGAAAACCGATAAAGTTATCGTTCACCATTGCGCGTCTCGAGTTTCTCGTTGAATTCGTCATAATGAGAAGCTTTTGCAACGCCAACAGCCTTTTTAGCCGCCCTCTTCGCTTCTTGGAATATGCGCCAATTGTCGACTGTCTTGTCGCTGAGAAAAGCGTGATATAGCCTTTTCTTCTTTTGACGTTTTCCATGACGTCGTCAGTCCACAGTCAAGTCTGCTTCTCGCTCTTACGCCTTCCAGGCTTCGTCATGCCCAGCTCGGAATGTGAAGCTTGTAATATCGAATCGGTTGCACGTTTCCATGTCTCCTCAACAGTGGTAATCGTCGGCAACCGAATACGAGCAACAACTGCTATACCGGTTTGCCCATCGGCTTGCAACCGCATACAGTTGTAAAGAGCGAATTCACAACCAGACTACGTATGTGATACTACATAATCTCAGAAATGCCATGCATCTCGCATCTCAAGAAAAACTAATCAACGCGGGCATCGGCGAGAATTCTTTTATCGATTTTACAATCATTAATTGTTGTTGCCAGTAGACAAGTTTCAGTGCTCCTTACTCGCTTGCCTTAATTTGCCCGCACTGCAATCTTGACTCCAGGGAGCACCAGCTTTCGCGTGGCACCTCTCGTGTTTGAGTTCTGCAGGACAAAGAAAGCATTAATGGAGAGCTTAACCAAGCGTTTGATGATCCTATGAACCATCAACAGGTCATTCCTCTTTCTTCTGTCAGCTAAGGTGTTTAGGGAGAACATTTTGTTCCTCTCTGCATTACGAGGGAGATAACGATAGTCCATACCAGTAACTCTAATCATGAGCTTCCTAGTGAAGCTATATTGGACTCCTTCGAAAGCATTAAAGATCGATTTCTTCGTGGGGTTGAAAATGGTGGTACCGCATTCCAGATTCTAGGTCTTATGTATTTTTAAAAGGCCTTGGGGATAACCTTACTGTTTCTGGAATAGAGACATCTAAACAGATTGAGAAGTTGAAGAGTAGCCTTATTTCTGCTATGACTGCAGTATTCAGAGTAGTCAAGTTTACTACTGCAGGTCCCCTAGGTTACCCTAGGTTAGCAACTTCGTTGACAGCTGCTAGCTCCTGGTTGTTCAAGAGATATCTGGTGGGCGCGTTGCTAGTACCTAAGTGCAAGATCTTAGTTTTGTTAGCTGCAATGGGTAACTCCAGGTACTTGACCAAAGGGAGAGAGCATCAAAAGCTTTCTGGAGATAGGCTGACTGAACCGCTTGTCGAATTGACGTTGGCGTAAATTTTCAAATCGTTCGCAAACATTTTGCAAGCAACGCCGAACGGTCTCAAGACAGAATGTATATCATGAGTATATAAGTTGAAAAGAACCGGGGAAAGAACACTGTGAGGTACCCCAGTAGGTGCACTTTTAGTCGAAGAGAACGAGCCATTTACAACCACCTGAAACGTTCTGTCCTTTAAGTGTTAGTTCACCTATCCACACTACAATGCATTCATGAACGCCTGCCGCTCTCAACTGGTGGAGTAGTTTGGTGTGCGATATGCAGTCAAAGGTTTTTTCAAAATCGAAATATACGATATCTACACCCACTTTAGGGTCAAGTAAAGTTGTCCAGCCGTTTAAAGGCTCAAGCATCTGAGTTCCTGCAGATTTATCTTTTTTGAGTAGACTCCTGGTTAGAATAGTTGCATGGCTATTCTGTTTTTTGAAGACAACCAATTAAAAGGAAGCTTATTCATTCTTTTCCATATTAAAGTTTGATGATAAATCATACCTCTTGAGCTCCTGCTGCGGTTCGACCTTGGCTTGCAAGGCTTGTTTTTCTTGGGTGGCTCGCTAGATGCGCGGGTAGAGGTGCAGCCTGAAATATGATACTTACTAATAGGTGGTTAACCATCATGTATTAAACGACCATAGGGAAAACTACCTTAACCAAACTACGTCTACTTCGTCGCAATAGACGGCTCTTCGAAAACGACGACGGATCCCTCTGTATCTTCCGTATCCATCTGAACATTTAATTCGAGGTCGGATAGTAGTCACGCTAACGTTCAATAGATGCTTGTCATCGAAGCAAATTGGCAGACCACGAAAGTGACCTGCAAGGTTGAAGTTTCGCATCAGTAAGTCAATCTAATCTACATAACCTCAGAAGTACAATGCATCTCCCATCCTAAGCAAGACTATGCAACGCGGGCATCGGCGAGAATTCTTTCAACGGTTTTACTGATTCATTAACTTATTTTGCCGCACACCATTCTCTGCGTATTCAATGCCGAAATTTAGATATCGGAGCTGTTACGGTCGTGGAACCGAACAAGCCCGTAACCGGCCGTCATGCGCTTGCATCCTTTAGCGCCACAGACGATAATGTCATGGTGATGATATTCACCCCACAAGAATCTCAAGTAGTGATGATGTTGACGAGAGGTCCTTCAACTCTTTCTGCCCAACAATCACCTCCGTTTCCTCATGTGTAAATAAACGAATAAATAAATGTGTCACCGTCTGATGAATACTCGAAAGATACTGTACGTTGAACACAGGAAATAGAACTAACACACTCATCCGGTGAAGATCAGCAAACTCATGCTCGATTGTTAACTTTAGAACCCGCTCTTACTTTTAGCATGATATGATGATGCCCTTCTCATTCTAGCAATGGGTTAGCACCTCGCATTTACACGACCTGCGCATACTAGTCACACTAGTCATACTAATCAGCTCACGCACGAGGTATGGACACAAACTACTGCGAGGCTCCAACGTCGAGATGAACTTTTCCAGCCTCCGGGCCAATCCTAAGCGAACTGTACTAGAAGACATCTCGAGATTAGTATGAGATATCCGGAACCTGGACGAAGGACATCGGTCATGCATTTCTCTCCTTTCGAGAGGCATTACGATAATAGAAGATCCAGCACTGTTGACGCAGTCCAACGCCACGTGTTGGGCTACTTTTCCAGCTACTTTTTTTCAGAAAAAATATGGCTAAGAAGATGGGATCTTTGCTAAAACATCATATCGAATTTGCAATCACACTGAATAAAAATAGAAATACCTTAAAAATGAGGACGTTCAAGGCGTATAGAAAATAGCATGAACCTTGGCGGGAGTTCCGTGCAAATCACCAAAAGAGCGTTTATTACCATGCTCCCCATAGCATCAAGACTAATAAAAATTCATTGGTGGTAATGGGATAAAAAAACCGCTGGTTGTTTTAAAAGTGCTCCAAAGGACCTGCCACTCCATCGGGAAGCTTCTTGCTCCACTACGATTGCTGGAGTGCGTCGTCGCCCGATGCTGATGTTGACATCCTACTCCTCTTCCTCCAACAGGTGTTAGGGATTCCCGATTCTCGATGATGCTTTCTCGCTGGTCGTGATCTTGAACCGCTTAGCCGCATTATGGTTCCTGCTCCTCTGTGATCTTAAACGTGCTTATGGTTTTTCGTTGCTGACGAGATTATGAGTTTTATGTATAACATTTCTTCTGTAGTGCGGGCGGCGACTTCTCTTCAGCTTTCTTTTCTTGATATGCTTTCTTCTGTTACACTTTCATGTGGGTCCCTAGATTTCATCCTAGGCTGTACTTTTAGTGAAACATCCTCGTTTATCTTTAATAAAATTACTTCACAATTTTTGCTTCGCGTGCCACAGGTGGTTTGCCCTAGTTGTCGGTCCCATGGGGCGGCCAGCGTACCCATGTGCCGAAGTTCCGGCAACTGCCACAAGGGATTCATAGCTGGCTGACGCGATCAAACAACCTCGTTGGCACGCAGTGATATCTGCCCGTTTTCCTGACTATCATAGCCCGTATTAAACTTACATGCCACCAGGGACCTACGTGAGTGAGTCTCTAACGTACAATATTTTCTATTTGGTTACTGAAGAGTCGTCACTGCCATTTTTTTACTATCGTTTCTTTTACTAGTGCTTTCTTCTTCATTCTCTTTTCTACACATGGTTGTTTCTGCTTCTTTTTTCTCGAATTTAGTGCACGTCTTCTTGACGTAGAGAATAAATGAACGCCTGCTGCTCTCAACTGGTGGAGTAGTTTGGTGTGCGATACGCAGTCAAAGGTTTTTTCAAAATCGAAATATACGATATCTACATCCACTTTACGGTCAAGTAAAGTTGTCCAGTAGTTTAAAGGCTCAAGCATCTGAGTTTCTGTATAATTATCTTTTTTTGAGTAGTCTCCTGGTTAGAATAGTTGCATGGCTATTCTGTTTTTTGAAGACAATCAGTTATAAGGAAACTTGTTCATTCTTTTCTATATTAAAGTTGTCTTTGGTGATAAATCGTACCACTTGAGCTCCTGCTGCAGTTCGATCTTGGCTTGCAAGGCTTGTTCTTCTTGGGTGGCTCGCTAGATGCTCGGTTACAGGTGCAGCCTGAAATATGATACCTATAATAGGTGGTTAACCATCGTGTATTAAACGATTTCTCAGTTGCTCATAAAGGCAACCCGTGCCTTGATGAGCAACTGAGATGTTTCTCAACAGTAATGACGAAGTTATATGCACGCATGCTTGACGCTTTATTTTTAATCGACTTTGGACGACTTCTTTGCAAGTTATGGAGGTGGGCGATGGTAGCTCTATGAGAAGAAGCGCGCATAGGCTCCTGATGCAGCGATGTGAGGTACATGTCGTTAATATGGGAAGCGGATTTGGGAGTTGGGAGCGTGCTAGCCAATCACAAGCAATCAGGGTTCACGGAGGTGGGAGCGTGCTAGCCAATCACAACCAATCAAGGCTCATCAGGAGACTACCCCAACGGTAGATCGGAACCGCCCGAATGTATATGGGCAGAATCGCCTCTTTCTGGATAAAAGCAGCGATGACGAGCAAGTGGTCGTGGCGCAGTGGGAAGACGGGTGGCGTAATCCCCATGATCGCTTTTTCCTGCCAAATTGAGCCCGCTCTCCTCGTTCAGGCAGAGGGCTAACGCCGCCTACAGCCCAACTTCCGCGGTCCCTAACTCAGCGCAGAGTTGCATTGGGGTCGAGTTATTTGCATTTTGTTGTTTCTTAGAAAGAGGCGATTCTGTCCATATACATTTGGCCGTCCCGACCTACGGTTGAGATAGTCTCCTGGTGAGCCCTGATTGGTTGTTATTGGCTAGCGCGCTCCCACCTTCCAAATGCGCTTCCCATATTAGCGACATGGACATCACATCGCTGCGTCAGGAGGAAGCATGGCGCAAGCGCAAAGAGTAAAATTCGCCCTCTTTCACATTCGTAGCGTTTAAATAAATTGTTTTAAAAAACTATTGAAAACGTTATGTTGAGCACGAATTCATATCTCCCACAACTCATCTGAGTTTGCACCGCTAAGTTTAAAGCTGTCAGCTATGGAAGAGATACAGATTTAGCTTTCTCTAGACGACTACACCAGACTAATCTTTATCGTCCTAGAGTTTAGGTCTCAAATTCAACACGTTGACGATCGCGCGATTTTCGCGTGTCTAGCACTTGAGATCAAACAATATTTTGCAACGACGAGAGTTATTTGTTAATTAAAGCTACCACTTGTCGAAATCTCACTAAATCTCACTAAATCAGTAAATGAAAATTGGTTTCGTTTACCACGCTCTTTAGAACTTCTAAAGATGAAGTCACATAGTATAAAAAGTTGCTTCGAAAAGTTTGAATCCAACAGGAAGAATAAGTGACAAGACAGAGATACAACTTCATGTCTCATGGTCCTATTCAGCCGAAAGGGTGTGCCATGGCGTCATATCACGTCAAAGGGTTACATTTGGACCTGACATATCCCTTCCATAACCAAATTTGCGAAGCGTACTGAGACATTTTCTCCTTCTTCAAAAAATCGCTAAGTGTCCACATCTTTGCGTACATCTATGGAAACATTCTACGCTCCTCATCAAAACATGGAAAGCCAAAGCATCCGTAATGATTAATCACAAGAATCTCACCTAAAGGGCGTCCGTTATCCAGGAGCGGCAGCGGTAGGCGTGAGCCTTCGGGAAGCTCCGGCTCATATGTTACTAAACAGACAAGAATAACATTCTCTTCATATGTAAAACTCGCTAGGTAGTCGCTAGAAGCTGTTTCACTGCTGATTTGTCATCACGTCTTTTCATCCACTATCTTTTAGTCGCAGTCCGCGACGTAATCTGGTACTCACGACCACATGAGGTCTTTTTGGTACAGTGGGTGTCAATTACCACAAACTTCTTTTCTCAACTATGTCTAAACCCAGACCATCATGCATTCGGCGTTACATTTGCGTTGCAGCACATCCCAATAACACGAGTGAAATGGCTGCAGGCGAAACTATAGGACCAACTATCACCGCAATTCTAGTACTTCTCCAAAGGTTATAGTTCTAATTAGAATAGCTGTTTTAGCTCCAGTGCTATGAGGTTTGTTGACACGACAGATATGAGCTTGACGTGGTATGAGAAGAAAACAGACACGTCAAGCAGGACGAAAAACTACGAAGTTGACATACCTGTCACCTCTTACCTGTCTTCACTTTACGATCTCAGAGTTGCTCCCGCGGTCGCCAGTAAGGTGTCCATAGGTCCCTGTTCCGAGCCAATGGGGTCCAAGGGTGTGATTATCCTGAGACCGGATTCACGACTGGTAAGATAATGAGATAGTGGTAGCGTTTGTGCACACATGGAATTTCCATCCGGATCTATATTGCTGAGGAACACCTCGACGCTCGACGTAAAATACTCTACGTAACCAGCATATAGGATGGCTATCACTCGCAATGCCAGTCATCGGGAAACTCTTCCCGCAAGATGAGCTTCCATCCCGACGAGGATGGCAGCTGACCGGAAAAGACGACATTTCTGAATAGGCCCTTGGTATACTCTAGCGTCGCGCCGGCCACAGTGTTGGGCGGGCACCTACATAGTGCGTAGCTACCCGCGCAGTGTTGCAGCGACGGTGTTGCGTGGGCAGCTACGGAATGCGCACTCGCGCAACACTGTCGCCGCGACCGATCGCCGGAGCAACACGAGAATGTGGCAAATTCGGTCCACTAAGTACATCGTACATCCAACAGCGTACTGTCATCGTTACTGGAGCGCGTTACTCACTGCTTTGCAGCCATTTCGGACAGCACTATTAGGATGCTCGAGGATGAGAATGCCAACCTCCGGATAGGTAAATATTATGAATGAGAATTATCAACGAAAGGAGAAGGTTCACAAAGAAAGATGCCAGGTAAACCGCGTAGACGGGCCGCTACTAAGGTGATCGGAATCATCGTTTGTCTTCACGCCCCACCCCTGTTCTCACACAAAGCAGCGAATAGCAATGCAAATAGTTGTGTAGACTACTCCACAACGTTGCACACTAGATTTCACCAAACCGGCATAAAGCGGAATAGAGAGCGAACAAAGGACAAAGAATCCCTCTTCATACAATTTCATACAACAAGACGACTCTTAACCCGTTTTGGTCCATGCTCTCACTGCTCTGCTCTTACCCTTGAAGCACTAATTTGTCGGCGAATGTCGCAGAAGACATCGAGACGAAGTGGGAAAGCCGACAGGTAAGACTTCATCACCTACGCTACTTCAAGTCATTTTTGTCTGGCCTTCCCTTTCGTCTGCTTCATTCCATGAAACATGCAGAGGTAGGCTGACCTGACTGTCATCATCTTCTGCTGCACGCGTAGATCTCCATCGACGCCTTCAACAGTGTTGGCAGCAGGCTTCGAATCTACTCCAGCTTTCTTAGATGAAAGTGAAATCCTAATTAACTCTTAGTCGAACCTGTGCCGGGCAGAAATGAACGGAGATGACCGAGACAGCCTTGGAAAGGTAACAAGATAAACAAATAGTTTGCTAGAGAAATCATTGGTGACGGTGCTTAATAGCTAGCAGCTCCCGGAAGCGAACAATGTGATAAAAATAAATGGGTGGATTTAAGGTAACCAAACGACTATGCTGAGGTACGCACCAGTCCAGACAGAATGCGGGCACAGTTATTTTCGGCTTCATTAGGGTTGGGGGGGGGGGGGGGTGGGGTCACTGATGGCCGTTGTTCCTTGACGGTTGGCTGGCGTTTGAATCGGCCATTGGCGCGAAAATTTCGCGTTGGCGCTGGAGCACGGAAACCGATGCTCTTGTCAGTGCGGTCTGATTCTTCGATGGTTATAGGGTAAGCAACGACCATAACACATGTTCTATTCTATTCGTCGATCCATCAGGCCATCCTGACTATGGATTCCCCTTGCATTGCTCCCTACTTCTCTTCTCGCTCGTCCTAGAGACCGGACAGCGGAACACTCGACACCTCTACTGCGACCGGTGCTGGGTTGGTTGGCGTTTCATTAACGCATTTTTCAAAGGGGGAAGGAATCATTTACAACCATTTTTTATTTGGCAAAGCACGTATAGAAGGCATACGCTAGTTCCAGATAGAGAGCTATGGAAGGCGATTTTTGATGAGATAAAAGGGCGATGATTTGAAAAATCTCGTCCAGTAATGGTATTAAGTGTAACTGGACAGCGAATTAATCAATGGAACTTAAAAGGAATGAGGGAGGAATGCCTATTGGAGAAGCTGGTTTGTCAACAACATCGAATAGATGGAATTTCAACATCTTCCTGACTCGTGTGGGAAATATCGCTTAGAGGCAATGCTCATGATAGAAACAGGAGTCGCCTTTAAAAAATGGGACCGATACTCCCTTGCTGCGTTAGGCTGGGACCGCGGCAGGGTTTTGCGCTCTTCGAGCGCAGAACCAAGCTAGGGAAGGGACTCCAGGGTGTGTGCGATCCAAGCTACTGGTGTGGAAGCTCCTTTTGTCGCTCAGGGGGAGTTCGCGGGAGGTTTCTGCTCGAAGAGCGGCGAAGCGCATACGGCTGGAAAAATGCGCAAAAAAAATGCCCCTAAATTGCGTACGCGTGAAAGCTCTCGAACTCTAAGTAGTAAGCTGAAATGCAAGTATGCCACAACGCAGTAGAACCGAACCCCCTACCTCCCTCGCATGAAGCGACGCCACTTCTTCCACTGCAGCACGACTCGTTCACCCGTTGTGCCATCGCGGGCGCACAAGACATTGATCGATTGTAAACGTGGACGCCGACGCGCGATATCTAAGGCCTGTGTTATACTTCGGCGACGCGTCGGCGACGCTGTGTTGCGCGGGCTGCTACGCACTGAGTCGCAGCCCGCGTAACACTGTCGCCGACGGAGACACGTAACACTGTCGCTAGGAGAGCGCGGACAGCAAGAGATTACGTGCTCCAGCGCCAACGCGCGCTTGACTTTCGCGCCAATGGCCGATTCAAACACCAGCCAACCGTCAAAGTTCAACTTGCATCGAGGTCACTATGTAGGACAGCCCTACAGAACAGTTTGTGTATTTTGGAACCGGATTTTTTTTTGCATAACTGCCGTGTTCTACCCGTACAGTGAGCTGAGGTAGGCCATTTCTGATCAAAGTGGACATACACATGCCTCCTTACCAGGGCATACAACCACTGAGTAGAGGGTGACCCCCTCCCCGCCCCCCCCCCCCCCGCCGAAATGGAAATATGGAATGGCTTGCGTTGCAAGGCCAGTCATCGGGAAACTCCTCTCGTAAGTTGAGCTTCTAGCACGACGAGGATGGAAACTGAGCAGAAAAGAAGACAATTCCTGAATAGGCCCTTGGTATACTCCCGGCGACAGTTTTGGCCGGGCACCTACGGACTGCGTTCGTTATCTGGCAATTTTGCGCAGGATAACGAACAGCAAATTAGCTGACTCCTCACATCTGGAAGTGGTGCTGGATGATCCGTGCAGAAGACTCCACTCACTACTATAAGAATGATCACGAGCAACAATAAAAGGCATTAGGATCCAAAAAAGGTTATGTGACTTCCTCAGGTGAGCACAGGTGACGTAGATGGAACCATGGTTAACCTCCACCTCTGCAGTGTCGCTGAATTTGTACCTCACATCTACGAGACCTACGAAACATTGAGTTTCTCATCGTCTTGTCACTGCAAGTCAGGCGCAAAACAAGAAAACACACAAGCCACTATCACTGATCGTTAGGAGCGTAGGTCTTGGCGCATTTCAGGAAGAACTGTTTCCTGCCGACCTCTGCGTTCCATCCTTTGTGATTACACGACTGCAGTGTGCTTGATTGGATTGCACGAATAAAAATGGAACCCTTTTAATCATTCGCTGTTGTGAAGCATCAAGCAACTATCGCCGCATAGTAGCGGCTGAATACGAGCGACACGGAAACTTGTTTAATCCTGATAAAAGAAGACAGCAGCCGCTGCACGGGTATTTCTGTAGAGCGGATTTTCTAAAAGCATTTTCTATCGGATTGCACAGCACACCTTGAGGTAAGCGGGACAGAATGAACCAGCGGAGAAACGTCACCCCCTAATGTAGATGATCGTGAGGTTCGGAGACCGTAAACCAAAGCGGCAACCTACCTTCACCTCTCAACAAGGATTCAGAAGTAGGGCTATTGGATACTCCAAAACCAGCTAACATACAACACTGCTGTGCAGATTTATTTACATATTGTACAAGCATTTATAAACTGCCACGTCTACTGCCACATTTCAAATATGGATCTCAAATATATGGCCAACAGTGAGGATAGCAACACATATGTAATAGTGCGACCTACAATTGAAAAGCTATACATACAGTGAACAACACATGAACAGAACATTGAAAGCATCACAAGGGCTACCTTGAAGCTAAAAGGGAAGGATACTAGGTTGCACTAATAATATGAGGTGAGGTGTACATCGTGGCATACAGCTTCGAGTGTTGACTCTATCTACGTGTTCATTATCTGTCCAGCTGTTGATGTTGGGCTCCTCCGCAACGTCGCTCTTTGTCAATCTCTGCAAGAGATTCGATAAGGTCAGTCGGTGCGAAATCGCACCGAAGGACATCGCCAGGAATGAGACACGATTCGACGGCTTGTACTCTCACGAATCACAAAGTCGGCAACCGGCATCTTAAAACGGGTAAGTTAGATTAGGAGCTCCCCGAAATTCATTCCCTTTCGTAGATCCGCGTCTTCTCCGTGCTTGCCGAGAACAGCACAGTAACCGTGTTGTGCATTTTACGAGCATGTGCAATCTTGATGCGAGCATCAGCCGTTAGATACCAAAATTTCCCCTTACTTTCGCCGCAGGGTGTTATTTGAAGTGCTAGTCACAATTACGGCATTCGCTTTTAGAATCTCGGCTGAAAGGGCACGTTACGGCAGGTGAGAGATACTGAGGCTGGTGGGGTCAGGATTCGGTCAAAATTTCATCCAAGGGGATTGCATGAGGTGCTGATTAGAGTACGACATCAACCATCAAATCTTCAGCCTATTGAACACGTATACTACATATATTCCGGCGAATACTAGGCAAGGGCGATGAGGTCAGGATCATCGACACCGCCCACTTCCTACCTCAAAGAATTAATTAAGGCGCTTAACGCGAATTATTTAAGAATTATTTACGACACGCCTAACGGCGTGTCTTGCACTTGCCCGCTTCGCGGGGTTATAGGTTTGCGCTTCTTTCTCAGAAATTACTTTCACACACAAAAAGTACGTGTGATCTTCAAAACAATTTTGTTAACAGAACAACAAAAAGACAATATTTATTGAAGCATTTCGGTGAATACTACGTTTGGTATCGACTTGAGTCCTGGTGTTAACCAAATTTTCAGATGGGACTTCTGTCGAACTCGCGAGCACGCCACGTACAGTTGACCATGAGAAAATACTGGACTGGGGAGATATACGCAGAGGCGTACCTGGCGCGGGTAAAGTTTTCCGTTCAACATGGGATAATGCTGAGTTCTGCATGCGGTCGTACGACCACGATGTGACCTCTGTTTCCCTTCTTTTCGATCTTCTGACTCCAGAAGATTGTGGTGCGACGAAGGGAACCCGTTTTCTGGATTCAGGCACTCAGAAACGCGCGCAGACGCCGTTGTGTCAAGCAGGAGGAGGCTGCGCTTCCTCTGCTGCAGCGGCATCTCGTGTTCAATTCTGAATGCGATCTCTCGTCGTAGGACGACGGCGTCTCCTCTTCTGACTCCAGAAGGTTGTAGTGCGACGAAAGGAACCTGTCTTCTAGATTCAGGCACTCAGAAACGCGCGTAGACGCTGTTGTGTCAAGCAGGAGGAGGATGCGCTTCCTCTGCTGTAACAACATCCCATGTTGAACGGCAGACGTTGCCCGCGCGAGGTACGCAGAGGCGTACCTGGCGCGGGTAAAGTTTTCCGTTCAACATGGGATAATGCTGAGTTCTGCATGCGGTCGTACGACCACGATGTGACCTCTGCTTCCCTTCTTTTCGATCTTCTGACTCCAGACGGTTGTGGTGCGACGAAGGGAACCCGTCTTCTGGATTGTGTCAAGCAGGAGGAGGCTGCGCTTCCTCTGCTGCAGCGGCATCTCATGTTCAATTCTGAATGCGATCTCTCGTCGTAGGACGACGGCGTCTCCTCTTCTGACTCCAGAAGGTTGTGGTGCGACGAAGGGAACCCGTCTTCTGGATTCAGGCACTCAGAAACGCGCGCAGACGCCGTTGTGTCAAGCAGGAGGAGGTTGTGCTTCCTCTGCTGCAGCAGCACCTCATGCTGAATTCTGAATGCGATCCCTCGTCGTACGACGATGGCGTCTCCTCTTCTGACTCGAGACGGTTGTGGTGCGACGAAGGGAACCCGTCTTCTGGATCAAGGCACTCAGAAACGCGCGCAGACGCCATTGTGTCAAGCAGGAGGAGGATGTGCTTCCTCTGCTGCAGCAGCACCTCATGCTGAATTCTGAATGCGATCCCTCGTCGTACGACGATGGCGTCTCCTCTTCTGACTCCAGACGGTCGTGGTGCGACGAAGGGATCCCGTCTTCTGGATTCAGGCACTCAGAAACGCGCGCAGACGCCGTTGTGTAAAGCAGGAGGAGGCTACGCGTCCTCTGCTGTAACAACACCCCATGTTGAACGGCAGACGTTGCCCGCGCGAGGTACGCGGAGGCGTCGCAAGCGGTTCCAGAGATTGCGCGTGGTTACACGAGGCGTATCTCAGCCAGGTTTCCCACCTGAGTGAGATACGCCTCATCATCTACAGGGCAGGGAGCTAACTCAATTATATAGTGGTAGATGCCCAGGCTTCGTAAACACCAGGCTGCTTCTCGCAGCTACCATACTTCATCACAATGCCGAAAACGGACACAACATTCGTGATCGGTGCATTGAAAATCTGCGGGAAGGCGAAGTTGGGTCGAAAGCGATCACTCCGACCCAACTCACCCGTAATGTACCATAATCGGCCTACAGTATGATGACAAATACCATATTCTTCATCAGCAACTCAACTAACCTCGTTGGGCGAACTCGGCGAAAACTTTTGTTCGTCGCTAAATGGTGAAGGTATAAGTAGATTCCGTAGTCGACTGAGATTTTTAAAACGAATGCCGTACATATTTGTGATCAGCCTCGCAAGTCACAACTTTAGAAAATTGCCATGCTTACGCGAACAAATCTTTTTCAAGCTCGGCATATGTGAGAGGACAATCGCGCTCACGAATCGCGCCCATGAAGGGGTCTCCATGCTGGGGAAGTTTCTCGTTGTGATTTCTCATGCAGAGGTTGGATTTACCGTTTCAAATCCTTATTAAGAAGTGCAAAAAAAAACCTCTTCAGGAAATCCAACTACAAACTCCTTGCCTTCCACAACTCTACTTCCTTACCCACTGCGGCACCAATATACGGCGGACAGAGTTGCTTGCAGACTAATTCAGTAGAGCGAAGCCAAGGCTAAGCGAAAATGATCCGTTACTCCGTTCCCTGACATCTACTGCATTCAAGGAACACAAATCTAAAGGCAGTACTCGAACTTCCAAGCTGCACAAATATCTCACCTCAGAGTTACTGCGACCTTGTATCTATCGTTTCTGAGTCCGCTGCCCTTGTTTCTTCCTTGGCAACTGGAGACACTGACTGGTGTAGTTGCCATAATAATCCTCTACACAAACCGACCACGTTGGCAAGGACACGTGCTTGACTGGAGCACATCTGAAATGCCCCTGGTGACGAAAAGCATCGACGAATTGGTTAAGCTGACAGGCGCACAAATATGTCAATCTACGCGCGTCCGACAATCGATAGACAATACTGACTAATTCAAACGTAGGAGTCTAAACATGCAATCACAATGCGTTCCGCAGTGTTCGCCACTACTCTGGAACAAGAGTGCTTTACTATGACACGTCGCCGACGGAGAACGATGAGGCTTACCTCAGCGGACATGGTCACAGCATAGGTAACCAATAAAAATCGCTGAAAAAGACTCACTGGTTTCTCATCCAGTTCCGGTGTAAGTGGCGCCACATTTACAGTTGTGTCCCAAGCTGATTTCGACAGCACAGCTGATGTCGTGGATGTATATCTCTAATAATGTAACAGCAAACAATCTTTATCCATTGGCTACATCACCAAGATGACGGTACTCACAAAGGGGGTCAGTGAGCTCGCTCCGGAGGCGCTAAACCAGACCTATACGGTCTTGTAGGGCATCGGACTAGGATCACAGTGCTGTGTTTCGTTTTGCTAAATGCCATTGGGCGGTCCAAAAATACTAAGAAAAAAACCGTATCATTTCAGTGCGTGTTGACAAGGCAGAATTGATGAACGGCATGGCGTTGTTGCACTCAAAAATTAATCTACGAAAGGTTGGAGAGAAAGGACTGGAAACTTACTTCCACACAAACTATGGAACAGAATTGTGTGCATGTAGAAGTGGATCAGGTGGACTGTTGGATACTCCGCACGATCCATCAACAGTACTCGGCAATCGTAGCGTAGGCGAACTCAGCCCACTGCGTTCCGATCAGATGAGTGCCACAACCCGCTACAGCTGGCTCGGCTCAATGCATAACACAGAAGGCTAGAAGCAACAGCCCTTAGACGGCCAAGTTGAAGAGATCAGTTGCAAGATTCAAAGGATGAACACGCCTGATGAAATTCGCCACCACTAAATACCGTGTTCGCTGGCGAGAACTCCTCTTCTACGCATCGTGACGACACTCTCGAAATGTTTACTTCTGAATGGAGAGAACGACGCATATTTCATTGCACCAATATTGCCAGACACCCATCGCGGGCGGATAAGAGATGTGGTTAATCTTAACGCGAATCACACTGGAAATCGATTCGTTGTCCCCCGTAATCAATCCCTCATCACCGGGTAATGTGAAGTCGATCCAAAATTTGTGGTTATATGTTCTTTAGGTGAACACATCTGATAGCGGCAAAAAACGCCGAAGGTCACTGCTTCTTCTCACAGCCTGGAGCCGTGGTTGGGATGTGTGCTTGGATGTGTGCAACGTCGGCAGCCAGTCACCATTGTTAATCGACTACAGCGACCTGGTCCGTTCAAACGTTTAAATAGTAATGCACGCAAAGAGTGTGTTCATTGTCCGCGACGGGAGCGACTGGTCGTTCATGCAAAAGATGCAAATCGATTAAAACCAAGCGATCATAGCGAAAGCTGCTCTGCGACGCTGGGGGGCATGCGATCTATGCACAATTCCTTACCCCGCCCCACCCCCCGTCCCAACTTCATATCCGTCCGAAGTATTGTAGAACTGTAGAACGTTCCCTGTAGTTTCGTAAAAAAAACTACACACTACATAATAATAGGCTTCGCATACCGCAGAATATGTTCCTGCTCTTCGCTACATTGCAAACGAGATTAAGACAGTGACAGATTAAGACAGTAACTCAGACGCATTCATATAATGTCCACTATACACTGGATCCGATCGAAAATCTTCGGATAATTGGATGACTCGGATAACGCTTCTCGGATAAACGCAGTGGTAAGTTAAAAGCTTCCTGTATCAATAAATACAGAGAGGACCTTCTCTCTTTAAAGCCAGGCTACATTCTACATTTGTTTCCGACGCATCCCATCCAAGATCAATGTTGCAAAGTTGAGACATTCTTTCCACTAAAAAGAACGCCACGCGCCCACATTTTTTGTGTACATCATAGGAAAGACTTAACGCTCTTCAACAAGAACATGCATGGCCAATGCAAACGCATTAATTCATAAGGATCTCACCTGAGAGGACATCCATTGCTCCAGAAATGGGTGTGGTAGGTGTGCTCCGGCACGGCGTTCGGGATGCTCAGGTTCATATGTTACAACATAAACATATGAGCCTGAGCTTCCCAAACGCCAAAAGCCTAACTTTGACATCACGAGGACGCACGCTCGATGGTATCTACCTGCGTCACATGGACAAGCCGCAAACATTCCTGGAAATTTCGGTCGTTTTCCAGTATTTAAGGTTAAAACGGGAATATACATCTTCACTTCTTTACAAAAGTGCAGCAGAAGCACCTACTGGACATTCCAAATGCAAGTGACATTGAACAACTGCTCCAAAAATTTATTGACAAATCAGAAGAGGAAACCGATTATACCTATGGTTTACTGCTGCATTTCAAACGTGAATCTTTATGCAAGGTAGAAGCAGTGACGACTGTGCATATTGCATAGTATTGTTCATTACATACACTTAACGAGCAAATGTGTCACCTAGACGAAAACACTGGATATGCCAGAGTAAAACAGACAACAATATAAGACAAGAGCTTTCTAAAAATAAAGATCACAAGAATTGGACGTGTAGAGACTGGTCAATTGTAGTGAGTATGAAAATTGGATTTGGAAATTGCCTTATTCAATCTTTGCTGTTCAGAACCCGCCCTATAAATAAGGGCATTTGTCGGTAGCACTAACATACGCGCGCACTTCTGGTGCTTGACTCCTGCAGGACAAGAGTTACTGGAGATCTAAACAAAGCCTTTAATGATTTTATGCATCGCTAGAGGATCACTGGATTTCCTTTGACTGCTAGGCTGTTTAGGGTAACAGTTTGTTTCTCACTGCACCACAAGAGATAATAGGTTAGCCAGCCCATAGCAGTTGCCTTGATTTTAAGCCCACTAGTGAAGCCATTTTAGACTGCTTCCAAAGCGTTAATGATCCAATTCTTCTTGGGATGAAAACGCCGACACAAACACACAGTTGCAACAGTATGTTTTACAATTGAAGCATAGTAATTTCGGTGAATAGCACATGAATAGAACATAGAAGCAACACCAATGCCACATTGAAATGAAGTCCCTTGCCCTTGTTCTGGCCCTGACCATGCTTTGGATTAAACCACTTTGGAAGTGCCCGATAACTGTCCGATTCCTGAGTTGGCGCTACCTATGCGACATTCCCCTAGTAAGTACTCATCCGCTTAGACGGGAAGACCCGTTCATCTAGCAAGCAACAATAGTGGATTGATGCAAACCCTAAACAACTGCTTCGTCAGCTTTTTGAGGGCATAGGAGCCCTAAGAATTCTCCCAAAACTGGTCGTTTAAATTTTACATAACAACGATCGAAAATTTAGTCGGTTTGTGAGTCTGTGCAGCTGAACACGAGTAAATGAACGATCACAGACACGAAAAAAATAAATGAACGTTAAGCCCTATAGCTATTAGTGCACGGAGCAACAGCACAGCTACGGCTCAACATTAACTGTCAAGGAGAGCGAGGTTCACCAGTAAATGACTTCGGGTTCTTCGTTACACTGGCTATTCAGTTAACTGTTTGGAGAACGGGGCATTCTTGTAAGAACATGTCCGACTAGGCGACCCGGTGCACACTGCCAGGGCAGAGGTGTTCGTTCCCGGTGACGAATCCACGGCGAAGCAAATAACACGGCCGGTCTCGAAGACTTGCTTGAGGTCACGATGAGTGAAGAACTTCAGCACTATCTCAAAACTACGGCTATGATGGCTAACTCCAGGTGGACGAAGCAGTCAATAAGTGTAGCAGTGAAGGTACAATTTCAACTGGGAAGGTCGCAGTTTACAAGAGAATCTTCCAACCTGCTGAATTCTTGTAGCGGCCGAGCTTTCTTCATCTTCTGCATCGTTGCTGGTGCCGCTTCCCAGAATCACTCAACCGCCCTACGCCGGTTCTAAAAGTGTTTCTCCACTCATTAGACAGCATTATGACACCAAAGTAGCACATATAGTGGGTTTAGCCACCTGGCTGCAAGGGGTGCAGCAAGGGAGGCAGCAGCCACTAAAGGCACCGACTCCCAAGCTACTTCACTTCATGTACCCTATAACATTATCTACCGATTCCGTTTGGGCTCCCTGATGGGACCGCAAGATTTGACTCAACCCAGCTGGGCAAATGTGCGATGGGCACCCTGAGAATTTCCAAAACAATCCATGAAGTAAGGAAGCATCAGTAAAATTGTTTCACCATGCATCGTTACGAAGACTGTCGACACCAACGATATGACCTGTGCCCGGTTGCCTCCATTTCAATAGTCCTTGTACTTCGATCTGAAATCAGTACCTCTCTTCCAGGGAAACGGACCAGCAGATAAAAGGATTTCTTACCATTCGGCTGATGGAGAAGCCAGCGAAGATCTCGCCCCTTTTGAAGATATTTCTGAAATCAACTGTAACTTTCTGCCCGATGTCGAACGAAATCTTAGGTACCCTGACGAAGTCCAGTGTTAGGAGGGCCTGAAATTCAGGTTCAAGCCCTGCACAGAATTTCATCTTATACTCCCGGAAACTTCTTGCATTAAGCCGAGGGTCTTTTATGGTCCTGGAGAAAACAATATTGAAAATTGTGAATGAAGAGAAATTAGGTGAACGCCACCTGCGTGTGTTTAAACAGATAGAATTCAGGCTAGAGCTACTTTGTTAAAGAAATGATGATGGAGAGCTAGTACGGCAAGCCTTCGAAAAGCACTGGTTGCTAGATAATTCTGCTCTAAATAACCTGATAGGTGATCAAGTACGTTACTATTCAGGAGGCATTGAAATCCTCTTTCCCTAGATCAAAAAAAAAATCGAGCCGGAAATGGACTTCGAATTTATGCCGCCCATCTCCTATTCAAAAATTCCTTTTCAAAACACTACCGGCTTACTGACATCCATTTTCCTTCAGAAATAAAGCGCGTGGCGCACTCCAAAAGTGTGATTGACAACGTGACTGCTCTACAGAGGTCTTTCCTTTTAAGCTGAACTCATACCGAGCGCATCTAGAAGAAGATATGTCCAAATCCTTCCGGTATGACCGGTAACGCGTACAGCTGCGTAAGCAGTTCACATGGTCCCCTTTAGATTGTAAAATATGAGCGGATACCACTACTTCGAAGAAGTACCGTAGCGCGCTTACCTACTTGGCAATCGTTTTCTGAGACACCAACAACATAGGTGTACTTCTAACACATACACAGGTCTCTGCAAACGTCTTCATGCGGACAAGCTCGAGAGTCGCCATCATCGACATCTAAAGCAATTTATGAGCATAGAAAAGCACCCACTTTGTTGCAGTCTATGTCGTATTTATAAACCTAAAAGCGAAAAAAATATGGGGCATATGCGCGTCGATAGGTCCGAATAGCAATCAATATCGCTGCCAAATCGATATGAAACCACTGGCATATCCCGTGAAAACATGAGCGCCCCCTACGCAACATGACCTAAGCTTCATCAAGAAATTTCTACCAAGAATAAATTGAGCCGCTTACCTTCATCTCATAACATGCCAGCATAACCAGGTGAGCACCTATACAGACTGCTTGGAAGAATCTCGTGCTTCACAGAGTGGCACGTGACACGTCTCCGAGATGCAGTCACTGCTATTGTGACACATCACTGACGCACAAGGATCAGGTTTACCTGAACAAACGTTGACCCAATAGGGTCAATCAGTAAAAAACGCTGAAAATAAACTCACTGATTTCCGATCTGCTTCTGGCTCAAGTGGGATTACATTTACACAAATACTCCGATTTTGCTTGGAAAAAATACTGACACCCTGTTTCCTATATTGACACTACTGTATTACAGAAGCTTGTCCGCCGCAATAGATAGCATCTGGGCCTGAAATATAGATTACGGCAGTATTACATAGCTGGCTACATACCTCTAATAAGGTAACATCAACGTACACTCACCTAGAGTACGAATTCACAAAGATACAAGATTGATCCAACTACCAAAGAAGACTGAAAGCTTACCTCCGCTCGAAACAATGGGAAACCACGAACAAAAAATATCTGTGTACAGAGAGTCTTTGGATACTATTCGCAGACCGTATGGAAACGGAAAAATAAAGAATGACTAAGACGGTCGGTTTTATAAAGGAACGTGACGGCCGTTCACCTCTAATTAAGCGATTAGAGGTGAAGCACGTCCACAAGCAAAGTGCACAGTGGTAGACGACCCATGGGAAAGTATTCCTAGGGAACAAATACTGTACCTCAACGAGGATGTTCGCCCGGTAGAAAAGGAGAAAATCAAGGGGTGCTATAACACCGTCACGTAACTATCGATGTCGTCAATTCTCGAAGAGACTCCATGATTATTGCGCAGACCATTCCGTCAGGGCATGTCATCAGTTAAAAGCACAACCAAACAGCACAATACGAAGCCCCACCCAGAAAAATATTCATGTAGTGACGGTGCTCGAGAGCAAGACATCACCCGCAAAACCAGGTAGCAAGGATGGTTGACCTAAACTTGATGAAGGGAGAGGCGCTTAGTTTGAATCTCAAGAAAGCCAACAACACAGAGACATAAGCGTTTGCTAATCATTAGACGGTGTCTCATAAGAAACACGAATGCGATTTGAGAACGAAGCATAGCGACAGGAACAATGGAAGAACCGATTCTGTGCTTAATTGCGCATACATGTAATCATGGAATTGATACGGCACTGGAAGATCGGACGTCTATGTAGTTAGATTAAGTGCTAAGTTCTGAGATCTACCATTTTTTATTACGCGACTATGTTCGTGCGCTAGATTACAACAGAAGTCGAACGCAATGTAATATACCATGAAGCCCAATGAATAAGGGTTCACATCACCTGAAGCGACTTTCTCTAGGGAGGTATATGCTCGCGAAGGACTTTTTTTCAAAGCGTTATGGTTCGATACGGAATTGCCGGAGTCAGGAGTGTTTTCCCTAAATTAGGATTGTGCCTTCATTTAATTTGAAAATATGTGCAGATAAACGACGATGAAGTGGTCAGCATCTTAATGTCAGAGATCAAATATGCGGTCACACGCGTTCCAGTCACGACTGGACATATTATACGGTGGACGACCTGTCATAGTCATGACAAAGTATAGCTGTGTTGTCTTGAAATTATTCGCTTTCAATCGTTTCATTAACTACCACAACGGTTAAGAAAAGCAGAACAAACCGTTGAAAAAAGCTGGCATCGCTGTGTTTTTTATTTTGATTTCCTTAATGCAATTGTTTTTTAAGGAATGGGGAAGCTGAATGTACATATTTCAATACTGAATACATTCCGTTCTTATGAAACCGTTTAAGAGTGGCCACCACCAAATAGGATTGCACCTTATAGAGCCTCGAAACCTTGTTCCTATTGCCTGTCGCTCTTGGAACAGCACTTTTGAAAGCAACAAAAGACTGCGCCCACCTGGTTAACGATGGCGTTGGTGGTTTTGACGACCTTTTTGATATTGTAGTGGTCGCAGTCGGAGCTGTTCCAGCCTGCACCTCGGTCTGCTTGCCATCTCCGGATGGATAGAACTATCAGGGTCCAACGTTCGCGGAATACCCAGCCTAAAGCCTGCTCGGGCCCATCCACCGACGACCACTGTGGGACAAATTCTACAGGTGTCGATGGAGGATCGGCCTGAGCAGCTGTTCGGACTACAGGAGACCAGTTTTCGACCATATCCGCTTCCTCCTCTGTACAGGATGCTCGTCGTTGTCGGTCCCATCTCCAAGGAGTGTGTTGCCGTTTGTCAACACACACCTAGAAGACGGGAGCGACACCGATGGGAGTCACTTTGGATCACATGCCCCTGACGATTGGCATCCAGAAAAAAGAGCAACGCGCGAACAACTAAATCGAGCAGTGCTCCTAGACCTGGAGGCCAAACGTGTGAACGGGTGGGGCAGGAGGAGCGATAGTTTGTCGTCATTGAGGTGAAAGTGGTGGTGCTCCTCATGGACGTCTTTGTCGGTATCGTCAGTGATGATTCTTCTGTTCCTCGACACCTGCCTGGTTCTCCTGGCAGGTGTCGAGGAACAGAAGAATGTGTTACGCTGAAAATGACTGTGTTCCTTAGAAACTCAATCGCTCTTTCAACCTACCTTCATGTCGGAAGTGTTCGTGCACGCACTGAATTCCCATCCGGATCTAAATAGTTGCTGAGAAACGCCCGAAGACTCGGCGTCCCCAGCATATGGGATGGATCGGGCTTGGAATGTCAGTCATCGGGAAACTCTTCTCACAAATTGAGCTTCCATCCCGACGAGGACGGCAACTGAAAAGAAAATGCGACGATTCCTGAATAGGCCTTTGGTATACTCGCGCGTCGCGCTGGCCACAGTGTTGCGCGGGCAGCTACGGACTGCGTACCCGCATAACACAGTCACCTCGACCGGTAGCCGGCGCGAAGCGAGAGTGCACCAAAGCTCATAAACACGCACGCCGCTCATCGCAGCCGCGTGCAGTCGTCTTTAGTGGAGCGCGTTAATTAGTTCATTACTTGGCAGCTATTTCGGACAGCACTATTAGGATGTTGGAGTAAGAGAACGCGCCAGCCTTCTGACAGCTAAACAGTATAAATGTGGAATATCAATGAAAGGAGAAGGTTCACCAACAAAGACGACAAGTAAATAGCGTAAACTGCCCAGTAGTAAGATGACAGGAATCATCGTTTATTTTCATCCTCCTTTGCTCGCACACAGAAAGAAGCGAATAGCATTCACACTTCAGAACAGAAGCCGCGAGAGCGACGGGAGCGAGTGCGGAGCGGAGTGTACGTAACATCAATCAATGCCACGCTTTCCCTCTATTGTCTGCTTAAGAACACCGAAAATGCGCCAAGCAACGCTATCCAGGCATTATGCCTTTGTCTTTTAATGGCAAACAGATGCTTACCAGGCGCTATCCCTGGATGGAGGGGGGGGGGCAAGTAGCATTCGCCTGCTGCGAAGCGACAGTTATTTAGATGCTCTGTGAAGCTGTGAAGTGGATGTCTAAAGTGGAGGGACAAAATTCAAATTTCTTGCCTGTTGCGTCTAACGTGCTGCAACACGTTAGAATTCCCGGTCAAGAAATTCTACGGAACATCGGCTGACGATCTACTAACTAGCAGACTTTCCCTGAAGATTTTCACCACCTTCAATGAGACTTCTGCGAATTGTTTGAAAAAATATCAGAAAAGAGCAACGAGAAATGAGCAACACCAATAAGCTTCGATGTTCAAACGAAAAATCGACGAAACCCAAAACGGAATTTACACCTCGGTCCCTGAACAGCGCGTCGTTATCGAAACAACACATATTGATTAGGCGCGAGACGATCAACACCCGCAGATTTCATAACGGCGCGACGCTGTGCGATTGGAGCATACATCCCACGTAAATGGAACGAGGGAATCATCAAAATGTAATTTCTATGAAGTGTTGCTGTTGTTGCTCTTTGGGAGAGCACTGCTAAGACCTTCATAACATCGCGCCCACTGGGATGATGGTGGTAGTGGTCTCGTCCTTTTCAATGTAGCAACAGTCGACGTCGTTGCTGTCATGGCTTTGGCTGACAAATAAACTTTTCAGTACGATTCAGCTGAGCATGTATGGCTGCTAAACAAAAGCAAGGTATCTTTTTTTATAGCTGAACTGAGGGCTAACGGCCGATCCATTTCCGCTACAGTGAGTGCTGAATCCTGTGCCCATCGCAGTGTTTCCGCTTTCCCTATCGTAGACCACTGAAGCGTTAGAAGAAAGCATAGGACACCATAAGGATCCACATACTCCTGATACGCGGTGACGCGACGAATCTACATACTCTTGACCATAGGCTAGGGATCAAGGGCGTGCGTTTCAGGCAATAACCAGTTGAACTAGGATCTATGTGCAGAAAAGTGGATGAAAAGGCGAGAGAGAAGAAAAGCCACACTTCCATCTATACCTGAGCAGAGAAATTCCGGTTTTCATTCTGGTCAATAATAATCACGTACTGGTATCACCCTTCGACACAAGAAGATTAAAAAAGCTCGCTCTGGAATCCAGCTAGGCAGTACATCGCTTTCGCACCCCTGTCTCAATTAACCCTCACTTCTAGACTTTGTTGAATCCCAAAGGCGAAAATCCTCGAAAAAGAGGCGGCGTGGTGAAGCTATTCCATCATCGTCCAAGAACTGTGGATACAGAACCGATGTCTTTCGTGTGCATCACGTGTATTCATTCCCTAAAGAAGACTAATATTTCGTTTTCCGCTAACACCGAGACAGTTGCATATCATCTTAGGGACTCCTTTGCTTAGACATTCCAGACGACATCAACGACCACGTCAACTCATGATATATTTGTAGGTATAAACGGAGATTCTTACACAGGTTGCTGTTTTTTCTTCATTTCTGTGATTTTCCGTAATGTTGAATAGTCATGTTGTTCTTTTTGCGGTTCCCACGTCATCATTTGAAAACTAGACTCCGACAAAGTGGGAAGCCTGAAGAATCCAGCCTGCTCCAATAACAGTCAAAAATTTGCCCAAAAGATTCTGAAAAGAAGATGGTAAACACGTATACATGCAGGTTTCGATGTAGAAACGCGTTAGCCTGCTATTTCTAGGGTAATGGTGGATACAGCCAATATAGAGCCTACTCCTTTGCCCCCCCCCTCCCACTTTTAAACTTGTATTAAATTTAAGACAACTGTAGTAAATCTCCACGTTTATAACAGCAACACTTGAGAAAATCATGAAAGCCTGGCTCGCATTCTCACTGACCAAAGCTAGTGAAGTGCTGTAATGATTTCCTGCACTTTACCAAAAAGCAATCAAACGCAAAGGACAAAGTTGGCACAGAAATCAAATTCACTGACCTCGTCCTTGCTCTATTGTTCTAACTTCACGATGAAGACAAATAATAGGAACATAGTTGTCACGGGCGTCACTCGAATACGACGATATAATAATTAACTACAGCCAGTCGACTGCTGAACACTACACCTGAGAAGAAACATCATCATCCAGAAAATTGAAGTTATTTTACGTATTACCGTGACATCGGACACAGGAAATTTTCTTTCTGACAGGATATGCAAGCAATAGATTTACCAAGAGAAGAAATAAAATAGAATATGTTAAGGATCCCTCACAACTCCAAGTAAAACGCAATATCGGACACCCCCCCCCCTCCAAACAAGTAGATAAAACTTTTAATTCTCTCACTTTCCTGACAGCAAAATTTCCGCAGTCTTATAGAACCGCTTTGCACAGCCCCAAACATCCCGAAGGACGCTCTGGAAATTCGTCACTTTGATTGTCTTCACAAAAATCCACGTAAGTGGAGATCTTTCCTGGAATGGGTTGGTAGATATGCACCTCACCTATCACCATCCACTATGTGTCTGAAGCTGTCGCTACCGCCGCCAAAGCCGTCTTCGTCACCGAATCAGCCAGAATCAGCCAAATCTGTAGAAGGCTGTCTCTACCACTAAATACACTGTCGCCGCCAGTGCCAAAACCACCGTTATCTCCACCACCGAAACCACTGTTACCCAAACCGGTTCCTCTAAAAGATCGGCCTGCAGTAAAATTAAAGCAGTATCACGCAAACAAGGGTGGCAGGGGTACCAATTTTCTCCATGTAAGCGCACTAAAACAGGCCAATAGTAAGACACTAACTCTGATTCTCATTTGAGCTATTTTCGTCATATTCTGAAGGGAGAAGGATTTAAGTATGTCACTCTGCAAACAGTTAAAGGATGCGCTAAAACACACTGTGCGGGTTTCCAAAAGTAGCACAATTCTGCAAGAAATGTGCTTCTCCTACACAAATATAGAACAGTTGTGGATCTCAATATCTTCATTGAAAGCACAAGTATCTAGTAAGTCATTAAAAACAAATTCAATCATCCACATGCTGCTTGCCAACAAAGCATATGATCTGTGGCGCTACGAGACTCAATATCAGAACACAGAAAACCAAAGCGGCAAAGCAACCGAACTTCACCTTCAAAGCTTGACGAAAGTACATCAGTACGGCTACTGGAAATGCCAAATTCATCCAACGATCAACAAGGGCTCTACAGATTTATTGACAAATATAGCATGTAAATCTGTTGCACCTTTTGTTACATTTCAAATACACGTCATGAACAAAAATACAAGAATCGATTAGGTGAAAGACGATCAATAACGTTAGCCTTCAGAATGTAGGGCCGCTGGGCGACTTCAGCATGAGTGCCACGAGAAAATGGATGTAAATTGAACAAGAGCTTTCATCAAAATCTATCTAGTTTCCATTGAAGCTGGAAAGATGTCATTCGACGTCGCTTTCAAAACCGCAGTTGTTGATGTTGCAGCTGTACCAGCCTGCACCTGTACCTGATCCTGCATATTTAGAATAACAATGTCCCCTCTATTCCTTTAAAATTGAGAGGTTAGTAAATCAATAAGGGTGACAGTAGAAGGGCAGCTGGTCTTACCTGTTATCCATATAAATGCTGCTGTTGCAGTTTGACGGCTTGCAAAGCGGATAAACGGCCATTGCTGTAGGATGACAACAAAAGCGTTTATTGTGGTAACTTCAGTTTCACACGTTGCTTCAAAGATGGCTTATGTTTGTCTGTTTGTTGTTTATAGTACAGAAAACTCATAACCCTCGAGCCAACATGTCATATAGCACTGGAGTGAACTCAGATCCTTTAGTTGAAAATGTAGGTTCTTAGGGAAAGACACTGTAGAGTTGTTCGACGATTGCCACCCATACCTTTCGTGATCTGACTTGGCTTATGCCCTGCATCAAACGCTTCAAGGTACTCAAAATATCCCCACTGACTATCAATGCATAGGGTGTTCTAGCGAGCAAAACAAACAGCAGTGAAACATGAATGCACAAGCGGAGTCTCGCATACCTGACCAGCATGCCGCTCGCGACATGGTTCGATGCGGAACGAAGGCTGAAAATCGTAATTTCACCGCTGAATATGGAGTGTTAGAAGCGTCGTACATTTTCAACCTTATATAAGAGATTTCTTATTGATACAGCTAATGGCAGTGATTAGTCCAGCGCTCCCTAGTATGGATGCACATAGTGTGCGCATACAAATAGATGAAGTCGTAAATAGTCTCTTTTCGTGAATGGCAATGCGTGTAGGGTGTGGCTTTTCTGCAAGAACTGTAAGGCCGACGTGAAAATTTTCGCATTGCAAAGTGTCCCGAACAGGTTCGGTTGGCAACCAAAATCCCTTGTAGGATTTATCTGAACGAACTCTGTTACATCCGTGGTTCTCCCGTGCTTGCAAAGGAATATTGGTTTAAAAACTGGCGGACCATCGATATGGATACGGTAGCAGTAGCGAGCGTCATCGCAGTTTACTTTCGAATAAGTCGTTCTTCAGCAGAGCGAGAGATCTTCATGAATAACTAATAGTATAGTAAAGTTCTGCGTTTTTCCTTTCTTCGTAAAATCTTATTTTCAAGCTTGGTCGACCCATCATCTCCCATGTTGTGATCCCAACGAATAACCCGGCTACTTTATTGTGAGAGCGAGAGCTTCTCTTTTTAGAGCGATGAGCATCAAGCTCTCTGAAAGCTGAAAATGGTCGCTGATGGCCAGAAGCACGGGGTCATGCGACGTCCTTCTCCAGAAGGGACATCATTAATCAGCACATAGATACTTTCACGCTACCTTCTTCAGTTAACGCGTTTTACTATGAGGGTACATCCTTGCTTAGCGATCCATTTTTCCATTTATTTTTATTCACTCAATTTCGGTTAAACTGAGATTTGCTAGACGGACACTGCCAGAGAAGAGCAGTTATGTTAAAATTAAGCGTTGTTGGCACTCCGAAGGTTACTAAGCCTCATCAGTATGTGAACAAATTAGCAGTACTTAGTAGCGTATCTCATGAAATCCACTGCATCCTTAATCGCCGTCTAACAAAAAGTTGGAAAGTCGCATTAGGTTAGACGGAACGATTACGATACTGCTATGGGCTCACTGGATCATAACATCAAAGAACTATTAGTTGTGCGGGTCGCAAATGTTTTATAACAGCTGTATTTAGGAAAAATATGGTTAAGAAAATGGGATCTTTGCTAAAACATTATATCAAGTTTGCGATCCCATTAAATAGAAATAGGAGTGCCTTGAAAATGAAGACCTTCAAGGCGTAAAGAAAATAGCATGAACTTTGGGAGAAGCTCCGTGCGAATCACCAAAAGAGCGTTTATTACCGTGCTCCCCATAGCATCCAGATTAATAAATATTCACTGGTGGTATTGGAATTTTTTTAAACCGCTGGTTGCTTTAAGAGATTGGTTCAAAGGACCGGCCACTCCATCGGGCAGCTTCTTGCTCCACTACGTGTGCTCCGTCGTCGCCCGTTGCTGGTGTTGCCATCAAATTCGACATTATATCCCCGATTCCTCCAGCAACTGTAACTGCATGTAACGATGACATGTTCTCACATGTTGCAACAGCTCTGACCAACAGGTTTGGTTTGAAACAGTTTTGCAACCCATGTCCTCCTATGACTGGTGGTTTTAGCCCAATAACAAGCAGGTGAGATGTTTCTCAACAGAAATGAAGAAGTTGTATGCACGCATGCTTGACGCCATCTTTTTAAGCCTCGTGCATACATCCCGTTGCTGCGATGAAATGGCAAGGTGAGTTTTGCAGAGCGAAGTGAAAGGAGGTGGAATTCCCAGCGCTCTTCGCATCGCAAGTGCCCTCGCATTTGCGGGCTTCGCGTGAAGTAGTGGTATCACTAAGCTAAGAACAATCACATTAAGCTAGCTGCTCTATCTGTGCAGTTTTCACCCCTCTCTGGCAGTACAAAAGGCAACACTTGAAAACCCTATTGTGTTCCAACCTTGATTTACCTTTCTTAAGATTAGGTGAGTAGTTTTGCGGTATGAAGCCATCCAGACCCCCACCCCTACGCTCAACATCAGCATCATCACCTCACGTTTCAGTGGTACCATTGCTTCTGCTAATCAGTGTCCTCTCCCTAGGTTCCTGGACAACCTTCCGGAGGTCCCACAGCACGGTCCCCACTTCACTCTAGTGCCAACTTCACTGCAGGCACCATCACCTACTTTTTAGATAGATACTGGGCCTATGATCGGTTTTGTTCACACGACGGAAAGTCTTTTTGGCAGAACGGAGGATCCCCACCACTCCTAACAATATGTAGAACAGAAATCTTTTCCACGCAGGACCCTGCCACAGCAACGACGAAATGTCTAACCGTCATCGACAGACAGAGAGAGGAACGTCGCTTTCAAGCTGAAATTAACAATGTCGCTCGATATTTCCTTCTGATCGAAAAGCTCCACCTGCTAACTTATTTTGCCGCACAGCATTCTCCGCGTATTCAGCGCCGAAATTTAGACATCGGAGCTGTTACGATCGTGGCACCAAACAAGCCGGTAACCGGCCGTTGAGCTTGAACTTGAACTTTGACAGAGTCATGCATTTGCATCCTTTAGCGCCAGAGACGATAATGTCATGGTGATAACATTCAGCCCACAAAAATCTCAAGTAGTGATGTTGAGAAGAGGTCCTTCAACTCTTTCTGCCTGTCAATCACCTCCGTTTCCTCACGTGTGAATAAATAAATAAATAGACAAATGTTTCACCGTCTGATGACTACTCGAAACATACTGTACGTTGAACACAGGAAATAGAACTAACATACTCATCCAGTGAAGATCAGCAAACTCATGCTCGATTGATAACTTTAGAACCCACCCACACTTTCAGAATGATATGATGATGCACTTCTCATTTTAGCAACGTGTTAGCACCTCGCGCTCACACGACCGGTGCATACTAGTCAGCTCACGCACGAGGTATGGACACAAATTACTGCGAGTCTCTAACGTCGAGCTAAAGGCCTCTGAAGACGACGGAAAGTCGAAACGTCAGGGCGCCAATAAAGATCCACCTACAAACTTCGTGTGGCACAAAATACTGACACATGTAGTATAATTCTTGAAAGCACAGGATGGCGCTTACAAAGATTTCAGTATCGTTCGATGAGATTCAAGTTCTCCCAAATTCTTGTAAAAACATTCTGACGTAGAAAGCACGGATTTACGGTGCCTGCACTTATAAGTTTTAAACAGGCGCTGTAGCCACGCAAATAAGAGAGAAGTAGGGTTGTTAGGGCATATGTTATACTTCGTCACCCTGTCGGCCAAGCGGCAACCCGTCGCCGACAGCACAGGATCGCCAGCATGACGGGCTAGGCCCTGTTCATGCTTTGCAACGGCAATGATAAGAGCGACTAGAGCGCCCGAAAGGTATGAACAGGCGACAGAAGTGATGGGAGCAATGAGAGCAATTGGAGCGACGGACGCAGGTGGTGGACGTAATTAATTACGTACTCCACATGCCGTCCGTGCCCCAATCGTTCCCATTGCCGGCGCGAGTAGGAACAAGCGACAACAGCGACGAGAGCATCCGAAGCAACAAGAGCGACGGGAGCAAAAGCGACAGCGCTTGGGTATGAACAGGTTTCGGCAGCGATGGCTCGGTTTTAATCGATTTGCAGGCTCTGCACGGACGATGAATCGCTCTCGTCGCGAAGTATGAACAGGCCCCTGCAGAGTGCACACGAGAGCGCACGGACGATGCGCACCCTACACGGCCAAAGATCTAAACTTGTCGCAGCGCGCCACACTGCGACGTGTCGCCGAAGTTGTCGGCGAGGGTGAGTATAACACCCCCTGCTACGCACTGCGTAGCATCCGTCTAGCACTGTCGCCGACAGAGCGACGAAGTATAGCATATGTCTAAGCTGATTTTGGACAAATACAGCAAAAGCGCGGAGAAGATTTCACATCAGTTACCTTATAAATATGCTTCTTCAATTACAGAGAAGTCGTGAAGGGGCGGCAGGCACTGACGAATTTATTATGAAGGACACAGCGGTGATAAGCGTCATGACAGACTACAGGTGAAATACAGGAAGAAACACGCTTCCAGTTGCATATGTCCAGTTGTATATTCAAGCATTCTGTTAGGAATAGAGAGCAGAAAAAGCCGTTCAACCGTGACCTTCATGACTTTTCCGACAAAAAAAAAACAGCACCGATGCCATCCCTTCACAATTGCAGGTAGCCAATTCTTTTGCTGTATTGTTACCTAAGGGCGCATGTGGCGCACTCGGATGAGATGTCAGCTGTCACGAGCACCCGATATCAGACTCCTGGTTCGGATTTCCCGCCCGGGCCAACCAAGGCTTCCATCCCTCCAAGGTCGGTGAATTGGTACCGGATCTGCACGGAAAGGATAAAGCGCTGACCTTCCATCAGCGGTTACCACAGGTTATTGTATGGCCAAATACGCAGTGAAATAGGGCTCCACAACATCCTGTAGAAGCAGAAAGCGTGGCGTTTCCCAAAGGGATTGAATAAAGCCGTCCTTTTATCCTTTATTGCTACCTACTATTAGAGTAAGAAGGAAAGGGCTACAACAGGAATCGCTCCGGAGAGCAAGTTGGTTTGCGAGGTTCACAACCAATTTCCAAAAGCGAGTTGGTGCACGAAGTGGGGGTGGTCGCTGTTTAAGCGCAATGCACTCTTAGAAAATACTGAAGTCTCATGATACAACTGTTGTAGCGCATAACATCCTCAAGCAGGCAAAGGTTTGCCAGTCGTGGAAAGTCTAGTAGAGTGGAAAGAATGGTCAGGAGGTGTGGAAAGGTTCAATGATCCTATGATGCTCGAACACATGTTTGTTTAAAAAAAAACAGCTAGACTACGAGCAGAGATTTTAAATTAAGTGGCTACTCAAATCTGATCTTGTTTTGAATAGCCTCTACATTAGAAGTAAGAAGAGTTCGATACGCAATTGCCCTTTTTTGGAAACTTTTTTTTCGGTGAGTATACGCCTACTCCTATAATAATCTCATACTACAAGATAACGCGCTAAGAGCAATCGGTACCTTGTCATAAATTAGCGGAAAATACACCCCGGTAGTAACAACCATGGGTGCACATAATTGCGACTGACGATTTTGAAATGCACAGCTATTTTTGGATCCGTCCGCTGTCGACACGGATGGCTAGTGATGTCATACGCGTGTGGTCGCCGCGCTGAAGGGCGCGCTAGAGCGCGAAACTGTGCGCCGGCGACTGCCGACTGCGTTGTTTCAGCCAGGCTGAAGAAGGAGAGCAGTTTAATAAGATGCACTGTTGGCAGAGATGCTTATTCTTGAACAGTGAAGAAGTGTGTTCCTTACTAAGTACGAATGGAATGAGACTCAATCTGTTTCAAATGAGGGGGAAAACGTGAAAAAAAAATGTCGTAAACGAGATGAGGAAAACTCGAAACAATTCGTGGTTATTAACTAGAAGTTCCAGAAGCAAGTGCTGCTTATTTAAACTCTTCAGTTCACAAAGGCAAGGAAAGTTATGAAAAAACAACCTCAGGTACTGCAACATCTGCAACTTGCACATTGCCAGTACGGATATGCCACGGTAGCTGTCTGGACGAAGATTCTGATGCACTTCGATGTATGAGAGCTAGGAATAAGCCAGGAAATAGAAGGAGAACCCTGATGGCAAACGCCATGTATGAAGGATGAATTCGTTTCACTTAATGCTAGTTTTAGGTCTTAGTAGTTTGTTTTGCATTCCTTCTGGTTTTAAAAAAAGTTTTCATAGGAAAACCACCGCCTTGAGAAAACAATAGCTACACTGTTTGAATAAGAACTAAAAATATTTTCACTTGACCTCATACAATATTTTTAATCTTTATTTGACCTGCTGAGAGCAGTGAATTTGCTGGGGTTGTAGGGAGAACCGCGCAGCGCAAACCTTCTATTCATTGTTTAACGTCTATTCGAATGATAGCGCAAGTGGTGTTTACATGAATGTAGAAACATCAAAAGTAATAATAGAGGAAAAAATCCTCGAATCATAACTCTCTGTAGACAGCATCTACGCAATCAATCGAATGAAGGCTGCAGTGTACTAGACGAATGCGCAGCGCAATCCTTGCACACAAACAATTTGCGTTGGAGCCGTTTAGAATGCATATAAAACTGTTTTGCAAAACGGATAGAAATTCAATGCTCAGGGGACACACATTTCTTTTTAAGACACGCCGTATAAAAGTTTGTTCACAGAAATTTACTGAAAACAAAAGATTGGTTAGGCCTTGCATTATAATGTATACAAGTGCTTCTCGGAGTTGGGCGCTTCGCGCGAGCTTGCAATGTCATTAACCTACAGAAAACATTTTTGATAAACTTAAAAACCACTGGCGTTTAGATTCACTCTTGACCGTCCAGTAAGGCGACGTTTTGTGCAGCACATCACTTCTGTCCCTTTGCTTATCAGCCATTCTAATGTTCAACAGCACTAGTTACAGGACACCGTTGTCACGTCTTTCGAAACCACGAAACCACGAACCTATGCTCCCTACACAATGTCGGTGCCATTTCTTTTAAACTCAGACGCTCATTGCATGATCTCCTGACAAGCCTTCTATATTCCGACGTCGATCCAGCGACGGAGATCCATCTTACTACGTTGCGTTGCGCGACATCTGTGAGACGGTTTTTCAACCCTGGACACTCGGAAACACGCGCAGTTGCTGCCTTGTCAAACAGAAGGAGACTGCGCTTCCTCTGCTGCTGCAGCATCCAAAGTTGAACTCTGTACGCGGACGCACAGCGCACGACGTTGGTGACACCTCTTCTGAACTCAGACGCTTGTTGCGCGACGTAGGGGACTCGTACTTGAATCCAAAAGCTCAGAAGGGCAAATTTGCCGTTTCAAAGAGGAAGAGGCTGCGAACATGGTAGAATACCTATTCCTCGTATTAATTCCTATTATACCTCCCTTCTTTCTCGTTCTTCGTCCTGGTTCCACGTCCAGCTTCCTCCTTCGTGGTAGCTCTCCCGGTCCTCCCCAACCCTCTTTCACTCTCGTGGTCGCCCTTACTACTCCTATCCACTCCTATCCCTTTAGTGATCATGGCACTAAGTCGGCGACACGGCTTCTGAATCTCAACGCTCAGAAACGCGCACAGTAGCCGTTGTGTCACGGAGTAGAAGGCCGCGTTTCCGCTGCCGCAGCGACAAACCACGTTGAGTAGCAAATTTTGCCCGCGCCGTCGATGATGAGGCTTATCCCACGCAGGCTAGACCACTCAAACGCCATCGACCGCTCTCTTTTAAATGAAGGTGGTGATTTTTAGTCTAGATATATCTATTATACTTCTGCTTGGAAAAATGATCGATTTAAAATGAAAAGTGCTCGGTTTAGAGCGAAAGTGGTATACAAGAGCAATCTGATGAGAATAAACTAACGAATACCTTGCCCCACAGCGTTGCGGGACACGCTGCTTGAGACCTGTGGCGGTCTGTGCATACCCCTGCTCTGATGTTCCTGCAAAGCTACGCTGTCAGTTTCGATCTTCACCAAACTCCTGCTGCTTTTTACTTTGCCAGTACTATAAGTGAAACTCACACGAAGGCCAGCAGGTTGAACTCCTACATTCATCGAATATCCTGCTCTCCTCTCAGACGAAGTTGTACTCCTCTCTGGGAGCCGATTGGGAGCAGCTAAAAACGTCACATCTCATTGAAGAGCAATTACCGCACACACTCGCTACGCAACACCTTAATCTCCTCACGCGTTCTCTACAAAGGTTTACGATTCATTAAAGCCCTATCCATGAACGGATGATTACTCTTCACATTGTTTAGTACCACGTAGTCCTTTGAGACCACAACGCAATCATTCATCAACCTGCGAAATAAAGTTAAACCGGCGTTAAGTCCATGAACTGTGAGGCTTATACGACCGGGTTCCTGCTGGCGTGATGCAAATTGCCGAGAAGGGCGACAGTATCACTGCGCGTACATTGGTCGGTACGGTACTTACCACGTTGTAACCATGAAGGCATCACGCGCCCCAATACAATCGCACCTTCTGGCCTTCTGCAAACTTTTTTGGAAGTTGCCATGAAAGAATCGCGGCGATCAGTTCGCAAGGACAGGACTACACGTAGGGATGTGCGGAAACCCTTTCAAGAAAAGCAGAACGCGGAGTGCGGAACGGAAGAGCTCAAAATGGGCGGAAAGAGGAGTGCGAAACAATTTGAAATAACACGACACTTATTAATTCGTTTCATTTCCCATAAACATTTATATCGAAAGTGGTGGCGACAACTAAATTACCGTTAACAAATTTAAGCAGCAGACAAGGCAGCATACAACTCTTGTACAACAACATATGTATGAGAATAAAATATTCCTGTATTCGCATAATTATTAGGATTTTTTAAATATTACTAGTGTAAAAAATCGAGACTTATCCGTTCGTCGGCTCTCAGACATAACAGGGGACGAAATCCAAAACACCATATTCGAGACAGGAAAAGGCGCGCTTACACTGCGTCTCTGAGTTGACATGTATTTCATGCGCCCATTCCCATTTTGACGAGGGATCACAAGGACCCAACAAATTCGAAGGCGATACTCTAAGAAGAAAGAACTTCAAATATCATGCGAGGTTCCGTAACCGACCTTCTCCAATACTCTACTGACTACTGACAGTTTAGACTTCCTTCGATCTGCATCGGAAAGCGTCATGGCGAAGAACGACATCGGCTTCTTCGACCGACGTCTCTTCGACCGACGCTTCCACATCCGATGCCGTTACAATGTTTACATAATTGTTAGGCCCCGTTTATACTTCGTCGCGGCGCGACGCGACGCCACGTATGGTGGCCATACCTCATTGCGTGGCCATCGCGTCGTGCCGCGACGAAGTATAAACGGGGCCTTACACTTTCATACTATGCTTGTCTGTATTGTTGCGCGCGCGGAGTGTCTCGCTCCGCGTGACCTAGACGAAGGGACTGTCCCTCCCCGACGATCAGGAGGGCGCCGGTATAAAAGCCCGTGAGCCGATTGATAAGGGCTCGGTGTGCACATTAGCTGATAAAGCGTTTCATGCGAGTGATCGATCTTACGTCTAAGTAATTCCCCACAACGGGAACACGTGGGGTGATGGTGGTCGCTTCGTATGCGACCATTCTGATAACTTCGGAACGCGGACAACGAACTTCATTGAGGGGTTCCACAGTAAACTTTGAGTGGCGTTTCCTAGTGGCACCCCTGCTTTGGCGGTTATATTACAGTTTTTCGCCTCACAGTTAACTATGGCCAAATCTCAGCTCCTGTCTATAGCAAATGGGGAATGGCGACAAGATATATCCAAAGTCGCCAAGCCTGCAGGCCAAATGAAATACACGATGAGATGAGACGCTTCAGACAGTTCCTCCAGGCGGATGGTCGTCCACCTACCACAAAAGTGTAAGAATCACCTCGGTACCTTAGGCAGCAACCTTGGCCACTAGTTAGCTCTCAATGTGTCTCCGTCTCTTCGTTGTACTCCTCTAAAGAACCCTATGCATGTTATCTTGCCCATTCCGAGAGGGAACTGTTAGCACACTTGCCTTTGTTTTCAGGTATATGCTTGCTCACAAATGCAATCTCATACTTCACACTATTCAGTTGTTTTTATTCGTATGTTGCCACTTACAGTTCAAGCGCTTTGGTAAAGAGTGTTCTAAAATATTTATCTCCAACCGAAGATATGTCTCAAACATGTTTCTAAACATCCTGCAGAAACTCAGCGACTGTTGTGGCTGGATTAGTGTATTTCCTCAGTGAAAACATATCACGCTATGATGAGACGCCGGTCGTGCAAATCGCTCAAGAAACAGCATGTCCCCACGCGAGACGGTACTGCGCGCGAAATAGTGGGGAGGAAGCGAGGTGGCAGGCGCGCTGCAAATCGAAGTGACTCAGCATGGTAAACGAAACCAATAAACATTGGTTTCGTTTACCATGCTTGTTAGAGCGTCTAAAGATGATGTACACATAGCAACTAGAAAAATAAATTGCAGGACAGAATCAAAACCTCATATCAAATGGTCCGCATCTTTAGACGCTCTAACAGCATGGTAAACGAAACCAATAAAAATTGGTTTCGTTTACCATGCTTGTTAGAGCGTCTAAAATGATGTACACATAGCAACTAGAAAAATAAATTGCAGGACAGAATCAAAACTTCATATCACATGGTCCTACTCAGCCGAAAGGGTAAGGCATGGCGCCGTATCACACGGTCGTGAAAGGGTTACATTTGGATCTGACGTATCCTTTTCATAATCAAATTTGCAAAGCGTACTGAGACATTTTCTCCTTCTTCAAAAAATCGCTAAGTGTCCACATCTTTGTATACATCTAAGGAAACATTCTACGCTCTTCATCAAAAACGTGCAACGCCAATGCATCCGTGATGATTAGTCATAAGAATCTCACCTCCTAAGGGCCTCCGTTGCTCCAGGAGCGGCAGCTGTAGGCATGAGCCTTCGGGAAGCTCCGGCTCATATGTTACTAAACAGACAAGAATAACATTCTCCGTGTATGTCAAACTCGCTAGGGTAGTCGATAGAAGCTGTTTCACTGCTGATTTGTCATGATCTTTTTTCATCCTTTATCTTTCAGTCGCAGTCCGCGAAGTAACCTTGCACTCACGACTACACGAGGGCTTTTGGCACTACTGTACTTTCACAACTCCACGGGTCGAGGAGAGGTCGAAAAAAATTTTCGCCCAAACATCGGCTAGGGGGTATTTGGGGTGCTGATCACGAATCTGTCATCCGTCCTTCGTTTTACGCTGGAGTACGGTAGGTTGCGGTAGGTGCGGGTGACTAAGGCTGCCAAGGTCATGGTCACCGAGTTCGCCCAAACTTCGGCTAGGAGGGTTATTTGAGGTGCTGATCACGAATATGACATCCGTTTTTCGTTTTACGCTGGAGTACGGTAGGTTGCGGGTAAGGCGCCTTTTATACTTGCGCCGCCCCGTGGCGCGGCGTTATGGTCGGCATGGCTATCGATTTTTCGCGCCGCTCGGTCGATATCTATTCCGACTATGGTGCCGCCGGCGCATCGCTTCTATACTCCGCCGCCGCAAAACACCACACTTGACGGATTTTTGGGTTACGGTATTCAGCGAATCGCGCCGCTTAGCCCTAGTTTATACTTGCGCCGCCACGCGGCGCGGCACCACGATCGCCATAGATATCGATTTTTTGCGCCGCCCGGTCGATATCTATCCCGACCATCGTACTGCGCCGCGCAGCGGCGTAAGTACAAACTAGGGCTTAGAGGAAGGGCGCGGCGCAGCGCGATCAGCCGCCGACTCGGTGTAGGGTGGGAGATTTCACCTTTTCGACCAAACTTCTCCTATTGGGAAGGAGGAGGGGTATTTAGGGTGCTGATCACGAATCTGCCATCGTTTTTTGAAGGTACAGGCGATTACTAGGTTTGGATGATTGTGGAGTTTGGGCGAAATCGGTGACCATGACCTTAGCCCGTACCTTCTGTAACCTAGGGAGAGAATGGAGATCTGTAGACATTCACGAAGCTTCATATACCACGCTAAAAATATGCTTAGTGCACAGTGACCCCAGAATGGCCATATGAGAAAGAATTCTGAGTGATAATCAACGACCTTCCAGCAATTTTACTTTTGGACCCGCACACACCGCAAAAGTGGTGCCGTGGTTTAGTGCCGTTTGCCTTGCAGTGGATTTGACTCAATACCACTCACCAGTTTCAACCGTAGATTGAGCGGACGACTTCGACTCCAGGCTTAAGAGAGGATTCGTCGCTCCCCATAGGAATCCCACGACAAACATTGACAAGATGCATTGAGCTGATCAGCCAGACGAATTCTTTCTGTTTTACTCCCTCAATCACTCATGGACCGTTTCCGGAGCACGGGCCGTAGTGCGCAGAAGCTCGTGGCCGCGCGTCGCTGACGCTCCCCTTTCTAACTGCAATCGCGCAGCGGCGCGTCAAATTCGGGGCGCGGCGCGACTGACCGCGCCGCTCCCCAAATTGACGCGCCGCGACGCGGCGGGAATATAAAAGGCGCCTAAGGAATGCTTCAGGACGGATTGCTGGTGGTAGCCTAAATATCTTCCTGGTGGCGGTTGTGGAACAGTGCCTGGAGGGCAATGATGCTTAGATTGCAATTTCTCGATTAAGCCTTTGCCTGTCGAAGAGTTTCCCGCAAAAATGGTTTCCCGCTTATTTTCAGGCGATCGCTGTGGGACCACTTGCATGATGTGCTCACCCGTAGCACCGCAGATAACCCCATAGCCGAAGTTTGGGCGAAATCGGTGATCATGACCTTGGCAGCCTTAGTCACCCGTACCTACCGTACTCCAGCGTAAAACTAGAAACGGATGTCATATTCGTGATCAGCACCCCAAATAACCTCCCTAGCCGTAATTTGGGAGAAATCGGTGACCATGACCTTGGCAGCCTTAGTCACCCGTACCTACCGTAACCTACCGTACTCCAGCGTAAAACGAAGGACGGATGACACTTTCGTGATCAGCACCCCAAATACCCCCTAGCCGAAGTTTGGGCGAAATCGGCGATCATGACCTTGGCAGCCTTAGTCACCCGTACCTACCGTAATCGGCCGTAATTTTGAAAACGGATCTCAGATTCGTGATCAGCACCCCAAGTAACCCCCTTAGACGAAGTTTGGACGAAAATTGTTTTTCGACCTCTCCTCGACCCGTGGAGTTGTGAAAGTACAATAGTGCCGGTCTTTTTGGTACAATCGATGCCAATTCCACGCACTTCTTTTTTCCTCTATGTCTAAACCTAGACCATTCATTCCGAGGCGTGGCATTTGTGTTGCAGCACATCCCAATAACCTGAGTGAAATAGCTGCAGGTGAAAACTATAGGCCCAACCATCACGCAAGTCTGGTACTTCTCCAAAGGTTATAGTTCTAATTAGAATAGCTGTTTTAGCTCCAGTGCTATGAGGTTTGCTGACTCGACAGATATGAGCTTGATGTGGTATGAGAAGAAAACAGACACGTCAAGCAGGACGAAAAACTACGACGTTGACATACCTGTCACCTCTTACCTGTCTTCACTTTACGATCGCATAGTTCCTCCGGCGGTCGCTAGAAAGGTGTCCATTCGTCCCTGTTCCGAGCCAAGGGGTCCAAGGGTGTGATTGTCCTGAGGCCGTATTCACGACTAGTAATGAGATAGTGGTAGTGGTTAAGTCTACCAACAGAGGATACAGGGCAAAGTTGGCAAGTTTGGTATTCATGTATTCATAATTTGGCGAATGACATAACTCTACCCCACCATTCACCCAACCCAAGGTGGTGCTTAAACTTATGCGCTATATTCACATAGCCCTGCGTAAAGTCATTCATGAATCCGGTCTATGGTTTTTTTTATACTCAATATCATATCAATTGGCAATCTTGCTCAACGGGTGTTAAACAAGCAGATTACATAGCCATCCCTCTTAATTTTCGATGATCTGGCTAGAGCGCCTCTGATCCGTGAACGTCGACGGTTTTGGCCGTCTTCCCATATCTAACCACGTATATCATATGATAGCGCACGAAAACAGACGTTTTCGACAAATGGATGGAAAGGATTCCGCAATGCAGTCGCTTAAAACCTGGCATTTGTGTTCTATAGATTGGGACCGTGATTCAGTAGAAGACGCTTCTCGGGAATACAAAGCAGTGGTTTACCCATTGGGTAGCCAAAAAGGGGTGCAGACCTCACACAATCCTGCCCGCCGCACAATGTTCGCCTGACAGCGCGGAATCTCGCTGTGGGCTGCAGAATCGTTGCTTGGAAATACGCCGCCTAAAAACAACGTGCAACGTCTGCTTCGCAAAGCCGTCAGCTTACGAACAGGAGCAGGTGTAAGGCGAAGGGATTTCGAAATCCGGAAAACGAGTAATGGATTATTTTAAGATAGGTGTTTTCAAATCCCGTCCTAGAAATAGTACGTGGGGTAACAGTAACGCAAGCGGGCATTGGGCCGGGTCCTCAATCTGCGCGCCATCGCAACTTTGCGCGCCTCGGCAATCTCGCGCGCAAAGGCCAATACCGTTCCTTGTTTGTTTTCCCGCCTCAGGCGTCCGATGGGCCTCTGGCCTAAAATTCTTTAGTTTGTTGTCGCCTGTGCCTTGCCGGACGGTCGCTCCGTCCGTGGACTCGTCGTCGCCTGCGCCTAGGAGGACGGTCGCTCCGTCCGTAAGTCTGTTGTCGCTCACACTCAGCTGGACGGTCGCTCCGTCCGAACCTTGGTCGCCTACTCTCTACTGGACGGTCGCTCCGTCCGTATTCTGTTGTTCGACTAACTCTTAGTTAGCTGAGTTTTGTGTTCGTTGTTCACTTTACTAATAAATCGTGTTCTGTGACTGCCTCCTTCAGTCGTTGGGTCGCACGCGGATAGAAACCGCTATATAACCTATTCCGACAGGAAAAAGTTCAGACCAGACCGATTGGTCGCTCCTACAAATCAAAGCTTTGTAAATTGTGTTTTTTTTTACATTGTTAGCATGAAATTAAAGTTGAGACCTATGGTAGCGTTTGTGCACACATGGAGTTCCCATCGGGATCTATACTGCTGAGGAACACCCGAATCCTCGGCGTAACCAGCATTTGGGATGGCTATCGCTCGCAATGCTAGTAATCGAGAAACTCTTCCAGCAGGTTGAGCTTGCGTCCCGACGAGGATGGCAGCAGACCAGAAAAGACGACAATTCCTGAATAGGCCCTTGGTACACTCTAGCGTCGCGCCGGCCACAGTGTTGCGCGGGCAGCTACGGGATGCGCACTCGCGCAACATTGTCGCCGTGACCGATCGCCGGGGCGACGCGAGAGTTAGCAAATTCGGTCCAGTAAGGACGACAGTACGCAGTTCGATGTACATCGTACATCGAACAATGTACTGTCGTCGTTACTGGGGCGCGTTACTCACTGCTTGGCAGCTATTTCGGACAGCACTATTAGGATGCTCGAGTATGAGAATGCCAACCTCCAGATCGGTAAATATTATAAATGAGAATTATCAACGAAAGGAGAAGGTTCACAAAGAAAGACGCCAAGTAAGTCGCGTAGACGGACCGCTACTAAGATGATCGGGATCATCGTTTGTCTTCACGCCCCACCCTTGTTCTCATAAAAACAAGCGAATCGCAACGCAAATAGTTGTGTAGACTACTCCACAACGTTGCACAGTAGATTTCACCAAACCGGCATAAAGCGGAATTGAGACCGAGCAAACGACAAAAGAATCCATCTTTAAACAGTTTCATACAACAAGACTACTCTTGACCCGTTTTGGTCCATTATGATTGCTTTTACCTTTTATGCACTAATTTGTCGGCGAATATCGCAGAAGACATCGAGACAAAGTGGGAAAGCCGACAGGTAAGACTTCATCACCTACGCTACTTCATGTCATTTTTGTCTGGCCTTCCCTGTCGTCTGCTTCGTTCCATGAAACGCGCAGAGGTAGGCTCACCTGATTGTCATCATCTTCTGTTACACACAGCGACCTCCAGCGACGCCTTCAACAGTGTTGGCAGCATGCTTCGAATCTACTCGAGCTTTGTTAGAGTGACAATGAAATCCTACCTAACTCTCAGTCGAACCTGTACCGGACAGAAATGAACGGAGATGACCGAGACAGCCTTGGAAAGGTAACAAGATAAACAAATCGTTTGCTAGAGAAATCATTGGCGGCCGTAGATAGTAGCTAGCAGCTCCGGGAAGCGAACAATGTGATGAAAATAAATGGATGGACTTAAGGTTACCAAATGCTGAGGTACGCACCAGTCCAGACAGAATGTGGGCAGTTCTTTCGGCGTCAATAGGGTCAGGGGTGGGGAGGGAAGGGGGGGGGTGGTCACCATGTAGGACTTCCCTACGGAGAAGTTTGTGCTTTTTGGAAACGGATTTTTTTTTTGCAGAACTGCCGTGTTCTACCCGTACAGTGAGCTGAGGTAGGCCAATTCTGATCAAGCTGGACATACACATGCCTTCTTTACCAGGGTGTACAACCACTGAGTAGAGGGCGACCCCGCCCCGACCCTATTTTTGCTTTGTTTTCACCCAGGAAATGAAAATATGGAATGGCTTGCGTTGCAAGGCCAGTAAACGGGAAGCTCTTCTCGTAAGTTGAGCTTCTAGCACGACGAGGATGGAAACTGACCAGAAAAGAAGACAATTCCTGAATAGGCCCTTGGTATACTCCCGGCGACAGTTTTGGCCTGGCACCCACGGACTGCGTTCGTTATCTGGCAATTTTGCGCAGGATAACGAACAGCAAATTAGCTGACTCCTCACATTTGGAAGTGGTACTGGTTGATCTGTGTAGAAGACTCCGCTCACTACTATAAGAGTGATTACGAGCAACAATAAAAGGCATTAAAATCCAAAAAGGTTAGGTGACTTCCTCAGGTGAGCACAGGTGACGTAGATGGAAACATGGTTAACCTCCACCTCTGCAGTGTCGCTGAATTTGTACCTCACATCTACGAGACCTACGAAACATTGAGTTTCTCATCGCTTTGTGTTGCACAAACTATGAAACAATCATCTATATACCGACAGTAAAGTAGAGGCCTGCGTTCCAACACGGGTCTCTCTATTCTTGACATATATGCTATAGCCAGCACAGGTGCCAAACGTTGACCCATTGCGAGCCCCCTTATCTGCCTGTAGTACTCGTTGGACCATTTGAAGATGTTGCACTGAAGACACTCATCCACGAGTGCCATTATTTGAGCTATACTGAGCCCATACAGTGAAATCTGATCCTGGTACTCCCCAAGCATTTTGCAAACGGCTTGTATTGCATTCTCTCTAGAGGCATTTGTGTACAACGATGTAACGTCAAATGACTCCATCATATAGATGATTGTTTCATAGTTTGTGCAACACAAAGCGAAGTGGATTCCTGCTTCGACCTGCTCAATCATCAAGCGGAACATATTAAGCTCACAAGAGAGAAACCGACAAACAACTGGCTGCCATTCCTCAACATGCAAGTGAATTTCTCTCGTAGCACCTTCCACACGAAATGGTATAGAAAGGCTAGTAACAAGAACATCTTGGTGCATTTCCTTTCTGCACATCCGAGCAGTACTAAAGGGCCATTATCAGGAATATGTTCCACACAGCGACCAAGGTGTCTTCTAATGAAGACTTCAGGTGTTCGTCAAGGGAAATGGCTTCTCGCATTGCATTGTCCAATGGATATGTTGGTTATGCTACTGAAAGCCTGCGGGTGCAACGTCGTCGGCCAGCAAGAGAACGAATGAGCAGAAACCAGGAGCACACCAAGATTGCTTTCTCAGTCCCATTTATCTCAGATGCTTTAAGTGCTCAAGTACGAAGCTGTATACGTAGAGCTGGATTGGACGACCTGATTAGGCTAACTGAGATACCACCTAGTAATCTCAAGGCGCAGCTCGTACGGAACCGCCTGTATGATTGCGCTTGTACTACTCTTTCATGCGTGGTGTGTCCTTTCGGCAAAGGAGGAGATTGCATGGTCTCGGGGGTGGTTTACCTCATAACCTGCTCTCAGTGTAAAAAGGAATACATCGGTGAGACAGGCAGGCCACTTTGGGTGAGGATGAAGGAGCACATGGATGGACTTAACAAGTGCAAGCATTCGACACCGCTAGGAGAACACAGGCTGCGAAGTCATGCTGGCGCAATGTTTGGTGTAGCGGTGACAGTACTAGCGCGTGAGGCCGACATCACAGTACGCAAGACTCTTGAAGCGCTGTGGATTGCCTCAAGGAACCCCGTAATGAATAGGAGAGAGGAACGCGTGATGGTAACTCAGGAGCTCGCCCCTTTTGCTGATCTTTGCGGTCTAACGCCAGGTAGTGATAGAAGGATGGTCGCTGAAGAGATGACCAGAGGGGGAGAGTCTCATTCATCCAATCTGCCTCCATCCGAGAGTGACGTGACAGCCTCTCGGCTGCAATCTTAAGGTTAGTTGGGACTGTGCCACTTCTGCTCTGTCTCGTTCCATCTCTATCTTCTTAGACCTCTGTGACTTGAAGGTAGTCCTTGGACGAACAACCTCTCTAAGTTCCCTTGTTTTTCCAGGCTCTGACGAAGGCGGTTGCGCCGAAACGTTAGCCGGATAAATATTATATCAATCTTGGTCTCGAGGTCAAGACAAATCTACGATTCCTGTTTAAAATACCATATTATTCATCAGCATCTCAATTAACCTCCCTAGGCGAACTCTGGGTGAAAATTGTTGTTCGTCGCTAAATGGTGAAAGTATAAGTAGATATCGTGATCGGCTGAGATTTTTAAAATGAATGCCGTACATCACGGTATCAAATTATAGGTTCACCTGTACATGCCGTGAAGGTGAGTAGCACTGGTAGGAGGGAGCGCGCCAACCAATAATAACCAAACAGAGCACAGCCCGAACACAAGCCAGCACATCAGGGTACCGTCTGAATACGCCCCTCTGAACGGCATACCCATTCAATGCAATCTGATTGGTATAGGTTTCCCACCTACCAATGCTGCTCGCCTAGGCGACATATACCCGAAAACCTTTATGGGAAAATTCTAAGCAGCAAATCTTATCAGTGCAGGATACCACGAACTTTTATTGAAGAGGTAAAGAATAAAGGCTGGTGCAGAATACAGGTTCACTTAAGGAATCTTCTCACGCTCACCATTTTCCGGTGCAAAACTCGGTATAAATAGGTCAATAATGTAATGAAAATCAATCACCTATCAATCGCTACAATGGCAAAGGGCCCCAGGTTTTCTACACGTGAACAAACTCAAGCTGTGCTCTTCACGCAGCCGACCTTTCAAACAGGAAGATCGCAGCTCAACTAAGGAGGTCGTTGAACTGCATCAACTGCTATCTGAAGGACATGGAAGCCTACAAGCAATAATCGAAAGCTGACCGTCCAAGGAAGGTGTCTGCGAGGGATGAGAGCCGTCTGCTCCGGACGGCTTCCAAAAGCACCCAGTCCGCGGAGGACCTCGACGTCATCCGGACTTCCCTATCGAAATGCGCTAATACGAAGCTTGTATCGCAGTACCCACATTGTTCATCAAGTTATGAAGAGTGTCCCTCGTTAGATAGATTGCCACAAGGCTGCCAGGCTCAATTTCGCTCGTTCACACATGAGGACGAATTGGGAGAAAGCGAGGTGAGACTGCGGCTAGTTTCACATGCAAGCAGAAGAGCGTTTTCAATTTTTAGGATGTATTGTCCGTGGAAAAGAAATGAAATCTTGATGGGCCCGACAAGTACAGACACTACTGGAGAGATCTGAAGAAAGAGCAGCGGGTATTCTCCAGGCGTATCTTTGGCGGTGGAAGTCTCATGGTTTGGGCTGCGTTTTCTGGATAAGGACTTATTAGCTATCAGTAGTATGACAGATAGAATTTTCGATGATGTTTACAACAAAGATGATGTGACGAAGCACTCATTCTGCTTCGCCTGTAGGTCCCTTTTATGATTAATCAGCTTTATATGAAGTGAGCTTATATTCTGCACCGATCTCCATTCGGTAAATCTTCAATAAAAGTTCGTGGCATCCTGCACTGATAAGATCACCTGCATCGAATTCTGCTGTAGAGGTTTTCAGTAGTGAGGAATACGATTGTAACATCGATGAGCCTCGGAAGTGGGCTCTTCGGGTACTAACGGACAAATCAGGGGTGAACCTATAATTTCGCACCAGGCTGTGTCTGTGATCAACACCGCAAGTAACACCTTTAGGGTAATTGCCAAGCTTACGCGAACAAATCTTTTTCAAGCTCGGGATTCGTGAGAGGACAATCGCGCCCATGAATCGGGTCTCCATGCTGGGGAAGTTTCTCGTTGTGATTTCTCATGCAGAGTTTGGATTGACCGCTTCAGATCTTTCTTAAGAAGTGCAAAAAGGCTTCCTCAATGAATCGAACCGTCCACTCCTTGCCTACCACAACTCTACTTCCCTACCCACTGTGCCACGACTAGACGGTCGACAGAGTTGCTTGCGGACAACTTCAGTAGAGCGCGGACAGTGCAAAGCGAAAATGACATCTGCTGCACACAAGGAACACAAATCTAAAATCAGCGTTCAAAGCTGCACATATATATCTCGCCTCAAAGTGTTACTGCGACCTTGTATCTGTCGTTTGTAATTCCGCTGCCCTTGTTTTTTCCTTGGCAACTGGAGACTCCTGACTTGTGTAGTTGCCATAATAATCTTCTACGCAAACCGACCATTTTGGCAGGGACACGTGTTTGACTGAAGCACATCTGATATGCCTCCTGGTGAAAAGCGCCGACGAATTGGTTGAGCTGACAGGCGCACAAATATGTCAATCTACGCGCGTCCGACAATCGATAGTTAATGCTCACTAATGCAAACTAACGAGCCTAAACTCGCAATCGCAATGGGTTCTGCAGTATTCGTCAGTACTCTATTATGACACGTCGCCGACGCATAAGGATTAGGCTTATCTGGGCAAACATGGTAACGGCAGAGGTAACAAATAAAAATCGATGAAAAGACTCACTGGTTTCTCATTCGGTTCCGGTGTAAGCGGCGCCACATTTGCACATGTGTCCCGAACTGATTTCGACAACAGAGCTAATGTCGTGGATGAATATCTCTAATAAGGTATCATAAAATCATCTTTATCCATTGGCTCCAACTTGACGGTACTCACAAGGGGGTCAATGAGGTCGCTCCGGAGGTTCTAAACAGATCTATACGGTCTTGTAGGACTAGGATCACAGGGCTATGTTTCGTTTTTGCTAAATGCCCTTCGGCGGTCCAGAATAGGCAAAAAACTGTATCATTGCAGTGCGGGCTGATAAGGCAAAACTGACGATGGAATAGCGTTGTTGCGCTCAAAAATTAATCTACAAAAGGTTTGGAGGAAAAGACTGGAGACTTACTTCCACTCAAACTGTGGAACAAAATTGTGTGCATGTAGAAGTGGACCAGGTGGACCATTAGATACTCTGTACGATCAGAACACTACATTCGGCAATCTGTCGCCGTAACGTAGGTGAACTCAGCTCACTGCGATCCGACCAGATGAGTGCTACAACCCGCTACAACTGGCTACGGCTCCATTACTAACATAGAACACTTGAAGCAACAACCCTCAGACGACGAAGTTGACTGGATAGTTGTGAGAACCAGAAGAATGAGAAACGCCATGAAATTCGACCCCACTCAATACCCTGTTCGCTCGCGAGATGCACTCCCCTTCTACGCACCATGACGGAAACACTCGAAATGTTTACTTCTGGATAGAGAGAACAACACATATTTCATTGCTCCAGTAATGCCAGGCACACATCGCAGAGGGAGAAGAGATCTAGTTGAGCTGAAAGCGAAATCACAGTGGAAGTCTTTTCGTTGTCCCACACAATCAATCCCTGATGACCGGGTAATGTGAAGTCGATCCAAAATTTGTGGTTAGATGTTCTTTAGGTGGACGCATCTGATAAGCGACAAAAAACGCCGAAGGTCACTGCTTCTTCTCACATCCTGGCGTCGTGGTTGCGATGCGTGATTGCATGTGTGCAACATCGGCAGCCAGTCATAATCGACTACAGCGACCTGGTCTGTTCAAACGTGGTACGTTAACATAGTAATGTACGCAACGAGTTTGTTCATTGCCTGCGACGGGAGCGGCTGGTCGTTCATGCAAAAGATGCAAATCGATCAAAACCAAGCGATCACCGCGAAAGCTGCTCTCCGACGCTGGGGGGCCTGCGATCTATGTACACCTCCTTACCCAACCCCCCCCCCCCCCCCCCCGTCCCAACACCATATCCGTCCGAAGTATTGTAGAACTATCCCTGTAGTTTCGTTTAAAAAAAACTACACACTACGTAATAATAGGCTTCGCATACAGCTGTATATGTTCCAGCTCTTGGCTGCATTGCATACGAGATCAAGACAGTGATAGCGTTCTTCAACTGTACCTCAGACGCATTCATATAATGTCCATTATTCATTGGATCCGATCGAAAATCTTCGGATAATTGGATGACTCGGATAACGCTTTTCGAATAAATGCAGTGGTAAGTTAAAAGCTTCCTGTATCAATAAATACAGAGAGGACCTCTCTCTTAAAGCCGGGCTTAAATCTACATTTGGTTCTGACTCATCCCTTCCAAGATCAATGTTGCAAAGTTGAGACATTCTTTCCACTAAAAAGAACGCCACGCGCCCACATTTTTTGTGTACATCATAGGAAAGACTTAACGCTCTTCAACAAGAACATGCATGGCCAATGCAAACGCATTAGTTCATAAGGATCTCACCTGAGAGGACATCCATTGCTCCAGAAGTGGGTGTGTTAGGCGTGCTCGGGAACGGCGCTCGGGATGCTCAGGTTCATATGTTACAGCATAAACATATGAGCTTGAGCTTCCCAAACGCCAAAAGCCTAACTTTGACATTACGAGGACGCACGGTCGATGGTATCCACCTGCGTCACATGGACAAGCCGCAAACATTCCTGGAAATTTCGGTCGTTTTCCAGTATTTAAGGTTAAAACGGGAATATACATATTCACTTCTTTACAAGAGTGCAAAAGAAGCGACTGCATCTTCAATTCTTTTGAAAAAGTGCAACAGAAGCACCTAGTGGACATTCCAAATGCAAGTGACATTGTACAACTGCTCCAAAAATTTATTGACAAATTAGAAGAGGAAACCGATTATATTTATGGTTTACTGCTGCATTTGAAACGTGAATCTTTATTCAAGGTAGAAGCAGTGACGACTGTGCATATTGCATAGTATTGTTCATTACATGCACTTCACGAGCAAATGTGACAGCTAGACGAAAATAGTGGATATGACAGAGTAAAACAGACAACAATATGAGACAAGAGCTTTCTAAAAATAAGATCACAAGAATTGGACGTATAGAGACTGGTCAATTGTAATAAGTATGAAAAATGGATTTGGAAGATGTTTTGTTCAATCTTTGCTGTTCAGAACCCGCCCTATAAATAAGGGCATTTGTCGGTAGCACTAACATACGCGCGCACTTCTGGTGCTTGACTCCTGCAGGACAAGAGTTACTGGAGATCTAAACAAAGCCTTTAATGATTTTATGCATCGCTAGAGGATCACTGGATTTCCTTTGACTGCTAGGCTGTTTAGGGTAACAGTTTGTTTCTCACTGCACCACAAGAGATAATAGGTTAGCCAGCCCATAGCAGTTGCCTTGATTTTAAGCCCACTAGTGAAGCCATTTTAGACTGCTTCCAAAGCGTTAATGATCCAATTCTTCCTGGGATGAAAACGCCGACACAAACACACAGTTGCAACAGTATGTTTTACAATTGAAGCATAGTAATTTCGGTGAATAGCACATGAATAGAACATAGAAGCAACACCAATGCCACATTGAAATGAAGTCCCTTGCCCTTGTTCTGGCCCTGACCATGCTTTGGATTAAACCACTTTGGAAGTGCCCGATAACTGTCCGATTCCTGAGTTGGCGCTACCTATGCGACATTCCCCTAGTAAGTACTCATCCGCTTAGACGGGAAGACCCGTTCATCTAGCAAGCAACAATAGTGGATTGATGCAAACCCTAAACAACTGCTTCGTCAGCTTTTTGAGGGCATAGGAGCCCTAAGAATTCTCCCAAAACTGTTCGTTCAAATTTTACATAACAACGATCGAAAATTTAGTCGGTTTGTGAGTCTGTGCAGCTGAACACGAATAAATGAACGATCACAGACACGAAAAAATAAATGATCGTTAAGTCCTAGAGCTATAAGTGCACGGAGCAACAGCACAGCTACGGCTCACATTAACTGTCAAGGAGAGCGAGGTTCACCAGTGACTTCGGTTTCTTCGCCACACTGGCCATTCAGTTAACTCTTTGGAAAACGAGGAATTCGTGTAAGAACATGTCTGACTAGGCGACCCGGTGCACACTGCCAGGACAGAGGTGTTCGTTCCCGGTGACGAATCCACGGCGAAGCAAATAACACGGCCGGTCTGGAAGACTTGCTTGAGGTCACGATGAGTGAATAACTTCAGCACTATCTCAAAACTACGGCTATGATGGCTAACTCCAGGTGGACGAAGCAGTCGATAAGTGAAGCAGTGAAGGTACAATTTCAACTGGGAAGGTCGCAGTTTACAAGAGAATCTTCCAACCTGCTGAATTCTTGTAGCAGCAGAGCTTCCTTCATCTTCTGTATCGTTGCCGTTGCTGCTTCCCAGAATCACCAGACTCGCCCGAGCGTCGCTTCTAAAAGTGTTTCTCCACTCATTAGACAGCATTAGCACACCAAAGTAGTACAGGGTGCGCCAAAATTATGGCGACCCCTCATGCGCAAACAATTTGACATTTTATTCGGAGCGTCTGCTTTTTTTCGCGCTCTTATTGTTTTTATTGAGTCAATTAGTTTGTGCTTACCTCAGTCAAACATAACAATAAATCGTTTTTCAAGATAATGAAACGTTCGTGCCACCGTTCTTAAATCATTGAGCTTTGCCGTCAAGGCTTCTTGGCACGCTACATTCACCACCGCCTTGGAGTCCATCAGAGTATTATGAATAGGTCCATCAGACGCTAAGAAGACCTGGGAACCGAGGATGATAGATCCGGACGGGAAAGACACTTATCTGTTACAACTACGGACCACATTAGGAGGGTACGTGAACGAATTCGCAGGAAGCCGGCGCGCTCGGTTCGCCGGTTGTCGGGAAAATGGACATCAGGGAGACGTCGTTGAGAAGAATCTTCCGTAAACTGGGACTTAAGGCCTACAAGAAGACCCACTGCACCCTCCTGGACATTCAAACAGGAAGGAGTTCCAGCTCACAGAGCAAGAACGCTGCAAGACTGGTGCCAAGGCAACTTCCCGCCACTCACCAGCTTCCACGAGTGGCCAGCCAACTCTCCGGATTTGAATCCGATGGATTACACGGTCTGGCCAGCTCTGAAAGCCAAAGCCTGCGGGAAACCTCACCGCCCCGTGGATCCTTTGAAGAAAGGCGTGGGATGAGCTCAACGCGCCTTACTTGCGTGCCGCCGTCGATGCCTTCCCGAAGCGCCTCAGAGTCTGTATCGACGCCGATGGAGATATCTTCGAATCTCAATGTTGCGTATAGTTTACAGTAGACTGATAAACATTATCTCATCGTTGGTTTCTCGAAAGTACCGCATTTTCTCTCTCGGCGAATTGAAAACCTTGTCGCCATAATTTTGGCGCACCCTGTACATATAGTGGGTTTGGCCAACCGGCTGCAAGGGACGCAGCAAGGGAGGCAGCAGCCACTCAAGGCACCGACTACACAAGCTACTTCACTTCATGTACCATATAACATTAACTACCGATTCCGTTTGGGCTCCCTGATGGGATCGCAAAATTTTACCCAACCCAGCTGGGCAAATGTGCGATGGACACTCTGAGAATTTCCAAAAACAGAAGTAAGGGAGCATCAGTAAAATTGTCTCACCATGTATAGTTACGAAGATTCCCTAGCACCAACAATACACCCGTGCTCGGCTGGCTCCATTTCACTGGTCCTCGTACTTCGATCTGAAATGAGTACCTAGCTTCTAGGGGAACGGAACCAGCAGATGAAAGAATTTCTCACCATTCGGCTGATGGAAAAGCCAGCAAAAATCTCGTCCCTTTCGGAATTATTTCTGAAATCAGCTCAGCTTTCCACTCTGTGTCAAACGAAATCATAGGTACCCTGACGAAGTATAGTGTTAGGTGTTCATCTAATACTTCCAGAAACTTCTTGTATTAAGTCAAGGGCCCTTTATGGCCATAGAGAAAACAATATTGAATATGGCGAATGAAGAAAAATTAGGTAAATGCCAGCTGCGTGTGGTTAAACAGATAGAATTCAGGCTAGAGTTACTTTATTAAAGAAACTGTGATGGAGAGCTAGTACGGCAACCCTCCAAAAGCTTTAGTTGCTAGATAATTGTGCTTTAAATAACCTGATAGGTGATCAGGTACTTTACTATTCAGGACGAATTGAAGTCCCTTTCCTAGATCAAAAAAAAAATCGAGCCAGAAAAGGATTTCAAATTTATGCCGCTCATCTCCTATTCAATAATTTCTTTTCAATATACTATCGGCTTACTGACATCCGTTTTCCCTCAGAAATAAAGTGCGTGGCGCACTCCAAAAGTGTGATTGGCAGCGTGACTGCTCTACAGAGGTCTTTCCTTTTAAGCTGAACTCATACCGAGCGCATCCAGAAGAAGATATGTCCAAATCCTTCCGGTATGACCGGTAACGCGTACGGTTGCGTATAGTAGTTCACATGGTGCCCTATAGATTGCAAAATATGAGCGGATACCACTACTTCGAAGAAGCACCGTAGCGCGCTCACCTACTTGGCAATCGTTTTCTGAGACACCAACAACGCAGAGGTGTACTTCTAACACATACACAGCTCTCTGCAAACGCTTCCATTAGGACAAGGCCGAAGGACACTATCGTCGACATCTAAAGCAATTCATGAACATAGAAAAGCACCCACTTGGATGCAGTCCACGTTGTATTTACAACACTAAAACCGGAAAAAGGATGAAACATATGCGCGTCGATAACCCCGAATAGCAATCAATATCGCTACCAAATCGATATGAAACGACCGGCATATCCGATGAAAACATGAGCACACGCTTACGCAACATGACCTAAGCTTCATCAAGAAATTTCTACCGAGAATAAATTGAGCTGCTCACCTTATCACACAACATGCCAGCATAACCAGATGAGGACCTATACGGAGTGCTTGGAAGAATCTAGTGCATCACAGAGTGACACCACGTGACACGTCTCCGGGACGCAGTCACTGGTATTGTGACACATCGCTGACGCATAGGGACCAGGTTTGTCAGAACAAACGTTGACCCAACAGAGTTAATCAGTAGAAAAACGCTGAAAATGAACTCACTGCAGAACGTAAGGTACTAAGGTAGCCATAGCGTACTGCGTGGCGCAGTGAAGGCGTATTCGAATAGTAACAGCTCGGTCTAGAACCGCTGAAAAACACACAGGTGACAGCTCTGTGGAGGATGTAAACAAAGGAATGAGGAACTGTAAATTGGAGCAGAAACATTATGGTTTAGTCATGACACTATCAATTGTACAATATGCGCCGTGCCCTCGAAACTAACCGTACACATTACGTTTACAAGGTAATCTACAATTACCATTACCGTTGTTACTACATGGGTTTGTCTTTTTGAATGAACCAAGTCGATCGATGACCTATAAAATTCATCGACCGACAACCGAAACGATAAGCGGCCGTATGCTAGCTGACTATTTTGGTTAGCCGCAACTTGAAGGATATGGCTACGACAAACCACGATGAAGATCATGGCTTAATCCTTTTCACTGCTGCAATGAAGTACCCAAGGAGGTCCACTTGTGTGCATTTGTGTAAAATTAACCACTCCGCTCCTGATTTTAGGATCCCTCTGCTAAATCCAGTTTGCGACATCTATGCAGTACGTAAAAAAAGTTACGGCTAGCTGTGTTAAAGGAAACTGCTGCGGTCATTTATCTCATATTGAGTTGAACAGCAACGTGAAAACATACCTTGCAACTGACAATGCTTCAAAAATGTAATCCACTCGCCCAGGACAAGAATAAAGAGTGCAATATCCACCTAAAGTAAAGCTATTATATTTAAAGCAAGTACACATGTGCAACATCCAAGGAGAACCAGAACAACTCACTGAACGTTCTATAAACAGGACACACTTGTACAGAGGAAACCTTTTTGCACTTTCTTACATCCATAGGTGCAAGTTCGGTGAACTTCTTGTAAAAATCCGCGTTTTCCAAGACGTCATCTGGTGCAAAGCATCCTACCATGATACGGTTCGTTACTGGAACGACTTAACACTCTCAGCTACACGCAATGCCAGTAATCTGATTCTTTATGAGCTTCTGCACTTGTTCTGCCATGCTCCTCATTAGTATGAAAACCATTGGCATCGATTAAGCAGTGCGAAAGATCGATATCTCTCGTCCTTGTAATGCTGCGCCACGCTTCTGCACAATTCCGCCTAAAAAGGCACTTAAAAGAACTAAAAACCCACCCCTAACGCGATTTGAGCTCCACAATTCTCGCGCTTGCGAAATGCCAGACAGCTGCAAAGAAAATTCCGCTCTATCAAAGAACACCTTGCACCGTTGAGACAAGCTGCTGTAAAGCACGCATCCTTGACTGAAAACCACAGTTGAAATTCCGAACACCATTGAACTAAACACCGTCTCACCATCAAGACTCACATTGACTCCGTGAAACAATCTGGCCTATGGATAAGCGCACATTTAGTTAACGCCTCCGATCTACGTACATGTACCGTCTATTTAGACAAGGTGCCTTCGCGAAAGAAGAGGACAATTCTGAAAGTAGCTGTAATTATCGTTCCACTTAACGGCGTCGAAACCCGTGAGAAAGAAATACCGATTTCATTGGCCGAGTGAGCAACGACCATGAATCCAACAATCGCACGATGCAACTGACAGAGTTCGCAGGCGGAAACGAGGTTTGTCCTTTCTCGGGCGTCTATGTCTTCTTAACCGATAATGGTTTCTCAAACGACAGTACGACATGTCACACAGGCGTCGTCAGAGGGTCGGGCAACTAGCACCTGGTGAGCAGCTAGTTGATTCGCAGCAGTTTTGCTTTCTTCCACAACGAATTTCCCTTTATTCGCTGTTGACGGTCCTTTTTTTACAACGCGTGTGTTCCCTTTAGTAACGGCGTAAACAAATGGAGCTGGAGCACGACCGACGAGTAGAAAACGTAACGACGCTCCTCCTTCTTTGAACCCAGCAGAGACAAGTAGACGGTCCCCGCTGGGCGACGCTCCCGTCTCCTAGGTGTGTGTTGAGGAGGATCGCTCCTCCTTGTTGAACAAGTCATCGAAATAGTTGTAGATAACTTCGTAGTCGCCATCTCCAACGGCGATTGTTGGAGATGGAGACTATGAAGCTATTTACAACTACTCTTCTATCTTGCTTTACTGGACTATGGGAGTCCAGAAGAGAAACATAAGGCGCATGTAGACTCCGCAGCGAGGTGCGGCAGCCACGCCAAGGCTTTTGGTATACTCCCCTTTCGCGCCGGCAATGGGTCGCGGCGCGGCGGTAGCTGGCCTCCGCCCACATACGTGTGCCAGCTGCCAGCCGTGACCTCTTCCTGGCGGGCGGCGCTCCCATCTCCTAGGCGTGTGCTGAGGAGGATCGTTCCCTTGTTGAACAAATCGTTGAAGTAGTTGTAAATATCGTAATAGTCCCCATGTTTAACGACGATATCGATATTAAACGGCGATGGTTAGAGTCCAGGAAAAATAGATAGACCGGCTCCTGGCGGACAGCTCTCTTCTCCTAGGCGTCTGATGAGGACATCCTTCCTCCTTATTGGAATCGAGGAAGGACAGGAATACTTTCTTGTGGTGGAGAGCGCTTTCTAGGCGTGTGTTGAGGAACTGCTCCTTCCTTGAATCCCGGCTACATACGGAGACCATCTCGACGAGTGCAGCCGGATGCTTCGCGGTAGATCCATTTTCGACCGTGTTCTCTTGTCCTTCATACAGGGTACAAGCCGTTGTAGCTCCGCTCTCCAAGGGGTGTGCTGCCATTTGTAACGGGGGTCTCTATGAACTACTTGAAGAGCATGACGTGGGATTTGTCGAGTGACTAGCTTCGAGAGAGCTCTTGATCTTGAAAATCATTGTGCGAGCAGGTTGACCAAGGAAGTTACCACCGGTCGGCGCAGTAGATCTCCTCGATTTGAACCCTGTCAGTATGGCCTGCGACCTTCCGTCCGCCGCTTTGGCAGGTTCCTGAAATAAAGCTTCTCTCCACTGGGCTAGAATTTCTGGCAGAGCTGCTTAGGTGTACCACAATCGCTCCTACAGTGTTACCATTAAGCATAATGTTCAGTTGTCGCCAAGAAGAAGGACATAGGCTAAGAAAGGCGAAGGTTCTTAAATGAACAAGCACACCGGGCATACCCTCGTGGGACGTCATCAATAGAGCACTTCAAATGTCAACGGCAGTCAATTCGAGCTTTACTATTGTGATATTCATGAAAGAAGGCTCCAAGCTTTCCAGCAGTGAATAACATTGATGGGGAAAATCAACGAAAGAAGACTAACAGAGGTATATACTGGGAAAACCGTAAAACTCTGTTCCCTACAATCGTCGATGTTCGCACATGCCCTGAGAATGGGCACTTTGAGTTCTTCTTCTTCTTCAGCGTTTGTCCCGCTTCGTAGCGGGGTCCGCTATTCTGGTGTCATGACGCCACCTTTCCCGATCCAGCGCTAGATCAGGGTGGACACCAGCCGCTTTCAAGTCCGTATGTAACGTATCAGCCCAGCGCTGCTTCGGGCGCCCTCTAGGCCGCTTTCCTATTACCTCGAAGTTAAGGCCTATCTTGCGGACGCTGTCTTCCTTTCCACGCAGAACGTGGCCGTACCATCGTAAGCGAGCTTCGCGCATCTTGTCAGCTATCGGCGCGACACCGAACTTCTGCCGAATAGCATCATTTCGAATGCGGTCCATGCGGGTGACTCCAGCCGTCCAGCGCAGCATCTTCGTCTCCATGACGCTGAGGCGCGCTTCAACTTCCTTGGTCGCAGGCCAACACTCAGCGCCGTACATCGCTACTGGCCGGATGACTGCTCTGTAGATCTTTGACTTAAAGCGCTCTGGTATCTTCTTGTCGCAGAGCACGCCAGTCAACGAGCGCCACTTGGACCAAGCTGCACTCACGCGTGAATTCACTTCGACCATCAGTTTGCCGTCAGACGCGACTGCTGATCCCAGGTACTTAAAGACCGCAGTGCGTGGAAGCTCGATGCCGTTAACCTTGATGGAGCTGGACTCGGTAACGTCCGTCGTTAAATACTCGGTCTTCTTCACGTTCAATCTGAGTCCAAACCGCTCCAAGCGATCACACCAAGCTTGCAACTCTCGCTCGAGTTCTCCTTTATCTTCGCTAGCGAGCATCACGTCATCGGCATAAAGCAACGTCCAAGGGACGGGCTTCTGAAGATCTCGTGTGATGGCATCCATGACGACAACAAAGAGGAGTGGGGAAAGCGCAGAACCCTGGTGTACCCCGACAGAGATGGGGAACTCCATCGAGGTTCCAGCTGCAGCTTGCACTCGACTCTTTGGACAAGAGTAGAGAATTCGCACCCACTCTATGAGCTCTTCGGGAACTCCATGATGTCGCAAGGCGTACCATATCACTTCACGCGGTACGCGGTCAAAGGCCTTCTCCAAGTCGAGGAAGGCGATATGCACTGCCTTCTGTTTCTCGCGATGCTTCTCTATCAGGAGGCGAGTGGCGTGTATGGCATCAACGGTACCACAGCCAGCCACGAAGCCGCACTGATTGCTGGACAGCTGGACGATGTCTCGAATTCGTCCGTCGACAACTCGCTCAAAGATCTTCATGCTGTGCGAAAGCAAGCGAATCGGACGGTAATTGGAGCAGTCTGCAGGACTGCCCTTCTTCTTCCAAATCGGGATCGTCGTACTTTGGCGCCAACACTCAGGCACTTTCTTCTCCGCCACAACCTGATTAAAGAACTTCGCCAACCATTCAGCAGGGTACCAGTACTTAGACTTCCACAAATCAGCTGCCACGTCATCGGGCCCAGTCGCTTTGCCTGGCCTCATCTTCTTCAAAGCCGCTTCAATCTCCTCCACGGTGATCTTCTGAACGGGGCCGTGGGTTGGAGCCGTTGAAGGGATGGCTGGATGAGGGAACTCTACCGTAGAGATTTCCTCAAAATAATCACGCCATCGCTTCAATGCCTTCTTGCGGTCCATAAGAAGATGGCCGTTCTCATCATTGATGCCGAAGAACTTCTCGATATCCTCGGTCTGGCGATGGCGATTCTTTGCAAGTCGGTACAGATACCGCTCACCATCGCGAGACTCGAGCTTCTCGTTGACATCTCCATAATGAGTGGCTTTCGCAACAGCCACGGCCTTCTTTGCAGCTTTCTTCGCTTCTTGGTACTTCCGCCAGTTATCGGCTGTCTTTTCGCCGAGAAACACGTGATAAAGCAACTTCTTCTCTCGCACTTTTGCTTTCACTTCATCTGTCCACAGCCATGTCTGCTTGTCGACCTTCCGTCGCCCAGGCTTCGTAATGCCGAGTTCCGACTGTGCAGCTTGGCGTATCGCGTCGGTTGCTTTCTTCCAAGTTTCGTCGACAGTCGTGACTGTCGGTAACCGCACGCGAGAAATCACAGCTGCTTCCTTCTCTCTGATTTGCCACCACTTAATTCTAGCTGCACCGCATCGCTCAACCTGCTTCAGCCTCGGAGGGGCGATCTTCAAAGTGCAGATCAGCGGTCGATGCTGTGGGGCGATCGTCTCATACGGCACGATCTTCGCGTCTGTGACAAGACTCCGGTCGCGATCTCTCACAAGGACAAAGTCTATCTGAGTCTTGGTGCTCCCACTGTAGTATGAGATAAGGTGCGAGTCGCGTTTTCGGAAAACGGTGTTCACTATGGTGAGGTTATGCGATTCCGCGTAATCAAGAATGCGCTCACCATCGGCGTTACGTGATCCGTATCCGAACCCACCATGACAGCTGTACCCGTCTTTCGTAGCACCTACGTGCCCATTAAGGTCACCAGCGACTATGATGACATCTTTCGACGGCACCTCTGCTGTCTTCTCATCAAGCAGGCTCCAAAACTCTTCCTTGGCTTGATCCGAGCAGCCAGTCTGCGGAGCATACGCTGAGAAGAAGTGATAGAGTCGCTCCTTAGCGGCGACAACGATCTTCATCAATCGATCGTCAAAGCGCTCGACGCTTACAATCGAGTCACGAAATCGTTCGGAGACGATTATTCCGACACCACTGGTGGTCCTGGGACTTCCACATAGAACAGCCTTAAAGCCACGTCCTATGTCCCTTGACTTGCGGCAGGACCACCTCGTCTCCTGCACCGCACAGAAATCAACTCTTCTTCGCTCCAGTGCTTCAACCAACTCGCACGAGCGGCCCGTCAACGTACCCACATTCAGCGTTGCCACGCGGGTCCTGCTTACGTTACGGGACTTTCGGACTAGCTCAGTTGCCCCCCGATGCCGTCCTCGCATCAGGGACCCTCGCATACTTCTCACACTCGCCGGGCTCTGCGAGTGCGCGTCGGCTCCCGCGGACGCCGTAGCACTATCTCGAAACACTTGAGCTGTCATGCACCATGTGATGTGACATGGGTGTTCGTAGGCCGGCCTGTCACAAGGGCCTGTCGCCTGCAATCGAATGTCCGTGATCGGCTTAGCTCGCAGAGCGAACAGTTTCCAGTGGCACCACGTGGAGGAACGGACATCGCCACCAGAATGGGCACTTTGAGTTGTTGTGCATTAATTCTGTATTAAAATCTTGTATTTACAATTAATTCATTCTTCTGAATCGATTCCATTTTTGGCTCATCTTCAATTTTAGGTACGAGAGCTGCTAAGATGACGATTGTGCCGGCGAAGTAGATTTGCAAGATAGTGTTGCGAATCCAGGCTTGTATAGCGATCTTTTTTCGATTGGGCATCCACATGCAATACGGATTGCGAGAGAAAAATCCCAAACCGCGCCGCGTCCGTTTCGGTACGAGAAAATGCCCGCAGCCAGGGGAGAAAATGTCTGCGACTCCTGAGCGGTTGCGTGATCAAACTCGCTTGACAAAACAAATAGTAGTCACATGAACAAGGATACGGTGTCCACTCATTCCGTCATGGACAGGGTCTGTGAAGGACTCGACAACTAGAGCTGTGGGAATATCTCATCCGCATTTTCGAAAATAGCAATGCGGTTATTTTTTATCACTTAAAGTGCACGAGATGTCGTGCAAAGCCCACCAGCAAAGCTTAGCTCTTCTCAAAAAAGGTGCACATCTATTGCTATATTTTCACTTGATTGGATAATTGAGGGTAGTGCGCATTGTGTCAATGTGGCGTTGTAATAATGCATTTTAGTTAAAAGGGACTTAATTCATAACAGATCCTCTTCGTGGTCATTACTGTCAGCACAAGAGCTCCGCTAAAGTTTCTATGAAACGCAATGTAGCTAAGAATTGTTCCTAGGGAGCGATACACCTACATCTACAACAATCTCTGCTCGAATGCAATTAGTACAAGCCCTTGGTAAACCAGAATACCGTGAGAGAGTAAAAATTGCATGCACCGTCCATTAAAAATATCGTTACTGTCGCAACGTACAAGCAGTAGATCACAGAAGTGTTCATAGTTCTCAATGGAAGCGGTTGAGTCACTCGCGTAAAGGATACGAATCGATTAATGATGGCCGATCGCCAGGCAAAGGGCGGTAAGTATGTTGTTCGGACGGGAATCAGATGCTCCAATCGCTTCGGACGCGGACCATAATCAGGCCTGTGTTTGCCATTCATAATTTTAGGAGTTCTGTTACACGCTAAGATGATGCTCGAGAAGCTATTCACTTTCGTCGGGTAGGTAGCAATATCCAAATCTTTGGACCAATTCTGCCTTCGAAAACGTCTACGTTTGTCTTGTGCGTCGAAATGGTACACCACGCAACCTCGTAGGTGCAAAGACACACAGGGCATCTAAGAAAGTCCGAGATTTTGCCCCAGTTTGTTACGCACCTGCGCCCAGGCTGTTGATCGCATGCGGTTGCAACGGCAGTTCAATTGGTCACCTCGCCCGGTCACATACCCCTTAAAGATTATTAAAAATCAGTCATAAAACTATTTCAAAACATAACCATAGTCTGCTCACCTGCTTGGAGAAATTATTATTTCCAGAGGCACCAACAATGCAAGTGCACTAGTAATCCATACACAGGCCTTCGGAAACACCTTTCTTTGGACACGGTGGGGGGTTCCATTGTCAATACCTAAAGCACATGCCGGAGCTTATCTTGCATACGCAGTCACCGAATATCAATCAATGGCGCCTGAAAATCGATATGGCGCAAGAGGTATGTCAGTTGGAAACATATGCATGTTCGTATACAACAGCACCTTTTTTTTAGAAAATTTCCCACCCACTGAATGGCTCGAGCAGCTTGTCTTCACAGTGTAAGTGTGCACGTACAAGCACTGCCTGGTAACCAAATAGTCACATTTATCACTGAGTGAAACATTCCATTAACACATTTGTTCGAATAACCACAAGAGTCCACACCTGAAACAACCAGATCCACTGTGTTACAAGTCACCGTGCCAATAAAGTGTTCATGGGTACTATTTAAAACAGGAGTGGATAGCTGTACACACCGTTACGAGGGTATATCCACACAAGCGTGCACTCCGGCTCATCACAACAATCGACTGACAACACTAAGGCCTAAGGTACATTCTCGCGGGAGTGTACGTGGGCGGGCACGAATCGTGCCGGGACCCTACACCTGGCCACTTGTCGCCGCGGACGTGTTGCACACTGCGAAAAGAGGCCAGGTGTAGGGTCCAAGCACGAGTCGTGTCCGTCCGCGGACTCTCCCACGCGAGTACACCTTAGGCTTAATCCTAAGATAAGTCAAATGTTACACTCACAAAGCGTTCCGCAATACTCACCACTAAATATATACACGTTCCGAGGAAGGTGTCCGAGAGCAACAGCCGCCCTTATTCCGACGCGTCACCGACGCATAAGGATCAGGTCTAGCTGAACAAATATAGTAAAAGTAAAGGTGACAAAAAATCCTTCACAAGGACTCACTGGTTTCTCAAACGGTTTCGATGTATGTGGGGTCAAATCTAGACATGTGCCGTTTGTGTAAAATTTCGGAATTACACAAGGCTCCGCGTTACCAGAGGCGTCGTACTCCGTGTCTGAAATATGAATTTCGAGAGCACACCTGACAATATGAAATACAGCTTTAATAAGCTAAACACAACATATGACTATCTAGACCACTTCTCCAAGATGAGGGTACTGACGAGGAAGGTCAATGAAGTGACCGTGAAGATTCACAAAGCGACCTGTTTGTATTTGTTTATTACATGCACCAAACAGTAAATGTGAGAATAAAACAAGAACATTACAAAGCATCGCAAGAACAGACAACATGAACAATAGCTGGAAGCAAAAAGAAAGGAATAAAGAACGAAGTGGGTAAACTGGACTCACAGATACTGGTCAACTGTGATGGGATCGACAGATTAGGCCGTTTAGTTCAATCTTTGGTATTCAGACCCCAACCTGTGAGTGAAGAAGTTTGCCCGCACTGCAGTCTTGACTCCAGGTAGCACTGACTTTCGCGTGGCTGCTCTAGTGTTTAGTGTTTAAGTTGTGCAGGACAAAGAAAGCATTACTGGAGATCTCAACCGAGCCTCTGATGATCCTATGAACCATCAACAGGTCGTTCCTCTTTCTTCTGACATACATGGTATCGTAGGGCGTTATCTAGGAAGCACTGCAGCCGCTTCCAAATTTTCTACGGACCTCTCTGTAGGTCAAAAATGAAAAACCGTGCGCTTCAGTGCGGGATGATAATGCAAAACTGATGCCTGCAATATTCTTATCGTGCTCAGAAAACATACTGCAATAGTTTTGGAGATTCAGTCATTGGTAGAAGGTGGGATTTGACAAATTCCTAATGAAAGCGAAGAGACACATTCACGGGAAGCATCCTCCAGGAGCGATCGGGTGGCCGAGTGAATAGCGCGGCGGACTTGTAGGAGAATGACCAAGAGATCGATCCCTAAGGAATGGTTCGCGCATTGTTAGTAAAGATTTTTGCATTTTTATCAATAAAGAGTACATTTTAGCCTCGGCAAGGTTCAGCGTTCGCTTTTCAACCACGTTTTGAACCTCTTGCAGGATGTCGACCAAGCTAGCCTTTGTCGAGTAAAGATACGCCGCTGGCCATTAAACCATGTCTGTCTTGTAGGCAAATCTTTCATTAGATGCCATCCATGTGATACCTTTGTAATGTTTTCTATGAGTTGGAGAAGTGTGTCTTGTAGTAGCATCGTTTGGCCACTCCTCCGTACTCTAGGGGTTGCAAGGGTGGGGAAGCAATTGCACTCTAGAAACGGGAAGGGCGAAAGCAATACTTCCTATCGTGCTCGCAAATCAAGTGAGAGCGACAAATACTTCCAAAAATAATAGAACACATTACAAAGAGATCGCACTTGGATAGTATCTAACGAGAGCCTCCTCAACAAGACAAGCGTATGTAGTTTAATGATCAGCGGCGTATCTCTAATCGACGAAGTCTAGCTTGATCAACATCGAGCAAGAGGTGAAAAACGAGATTCAAACAGTGCACCCTGCCGAGGCCAAAATGCATTCCTCATTGATGAAAATGCAAAAATCTCCACAACCACACCTTGATCACTCTCGTGCGAGTCTGCGGCGCTATCCATTCGGTCATCCGCCAAAACGTTTGCATTTCTGAACACCACAAGAAGGCGTCAGTTTTGCGTTACCAGCCCATACTGAAGCGGTAGTTTTTTTTGTAATTTTTGACCTACCCAGAAGACTCAAACTATGGAAATTAATTTTGTACAGCTAGAGATGGGCCACGTGGACCATGGTATACCCATACGATCAGTTCACTATAATCATCAATTTGCCCCAATGACGTACGTGGGCTTAGCTCATTCTGAACACAATTTCGGGAAATACTCACATGATCGATAACCAGTAATGCCACAGCTAGTCCGTTGTCGCTACTGTATATCCTCGTACTCGTGCACTATCGCTTGAGCTTATCGTGCATTTACTCGACTTCTACTCGATGCATCGATAAAGTTTGGGTAATTATTTACCGGTATGTATAGGTTAGAGCCAACGAGTTATTACACTCCTTTGCTTACTCCTTTCCTTTGTCTGACTCTCAATTCTACTACCGTTCTCATAGGTTCCATATAATTGTCAAAACGTAGCAGTAAGGTGCCCTTCAGAAAAAAGATTACGATCTGACCAGATAGTGTCACAACCCGCTACAGCAGGCTATGGCACCATGGCACAGAAGGCTAGAAGCAATAACCCTTCAAGGGATAGTTGGAGGAGAAATTAGTTTTAGGATTCAAGAGAAAGAGAAAACGTTGGTGAAATTCCCACTCAATACCCGTTCACTGTACTTCTATGTACAATGAAAGAACAATGAAAGACCGACACACACTTCACTAATCCAAGATTACCATACATCTGCCCGGAAGGATAAGAGATAAAGCTGATTTGGACGTGAAACCAAACTCAAATCGAATCGTTGTCCCTACAATCAATTCCTGATCGTCGGGAAGTGTGGAATTGATGCTACAATTTTGGTTAGATCTACCACAAGCACAGGTATCTGATATGCGATGAAAGACGGCGAAGGGTACTCTCCCGCCGGAGAGGAGAAACAGTCCCCTTCGGCGTCTTTTATACAGCAGACATGGAGCGGGCTTGTTTGCTTTGCATTTCTATGCGTGGTCATATTCGCGCTTTAAATAAATAAATAAATAAATAAATAAATAAATAAATAATAAACTCTACAAAATATTCCAACCCACCACCAGTGTAGCGAATGCACACTATAGCTCGCTTTGACTCATCTCCGCAATGTTCGACAGTGCAACTCCGAAACTTCATGCATGAATGTCGATAAACATAGTGTCGCGCGTGGTGCATAGCATCTTTCAGCGAAGACGAATCGAAACGTCACAGTTCGGGCCAGAAGCTGCTGAAAAACAAAGTAGCAGCTCCGCGAGCAAATGAAAGAAGGGCAGCAAATTTGAGCAAGGCTCCAGTATGCCACTCTGGAATGCACAGCGCGCGTCATGCTTTCCAAAATGACCCGTCTTGACACGTTTTTATCAAAAAATGCCAGAACCGTTTCTAAAGCGGTTTCTGATTTGTATGAATCGAGCCAACTGTCCGTTCACCAAATACATCCACTGCCAACCGAAACAATAAAGAGCACTCGGAAGCCGATTCTCGTGGATGGATAATGATCAATAATCTGATCGGACCAAATGAGTGGAAATAAGCCTATCACTCAGTCCTATTAATTGGCGTGACAATGTTGAAAAATGGTAAGGGTATGTGTTTCTCGCGTAAGACTAACTATTCCACTACAGTTTTAAGGGTCCATTGGGACTTTTACGATATCTACGAAGACCCCAAGGAGAAAACAGAAGAAACGGTGGTACAGCGACCTGCTGTAACCACTCTTCCAACAACGAGCTGACTAACAACGTGGAAGCATACCTGACGGCTGCCACTGCATTGGAGAAACGCTTCTCATGTGATAACAGTGCTGCATCCATCCGAAGAGAAGTTAGCTAAAGTAAAAATGCAAGTAGACCATTTAAAGGAAAGCCAGACCAACTCACTGAACATCGTATAAATGGGATTCATGTGGGCAATGAGAACCTTCTTCCACTTTGTCATACTCATCGATGCCGGTTTTATGAGCTTCTTGCGGTAATTCGAAACTCTTCCGGGACGTCGTCTGTCAAACCTGGTACTCTCAGATAACTGAAATACTGCACTGGTTTGCTTCACTATTGGAGCATTTATACTTCCTCTGTCGTAATGTGCAGTAGTACAAAACCGATCGACATTTATTGATTAGACGATTTTAGCTATCAATACCTTCTAGTGTTGCAGGCTCCGCCCGATACTGCCCGTTTTATTTAAAAGACATTAAGAAAAACTAAAAACCTACTATGGACCACTTTGACGCTCCTCAAAACTTGTCTTCTGCACTTAAAAATAAAATCCGCTCCCTCGAACAACAACTCGCACGTCGCAACAAGCCTCTGCGAGACAGGGACCACTGTCTGAAAACTGCACTGTTTTATTAATTGTTCATTTATACTACGGTGTACATAAAGCAGATCGTGGCTATTTGCAGCGGGGGTCCGTTTGATTGGAGCGCGCCATGGTGGCTGGAGCGCGCACTGCCAGCAACGTGGCTGGCTACGCGTGTGTCCGCAGCAGTGTTCCACGGTGGCGAACTGAGCTAGAGCAGAACCGGGCTAGGGAAGGGTCTCCATGGTGGGTGCTATCCAAGCTGCTCGTGTGGAAACTGCATTCCTCGCTCAGGGGAGTCCGCGGCTAAGTTCTGCGCTCTTCGAGCGCAGAACAGGCTAGGGAAAGGACTCCAGGGTGAGTGTCATCAAGCTGCTCGTGGGGAAACAGCTTTTGTTGCCGAGGGAGAATCCGTGGATGGGTTCTGCGCTGTTCGAGCGGCGAAATACATACGGCTGGAAAAATACAATACATAGCGCAAAAATTGCACAAAAAAAGTTGCACAGGTTAGAACCCCCTTTATCCCAAGCAATCAGCTGAGATGCAATCACTGCCACAAGGTGATAACCGAACCACCGACCTCTCTCGCGTTAATCGATGCGCTGCCCACAGCGCCACGATCTGCTCGTCGGGACTGCCATCGCGAGCGCACAAGACATCGACCGAACGTGGCAACGTCAACACCGCAGCGCGATCTCTAAGCAAGGAGGGCGCATACAGCAAAAGACCAACGGACCCCCCGCTATAAATAGCCGCGATCCATAAAGCACAGGCAAACCACATCTCATGCGCTGTGATCGTAACACGGGACCCGCGCAGTGTTGCCGACAGTGTACCAAAGGCGATAGACACGCAGGGGCCGTATGCTCGTCTACCCCGAGTCTCCCCCAATGGGGGATTGGGGCGTGATATAATATGCTGATATTGATTGATTCTCCCCCAACGGGGGAACACGAGCATACGGCGCCAGATCGCGCATCGCAGCTGCGTGCGGTCATCCCTAGTGGAGCGCGTTAACTCGCTCACTGCTTGGCAGCTATTTCGGACATTACTGTTAGTAGTCTGGAGTAGGGAAATACCTCCTTACAGGTAAATAGTATAAATGAAGAATACCAACAAAAGCAGAAGGCCCACAAAGAGAGACGCCAAGTAAGCAGCGTAAACTATCCACTACTAAGATGATCGGAATCCTCGTTTATCTACACCCTCACCTCTCCCTCCCTCACCAATGTTTTCATAAAGAAAGAAACGAATGGCAACGCAAATACAATAGTTGTGAAGGCCTCACGGCATTGGGCAGTACACATTTCCAAATGAGCATGAACCGGAATAAGGGAAAAGAGAACCACAAAGGAATAGACGGACAAGCGCAATGAGAGGGGGGGGGGGGTGGGATGGGGTGGTAGCCACTTTGTGTTCAGTGATTTTCCGCATTGGTAGGAAGGCACATGAATGTTTATGGAAGAGTTCTATCCCTGTGCTGAAGCTGAATCAGCTTCAGCACAGGGATAGAACTCTTCCATAAACATTTTAGTTCCATGCAGCACTGAATGCACCATAGGGCAGCTTTCCATGCTTATAGTTACCACTCTGTGAGCTGAGGTGGTCGTCACTGGCTTCTGTCACACGTTGTATCACAAGGAATAACCGTCGACTTCTATAGAAATACAGGTCGAGCCTGTATACTGAGCAGAAACGAACGAAGGTGAAGGAGACAGCTCTTGAAGGACACTAAGACAATGAAGCCGTTTGCTAGTCAAACCAATAACGGCGGTAGTGAATAGATAGCCGCACCCGAAAGCGAACAAACTGAGGAAGGCATCGTTCTGCTCACTCCCAGTGCGAGAGTAATCGCTTAGCCGCTATTCCTAGAAAAAGGAAAATGGTAGAAAAAAGGTCAAGATGAAACAGATAACAAGACACTACACGTATAACAACAGCACTAGTGTTAAGCAAAAATGCAAACTTTAAGGATAAAGGACGGCGCTGATGAATCCCTTTCCGGATGTGCCACACTTTCTTTTTCTACAGGAAGTCGTGGAGCCAATCTGAATTCGTATTTGGCCTGCACAATGACTTACGGTGGCTAGCAGGGGTGTGCGTAATTACGATTTACGATTAACGATTTTACGATTTGCAGCAATTTTTGGGATTTTTTTTTAAGATTTACGATTTACGACATTTTGGGTCGTAAGTACAGAGTTTTCGTAAATTGTGTTCTTTGATCACCAGACACTCACACCTAGCGCGATCCAGTTTGAGTAGACTTTTGTCTAATTTTTTACAATGGACACCTCCCGCAAGCCTCCGAAATCTGGGTGTGGAGTGCTTGACGGCCTTGCTTTTATCACGTTTTTGGAGACTAGATGAGTGAGATAAAAAGAAGAAAAAACGTTCCGATGAAAAAATTGAAAATCTGGTGAATTTCTACTTTTTCATCAAAGCCGTCTATGGCTCAGCGCCTTGTAGGCAGACATCAGAAGAATTGGTACTATTGTACTTTTGGTACCCCACTTAATCTTGTTCAAAATGGGTCTACTAGGGGTAACCTGCCATGGGAAGAACGAATATCATAGTCGTTTTCTGCGGAAATGCCTTATAAGCGCGTTATATTAAGTTAGAATCGCTCAAGGCCTTGCGAAATAGCGCGCGCTGGTAAGAGACGCAGAGACTACGCCTCCTAACGGTGCGCACTATTTCGCCGCCCCTAGCCTGCAGCAGAGGTTAGCCAGGGCATAAGCCTTGAAATCTCGAAAAGCCTTGAAAGCTCTATTCTGTGCTCTCCTCCGCTGGCGCGGAGGAGAGCACAGAATTGGGCAGGGGAAGGGACTCCGGGGTGTGGGCTCACTAGCGCACCCGTGTTAAAACTTCTTTCATCCTGGAGTTCCCTCCCTTGCCCAGTACGGAAGCAAATAAGACGCGGATCTTTAATCGAAACGAGGAGGTAAGACTGCATTCACATTCGCGCTGTGTAGCTAGTCGCCACGACGTGCCCACTCCCCCCTCGGAGACGGCCGCGAGTGCGTGCTGGTAGGGGCGGAGTCTCTGCGTCTCTTACCAGCGCGCGCTATTTCGCAAGGCCTTGAGCGATTCTAACTTAATATAACGCGCTTATAAGGCATTTCCGCAGAAAACGACTATGATATTCGTTCTTCCCATGGCAGATTACCCCTAGTAGACCCATTTTGAACAAGATTAAGTGGGGTACCAAAAGTACAATAGTACCGAAGAATTTTGTCTTTCTGCTTTTTAAAGTGACCTTAAGGCATTTTCTAGGATACTCTGTATTTCTAGATTAATGTAGACTGCAGTGCATCTTCTAACAGCACTTCTCAGTACCAAAACGTTTTGCTACCCAGAACATTGAAGATTGCCGACTCTTCATTTGTTTCGTACGGACCCCCCTTCCCCTTGAATTTTGGTTCAGCGTGACTAGTAGTGCCAAGTAACTTCTGGTTTATACTTTTTGCAGCACTTTACTTTTTATTTGTATTAGAAAATTGGCCTTGTCATTGAGCTCACAACGAGTGGTATTCGCGCAATTTGTCAATGAGAAAGTGTGGAAAAGAGACGACAACTGAATCTCACGATAAAAATGTGGAAATGCGTGCTCTAGAACCATTTTGCGATGCTAAATATTCTATGTTTTCACGTATGATTCTTTTGATTCACAAGGTTGACCAATAAGCAAGTACCTTCTCTGAAAGCCATGGTATCAATTTATATTCTGAAAGAGGACGAAGGTACATATTTGTTTGCTATGAAGAACGAAAACAACATCTTTTGCAGACATGGTGGCGCCATGCACGGATCGTTTTCTCCGAGACCATCTTTGAATCTCTAGTCTTGTTACGATTTACGATATTTCATATTTCATTTACGCACACCCCTGGTGGCTAGACGATGGATGAGTCAGGTCAGTCAGACAATTCGCTTTTAAAGCGGAAACTAGACGAAACCTAAAGCCCCTTTCATACTCGTGGCGGCGGCGGCGGCGGCGGCCCAATGGTTTAGCATAGGAAGGCAGCGGCGATGACGTGCCCGAGCGGCGGCCACGGCAGTGGAGGGGTTTTCATACTGGCAGCGGCGACGTCGCCGCGGCCACGCCCCGCCACGCCCCTGGCGGTGCCGCCGCCGGGCCGCTGCCCGAGATGGCTGGGGCCATTTCGGGCGGCGGCCACGAGGGGCAGCGAGAGCGGCGGCACAGACGAGACCGCTGCGCGTACGCGCGCGCCAAACGCAATTACCGCTGGCGGCAGCCGCCGCCACCCCTAGGCGGCGAGAACGGACACCGCCCCTCCACCTGCCGCTGAAGCGGCGGCCGCCGCCGCCGCCGCCCCTCGGACGAGTATGAAAGGGGCTTAAGCCGCGAGCTGTTTCGGTCGCCGTGCAGCAAGGCGTCCTCAAACCCACAAATATCGATTGGGCGGGAAACGATCGATGTTGGCAGATCTCATAACGTTCCGTCTCCAAGCGATTCGAGCACGAATGCCGCCTAAATGCAACAGGATCCTACATGAAAATACACTTTCGATGAAGTGCTCTGCCTGCTATTTGGTGGAGGAGCACAGTTAAGACCATAAAGACAGTGCCCACCGAGATGGCAATGATTGTGGTTCGTCGATGTTGCTCCCAGTTTCGCAGTCGTCGGTGCGTCGTTGCTGTACGGGCCTGCACCTGTACTTGATAGTAAATACCACAGATCTGACATGCTTTGTAAGCAGGCAGCACACTGGTGATTGAATTTGTTTTTAATGACTTAGTAGATACTTGTGCTTTCAATAAAGATATTGCGATCTACAACTGTGCTATAATTGTGTAGGAGAAGCACATTCCTTGCACAATTGCACTACTTTTGGAAACTCGCACAGTGTGTTTTACGCATCCTTTAAGAGTTTGCAGAATGAAATACCATAGCCGTACTCCCTTCAGAATCTGGCGAAAACAATTCAAAGGTGAATCATAGTTGGTCCTCTGCTACTGACCTGTTTTCACGCGCTTACATGGAGAAAGTTAGCACTCCTGCCACCCTTTTAGCGTGAGTATTGTTCCAATTTTACTGCAGGCAGATCTTTTGGAGGGACCAGTTTCGGTAGCAGTGGCTTCGGTGATGGGGATAGCGCTGGTGACGGCAGCGCATTTGGTGGTGGAGGCAGCTTTGGCCAGCAGTCTGGCGGATTCGGTGACCAAGACGGCTTTGGCTGCAGTACCGACAGCTTCGGCACAGAGTGGGTGGTGGAAGGAGAGGTGCGTATCTGGCATCGCGTACTAATGAGTCGGGGTACAATGGGTAGCAAATCGACGGCTGGCTATGCACCACATTACTGTTCAGGTCGGGACACTTTTAGATAGTAAGAACTCCTGACCCCAGCGTGTGCAAGAAAGCCGTTTTCTTACACTCATGTGCAATAAACTTAAAGTATAACTGTTGTATATCCAGACACAGTTGTGAACCTTGTTCACGCTCCCACCCCTATTCTATTGGCAATGGGTTCGACCCCAACGGATCTCTGGGACGAGATCGTTACAATTCATACGGCGACAACGATCGACCAATGTGCCTTAAAATGGTGTTTGGCCTTACATCGTCGTCAAGTCGCTGGAGGACCCCGCTGCACCATCGAGGGATGACGAGGAGGAGGCCTTCTTAGGCAAAGAAGGAGAAAATGTCGTCGAGGCGCAATGTCTGTCATCATTCCACACGGTTGTAACCGCGCTGCAGAACATCACGAGCGTCTCCGAAACAGCAGCAACAACGCTAACACTAGTTATAGTTCAACATCGTCTCCTTCACGATCACCTCCACTCCGTCACCGCGCATCTACGTGCTTCGATGGAAGCCGCCGTTCGAAACAGGACTCGGGCGGAGCCAATGCGAAGTACCGAAAAAGGAATGAAGACGATCTCCTGCAGTGGAGTCGACCAGAGGACCTTAAGTGGCCAAGGGTACAAGTGACTCAAAAATCACAGACAGTGGCTAAACAGACGGACAAAAGGACGCAAACACGATGGACTAGATTCACGGAAGAAAACACGCAGACCGCATCGAAGTGAATGTGGAGAATTGTACGCAGTCGTTCGCGTACAGTGCCACATTCTTTCAGTCTTACTTAGTATGTTTCCAAGTATAGGTTAGTTTTTCATTATTTCTTCGTTTCAGAAAAGGGGAAAAGGTAGAGAAAAGGAGTAGGAAAAGAAAGAATAAGGGGAAAACGACTAAACAGCTGATACCTGATCAAGGACTAACTAATTCAATTACTCTGAGAATGTCGGTACCTGTTCATGTGCTTATTTTAATTGTTGCATAATTTTAGAATGTGATAGTCATGTTTGTTACTACATGTTTAGTTTATGACGCGTCATTCGGTTAAGGTAGAATAAGCAAATAAATAAATAAATAAATGGGACACTTTTCACGTCAGATTGGACACTCTTCTAAACAACGCCAACGCTTTTGAAATAAATCGAACTGAACATCTTCCAAATCAAAACGAGCTCCTTTTCTATTAAAATGGGAGCTCTCCTTAAAGGTTAAAATAATTCTTCTTCAATGAAAATATTAGCATGGCTTTCTTTTAAGTTTTAATTACGTACCCAGCAAGTGAACGCTCTATCTCTAATTTTATATAATTCTCATTTTTTAGGCAAAATAATGGCTTATATATTGTTTTTCAAAAGGAGGCAGGCAGCCATTTTCAGTGAAGGAATTGCGCCATGCCATCCCCGTCCAAGACGTTGCGATTTTTATTCGAATGATAGCAAAATTTCTGTTTGCATGGAACTTCACACCTGCAAACGATACAACAAAAACAATTGTAAAGAACACGCATGTCATTACTTTGATGCTTCATATGAGCAGCATTAACACGATAAAATAATAATCAGACAAAAAACACAACGAGCATAATTTGAGACTTCTTAAATTCCTAGATGTAACGTCGCATAATTATGTACTAAGAAACTTACTCGTCTAGCTTTTTCCCTTCAATACTCTAGAATGACAGCTTCCTGCGCGGCGGCATATTCATACTGACAACCATCAGTAACCGAAATGCAGTGTGACTTCGACAATAATAGGTAAGGCCTCAACATGGTCATACGTATGATCTTGTATACTTTTAAATTTCTACGGGGACTAATGTTGTCCAATTGTATACTAATTATCTCACATATTCTTCCTTGTCTTCCATTGCTATGTCGTCTCCACGGTCCTGAAAAGCAATAAATGGAATGTACAGCTACTTCAACAAACCGTGCTTCATAAGTGGCACTTCTAAAAAATTGAACCTTTAATCCTGGGAATGATCACATCATTTGGTGACCTTCTCAAAAATTTGGAATGGAATTTTGGCGGGTGACTCCTAATTGATTAGATCCCTTTTTGGCTCTAAAGAAGCCGAAACTTCTATCGCTTAGTAACTTCGTATTAAGCTGAAAACATAAAAACACCTACAAATATTGCTTCCTCTAAAAACCAACAAAGGTGAAATTCGAGAAATGGGGAAATAAGGCTGCATATCAACTCTGTCATAATTCCGAAATAACTTGATAGTCTTTTCAAATTCCTACGAGATATATCGTTGCTTAACTATGCATTAAATATCTCCCATGGTCAAGTATTTCTTCCTGATCGTCTTCATCAGCCACATCTTGATCGCAAAAGGAAGCGCCGTTGTCATCCTGAAAGCCATCAATAAACAAAATGCACTTGCAATAAAATGCAACAATAATATGCAGTCATGCAATAAACAAAAATCCTGCTTCGTAGACGCCACTCCGAAAAAAATTGAATCATAACATTCCTGGGAATCTATCCCATCAACTACTATGGCTTAAGTGAACACAGACGGTAAAAGACTGGCAGCACAACCAACCTGGTGTTTGTTGCGAACTAGTCGACGCCTCGCCATGAGAATTTGCATTCCGTGGATCTCGCTGGAAAGAATTCTCATTTCAAGAAAGAGAGACCATAATTCTACTGCTTATTTAACTCTTCAGTTCACAAAGGCAAGGAAAGTTATGAAAAAACAGCCTCAGGTACTGCAACATCTGCAACTTGCACATTGCCAGTACGGATATGCCACGGTAGCTGTCTGGGCGAAGACTCTGAAGTACTTCGATGTACTGAGAGCTTGGAATAAGCCAGGAAATAGAAGGAGAACCCTGATGGCAAACGCCATATATGAAGGATGAATTCGATTCACTTAATGCTAGCCTTTAGGTCCTAGTTAGTCTGTTTTGCTTTGCTTCTGGTTTTTTAAAGAAAGTTTTTATAGTAAAACCACCGCCTTGAGAAAAAAAATAGCTACACTGTTTGAATAAGAACTAAAAATGTTTTCACTTGACCTCATACAATATTTTTGGTACTTATTTAGCAGAGGGTCATGTAAATATCGGAGTCGTCAATTCTCAGAGAGACGCCATAATTATTGCGCAGACCATTCCGCCAGAGCATGTCATCACTTAAAAGCACAACGAAAGAGCACAATACGAAGCCCCACCCAGCAAAATATTCATGTAGTGACGCTGCTCGAGAGCAAAACATCACCCGCAAAACCAGGTAGCAAGGAAGGTTATCTGAACTTGATGAAAGGAGAGACGCATAATTTGAATCTCAAAGAGCCCATCAACACTGAGACAGAAGCCTTTGCTAATCAGCCCTCTTCGATGGTGTCTCATAGGAAGAGCGACTGCGGTTTGAGAACGAAACCTAGCGAGAGAAACAATGGAACAACTGATTCTGTGCTTAATTGTGTACACATGTAGACATGGAATCGATACAGTACTGGAAGATCGGACGTCTATATAGTTAGATTAAGCGCTAAGTTCTGAGATCTACCATTCTTTATTACACGACTATGTTCGTGCGGTAGATTACAACAGAAGTCGAACGCAATGTAATATACCATGAAGTCCAATGAATAAGGGTTCACAACACCTGAAGCGTCTTTCTCTAGGGACGTATATGCTCACGAAGGTTTTTTTTGAAAGCGTTATAGTTCGATACGCAATTGCCGGAGTTAAGGGTGTTCTCCCTAAACTAGAATTGTGCCTCCATTTAATTTGAAAATATGTGCAGATAAACGATGATGAAGTGGTCAGCATCCTAATGTCAGAGATCAAAGATGCGGTCACACGCGTTCGAGTCACAACTGGACATATAGCATGGTTGACGATCTGTCGTAGTCATGACAAAGGATAGCTGTGTTGTTTTGAAATTACTTGCTTTCAATCGCTCCATTTACTACCACAACGGCTATGAAAAGCAGAACAAACCATTGAAAATGGCTGGTATCGCGTGCTACTAAATCGAGGTAGGGTGCTTGTAGCAGGCAAAAATGTGGAAAAGTGGTTGGAGAAAGTGAAATCGACGAATATAGCAGAGTGAAGCTATGAAGACTGCTTAGCAGCCTTCGGCTTACATTTCACCTTCTCTTGAAGCGATAGCCACCTGATGGGTCCCTGCATATCACGACTCCGGAATATGACTAACTGCCCATACTCATGCTCCGGGAGTTAAGGCTGCATTCTCTTCAACTAATTGCGTAAAAATTGAAACATCCCGAAGGACGCTCAAGAAATTCACCAGTTTGATTATCTTCACAAAAATCCATGTAGGCAGAGATAGCTTCCTGGAATGGGTTGGCAGATACGCACCACTCCTATCACCATCCACCTTGTGTATGAAGCTGTCGGCACCGCCGCCAAAGCCGTCTTCGTCACCGGATCCGCCAGACTGCTGGAGAAGGCTGCCTCCACCACCTAATGCGCTGTCGCCACCAGTGCCAAAACCACCGTTATCTCCACCACTGAAACCACTGTTACCGAAACCGGTCCCTCCAAAAGATTGGCCTGCAGTAAAATTAAAGCAGTACTTACGCTAACAAGGGTGGCTGGAGTTTGCCAATTTTCTCCATGTAAGCGCATGTAATTTTCACTAAAACAGGCCAATAGTAGAACACTAACTTTGATTCTCATTTGAGCTGTTCTCACCATAGTCTGAAGGGAGAAAGACTCAAGTATGTCATTCTGCAAACTGTTAAAGGATGCGCTAAAACACACTGTGCGGGTTTCCAGCAGTACAATTCTGCGAGAACTGTTCTTCTCCTACACAATTACAGAACAGTTGTAGATCTCAATATCTTCGCTGAAAGCACTAGAATTTATTAAGCGATTAAAAAACAAATTCAATCATCCACATGCTGCTGGCCTATATATAAAGCATATGTCAGATCTATGGCGCTACGACACTCAGTGTCAGAACGCAGAAAAGCAAAGCGGCAAAGCAACCGAACTTCACCTTGAAATCTTGACGAAAGTACATCAGTACGGCTATTGGAAATGCCAAATTCATTCAACAATCAACAAGTGCTCTACAGATTTATTGACAAATATTACATGCAAATTTGTTGCACCTTTTGTTACATTTCAAACACACGTCATGAACAAAAGTACAAGAATCGATTAGGCGAAAGACGATCAATAACGTTAGCCTTCAGAATGTAGGGCCGCTGGGCGACTTCAGCATGAATGCCATGAGAAAATGGATGTAAATTGAACAAGAGCTTTCATCAAATTCTATCTAGTTTCCATTGAAGCAGAAAAGATGTCATTCGACGTCGCTTTCAAAACCGCAGTCGTTGATGTTGCTGTTGTACCAGCCTGCACCTGTACCTGAACCCGCATATTTAGAATAATAATGTCCTCTCTATTCCTTTAAAATTTAGAGGTTAGTAAATCAATAAGGGTTACAGTAGAAGGGCAGCTGGTCTTACCTGTTATCCATATAAATGCTGCTGTTGCTGATAGACGGCTTGCAAAGCGGATAAACGGCCATTGCTGTAGGATGACAACAAAAGCGTTTATTGTGGTAACTTCAGTTTCACACGTTGCTTCAAAGATGGCTTATGTTTGTCTGCTTGTTGTTCATAGTACAGAAAACTCATAACCCTCGAGCCAACATGTCATATAGCACTGGAGTGAACTCAGATTCTTTAGTTGAAAATGTAGGTTCTTAGGGAAAGACACTGTAGAGTTGTTCGACGATTGCCACCCATACCTTTCGTCATCTGACTTGGCTTAAAAGGGCATCAAACGCTTCAAGGTACTCAAAATGTCCCCATTGCTTTCAGAGTACCGAAGTTCTGCTTCGCCTCGAAGCACACTATCAATGCATAGGGTGTTCTAGCGAGTAAAACAAACAGCAGTGAAACATGAAGTGTACAAGCGGAGTCTCGCATACCTGACAAGCATGCCGCACGCGACCTGATTCGACGCGGAAAGTGCTGAAAATGGAGTGTTAGAAGCGTCGTACATTTTCAGCCTTATATAAGAGATTTCTTATTGATACAGCTAATGGCAGTACTTACCAGGATACTATCTCAACGGTAGGTCGGAACGGCGCAAATGTTGTATATGGGCAGAACAGCCTCTCTCTGGGAAGTAACAAACTGCAGGTATCTCGACCCCAATACAACTCTGCGCAGAGTTATATTGGGATCGAGATACCTGCAGTTTATTACTTCCCAGAGAGAGGCGGTTCTGCCCATATACAACACTTGCGCCGTTCCGACCTACCGTTGAGATAGTATCCTGGTTAGCCCAGCGCTCCCTAAGTATGGACGAACATAGCGTGCGCATACAAATAGATGAAGTCGTAATTAATATCTTTTTGTGAATGGCAATGTGTGTAGAGTGTGGCTTTTCTGCAAGAACTGTAAGGCCGACGTGAAAATTTTCGCATTGCAAAAAGTGTGCCAAACAGGTTCAGTTGGCAACCGAAATCCCTTGTAGGATTTATCTGAACGAACTCTGTTACATCCGTGGTTCTCCCGTGCTTGCAAAAGAATATTGGTTTAAAAACTGGCGGACCATCGATATGGATACGGTAGCAGTAGCGAGCGTCATCGCAGTTTACTTTCGAAGAAGTCGTTCTTCAGCAGAGCGAGAGATCTTCGTGAATAACTAATAGTGTCGTAAAGCTCTGCGTTTTTTCTTTCTTCGTAAAATCTTATTTTAAAGCTTGGTCGACCCATTACCTCCCATGTTGTGGTCCCAACGAATAACCCGGCTACTTTATTGTAAGAGCGAGAGCTTCTCTTTTTAGAGCGATGAGCATCAAGTTCTCTGAAAGCTGAAAATCGTCGCTGATGGCCAGAAGCACGGGGTAATGCGACGTCCTTCTCCAGAAGGGACATCATTAATCAGCACATAGATACTTTAACGCTACCTTGTTAAGCTAACGCATTTTACTATGAAGGTACATCCTTGCTTAGCGATCCATTTTCCATTTACTTTTATTCACTCAATTTCGGGTAAACTGAGGTTTGTTAGACGGACATTGCCATAGAAGAGCAGTTATGTTAAAATTAAGCGTTGTTGGCACTCCGAAGGCTACTAAACCTCATCAGGATGTGAAGAAATTAGCAGTGCTTAGTAGCGTATCACATGAAATCCATTGCATCCTTAATCGCCGTCTAACAAAAAGTTGGAAAATCGCACTAGGTTAGACTAAACGTTTACGATACTGCTATTGGCTCACTGAGTCATAACATCAAAGAGGTATTATTAGTTGTGCGGGTCGCAAATGTTTTATAACAGCTGTTGCTTAGGAAAAATATGGTTAAGAAAATGGGATATTTGCTAAAACACCACATCAAGTTTGCGAGCCCATTAAACAAAAATAGGAGAGCCTTGAAAATGAGGACCTTCAAGGCGTAAAGAAAATAACATGAACTTTGGGAGCAGCTCCGTGCGAATCACCAAAAGAGCGTTTATTACCGTGCTCCCCATAGCATCCAGACTAATAAATATTCACTGGTGGTATTGGAATTTTTTTCAAACCGCTGGTTGTTTTAAGAGATTGGTTCAAAGGACCTGCCACTCCATCGGGCAGCTTCTTGCTCCACTACGTGTGTTCCGTCGTCGCCCCTTGCTGGTGTTGGCACGAAATTCGACATTGTATCCCCGCTTCCTGCAGCAACTGTAATTGCAGGTAACGATGACATGCTCTCACAGGTTGCAACAGCTCTGACCAACAGGTTTGGTTTGAAACATTTTTGCAACCCATGTCCTCCTATGACTGGTGGTTTTAGCCCAATAACAAGCAAGTGAGATGTTTCTCAACAGAAATGATGAAGTTGTATGCACGCATGCTTGACGCCACCTTTTTAAGCCTCGTGCATACTTCCCGTTGCTGCGATGGAATCGATGGAACCTTTCTTGAGATTAGGCGAGTAGTTTTGCAGTATGAAGTCATCCAGACCTCCACCCCTACGCTCAACATCGGCGTCATCTCCTGACGGTTCAGTGACACCATTGCTTGTGCTAATCGGCGACCTCGTCCATTAGGTTCCAGGAAACCCTCCGGATGCTCCACTGCACGGTCATCCACTTAACTCTAGTGCCAACTTCACTGCAGACACCATCAGCCGTCATGCTCAAACGGTCAACCTCAGACAAAAATCGACGTTTTCGATAGATACTGGGCCTCTGAGCGGTTTTGGTCACACGACGAAAAGTCTTTTTGACAGAACCAAGGATCCCCACCACTCCTAACAATATGTTGAACAGAATTTTTTCCACGCAGGACCCCGCCACAGCAGTGACGAATTGGCTGACCGTCACAGAAAAGGTCACTTTCAAGTTACAATCCACAATGTCGCTCGATATTTGCCTTCTGATCGAAAAGTTCCACCTGCTGTGAAGCACTTCCGTCTACCATAATAATGCGTGTCTCCCAAACCGAAATCACCGGTCAGGGAATCGACAATATCTTCCGATATTGGCCTCCTAATCGAAACTTCCTATCTGCTGTAAAGGCCTCCCGTCGGCGATCACTTAACACTCACCCTGACCGGTTAAATCTGAGAGAAAATCAATGATATCGATATTCATTGCCTGATCTATATGTCACACCTTACCAGAACAACTCCCTTTACTCTCAATAATCCGCTTCAATGATCCCCTCGATGACGACGCCTTCGGCACGTCTTCTGAATCCCCTGGCACGTAGAAGACGTTTGGGAATTTTCCGCTATTTTCGCGCCCCGTAATCCTCCCCCCATCTTTCCCCCTATTTTCCCGGTATTTTATGACTCATCGCTTAACGCGTGATTGTATAATACGGTAGGCATGCAGAATGCAGATGATGACCGCAGACTGGCGGAAAGTTTGAAAAAAAAGCAGAAAACTGAGTTTTGAGAATGTTTATAGCAACAATACCGGCAAATGCACTCAGATGTGCTCACCTTTCAATGATTACATCAATGATTATACATACAGCTCTGCCAACAAAACTCGTTATAATTGTTTTTCAGCCTCGAATATCATTCAAAGTATTGCAAGACATTTTCAACCCCCACATTGTCTGCTCTAGTCGCGAAGGTGGCTCGAATTGGGAGGTAAGAACGCGTTGGCCTGCCAGTCATAGGTCATGTACGATATTCGATAAACTCACCTAGACGGCACCCAGTGCTCCAGGGCTGCGGCAGGTGTGAGCCTTCGCTGCGTCGAGAAGCTCGGGCTCATATGTTACTAAACAGACAGGAGCCTTACTCTCACTTGACGAGGGCAAGCATCGTAGAACTTCTATGAATTTAACGGAAAATTTTTTCGTTGAAAATAGTCGTCAAAATTTAACGAAAAAATTTAATGCACACCCCTGATTTGTATGCTGTAGACTGGAACCGTTATTTAGTGGTAGAGGTGCCTGGGAAATATTGTACAAAAATACCGGTTTGCCTATCGGCTGGCCACCGCATACAATTGTAAATAGCAAATTCACTACCAGACTACGTATGTGATATTACATAATCTCAGAAGTACAATGCATCTCGCATCTCAAGAAAGACTAATCAACGCGGGCATCGGCGAGAATTCTTTTATCGATTTTACGATCATTAATTGTTGTTGACAGTAGACAACAACAATTTCGTGCTCCTTACTCGCTTGCCTTAATTTGCTCGCACTGCAATCTTGACTCCAGGGTAGCTTTCCCGTGGCACCTCTCGTGTTTGAGTTCTGCAGGACAAAGAAAGCATTTAAAGATCTTAACCGAGCCTTTAATGCTCCTATGAACCATCAAGAGGTCGTTCCTCTTTCTTCTGTCAGCTAAGGTGTTTAGGGAGAACATTTTGTTCTTCTCTGCACTACGAGGGAGATAACGATAGTCCATACCAGTAACTTTAATCATGAGCTTAATAGTGAAGCTATTTTGGATTCCTTCGTAAGCATTAATGATCGATTTCTTCGTGGGGTTAAAAATGGTGGTACCGCATTCCAGAATAGGTCTTATGTAGGCTTTATAGGCTTTGAGGATAACCGTAGGCTTTCAGGAATGGAGACATCTAAACAGATTGAGAAGTTGAAGAGTAGCCTTATTCCTGATATGACTGCAGTATTCAGAGAAGTCAAGTTTACTATTGCAGGTATACCCTAGGTTAGCAACTTCGTTGACAGCTGCTAGCTCCTGGTTGTCCAAGAGATATCTGGTGGGCGTGTTGCTAGTACCTAAGTGCAAGACCTTAGTTCTGTTAGCTGCAATGCAATGGGTAACCACAGGTACTTTACCAAAGGGAGGGAGCATCAATAGCTTTATGGAGATAGGCTGACTGAACCGCTTGTTCAGATAACGTTGGCGTAGATTTTCAAATCGTCCGCAAACATTTTGCAAACAACGCCAAACGGTCTCAAGACAGAAGGTATATCACGAGTATATAAGTTGAAAAGAACCGGGGAAAGAACACTATAAGGTACCCCAGCAGGTGCACATTTAGTCGAAGAGTACCAGCCATTTACAACCACCTGAAACGTTCTGTCCTTTAAGTGTTAGTTCACCTATCCACATTACAATGCATTCATGAACGATCTCAACTGGTGGAGTAGTTTGGTGTGTGATACGCAGTCAAAGGTTTTTCAAAATCGAAATATATGATATCTACACCCACTTTACGGTCAAGTAAAGTTGTCCAGTAGTTTAAAGGCTCAAGCATCTGAGTTTCTGTAGATTTATCTTTTCTGAGTAGTCTCCTGGTTAGAATAGTTGCATGGCTATTCTGTTTTTTTTAAGACAATCAGTTATAAAGAAACTTATTCATTCTTTTCTATATTAAAGTTGCCTTTGATGATAAATCGTACCTCTTGAGCTCCTGCTGCGGTTCGACCTTGGCTTGCAAGGCTTGGTTTTCTTGGGTGGCTCGCTAGATGCGCGGTTACAGGTGCAGCCTGAAATATGATACCTATAATAGGTGGTCAACTATAGTGTATTAAACGATATCTCAGTTGCCCATCAAAGCAACCCGTGCCTTGATGAGCAACTGAGATGTTTCTCAACAGTAATGACGAAGTTATATGCACGCATGCTTGCTTATTTTTAATCGACTTTGGACGATTTCTTTGCAAGTTATGGAGGAACAAGGTGGGCGATGGTAGCTCTATGACAAGAAGTACGCATAGCCTCCTGACGCAGGGATGTGAGGTACATTTCGTTAATATGGGAAGCGGATTTGGGAGGTGGGAGCGTGCTAGCCAATCACAAGCAACCAGGGTTCATGGAGGTGGGAGCGTGCTAGCCAATCACAACCAATCAAGGCTCATCAGGAGACTACCCCAACGGCAGATCGGAACGGCCCAAATGTATATGAGCAGAATCGCCTCTTTCTGGATAAAAGCAGCGATGACGAGCAAGTGTTGGTGGCGTAATCCCCATGATCGCTTTCCTGCCAACTTGAGCCCGCTCTCCTCGTGCAGGCAGAGGGATAACGTCGCCAACAGCCCAACTTCCATTGTCCCCAACTCTGCGCAGAGTTGCTTTGGGGTCGAGTTATTTGCATTTTGTTGTTTCTTAGAAGAAGGCGATTCTGCCCATGTACAATTGACCGTTCCGACCTACCGTTGAAAAAGTTTCCTGGTGAGCCCTGATTGGTTGTTATTGACTAGCATCTTCCCACCTTCCAAATACGCTTACCATATTACCGACATGGACATCACATAGCTGCGTCAGGAGGAAGCATGGCGCAAGCGCAGAGAGTAGAATTCGCCTGTGTAAAAACTATTGAAAACGTTATGTTAAGCACGAATTCATATTTCCCACAACTTTACAGGAACATCTGAGTTTGCACCGCTAAGTTTAAAGCTGTCAGTTGTCAGCAGTGGAAGAGATACAGATTTAGCTTTCTCTAGACGACTGCACCAGATTAATCCTTATCGTCCTAGAGTTTAGGTTTTAAATTTAACACGTTGACGATCGCGCGATTTTCGCGTGTTTGGCACGCGAAACCAAACGATATTTTGCAACGTCGAGGATTATTTGTTAATAGAAGCTACCACTTGTCTACCAGAGCACCTGAAGTCTCCATTACGCTGAAGATCTATAGAGCAGTCGTCCGGCCGGTAGCAATGTACGGCGCTGAGTGTTGGCCTGCGACCAAGGAATAAGAGAATGGAGTTTTTTTGGGTGCAAGAACCCATTTTAGAAGAGGATTTTAGTAGTAGTTATATCCTGTTTCACCTCTAAGCCCTATACAGGATATAATTACTAAAGCAAAGAAGCTAAAGAAATACAACCACTCCCGGAGGATCATCAGTAGGGCAGGGAATGATTGCGATAGTTGAGTAGACATGAGCTGTGTTTTTATACGCAAAAAACAAAGTCAGAAGGGGCGGGTATTGCCTATGGGACCTGGTTGCAGAGAGGTCGAGGTCGGCGGGAGAGGCCTACAGGGGAGGTCAATGCGTGTAGCGATATCCGTCAATGCCTGTATGAGGTCACTGTTTAAAGAAAAGCAGGTAGTAGATATAGATGGGCCAGAGGCAAAAATTAAATCAGAAATAGAAGGATATGCATCACATAGACAGCTGGTTGATAAGTTGTTTAACGAATCGATAAATATCTTTGAAGGAATCTACAAGTTCATATTTGTAAGCGATACTTTTGTGTTTAAGTACACTTTTAACTATGGATTGAAGAATTAGATCTTTATTGTACTGTAATTGAAGCAAGGAGGTAATCAAACTGCAAAGTCTGTCTACAAAGTCTTCTTTTATAGAGCAGCATCGTGACATTCGTAGAGTTTCAGCTAAAATTATTCCTCTTTTAAGGGAAATGCTAGTGTAGGAACTAGTATGAGGAAATCTAATTACTTTAAAAGGAAAATAGTCGGTTTTATTGTACTGCTTAGTGAAAATGCAGTCGTTGACTCTCTTAATAGTAAGGTCTAGAAAATTGCATTGGTGTATATTAATATGAGTTTTATTTACCTCAAGACAATTTTCATAAGTTTTGGAAATGATTTGCTCTAACCTAGTTTCTTCAAGATTATGTACAATAAGTATATCATCCATATATCTGAATGGACAAAAAACTTTGTTAATTAATGTGTTTTTGGTAACGTATTTGTATTCGAAAAAGGAAAGGGTTAAATCAGCAATCATTGGGCTAGCGTTACCTCCTTGTGGAACGCCTTTGAGTTGCTTATATAAAGCTCCACCTAGTTTACAATAATGATTTTGTAAAAAATAGTCAACCATGTAGATTATGGAATTGTTGGCCACTGTTGGTACGGCGCTGAGTGTTGGCCTGCGACCAAGGAGGTTTAAACGCGTCTCAGCCTAATGTAGAGGAAGATGCTGCGCTGGATGGCTGGAGTCACGCGCATGGACGGCATCCGAAACGATGTCATTCCGAAGAAGTTCGGTATCGCGCCGATAGCTTACAAGATGCGCGAAGCTCGCTAGCGATGGTACGGCCACGTTCTGCGTGGAAAGGAAGATAGCGTCTGCAAGATAGGCCTTAACTTCGAGGTAATAGGAAAGCGGTCTAGAGGGCGTCCGAAGCAGCGCTGGTCTGACACGTTACATATGGACTTGAAAGTAGCCGGCGTCCACCCTGATCTAGCGCTGGATCGGGAGAGGTGGCGTCATGACACCAGAATAGCGGGCCCCGCTACGAAGCGGGACAGACGCTGAAGAAGAAGAAGAAGCTACCACTTGTCGAGAATCTCAGTAAATAAAAATTGGTTTCGTTTACCATGCTTGTTAGAGCGTCTAAAGATGATGTACACATAGTAACTAGAAAAATAAATTGTAGGACAGAATCACAACTCCATTCCACATGGTCCTACTCAGCCGAAAGGGTGAGGCATGGCGCCGTATCACACGGTCGTGAAAGGGTTACTGTAAAGAGATCGGCCTAGGCATTTCGTAACTGTCCTTGTGTGTTGTTGCCTCGTATGACTCATCCCCTCCCTCGGACGTGTACTCTTTTGCTTCGATCAATACTGCGCACGGTCCCGCCAAATCTCTTGTCGTATGGTCTCTCTGTTCACGTTGTACTATCTCCTAGTGCCGGAGTGAATTTTAGCTCCGCCCCCTTCTCGAACAGCCATAAATACCCCTCAGTCTCAGTGTTATTGTTCTTCGTTCTTCCGTTCGTCTTCCGACTGCCGGACCGTCTTTTCGGCACTCGACTTCTGTTGCTGTACTAGCGAAGCTGATAAATCTGTGAGTAAACCGATCTTCACAGAAGAAATTGGGGACCGCGCTCAACACCCTTAGCCGATCCGCCTGCGGGGAGCCACCACATAAGGGAGCGAACCAGTACAGGAGACTTGGGCGCCGCAAACCCATACGATACATTACATTTGGATCTGACGTATCCTTTTCATAATCAAATCTGCAAAGCGTACTGAGACATTTTCTCCTTCTTCAAAAAATCGCTAAGTGTCCACATCTTTGTATACATCTAAGGAAACATTCTACGCTCTTCATCCAAAACATTCAACGTCAATGCATCCGTGATGATTAGTCATAAGAATCTCACCTCCTAAAGGGCGTCCGTTGCTCCAGGAGCGGCAGCGGTAGGCGTGAGCCTCCGGGAAGCTCCGGCTCATATGTTTCTAAACAGACAAGAATAACATTCTCCGTGTATGTCAAACTCGCTAGGGTAGCCGATAGAAGCTGTTTCACTGCTGATTTGTCATGACCTTTTTTCATCCTTTATCTTTTAGTCGCAGTCCGCGAAGTAACCTTGCACACACGACTACATGAGGGCTTTTGGCACTATTGCACTTTCACAACTCCACGGGTAGAGGAGAGGTCGAAAAAAATTTCGCCGAAACATCGGCTAGGGGGTATTCGGGGTGCTGATCACGAATCTGAGATCCGTCTTCAAAATTACGGCCGATTACGGTAGGTTACGGTAGGTGCGGGTGACTAAGGCCGACAAGGTCATGGTCACCGGGTTCGCCTTTGGGGTGCCGATCACGAATATGACATTCGCTGTTCGTTTTACGCTGGAGGACGGTAGGTTGCAGGTAAGGCGCCTTTTATACTTGCGCCGCCCCGCGTCGCGGCGTTATGGTCGGCATGGCTATCGATTTTTCGCACCGCCAGGCGGCGCCGCATCGCTTCTATACTCCGCCGCCGCAAAACACCACACTTGACGGAATTTTGGGTTACGGCATTCGGCGAATCGCACCGCTTAGAGGAAGGGCGCGGCGCGGCGCGATCAGTCGCGGCAGACTCGGTGTAGGGTGGGAGATTTCACCTTTTCGACCAAACTTCTCCTATTGGGAGGGAGGAGGGGTATTTAGGGTGTTGATCACGAATCTGATATCGTTTTTTGAAGTTACAGGCGTTTACTAGGTTTGGATGATTGTGGAGTTTGGGCGAAATCGGTGACCATGACCTTAGCCCGTACCTTCTGTAACCTAGGGAGAGAACGGAGATCTGTAGACATTCACGAAGCTTCATATGCCACGCTAAAAGTATGCTTAGTGCACAGTGACCCCAGAATGGCCATATGAAAAAGAATTTTAAGTGGTTATCGACGATGAGTACCTTCCAGCAGTTTTACTTTTGGACCCGCACATACCGCAAAATAAAGATTGGTTTAATGCCGTTTGCATTGCAGGGGATTCGACTCAATACCACTCACCAGTTCCAACCGTAGATTGAGCGGACGACTTCGACTCCAGGCTTAAGAGAGGATTCGTCGCTCCCCATAGGAATCCCACGACAAACATTGACAAGATGCATTGCGCTGATCAGCCAGACGAATTCAGATTGACGCGCCGCGCCGCGGCGGGAGTATAAAGGCGCCTAAGGAACGCTTCAGGACGGATTGCTGGTGGTAGCTTAAATATCTTCCTGGTGGCGGTTGTGGAACAGTGCCTGGAGAGCAGTGATGCTTAGATTACTATCTCTCGATTAAATCTTTGCCTATCGAAGAGTTTCCCGCAAAAATGGTTTCCCGCTGATATGCGAATTTTTAGGCGATCACTGTGAGACCGCTTGCATGCTGTGCTCACCCGTAGCACCACAGAACCCCATAGTCGAAGTTTGGGCGAAATCTGTGATCATGACCTTGGCAGCCTTAGTCACCCGTACCTACTGTAACCTTCCGTATTCCAGCGTAAAACAAAGGACGGATGACAGATTCGTGATCAGCACCCCAAATAACCCCCTTAGACGAAGTTTGGGCAAAAATTTTTTTTCGACCTCTCCTCGACCCGTGGAGTTGTGAAAGTACAATAGTGCCGGTCTTTTTGGTAATCGATGTCAATTCCACGCACTTCTTTTCTCCACTATGTTTAAACCTTGACCATTCATTCTGAGGCGTAGCATTTCTGTTGCAGAACATCCCAGTAACCTGAGTGACTGCAGGCGAAAACAATAGGCCCAAACATCACGCAAGTCTACTAGTTCTCCAAAGGTTATAGTTCTAATTACAATAACTGTTTTGGCTGCAGTGCTATGAGGTTTGTTGACTCGACAGATATGAGCTTGATGTGGTATGAACGGAAAACAGACACGTCAAGCAGGACGAATAACTACGAAGTCGACATACCTGTCACCTCTTACCTGTCTTCCCTTTACGATCGCAGAGTTGCTCCAGCGGTCACCAGAAAGGTGTCCATTCATCTCTGTTCCGAGCCAAGGGGTCCAAGGGTGTGATTGTCCTGAGGCCGGATTCACGACTAGTAAGGTAATGAGATAGTGGTGGTGGTTAAGTCTACCAACAGAGCATAATGGGCAAAGGGCAAGTTTGGTTTTCATGTATTCATAATTTAGCGAACGATACAGTTTTATCCTACCATTCACCTAACCCCAGGTGATGCTTCAAATTCTACGCTATATTCACAATAGCCCTGGGTAAAGTCATTCATGAATCCGATCTATGGGGTTTTTTGACACTCCGTCAATTGGCACTCTTGCTCAACGTGTGTTAAACAAGCAGATTACATAGACATCTCTCTTAATCTTCGACAGCTTGGCTAGAGTGCTTCTGATCCGTGAACGTCGATGGTTTTGGCCGTTTTCCAATACCTAACCACGTGTATCATATGATAGCGCACGAAAACAGATGTTTTCCGACAAAGGCATGGAAAGGATTCCGCAACGCAGTCGCTCAAAACCTAACATTTGTGTGTTATAAGTTGGGACCGTGATACAATAGTAGACGCTTCTCGGGAATACAAAGTACTGGTTTAGGCATCTGTTATACTCCCACGGGAGCATCCGCGGAACGTCCGCGGACCAATGGTGCACGGCGGAGGTGGGCGTGGCGAGGCGCGGCGATTGGCCAGGTGAGGAGTCTCGGCGCGATTCCCGCCCTTCCGCGGATGCTCCAGCGGGAGTATAACTCAGGCCTTAGGCCCCTGTTATACTCCCGCGGGAGCTTCCGCGGATGGGCGGAAATCGCGTCGGGACCCCGCGCCGGGCCACCCCTCGCGGCCCGCCACGCTCGCCGTCCGCGGATTGCCGCCGACAGACGACGAGAAGGGTGTTATACTTCCCGCCCGCGGGAGGGCAGCCGTCCGCGGTGCACTGCACCGTGGAAGGCTGTCGTTGATACCAAATACCAAATACCAATGATACCAAAATACCATGCATCGTTGCGAAGACTGTCGAGCACCAACGATATGACCTGTACCCGGTTGCCTCCATTTCAATAGTCCTTGTATTTCTATCTGAAATGAGTACCTCTCTTCCAGGGAAACGGACCAGCAGATAAAAGGATTTCTTACCATTCGGCTGATGAAGAAGCCAGCGAAGATCTCGCCCCTTTTGAAGATATTTCTGAAATCAACTGTAACTTTCTACCCGATGTCGAACGAAATCGTAGGTACCCTGATGAGGTATAGTGGTAGGTGTTCATCTAATACTCCCAGAAACTTCTTGCATTAAGCCGAGGGTCCTTTATGGCCCTGGAGAAAACAATATTGAAAATTGTGAATGAAGAGAAATTAGGCGAATGCCAGCTGCGTGTGTTTAAACAAATAGAATTCAGGCTAGAGTTACTTTGTTAAAGAATCTATGATGGAGAGCTAGTACGGCAAGCCTTCGAAAAGCACTGGTTGCTAGATAATTCTGCTCTAAATAACCTGATAGGTGACAAGGTACGTTACTATTCAGGACGCAATGAAGTCCCCTTTCCCTAGGTCAAAAAAAAATCGTGCCAGAAAAGGATTTCGAATTTATGCCGCCCATCTCCTATTCAATAATTTCTTTTCAAAATACTATCGGCTTACTGACATCCGTTTTCCTTCAGAAATAAAGCGCGTGGCGCACTCCAAAGGTGTGATTGACAACATGACTGCTCTACAGAGGTCTTTCCTTTTAAGCTGAACTCATACCGAGTGCATGCAAAAGAAGATATGTCCAACTCCTACCGGTAGGACCGGTAACGCGTACAGCTGCGTATAGCAGTTCACATGGTTCCCTTTAGATTGCAAAATATGAGCGGATACCACTACTTCGAAGAAGTACCGTAGCGCGCTTACCTACTTGGCAATCGTTTTCTAAGACACCAACAACGCAGGTGTACTTCTAACACATACACAGGTCTCTGCAAACGTCTTCATGCGGACAAGCTCGAGAGTCGCCATCATCGACATCTAAAGCAATTCATGAGCATAGAAAAGCACCCACTTTGTTGCAGTCTATGTCGTATTTATAAACCTAAAAGCGAAAAAATATGGGACATATGCGCGTCGATAAGTCCGAATAGCAATCAATATCGCTGCCAAATCGATATGAAGCCACTGGCATATCCGGTGAAAACATGAGCGCCCCCTACGCAACATGACCTAAGCTTCATCAAGAAATTTCTACCAAGAATAAATTGAGCCGCTTACCTTCATCTCATAACATGCCAGCATAACCAGGTGAGCACCTATACAGACTGCTTGGAAGAATCTCGTGCTTCACAGAGTAGCATCTGGGCCTGAAATATAGATTACGGCAGTATTACATAGCTGGCTACATACCTCTAATAAGGTAACATCAACGAACACTCACCTAGAGTACGAATTCACAAAGATACAAGATTGATCCAACTACCAAAGAAGACTGAAAGCTTACCTCCACTCGATACAATGAGAAAGTACGAATAAAAATATCTGTGTACAGAGAGTCTTTGGATACTATTCGCAGACCGTATGGAAACGGAAAAATAAAGAATGACTAAGACGGTCGGTTTTATAAAGGAACGTGACGGCCGTTCACCTCTAATTAAGCGATTAGAGGTGAAGCACGTCCACAAGCAAAGTGCACAGTGGTAGACGACCCATGAGAAAGTATTCCTAGGGAACAAATACTGCACCTCAACGAGGATGTTCGCCCGATTCTGTGTTTAATTGAGCATACATGTAATCATGGAATTGATACGGCATTGGAAGATCGGACGTCTATGTAGTTAGATTAAGCGCTAAGTTCTGAGATCAACCATTTTTTATTACACGACTATGTTCGTGCGCTAGATTACAACAGAAGTCCAACGCAATGTAATATACCATGAAGTCCAATGAATAAGGGTTCACATCACCTGAAGCGACTTTCTCTAGGGACGTATATGCTCGCGAAGGACTTTTTTTTTCAAAGCGTTATGGTTCGATACGGAATTGCCGGAGTGAGGAGTGTTCTCCCTAAATTAGGAATGTGCCTTCATTTAATTTGAAAATATGTGCAGATAAACGACGATGAAGTGGTCAGCATCTTAATGTCAGAGATCAAAGATGCGATCACACGCGTTCGAATCACGACTGGACATATTGTACGGTGGACGACCTGTCATAGTCATGACAAAGTATAGCTGTGTTGTTTTGAAATTACTCGCTTTCAATCGATTCATTAACTACCACAACGGTTAAGAAAGGCAGAACAAACCGTTGAAAATAGCTGGCATCGCTGTGTTTTTTATTTCGATTTCGTTAATGCAATTGTTTTTTAAGGAATGGGGAAGCTGAATGTACATATTTCAATACTGAATACATTCCGTTCTTATGAAACCGTTTAAGAGTGGCCATCACCAAATAGGATTGCACCTAATAGAGCCTCGAAACTTTGTTCGTATTGCCTGTCGCTCTTGGAACAGCACTTTTGAAAGCAACAAAAGACAGCGCCCACCTGGTTAACGATGGCGTTGGTGGTTTTGACGACCTTTTTGATATTGTAGTGGTCGCATTCAGAGCTGTTCCAGCCTGCACCTCGGTCTGCTCGCCATCTCCGGATGGATAGAACTATCATGGTCCAACGTTCGCGTAATACCCAGCCTAAAGCCTGCTCGGGCCCGTCCACCGACGACCACTGTGGGACAAATTCTACAGGTGTCGATGGAGGATCGGCCTGAGCAGCTGTTCGGACTACAGGAGACCAGCTTTCGACCATATCCGCTTCCTCCTCTGTACAGGATGCTCGTCGTTGTCGGTCCCGTCTTCAAGCAGTGTGTTGCCGTTTGTCAACACACACCTAGAAGACGGGAGCGACACCGATGGGAGTCACTTTGGATCACATGACCCTGACGATTGGCATCCAGAAAGAAGAGCAACGCGCGAACAACTAAATCGAGCAGTGCTCCTAGACCTGGAGGCCAAGCTTGTGAACGGGTGGGGCAGGAGGAGCGATAGTTTGTCGTCATTGAGGTGAAAGTGGTGGTGCTCCTCATGGACGTCTTTGTCGGTATCGTCAGTGATGATTCTTCTGCTCCTCGACACCTGCCTGGTTCTCCTGAAATCCCGAAATGTGTTACGCTGAAAATGACTGTGTTCCTTAGAAACTCAATCGCTCTTTTAACCTACCTCCATGTCGGAAGTGTTCGTGCACGCACTGAATTCCCATCCGGATCTAAATAGTTGCTGAGGAACGCCCGAAGACTCGGCGTCCCCAGCATATGGGATGGATCGGGCTTGGAATGTCAGTCATCGGGAAACTCTTCTCACAAATTGAGCTTCCATCCCGGCGAGGACGGCAATTGAAAAGAAAAGGCAACGATTCCTGAATAGGCCTTTGGTATACTCGCGCGTCACGCTGGCCACAGTGTTGCGCGGGCAGCTACGGACTGCGTAGCCACCCACACAACACAGTCACCTCGACTGATAGCCGGCGCGACGCGAGAGTGCACCAAAGCTCATAAACACGCACGCCGCGCATCGCAGCCGCGTGCAGTCGTCTTTAGTGGAGCGCGTTAATTAGTTCATTACTTGCCAGCTATTTCGGACAGCACTATTAGGATGTTGGAGTAAGAGAACGCGCCAGCCTTCTGACAGCTAAACAGTGTAAATGTGGAATATCAACGAAAGGGGAAGGTTCACCAACAAAGACGACAAGTAAATAGCGTAAACTGCCCAGTAGTAAGATGACAGGAATCATCGTTTATTTTCATCCCCCTTTGCTCGCACACAGAAAGAAGCGAATAGCATTCACACTTCAGAACAGAAGCCGCGAGAGCGACGGGAGCGAGTGCGGAGCGGAGTGTACGTAACATCAATGCCCCGACTTCCCTCTACTGTCAGTTCAAGAACACCGAAAATGCGCCAGGCAACGCTATCCAGGCAATATGCCTTTGTCTTTTAATGGCAAACAGATGCTTACCAGGCGCTACCCCTGGATGGAGGGGGGGGGGGGGACAAGTAGCATTCGCCTGCTGCGAAGCGACAGTTATTTAGATGCTCTGTGAAGCTATGAAGTAGATGTCAAAAGTGGAGGGACAAAATTCAAACTTCTTGCCTGTTGCGTCTAACGTGCTGCAACACGTTAGAATTCCCGGTCAAGAAATTCTACGGAACATCGGCTGACGATCTACTAACTAGCAGACTTTCCCTGAAGATTTTCACCACCTTCAATGGGACTTCTGCGAATTGCTTGAAAAAATATCAGAAAAGAGCAACGAGAAATGAGCAACACCAATAAGCTTCGATCTTCAAACGAAAAATCGACGAAACCCAAAGCGGAATTTACACCTCGGTCCCTGAACAGCGCGTCGTTATCGAAACAACACATATTGATTAGGCGCGAGACGATCAACACCCGCAGATTTCATAACGGTGCGACGCTGTGCGATTGGAGCATACATCCCACGTAAATGGAACGAGGGAATCATCCAAATGTACTTTTTATGAAGTGCTTTACCTGTTGCTCTTTGGGAGAGCACTGCTAAGACCTTCATAACATCGCGTCCACTGGGATGATGGTGGTAGTGGTCTCGTCCTTTTCAATGTAGCAACAGTCGACGTCGTTGCTGTCCTGGCTTTGGCTGACAAATAAACTTTTCAGTACGATTCAGCTGAGCATGTATGGCTGCTAAACAAAAGCAAGGTATCTTTTTATAGCTGAACTGAGGGCTAACGGACGATCCACTTCCGCTACAGTGAGTGCTGAATCCTATGCCCATCGCAGTGTTTCTGCTTTCCCTATCGTAGACCACTGAAGCGTTAGAAGAAAGCATAGGGCACCATAAGGATCCACATACTCCTGATACGCGGTGACGCGACGAATTTACATACTTCTGACCATAGGGTAGGGATCAAGGGCGTGCGTTTCAGGCAATAACCAGCTGAACTAGGATCTATGTGCAGAAAAGTGGATGAAAAGGCGAGAGAGAAGAAAAGCCACACTTCCATCTATACCTGAGCAGAGAAATTCCGGTTTTCATTCTGGTCAATAATAATCACGTACTGGTATCACCCTTCGACACAAGGATACTAAAAAAGCTCGCTCTGGAATCCAGCTAGGCAGTACATCGCTTTCGCACCCTACACGACTGTCTCAATTAACCCTCACTTCTAGACTTTGTTAAATCCCTAAGGCGAAAATCCTCGAAAAAGAGGCGGCGTGGTGAAGCTATCCCTTCATCGTCCTAGAAATGTGAATGTAGAACCAATGTCTTTCGTGTGCATCACGTGTATTCATTCCCTAAAGAAGACTAACTAATGTTTCGTTTTCCGCTAACACCGAGACAGTTGCATATCCTCTTAGGAACTCCTTTGCTTAGACATTCCAGACGACATCAACGACCACGTCAACTCATGATATATTTGTTGGTATAAATGGAGATTCTTTACACAGGTTGCTATTTTTTCTTCATTTCTGTGATTTTCCACAATGTTGAACAGTCATGTTGTTCTTTTTGCGGTTCGCCCACGTCATCAATTGAACTGACTCTGACAAAGTGGGAAGCCTGAAGAATCCAGCCTGCTCCAATAACAGTCAAAAATTTGCCCAAAAGATTCTGAAAAGAAGAAGGTAAACACGTATACATGCAGGCTTCGATGTAGAAACGCGTTAGCCTGCTATTTCTAGGGTAATGGTGGATACAGCCAATATAGAGCCTACTCCTTTGCCCCCCCCCCCTCCCACTTTTAAACTTGTATTAAATTTAAGACAACTGTAGTAAATCTCCACGTTTATAACAGCAACACTTGAGAAAATCATGAAAGCCTGGCTCGCATTCTCACTGACCAAAGCTAGTGAAGTGCTGTAATGATTTCCTGCACTTTACCAAAAAGCAATCAAACGCAAAGGACAAAGTTGGCACAGAAATCAAATTCACTGACCTCGTCCTTGCTCTATTGTTCTAACTTCACGATGAAGACAAATAATAGGAACATAGTTGTCACGGGCGTCACTCGAATACGACGATATAATAATTAACTACATCCAGTCGACTGCTGAACACTACACCTGAGAAAAAAAACATCATCACCCAGAAAATTGAAGTTATTTTACGTATTACCGTGACATCGGACACAGGAAATTTTCTTTCTGACAGGATATGCAAGCAATAGATTTACTTAGAGAAGAAATAAAATTGAATATGTTAAGGATCCCTCACAAACCCAAGTAAAACGCAATATCGGACACCCCCCCCCCCCCTCCAAACAAGTAGATAAAACTTTTAATTCTCTCACTTTCTTGACAGCAAAATTTCCGCAGTCTTATAGAACCGCTTTGCACAGCCCATAATGCCTGCAAATACTTCTGGATGCAATCCAAATAAGGAAGGGGGCAGCTTTCACACGCATTTAAATAATATTTGAATTGGGAACACATGTAACATAATGTACATATACTACAACGTAAGTAGCCACAAGACTCTCGAGAACCCAGAAGGTTGGGGGTGAATACGCCAGAATGACGAAGGGTAGAACGCACGTCGCAAGTCCCGTGATAAGATGGATCCCCCCTCATTGGGATTGCACCTACCTCTAAACCCAAAATTACGTTCAGAAGGAATAGGACGGCTCCGAGGAAAAGCGTCGCGCCAAGCGGAGGAGCCCGCAGAGACTTCGACACGTCAGACATGCAGCAACGAAAGATACACGCTCAAGCGCGAACCGCTTGCTGGTTGCTGTGGTCACTACGAACGGTCGCCGGCAGTTGGGCCTGGGAGCGGGGATTCCACATGCTGATCTGTTCCATGCTCTCATCCTCGTCACAGCAGCTTTACCAAAAGTCTTAATGAACGTGAGACAAATGGCGTCGGCGTGATGTCATGAGTCGAGTTTCCACGTGTACTCCGGGGTCTTTCAGTGGCAGTGATAAGAACAGTAGAATATGATATGATATGATGATAGGAACTATGATAGGAACAGTAGAATTACCTGTGCGTATTGCCTCCTCATCCCTAACGCACTCCTTCTACGTGTCGGCCGACGATCAATGCCCGGCTCCAATTCTCGGTTCTGACTTCATCCGCAATCTAAACAAATACGGATTAACGGTAACCCTCGTCCTCTTTAACAAAAAACATAATAATAGGACCCGAAGTCTTCAAAACCTACAAATCAATAGTGTATCTCCACCCACTCAAGCTAATTTAAAAGTTAGAATATTGCATGAAATAACGCTTCCAAAACGAAGCAAGAACTTCGTAGCAGCATATATTGAGAGACCTGATGCGTTTTCCGATAAGCATCCCCTTTTGATCGAAGACAACCAAAGGCCTTCAGATTCTCTATATGTAGTAGGCCGTTGTCTCGTGACGCCAGAAACCAATGGTCATTGCCCTATAATCATTCTCAACCCCATTTCGACTACCATATCGCTATACAAAAATACAGTACCGCGCATGTCTTTTGGTCAATTCCCGAAAAAGCCGCTTTGGAGCGTTCCAAAGCGGCCTTTTTATTTAACTTTCTTTAAAATCAAGCACTTGTGAAAAGAAACATATATTTGAGCTCAGCAGGCCAAGCTCTATCTTTTGACATATAAATCAATAGAGTTGAACAATGCATATAGGCCGGACATAATCAATCGAGTGGACGCGAGAGCCTGTAGAGTGACAGTTTGGGGAATTTTATTGAAATTCCCAGCCGCCCTACTCAGAAATTGCCTTAAGACTGTCCAGCTTGCCTTTGGAGTGCGCCGTGAACAATGCATATAGAATTGAACCTATCAATCAAGTGGGCGCGAGAGCCTGTAGAGGGACCGTTTCGGGAGTTTTATCGGAAATTCCCAGCCGCCCTACTCAGAAATTGCCTTAGGACTGTAAACCTTGCCTTTGGAGTGCGCCGTAAACAATGCATACAGAATCGAACCTATCAATCGAGTAGGCGCGACCACTCGCAAATTGAACGCGCGAGTGTGTTCGGAGCGCAATAACTCTGTTGCGATCGAATCGATCCGGCTGCGGCTTGTGGGTTTTGTAGACAGTAGAAAGCTTTAGTAATACGCGAAAGTGCAGCGTTACAGCTTTTAAAGAAGCGAAATTATAGCGGCGCGAAGATGCAGGTTAGCCGTGTGGGACACGATTTTTTCCGAATTCAGTTGACCCCTGCAGGAAAACGCGGTGTGCTAACGGCATGCAAACGCGTATGCTAGCAGAACACTGAAGGCACTTTACGATGACATGCTCACCACTCCTCAGCTGCCTGAACTGCCTTGTCCTCATCTGCCAGTTTAGAGCGGCGTAAGAAAGCGGTTAGAGTTTCTTGCGCTCTTACTCACCCAGATTTGAGATTTCGAATCTCACAATGGTACCGTTATCTTCAGTTCGAAGAGCTCTATCGAACGGTGGTACTCTCGACCAATTTCGGAAAAATGGATTTTTCCTGTCGAGGACGTGGGCGCCCGATCCGAGCCTGCGCGGGCGATGACGTCATAGAAAATCGATATCTTAGAATTGGGCCATGCTAGGTACCATTCGGTCCAGCTTTTCATGCTGAATTGAATGGTGTTATTGGGAGTAGGAAAAACTGTAATCTGGGCGAGTAAGAGCGAGGAGAACATGGACCATCGTTGTATTGCATTGCACGCGCGGCCGTGTTCTGAGCGCGATAACTCTGTCTCGTGTGAACCTTTCCAGCTGCAGCTCGTGGGTTTTGTAGACTGTATAATGCTAGAATAGTTCGCTGAAACAGAGCAATGTAGCTTATGATTGGACTAAGTTACGGCGCTGCAAATGTGCAGGTTAGCCTTGTGCGACACAATTTCTTCCAATTTCAGTCGACTACTACGGGAAGATCCAGTGAGCAAACGGCCTACAAATGCATGGGCGAGCAGAACACTTGAGGTGCTTTACGACGACATGCTCACCACTCCTCAGCTGCCTAAACCGCCTTAGCCCCAGCTGCCATTTCAGGGCGGTGAACTTACCGTTGAACTCTCCTGCGCTCTTACTCGCCCATATTTGAGTTTTCGACACTCGCAGTAACACCGTTAGCTTCAGCACGAAAAGCTCTATCGAATGGTGTCACTCTCGACCAATTCTGGAGAAAGCGATTTTTTGACAATTTCCCGTCGAGGACGTGGGCCGAGCCTGCGCGGACGATGAGTCATCGAAAATCGATATTTTCGAAAGTGGCCAGATTTTCTCGTTCAAAATCATCTAGTGGTTATTTTGTGCGCTGATTACGAAACCAACGTCCGTTTTTGAAAATTCGCGATTTCGGTAAGTTTTGGATTTTCTTCTGGATAATTGAGGGGTGGTCGTGTCAGGGTCACCAATTTTGCTCAAACTTCGTCTAAGGGCAGGGGTTATTCGGAATGTCTAACACGATGAAGAAGTCCATTTGGCTGATTATAGCAGAAGACACCTATACTGACGACTGAAGGTGATCGGTGATCCTGACACGACCACCCTCAGTTATCCAGAAGAAAATCCAAAACTTACCGAAATCGGCGAATTTTCAAAAACTAACGACAGTTTCGTAATCAGCGCACAAAATAACCGCTAGATGATTTTGAACGAGAAAATCTGGCCAATTTCGAAAATATCGATTTTCGAAATTGGCCATCGTCCGCGCGGGCTCGCCCCACGTCCTCGACGGGAAATTGTCAAAAAATCGCTTTCTCCAGAATTGGTCGAGAGTGACACCATTCGATAGAGCTTTTCGTGCTGAAGCTAACGGTGTTATTGCGAGTGTCGAAAACTCAAATATGGGCGAGTAAGAGCGCAGGAGAGTTCAACGGTAAGTTCACCGCCCTGAAATGGCAGCTGGGGCTAAGCGGCTTAGGCAGCTGAGGAGTTGTGAGCATGTTGTCGTAAAGTACCTCAAGTGTTCTGCTCGCCCATGCATTTGTAGGCCGTTTGCTCACTGGATCTTCCCGTAGTGGTCGACTGAAATTGGAAGAAATTGTGTCACACAAGGCTCACCTGCATTTTCGCAGCGCCGTAACTTAGTCGAATCCTAAGCCACTTCGCTCTTTTTCAGCGCACTATTAGAACATTCTACTTCCTACAAAACCTACAAGCTTCAATCGGACAGGTTCACACATGACAGAGTCAGAACACGGCCGCGCGTGCAATGCAATACAACAACGATCCATGTTCTCCTCGCTCTTACTCGCCCAGATTACAGTTTTCCCTACTCCCAATAACACCATTCAATTCAGCATGAAAAGCTGGACCGAATGGTATCTAGCATGACCCAATTCTAAGATATCGATTTTCTATGACGTCATCGCCTGCGCAGGCTGGGATCGGGCGCCCACGTCCTCGACAGGAAATCGTCGAAAAATCCATTTTTCCGAAATTGGTCGAGAGTACCACCGTTCGATAGAGCTCTTCGAACTGAAGATAACGGTACCATTGTGAGATTCGAAAGCTCAAATCTGGGTGAGTAAGAGCGCAAGAAACTCTAACCGCTTTCTTACGCCGCTCTAAACTGGCAGATGAGGACAAGGCAGTTCAGGCAGCTGAGGAGTGGTGAGCATGTCATCGTAAAGTGCCTTCAGTGTTCTGCTAGCATACGCGTTTGCATGCCGTTAGCACACCGCGTTTTCCTGCAGGGGTCAACTGAATTCGGAAAAAATCGTGTCCCACACGGCTAACCTGCATCTTCGCGCCGCTATAATTTCGCTTCTTTAAAAGCTGTAACGCTGCACTTTCGCGTATTACTAAAGCTTTCTACTGTCTACAAAACCCACAAGCCGCAGCCGGATCGATTCGATCGCAACAGAGTTATTGCGCTCCGAACACACTCGCGCGTTCAATTTGCGAGTGGTCGCGCCTACTCGATTGATAGGTTCGATTCTGTATGCAATGTTTACGGCGCACTCCAAAGGCAAGCTTTACAGTTCTAAGGCAAGTTCTGAGTAGGGCAGCTGGAAATTTCCGATAAAACTCCCGAAACGGTCACTCTACAGGCTCTCGCGACCACTTGATTGATAGGTTCCATTCTATATGCATTGTTCACGGCGCACTCCAAAGGCAAGCTGGGCAGGCTAGGAGCATTTCCTAGGTAGAGCGGCTGGAAATTTCTATAAAACTCCCCAAACGGTCACTCTACAGGCTCTCGCGCCCACTCGATTGATTATGTCCGGCCTATATGCATTTCTCAACTCTATTGGTTTATATGACAGAAGATAGAGCTCGGTCTGCTGAGCTCAAATATATGTTTCTTTTCACAAGCGCTTGATTTTAAAGAAAGTTATATAAAAAAGCCGCTTTGGAACGCTCCAAAGCGGCTTTTTCGGGAATTGACCAAAAGACATGCGCGGTACTGTAGGACGTGGGTTCAAGTCCATTCTATGCAGAAGTCCCAGGACCATCAGTTGTGTCGGAATAATCGTCTCCGAACGATTTCGTGACTCGATTGTAAACGTCGGTATCGCACCGATAGCAGACAAGATGCGCGAAGCTCGCTTACGATGGTACGGCCACGTTCTGCGTGGAAAGGAAGACAGCGTCCGCAAGATAGGCCTTAACTTCGAGGTAATAGGAAAGCGGCCTAGAGGGCGCCCGAAGCAGCGCTGGTCCGACACGTTATATATATACTTGAAGATTACTGATGTTCACTCTGATCTGGCGCTGGATCGGGTAAGGTGGCGTCATAACACCAGAATAGCGGACACCGCTACGATGCGGGACAAACGCTGAAGAAGAAGAATCTAGAACATAGAAAACTACAAAACCTGGGTGACTGATTTTGAGAATGGAAAGCTAGAAAAGATTTAGAAACAACGCGATATGTTCGAAAGCAGCAACGAGAAGGCAATGTATC
>OX377206.1:14692598-15010598 GCA_947396885.1 Heligmosomoides polygyrus polygyrus
GAATAAACCGTCGGTTCTAGCCGTGTCCGTGGCACACCCGATTGGCCGGTTCGAGAATATCCGGTACTGATTTCTTTGTACATTATGAAGGAAAAGGACGGTATATGATGATCGGAGATGGGCGAAAATTTGGAGAAAATCAGAGAACAGAAAACCGAGTTTTCGAAATGTTTATGGCACCAAGCTTGGCAGCTTCACTCAGATATGTTCACCTTTCAATGACTATACAAGGTATTCTATTCAATAAGGGTTCACAACACCTGAAGCGTCTTTCTCTAGGGACGTATATGCTCACGAAGGGGGTCTTTTTTTGAAAGCGTTATAGTTCGATACGCAATTGCCGGAGTTAGGAGTGTTCTACCTAAACTAGGATTGTGCCTTCATTTAATTTGAAAATATGTGCAGATAAACGATGATGAAGTGGTCAGCATCCTAATGTCAGAGATCAAAGATGCGCTCACACGCGTTCGAATCACGACTGGACATATTGCACTGTGGACGACCTGTCATAGTCGTGACAAAGGATAGCTGTGTTGTTTTGAAATTACTTGCTTTCAATCGCTCCATTTACTACCACAACGGCTATGAAAAGCAGAGCAAACCATTGAAAATGGTTGGCATCGCGTGCTACTAAATCGAGGTAGGGTGCTTGTAGCAGGCAAAAATGTGGAAAAGTGGTTGGAGAAAGTGAAATCGACGAATATAGCAGAGTGAAGCTATGAAAACTGCTTAGCAGCCTTCGGCTTATATTTCGCCTTCTCCTGAGTCGATAGCCACCTGATGGGTCCCTGCATATCAAGACTCCGGAATATGACTAACTGCCCATACTCATGCCCCGGGAGTTATGGCTGCATTCTCTTCAACTAATTGCGTAAAAATTGAAGCATCCTGAAGCACGCTCTAGAAATTAGTCAGTTTCATTGTCTTCACAAAAATCCATGTAGGCGGAGATAGCTTCCTGGAATGGGTTGGCAGATACGCACCTCTCCTATCACCATCCACTGTGTGTCTGAAGCTGTCGGTACCGCTGCCAAAGCCGTCTTCGTCACCGAATCCGCCAGACTGCTGGAGAAGACTGCCTCCACCACTAAACGCACTGTCGCCACCAGTGCCAAAACCACCGTTATCTCCACCACCGAAACCACTGTTACCGAAAAAGGTCCCTCCAAAAGATCGGCCTGCAGTAAAATTAAAGCAGTACTTACGCTAACAAGGGTGGCAGGAGTGTGCCAATTTTCTCCATGTAAGCGCATTAAAACAGGACAATAGTAGAACACTAACTCTGATTCTCATTTGAACTGTTTTCGCCATATTCTGAAGGGAGAAAGGCTCAAGTATGTCAGTCTGCAAACTGTTAAAGGATGCGCTAAAACACACTGTGCGGGTTTCCAGCAGTACAATTCTGCGAGAACTGTTCTTCTCCTACACAATTATAGAACAGTTGTAGATCTCAATATCTTCGCTGAAAGCACTAGAATCTATTAAGCGATTAAAAAACAAATTCAATCATCCACATGCTGCTGGCCTATATATAAAGCATATGTCAGATCTATGGTGCTACGACACTCAGTGTCAGAACGCAGGAAACCAAAGCGGCAAAGCAACCGAACTTCACCTTCAAAGCTTGACGAAAGTACATCAGTACGGCTACTGGAAATGCCAAATTCATTCAACGGTCAACAAGTGCTCTACAGATTTATTGACAAATATTACATGTAAATTTGTTGCACCTTTTGTTACATTTCAAACACACGTCATGAACAAAAATACAAGAATCGATTAGGCGAAAGACGATCAATAACGTTAGCCTTCAGAATGTAGGGCCGCTGGGCGACTTCAGCATGAATGCCATGAGAAAATGGATGTAAATTGAACAAGAGCTTTCATCAGATTCTATCTAGTTTCCATGGAAGCTGGAAAGATGTCATTCGACGTCGCTTTCAAAACCGCAGTTGTTGATGTTGCAGCTGTACCAGCCTGCACCTGTACCTGATCCTGCATATTTATAATAACAATGTCCCCTCTATTCCTTTAAAATTGAGAGGTTAGTAAATCAATAAGGGTGACAGTAGAAGGACAGCTGGTCTTACCTGTTATCCATATAAATGCTGCTGTTGCAGATTGACGGCTTGCAAAGCGGATAAACGGCCATTGCTTTAGGATGACAACAAAAGCGTTTATTGTGGTAACTTCAGTTTCACACGTTGCTTCAAAGATGGCTTATGTTTGTCTGTTTGTTGTTCATAGTACAGAAAACTCATAACCCTCGAGCCAACATGTCATATAGCACTGGAGTGAACTCAGATTCTTTAGTTGAAAATGTAGGCTCTTAGGGAAAGACACGTGTTCGACGATTGCCACCCATACCTTTCGTCATCTGACTTGGCTTATAAAGGCATCAAACGCTTCAAGGTACTCAAAATGTCCCCATTGCTTTCAGAGTACCGAACTTCTGCTTCGCCTCGAAGCACAATATCAATGCATAGGGTGTTCTAGCGAGTAAAACAAACAGCAGTGAAACATGAAGTGTACAAGCGGAGTCTCGCATACCTGGCAAGCATGCCGCACGCGACCTGATTCGACGCGGAAAGTGCTGAATATGGAGTGTTAGAAGCGTCGTACATTTTCAGCCTTATATAAGAGATTTCTTATTGATACAGCTAATGGCAGTACATAGTCCAGCGCTCCCTAAGTATGGATGAACATAGTGTGCGCATACAAATAGATGAAGTTGTAAATAGTCTCTTTTTGTGAATGGCAATGTGTGGCTTTTCTGCAGAAACTGTAGGGCAAACGTAAAAATTATCGCATTGCAAAAAGTGTCCCGTACAGATTCGGTTGGCAACCGAAATTCCTTGTAGGATTTATCTGAACGAACTCTGTTACATCCATGGTTCTCCCGTGCTTGCAAAGGAATATTGGTTTAGAAACTGGCAAACCATCGATATGGATACGGTAGCAGCAGCGAGCGTCATCGCAGTTTACTTTCGAAGAAGTCGTTCTTCAGCAGAGCGAGAGATCTCCATGAATAACTAATAGTGTCGTAAAGCTCTGCGTTTTTTCTTTCTTCGTAAAATCTTATTTTAGAGCTTGGTCGACCCATTACCTCCCATGTTGTGGTCCCAACGAATAACCCGGCTACTTTATTGTAAGAGCGAGAGCTTCTCTTTTTAGAGCGATGAGCATCAAGCTCTCTGAAAGCTAAAAATCGTCGCTGATGACCAGAAGCACGGGGTAATGCGACGTCCTTCTCCAGAAAGGACATCATTAATCAGCACATAGATACTTTCCCGCTACCTTGTTAAGCTAACGCATTTTACTATGAAGGTACATCCTTGCTTAGCGATCCATTTTCCATTTACTTTTATTCACTCAATTTCGGGTAAACTGAGGTTTGCTAGACGGACATTGCCATAGAAGAGCAGTTATGTTAAAATTAAGCGTTGTTGACACTCCGAAGGCTACTAAACCTCATCAGGATGTGAACAAATTAGCAGTGCTTAGTAGCGTATCACATGAAATCCATTGCATCCTTAATCGCCGTCTAACAAAAAGTTGGAAAATCGCACTAGGTTAGACTAAACGTTTACGATACTGCTATTGGCTCACTGAGTCATAACATCAAAGAGGTATTAGTTGTGCGGGTCGCAAATGTTTTATAACAGCTGTTGCTTAGGAAAAATATGGTTAAGAAAATGGGATATTTGCTAAAACACCACATCAAGTTTGCGATCCCATTAAACAGAAATAGGAGTGCCTTGAAAATGAGGACCTCCAAGGCGTAAAGAAAATAACATGAACTTTGGGAGCAGCTCCGTGCGAATCACCAAAAGAGCGTTTATTACCGTGCTCCCCATAGCATCCAGACTAATAAATATTCACTGGTGGTATTGGAATTTTTTTCAAACCGCTGGTTGTTTTAAGAGATTGGTTCAAAGGACCTGCCACTCCATCGGGAAGCTTCTTGCTCCACTACATGCGCTCCGTCGTCGCCCCTTGCTGGTGTTGGCACGAAATTCGACATTGTATCCCCGCTTCCTGCAGCAACTGTAATTGCAGGTAAAGATGACATGTTCTCACAGGTTGCAACAGCTCTGACCAACAGGTTTGGTTTGAAACAGTTTTGCAACCCAAGTCCTCCTATGACTGGTGGTTTTAGCCCAATAACAAGCAAGTGAGGTGTTTCTCAACAGCAATGAAGAAGTTGTATGTACGCATGCTTGACGCCATCTTTTTAAGCCTCGTGCATACTTCCCGTTGCTGCGATGGAATCGCAGCGATGAGCTTTGCAGAGCGACTCGAAGTGAGGTGGAGTTCCCAGCGCTCTTCGCATCGCAAGTGAGAGTCGCACCTGCGCGCTTCGCGTGAAGTTGCAGAATCACTAGGCTAAGAACGATCACATCAAGCTAGCTGCTCCATGTGTGCAGTTTTCATCCCTCCCGAGCAGTACAAATGGCAAAAATTAAGTATTTGTGTGTTTCAACCTTGATCTACCTTTCTTGAGATTAGGCGAGTAGTTTTGCGGTATGAAGTCATCCAGACCTCCACCCCTACGCTCAACATTGGCGTCATCACCTCACGTTTCAGTGGTACCATTGCTTGTGCTAATCGGAGACTTCGTCCATTAGGTTCCTGGAAACCCTAATGATGCCCCACAGCACGGTCCCCCACTTAACTCTAGTGCCAACTTCACTGCAGACACCATCAGCCGTCATGCTCAAACGGTCAACCTCAGACAAAAATCGACGTTTTCGATAGATACTGGGCCTCTGATCGGTTTTGGTCACACGACGAAAAGTCTTTTTGACAGAACCAAGGATCCCCACCACTCCTATCAATATGCTGAACAGAATTTTTTCCACGCAGGATCCCGCCACAGCAGTGACGAATTGGCTGACCGTCACAGAAAAGGTCACTTTCAAGTTACAATCAACAATGTCGCTCGATATTTGCCTTCTGATCGAAAAGTTCCACCTGCTGTGAAGCACTTCCGTCTACCATAATAATGCGTGTCTCCCAAACCGAAATCACCGGTCAGGGAATCGACAATATCTTCCGATATTGGCCTCCAAATCGAATCTTCCTACCTGCTGTAAAGGCCTCCCGTCGACGATCATTTAACACTCACCCTGACCGGTTAAATCTGAGAGAAAATCAATGATATCGATATTCATTGCCTGATCTATATGTCACACCTTACCAGAACAACACTCTTTACTCTCAATAATTCGCTTCAATGATCCCCTCGATGACGAGGCCTTCGGCACGTCTTGTGAATCCCCTGGCACGTAGAAGACGTTTGGGAATTTTCCGCTATTTTCGCGCCCCGTAGTCCTCCCCCCCATCTTTCCCCCTATTTTCCCGGTATTTTATGAGTCATCGCTTAACGCGTGATTGTATAATACGATAGGCATGTAGATGATGACCGCAGACTGGCGGAAAGTTTGAAAAAAAGCAGAAAACTGAGTTTTGAGAATGTTTATAACAACAATACTGGCAAATGCACTCAGATGTGCTCACCTTTCAATGATTACATCAATGATTATACATACAGTTCTGCCAACAAAACTCGTTATAATTGTTTTTCAGCCTCGAATATCATTCAAAGTGTTGCAAGACATTTTCAACCCCCACATTGTCTGCTCTAGTCGCGAAGGTGGCTCGAATTGGGAGGTAAGAACGCGTTGGCCTGCCAGTCATAGGTCATGTACGATATTCGATAAACTCACCTAGACGCACCCAGTGCTCCAGGGCGGCGGCAGGTGTGAGCCTTCGCTGCGTCGAGAAGCTCGGGCTCATATGTTACTAAACAGACAGGAGCCTTACTCTCACTTGACGAGGACAAGCATCGTAGAACTTCTATGAATTTAACGGAAAATTTTTTCGTTGAAAACAGTCGTTAAAATTTAACGAAAAAATTTAATGCACACCCCTGATTTGTATGCTGTAGACTGGACCCGTTATTTTAGTGGTAGAGGTGCCTGGGAAATATTGTACAAAAATACCGCTTTGCCTATCGGCTGGCCACCGCATACAATTGTAAATAGCAAATTCACTACCAGACTACGTATGTGATATTACATAATCTCAGAAGTACAATGCATCTCGCATCTCAAGAAAGACTAATCAACGCGGGCATCGGCGAGAATTCTTTTATCGATTTTACGATCATTAATTGTTGTTGACAGTAGACAACAACAATTTCGTGCTCCTTACTCGCTTGCCTTAATTTGCTCGCACTACAATCTTGACTCCAGGGAGCACTAGTTTTCCCGTGGCACCTCTCGTGTTTGAGTTCTGCAGGACAAAGAAAGCATTTAAAGATCTTAACCGAGCCTTTAATGCTCCTATGAACCATCAACAGGTCGTTCCTCTTTCTTCTGTCAGCTAAGGTGTTTAGGGAGAACATTTTGTTCTTCTCTGCACTACGAGGGAGATAATGATAGTCCATACCAGTAACTTTAATCATGAGCTCAATAGTGAAGCTATTTTGGACTCCTTCGTAAGCATTAATGATCGATTTCTTCGTGGGGTTAAAAATGGTGGTACCGCATTCCAGAATAGGTCTTATGTAGGCTTTATAGGCTTTCAGGATAACCGTAGGCTTTCAGGAATGGAGACATCTAAACAGATTGAGAAGTTGAAGAGTAGCCTTATTCCTGATATGACTGCAGTATTCAGAGAAGTCAAGTTTACTATTGCAGGTATACCCTAGGTTAGCAACTTCGTTGACAGCTGCTAGCTCCTGGTTGTCCAAGAGATATCTGGTGGGCGTGTTGCTAGTACCTAAGTGCAAGACCTTAGTTCTGTTAGCTGCAATGGGTAACCACAGATACTTTACCAAAGGGATGGAGCATCAATAGCTTTCTGGAGATAGGCTGACTGAACCGCTTGTCGAGTTAACGTTGGCGTAGATTTTCAAATCGTCCGCAAACATTTTGCAAACAACGCCAAACGGTCTCAATACAGAAGGTATATCACGAGTATATAAGTTGAAAAGAACCGGGGAAAGAACACCATAAGGTACCCCAGCAGGTGCACATTTAGTCGAAGAGTACCAGCCATTTACAACCACCTGAAACGTTCTGTCCTTTAAGTGTTAGTTCACCTATCCACATTACAATGCATTCACACACGACTCATCGCCGTCACCGTGTGCGGTCGCGTTTGTTGCCTCTCTCTCGAACATTCTCTATTTCCTTAGCCCATTGCCTTGCAAGGCTTTGTTAGCAGTGTCAAGCACTTCTCTTCGTTGCGTTAGCTACTGTTAACTTTTTCGGAGTTCTTCCTTCGGTTGTTAGCCTAGTGCACATCGGATTTCCTTGATTCGCGTTTTCTGCTCTGAGATATTGATTTCCCTTTCGGTTGATCGTAATTCAAATAGAGCAAACCTGCCATGGCTCGCGCAAACCGACGGAAGAAAACTGACAGTGCTACTCAGGCTTCTTCTGTTTTAGACAACATTAATGTAGAACAGCCTGAAGTCTTGCAAAGCATGGACTTGAAAAGACTCTCTATTAATTCGCTTCTCAAAAAAACTCTGAACGCATCTCCGACCAATTCACATTGCAAATGCTTAATGTGCTTGGAGAGAAAATTTCTGAGCAATTCTCTGAACATGCGGAGACCGAGAAGCGAGGAAGGAGTATAGTCATCTCGGGAGTCGAGGAACCGGAGGAGAGCCTTCCGCCATCTCAACGCAAGTCAGAACTCAGGAATAAAGTTTTAGGAATACTCGACGTATTGCAGGTTGACTGTGAGCCTGCGGAGATGTACAGAATGGGAAGGGCAGATGCGTCAAAGCCGCGCTTAGTTAAGGTCGTCTTACCAAGCCAGTTTAATTGGCGGAAGGCCTTAGCTAATACACGGCTTCTTCGAAGTGCAGGATATAGCAACGTGTTTGTGCGAAGAAGCATGACTTTAGAGGAGAGAAGGCAAGACTATGAGCTGAGGCAGGTTGCTAAAGAGAGGAACAAAGGTAAGACAAGGAGAGAGGGGGTGGTTTATCGTGGGCAGCTTAAGCATGTTTCCGAGCTCAGCAACAGAGGCACGGGAAACGCTTGAGGGCGCATGGTGATCCTACCACTCTCACATGTTACTCACTAAATGCACGAAGCATAGTTAATAAGCTGTTTCATTTTCACTACTTCCTCTCGATGGTAAAGCCCGATCTGGTTTTTGTAACCGAAACATGGCTCAGGGGAAGGATAAAGGACAGTGAGATTCTTGCCAACTTGCCCTATACGGTATATCGAGCTGACCGGTGCAGTGGCAGAGGTGGTGGAGTTTGCTGCGTCATCCGAAACACAATGAATGCAAGTGTGTTACACCATAGTTTCCCCATGAAAGCGGATGTCCTTTGCGTTGACATTTTTTCCTGCACAACGTCTCAGCCGAATCTTATACGATTTATTGTCACATACCGACCTCCTAACTCAACAAACTGTGAAGACGAGAATCTTGTTGAACTTCTTTCCTCACTGGTTGCGGTTAGAGACAAAACTATAAGTCTAGGCGACCTTAACCTTGCAGTTGATTGGAGGAATTACACTGCTCTAAGCCATAATTCGGTTAAGTTCGTCTCGTTCTTCCAGGAAGCCGGTTTCACACAATTTGTCACTGAGGCTACACATGGAAACAGCATTTTGGATGTAATTCTATCAATCTCCCCTATAGTTACCAACGTACATACTTTGCCACTACTAGCCAGCTCTGACCAAAGGGAGAGAGCATCAATAGCTTTCTGGAGATAGGCTGACTGAACCGCTTGTTCAGATAACGTTGGCGTAGATTTTCAAATCGTCCGCAAACGTTTTCAAACAACGCCAAACGGTCTCAAGACAGAAGGTATATCACGAGTATATAAGTCGAGAAAACCGGGGAAAGAACACTATAAGGTACCCCTGGAGGTTCACATTTAGTCGAAGAGCACCAGCCATTTACATCCACCTGAAACGTTCTGTCCTTTAAGCGTTAGTTCACCTATCCACATTACAATGCATCCATGAACGATCTCAGCTGGTGGAGTAGTTTGGTGTGTGATACGCAGTCAAAGGTTTTTCAAAATCGAAATATATGATATCTACACCCACTTTACGTCAAAGTTGTCCAGTAGTTTAAAGGCTCAAGCATCTGAGTTTCTGTAGATTTATCTTTTTTGAGTAGTCTCCTGGTTAGAATAATTGCATGGCTATTCTGTTTTTTTGAAGACAATCAGTTATAAGGATACTTATTCATTCTTTTCTATATTAAAGTTGCCTTTGATGATAAATCGTACCTCTTGAGCTCCTGCTGCGGTTCGACCTTGGCTTGCAAGGCTTGGTTTTCTTGGGTGGCTCGCTAGATGCGCGGTTACAGGTGCAGCCTGAAATATGATACCTATAATAGGTGGTCAACCATAGTGTATTAAACGATATCTCAGTTGCCCATCAAAGCAACCCGTGCCTTGATGAGCAACTGAGATGTTTCTAAACAGTAATGACGAAGTTATATGCACGCATGCTTGCTTATTTTTAATCGACTTTGGACGATTTCTTTGCAAGTTATGGAGGAACAAGGTGGGCGATGGTAGCTCTATGACAAGAAGCACGCATAGCCTCCTGACGCAGGGATTTGAGGTACATGTCGTTAATATGGGAAGCGGATTTGGGAGGTGGGAGAGTGCTAGCCAATCACAAGCAATCAGGGTTCATGGAGGTGGGAGCGTGCTAGCCAATCACAACCAATCAAGGCTCATCAGGAGACTACCCCAACAACAGATCGGAACGGCGCAAATGTATATGAGCAGAATCGCCTCTTTCTGGATAAAAGCAGCGATGACGAGCAAGTGGTGGTGGCGCAGTGGGAAGAGGGGTGGCGTAATCCCCATGATCGCTTTCCTGCCAACTTGAGCCCGCTCTCCTCGTGCAGGCAGAGGGATAACGTCGCCAACAGCCCAACTTCCGTTGCCCCCAACTCTGCGGAGAGTTGCTTTGGGGTCGAGTTATTTGCATTTTGTTGTTTCTTAGAAGAAGGCGATTCTGCCCATGTACATTTGACCGTTCCGACCTACCGTTGCGAAAGTTTCCTGGTGAGCCCTGATTGGTTGTTATTGACTAGCACCCTCCCACCTTCCAAATCCGCTTACCATATTACCGACATGGACATCACATAGCTGCGTCAGGAGGAAGCATGGCGCAAGCGCAGAGAGTAGAATTCGCCTGCGTAAAAACTATTGAAAACGTTATGTTAAGCACGAATTCATATTTCCCACAACTTTACAGGAACATCTGAGTTTGCACCGCTAAGTTTAAAGCTGTCAGTTTTCAGCAATGGAAGAGATACAGATTTAGCTTTCTCTAGGCGACTGCACCAGACTAATCCTTATCGTCCTAGAGTTTAGGTTTTAAATTTAACACGTTGACGATCGCGCGATTTTCGCGTGTTTGGCACGTGAAACCAAACGATATTTTGCAACGTCGAGGATTATTTGTTAATAGAAGCTACCACTTGTCTACCAGAGCACCTGAAGTCTCCATTACGCTGATGATCTATAGAGCAGTCGTCCGGCCGGTAGCAATGTACGGCGCTGAGTGTTGGCCTGCGACCAAGGAATAAGAGAATGGAGTTTTTTTTTGGGTGCAAGAACCCATTTTGGAAGAGGATTTTAGTAGTAGTTATATCCTGTTTCACCTCTAAGCCCTATACAGGATATAATTACTAAAGCAAAGAAGCAAAAGAAATACAATCACTCCCGGAGGATCATCAGTAGGGCAGGGAGTGATTGCGATACTTGAGTAGCCATGAGCTGTGTTTTTATACGCAAAAACAAGGTCAGAAGGGGCGGGTATTGCCTGTGGGACCTGGTTGCAGAGAGGTCGAGGTCGGCGGGAGAGGCCTACAGGGGAGGTCAATGCCTGTAGCGATATCCGTCAATGCCTGTATGAGGTCACTGTCTTTGAAGGAATCTACAAGTTTAAAGAAAAGCAGGTAGTAGATGTAGATGGGCCGGAGGCAAAAATTAAATCAGAAATAGAAGGATATGCATCACATAGACAGTTGGTTGATAAGTTGTTTAACGAATCGATAAATATCTTTGAAGGAATCTACAAGTTCATATTTGTAAGCGATACTTTTGCGTTTAAGTACACTTTTAACTATGGATTGAAGAATTAGATCTTTATTGTACTGTAATTGAAGCAAGGAGGTAATCAAACTGCAAAGTCTGTCAACAAAGTCTTCTTTTATAGAGCAGCATCGTGACATTCGTAGAGTTTCAGCTAAAATTATTCCTCTTTTAAGGGAATTGCTAGTGTAGGAACTAGTATGAGGAAATCTAATTACTTTAAAAGGAAAATAGTCGGTTTTATTGTACTGCTTAGTGAAAATGCAGTCGTTCACTGTCTTAATAGTAAGGTCTAGAAAATTGCATTGGTGTATATTAATATGAGTTTTATTTACCTCAAGACAATTTTCATAAGTTTTGGAAATGATTTGCTCTAACCTAGTTTCTTCAAGATTATGTACAATAAGTATATCATCCATCTATCTGAATGGACAAAAAAACTTTGTTAGTTAATGTGTTTTTGGTAACGTATTTGTATTCGAAAAAGGAAAGGGTTAAATCAGCAATCATTGGGCTAGCGTTACCTCCTTGTGGAACGCCTTTGAGTTGCTTATATAAAGCTCCACCTAGTTTACAATAAGTATTTTGTAAGAAATAGTCAACCATGTAGATTATGGAATTGTTGGCCACTGCTGGTACGGCGCTGAGTGTTGGCCTGTGACCAAGGAAGTTTAAACGCGTCTCAGCGTAATGTAGAGGAAGATGCTGCGCTGGATGGCTGGAGTCACGCGCATGGACGGCATCCGAAACGATGTCATTCCGAAGAAGTTCGGTATCGCGCCGATAGCTTACAAGATGCGCGAAGCTCGCTAGCGATGGTACGGCCACGTTCTGCGTGGAAAGGAAGATAGCGTATGCAAGATAGGCCTTAACTTGGAGGTAATAGGAAAGCGGCCTAGATGGCGTTCGAAGCAGCGCTGGTCTGACACGTTACATATGGACTTGAAGGTTGCTGGTGTCCACCCTGATCTAGCGCTGGATCGGGAGAGGTGGCGTCATGACACCAGAATAGCGGACCCCGCTACGAAGCGGGACAGACGCTGAAGAAGAAGAAGAAGCTACCACTTGTCGAGAATCTCAGTAAATAAAAATTGGTTTCGTTTACCATGCTTGTTAGAGCGTCTAAAGATGATGTACACATAGCAACTAGGAAAATAAATTGTAGGACAGAATCACAACTTCATTCCACATGGTCCTACTCAGCCGAAAGGGTGAGGCATGGCGCCGTATCACACGGTCGTGAAAGGGTTACTGTAAAGAGATCGGCCTAGGCATTTCGTAACTGTCCTTGTGTGTTGTTGCCTCGTATGACTCATCCCCTCCCTCGGACGTGTACTCTTTTGCTTCGATCAATACTGCGCACAGTCCCGCCAAATCTCTTGTTGTATGGTCTCTCTGTTCACGTTGTACTATCTCCTAGTGCCGGAGTGAATTTTAGCTCCGCCCCCTTCTCGAACAGCCATAAATATCCCTCAGTCTCAGTGTTATTGTTCTTCGTTCTTCCGTTCGTTTTCCGACTGCCGGGCCGTCTTTCCGGCACTCGACTACTGTTGCTGTACTAGCGAAGCTGATAAATCTGTGAGTAAACCGATCTTCACAGAAGAAATTGGGGACCGCGCTCAACACCCTTAGCCGATCCGCCTGCGGGGAGCCACCACATAAGGGAGCGAACCCGTACAGGAGACTTGGGCGCCGCAAACCCATACGATACATTACATTTGGATCTGACGTATCCTTTTCATAATCAAATCTGCAAAGCGTACTGAGACATTTTCTCCTTCTTCAAAAAATCGCTAAGTGTCCACATCTTTGTACACATCTAAGGAAACACTCTACGCTCTTCATCAAAAACATGCAACGCCAATGCATCCGTGATGATTAGTCATAAGAATCTCACCTCCTAAAGGGCCTCCGTTGCTCCAGGAGCGGCAGCTGTAGACATGAGCCTTCGGGAAGCTCCGGCTCATATGTCACTAAACAGACAAGAATAACATTCTCCGTGTATGTCAAACTCGCTATGGTAGCCGATAGAAGCTGTTTCACTGCTGATTTGTCATGACCTTTTTCATCCTTTATCTTTTAGTCGCAGTCCGCGAAGTAACCTTGCACTCACGACTACATGAGGGCTTTTGGCACTATTGCACTTTCACAACTCCACGGGTCGAGGAGAGGTCGAAAAAAATTTCGCCGAAACATCGGCTAGGGGGTATTCGGGGTGCTGATCACGAATCTGAGATCCGTCTTCAAAATTACGGCCGATTACGGTAGGTTACGGTAGGTGCGGGTGACTAAGGCTGCCAAGGTCATGGTCACCGGGTTCGCCTTTGGGGTGCTGATCACGAATATGACATTCGCTGTTCGTTTTACGCTGGAGTACGGTAGGTTGCGGGTAAGGCGCCTTTTATACTTGCGCCGCCCCGCGTCGCGGCGTTATGGTCGGCATGGCTATCGATTTTTCGCACCGCCAGGCGGCGCCGCATCGCTTCTATACTCCGCCGCCGCAAAACACCACACTTGACGGAATTTTGGGTTACGGCATTCGGCGAATCGCACCGCTTAGAGGAAGGGCGCGGCGCGGCGCGATCAGTCGCGGCAGACTCGGTGTAGGGTGGGAGATTTCACCTTTTCGACCAAACTTCTCCTATTGGGAGGGAGGAGGGGTATTTAGGGTGTTGATCACGAATCTGATATCGTTTTTTGAAGTTACAGGCGTTTACTAGGTTTGGATGATTGTGGAGTTTGGGCGAAATCGGTAACCATGACCTTAGCCCGTACCTTCTGTAACCTAGGGAGAGAACGGAGATCTGTAGACATTCACGAAGCTTCATATGCCACGCTAAAGTATGCTTAGTGCACAGTGACCCCAGAATGGCCATAAAGGATAAGGATAAAGGACGGCGTTACTCAATCCCTTCTGGGGTGCGCCAGCGCATTCTACTTCTACGGGATGTCGTGGAGGCGACATGAATGCGTATTCGGCCATTCAATGACTTGCGGTGGCCAGCCGATGAACAAGTCAGCGCTTTATCCTTCCCAGACAAGTCTGGTACCAATTCACCGACCCCGGAGGGATGGAAGGCTTGGTTGGCCTGGGCGGGAAATCCGAACCAAGAACCTGGTATCGGCTGCACGCGACAGTCGCGCCTCCTCCGACTGCGCTACATGCGCCCGGAATGGCCATATGAAAAATAATTTTAAGTGGTTATCGACGATGAGTACCTTCCAGCAGTTTTACTTTTGGACCCGCACATACCGCAAAATAAAGAGTGGTTTAATGCCGTTTGCATTGCAGGGGATTCGACTCAATACCACTCACCAGTTCCAACCGTAGATTGAGCGGACGACTTCGACTCCAGGCTTAAGAGAGGATTCGTCGCTCCCCATAGGAATCCCACGACAAACATTGACAAGATGCATTGCGCTGATCAGCCAGACTAATTCAAATTGACGCGCCGCGCCGCGGCGGGAGTATAAAGGCGCCTAAGGAACGCTTCAGGACGGATTGCTGGTGGTAGCTTAAATATCTTCCTGGTGGCGGTTGTGGAACAGTGCCTGGAGAGCAGTGATGCTTAGATTGCTATCTCTCGATTAAATCTTTGCCTATCGAAGAGTTTCCCGCAAAAATGGTTTCCCGCTGATATGCGAATTTTTAGGCGATCGCTGTGGGACCGCTTGCATGCTGTGCTCACCCGTAGCACCACAGAACCCCATAGCCGAAGTTTGGGCGAAATCTGTGATCATGACCTTGGCAGCCTTAGTCACCCGTGCCTACTGTAACCTTCCGTATTCCAGCGTAAAACGAAGGACGAATGACAGATTCGTGATCAGCACCCCAAATAACCCCCTTAGACGAAGTTTGGACGAAAATTGTTTTTCGACCTCTCCTCGACCCGTGGAGTTGTGAAAGTACAATAGTGCCGGTCTTTTTGGTAATCGATGTCAATTCCACGCACTTCTTTTCTCCACTATGTTTAAACCTTGACCATTCATTCTGAGGCGTAGCATTTCTGTTGCAGCACATCCCAGTAACCTGAGTGACTGCAGACGAAAACAATAGGCCCAAACATCACGCAAGTCTACTAGTTCTCCAAAGGTTATAGTTCTAATTACAATAACTGTTTTGGCTGCAGTGCTATGAGGTTTGTTGACTCGACAGATATGAGCTTGATGTGGTATGAGAAGAAAACAGACACGTCAAGCAGGACGAAAAACTACGACGTTGACATACCTGTCACCTCTTACCTGTCTTCACTTTACGATCGCATAGTTCCTCCGGCGGTCGCTAGAAAGGTGTCCATTCGTCCCTGTTCCGAGCCAAGGGGTCCAAGGGTGTGATTGTCCTGAGGCCGTATTCACGACTAGTAATGAGATAGTGGTAGTGGTTAAGCCTACCAACAGAGCATAATGGGCAAAGGGCAAGTTTGGTTTTCATGTATTCATAATTTAGCGAACGATACAGTTTTATCCTACCATTCACCTAACCCCAGGCGATGCTTCAAATTCTACGCTATATTCACAATAGCCCTGGGTAAAGTCATTCATGAATCCGATCTATGGGGTTTTTTTGACACTCCGTCAATTGGCACTCTTGCTCAACGTGTGTTAAACAAGCAGATTACATAGACATCTCTCTTAATCTTCGACGGCTTGGCTAGAGCGCTTCTGATCCGTGAACGTCGATGGTTTTGGCCGTTTTCCAATACCTAACCACGTGTATCATATGATAGCGCACGAAAACAGATGTTTTCCGACAAAGGCATGGAAAGGATTCCGCAACGCAGTCGCTCAAACCTAACATTTGTGTGTTATAAGTTGGGACCGTGATTCAATAGTAGACGCTTCTCGGGAATACAAAGTACTGGTTTAGGCAGGTTTATGTTTATGTTTATGTTTATTACGCTGCAAAAGGCAGACGCGAGAAAGAACAAGACAGAACAAACAAACAAGGAACGAACATCAGTATGTAACATAAGCATAACAAAAAACTGCACATAGTCGATCTCCAGGCTAGATTCCGTCAAATTTAAGTAAGCTTTTCGATGCATAGCGCTTAAACTGAGAAATTGAGTACGATTTTGATTGGTTTTTCGTGAGTCTTAAGTAAGCGCTACCTGCTCTGTGTCTGAAGAAGGAAGCGCGAACTCTTGTTCTTGGACACCATAAAGCAACGTCCGCGGACCAATGGTGCACGGCGGAGGTGGGCGTGGCGAGGCGCGGCGATTGGCCAGGTGAGGAGTCTCGGCGCGATTCCCGCCCTTCCGCGGATGCTCCCGCGGGAGTATAACTCAGGTCTTATGGTTAGGCCCCTGTTATACTCCCGCGGGAGCTTCCGCGGATGGGCGGAAATCGCGTCGGGACCCCGCGCCGAGTCACTCGTCGCGGCCCGCCACGCCCGCCGTCCGCGGATCGCCGCCGACAGACGACGAGAGGGGTGTTATACTTCCCGCCCGCGGGAGGACAGCCATCCGCGGTGCAGTGTACCGCGGAAGGCTCTCGTCCCTCGAAGTTCGGCGCGGGAAACGCGCTCCGATGCGACGATAGCCGCCCCGGGACGATGGCGACCGTCCGCGGTGCACCGTCCGTCCGCGGACGTCCCGCGGAACCTCCCGCGGGAGTATAACAGGGGCCTTATACATTGGCTGGCCACAAAAGGGGTGCAGTCCTAACACAATCCTGCCTGCCGCCCAGTGTTCGCCCTGAAGGCGCGAAATCTCGCTGCGGGCTGCAGAATCGTCGCTTGGAAATACGCCGCCAAAAAACCGTGCAACGTCTGTTTGGCGAAGCCGTCAGCTTACGAACAGGAGCAGGTGTAAGACGAGGGGATTTCAAAATCCGGAAAACGAGTATGGATTAATTTAAGACTGCTTTATATAAAAGGATAGTTGCTAGCATCGAAATTTATGTCGAGACCTATGGTAGCGTTTGTGTACACATGGAGTTCCCATCGGGATCTATATTGCAAAGAAATCCTACCTAACTCTCAGTCGAACCTGTACCGGTCAGAAAAGAACGGAGATGACCGAGACAGCCTTGGAAAGATAATAAGATAAACAAATCGTTTGTTAGAGAAATCATTGGCGACGGTAGTTAGTAGCTAGCAGCTCCGGGAAGCAGACAATGTTATGAAAATAAATGGATGGATTTCAAGTTACCAAATGACTATGCTGAGGTACGCACTAGTCCAGACAGAATGTGTGCAGTTCTTTTCGGCCTCAATAGGGTCAGGCGGTCACCATGTAGGACAACCCTGCAAAACGGTCTGTGCTTTTTGAAACCGGAATTTTCGTTTGCAGAACTGGCGTGTTCTACCCATACAGTGAGCTGGGTAGGCCATTTCTGATCAAACTGGACATACACATGCCTCCTTGCCAGGGCGTACAACCACTGAGTAGAGGGTGACCTCGCGCCGACCGTATTTTCGCTTCGTTTTCACTCAGAAAATGAAAATATGGGATGGCTTGCGTTGCAAGGCCAGTCATCGGGAAACCCTTCTCGCAAGTTGAGCTCTCGCAGTACCTCGACGAGGATGGCAACTGACCGGAAAAGACGACACTTCCTGAATAGGCCCTTGGTATACTCCCGGCGACAGTACTGCGTGGAGCCACGGACCGCGTAGCTACCCTTGCAGTGTTGCGGCGACAGTGTTGCCCGGGCATCTACGGACTGCGTTCGTTATCTGACAATTTTACGCCGGATAACGAACAGCAAATTAGCTGACTCCTCACATCTGCAAGTGGTGCTGGATGATCTGTGTAGAAGGCTCCGCTCACTACTATAAGATTGATCACGAGCAACAACAAAAGGCATTAAAATCCAAAAAGGTTATGTGACTTCCTCAGGTGAGTACCGGTGACGTAGTTGGAAAGATGCCTAACTCCCATCTCTGCACGTCGCTGAATTTGTACCACACATCTACGAGACCTACAAAACATTGGGTTTCTCATCGTTTTGTCACCGCAAGTCATGCGCAAAGCAAGAAGACATACAAGCCACTATCACTGATCGTTAGGAGTGTAGGTCCTGGCGCATTTCAGGAAGAACTGTTTAGCGCCGAACATTGTGTTCCATCCTTTGTGGTTTGCCTTCTTAGGTGTATCAGGCCCTTGTTGCCTTATCTCATTTTTTTGTATGGAAGCTCTGTTGCTGCCTTCTCGCTTCAGATGCGGCGTAGGAACAGGCATAAGGCGTCGTCGGCCACTCTACCTCAGACACCGGATCTCGACTCAGCAGTTGATCCTTTGTGGTTCCACGACTGCAGCGTGTTTCATTAGATTGCAATATTAAAAATGCAAACCTTTTAATCACAAGCTGTTGTGAGGCACCAGACAAATATTGCAGCATGGTAGCGACTGAATACGAGCAACACGGAAACAGTTTTGAAAAGAAGAAGAGGGCTTGAAAGAAGACAGCAACCCTTCCACGAGCATTTCTGTAGAGAGGACTTTCTAAAAGCATTTCTGTCGCAACGCACCCTGAGGTAAGCGCGACAGAATGAACCAGCGGAGAAACGTCACCCCCTAATGTAGGTGATCGTGAGGTTCGAAGACCGAAAATCAAAGCGACAACCTACCTTCACCTCTCAACAAGGATTCAGAAGTAGGGCTATTGGATACTCCAAAACCAGCTAACATATAACACTGCTGTGCAGATTTATTTACATATTGTACAAGCATTTATAAACTGCCACGTCTACTACCACATTTCAAATATGGATCTCAAATATATCGCCAACAGTGAGGATAGCAAAACATATGCATTAGTGCGACCTACAAAAGCTACACATACAGTAAAGAACACATATACAGAACATTGAAGCATCACAAGGGCTACCTTGAAGCTAAAAGGGAAGGATGCTAGGTTGCACCAATAATATGAGGTGAGGTGTACATCGTGGCATACAGCTTCGAGGGTTGACTCTATCTTCGTGTTCAGTATCTGCAGCGGGCATCGCGGAGTGGAGTAACGGGCGATTTTCATTTTGCCATAACCGCGCTCTGCCAAAGTAGACCGCAAACCCTGTCGACAGCTGAGCAACGGCGGCGCAGTAGATAGGGAAGCGGTAGGGCGGGAGTCCAGTTGTTGATGTTGGGCTCCTCCGCAACGTCGCTCTTTGTCACTTTCTGCAAAAGCTTCGATAAGTTCAGTCGGTGCGAAATCGCACCGAAGAACAGCGCCAGGAATGAGAGGCTTGAACTCTCACTAATCACAAGATCGGCAACCGGCATCTTAAATCAGGTGAGTTAGATCAGCCAGACCCCGGAGTTCCATTGATCCGCGCTCTCCTCCGTGTTTGCGGAGAACAGCACGGTAACCGTGTTGTGCATTTTACGAACATGTGCAATCTAGATGGGATTATCAGCCGTTAAGTACCAAAATTTTTGCCTTAGTCTCGTCCCAGGATTTTATTTGAAGTGCTGTCACAAATACGACATTCGCCTTTGGAATCTCGGTTGACAGGACAGGTTACAGCAGGTGAGAGATACTGGGGCTGGTGGGGTCAGAATTCCCCCAAAATTTAATCCAAGGGGATCGCTTAGGCACTGGTTAGAATACGGTATAAACCATCAAATCTTCAGCCTATTAAATACGTATACTACATAGATTCCGTCGAATACTAGGTCAGGGCGATGAGGTCAGGATCGCTGATCGCGAATACGATTCATAGCACAGAAGAATCCAATGCCGAAAACAGATACCACATTCGCGATCGGCGCCTTGAAGATCTGCGCCAAAGCGAAAGCGAAGTTGGGTCGAAAGCGATCACTCCCGACCCAACTCGCCCGTAATGTACCATCATCGGCCTACAGTATGATGACAAATACCATATTCTTCATCAGCAACTCAACTAACCTCGTTGGGCGAACTCGGCGAAAACTTTTGTTCGTCGCTAAATGGTGAAGGTATAAGTAGATTCCGTAGTCGACCGAGATTTTTAAAACGAATGCCGTACATATTTGTGATCAGCGTCGCAAGTCACAACTTTAGAAAAATTGCCATGCTTACGCGAACAAATCTTTTTCAAGCTCGGCATATGTGAGAGGACAATCTCGCCCATGAATCGGGTCTCCATGCTGGGGAAGTTTCTCGTTGTGATTTCTCAGGCAGAGGTTGGATTGACCGTTTCAAATCCTTTTTAAGAAGTGCAAAAAAACCTCTTCAGAAAATCCAACTACAAACTCCTTGCCTTCCACAACTCTACTTCCTTACCCACTGTGGCACCAATATACGGCGGACAGGGTTGCTTGCGGACTAATTCAGTAGAGCGAAGCCAAGGCTAAGCGAAAATGATCCGTTACTCCGTTCCCTGACATCTACTGCATTCAAGGAACGCAAATCTAAAGGCAGTACTCGAACTTCCAAGCTGCACAAATATCTCACCTCAAAGTTACTGCGACCTTGTATCTATCGTTTCTGAGTCCGCTTGTTTTTTCCTTGGCAGCTGGAGACACTGACTGGTGTAGTTGCCATAATAATCCTCTACGCAAACCGACCACGTTGGCAGGGACACGTGTTTGACTGGAGCACATCTGAAATGCCCCCTGGTGACGAAAAGCATCCAGGAATTGGTTAAGCTGACAGGCGCACAAATATGTCAATCTACGCGTCCGACAATCGACAGACAATACTAACTAATTCAAACTAGGGAGTCTACACATGCAATCGCAAAGAGTTCCGCAGTGTTCGCCACTACTCTGGAACAAGAGTGCTCTATAATGACACGTCGCCGACGGAGAACGATGAGGCTTACCAGAGCAGATATGGTACAGCAGAGGTAACCAATAAAAATCGCTGAAAAAGACTCACTGGTCTCTCATCCAGTTCCGGTGAAGTGGCGCCACATTTACAGTTGTGTCCCAAGCTGATTTCGGCAGCACAGCTGATATCGTGGATGTATCTCTCTAATAATGCAACAGCAGACAATCTTTATCCATTGGCTACATCACCAAGATGACGGTACTCACAAAGGGGGTCAGTGAGCTCGCTCCAGAGGTGCTAAACCAGACCTATACGGTCTTGTAGGGCATCGGACTAGGATCACAGTGCTGTGTTTCGTTTTGCTAAATGCCGTTGGGCGGTCCAAAAATACGAAGAAAAAAACCTATCATTTCAGTGTGTATTGACAAGGCAAAATTGATGAATAGCATGGCGTTGTTGCACTCAAAAATTAATCTACGAAAGGTTTGAAGGAAAGGACTGGAAACTTACTTCCACACAAACTATGGAACAGATGTGTGTGCATGTGGAAGTGGACCAGGTGGACTACTCCGCACGATTCATCAACAGTACTCGGCAATCTGTCGCAGCAGCGTAGGCGAACTCATCCCACTGCGTTCCGATCAGATGAGTGCCACAACCCGCTACAGCTGGCCACCGCTCAATGCATAACACAGAAGGCTAGAAGCAACAGCCCTTAGACGGACAAGTTGAATAGAGATCAGTTGCAAGATTCAAAGGATGAACACGCGTGATGAAATTCGCCCCCACTAAATACCGTGTTCGCTGGCGAGAACTCCTCTTCTACGCATCATGACGACACTCTCGAAATGTTTACTTCTGAACGGAGAGAACGACGCATATTTCATTGCACCAATACTGCCACTCACCATCGCGGAGGGATAAGAGATCTAGTTGAGCTGAAAGCGAAATCACAGTGGAAATCTTTTCATTGTCCCACACAATCAATCCCTGATGACCGGGTAATGTGAAGTCGATCCAAAATTTGTGGTTATATATTCTTTAGGTGGACACATCTGATAGCGGCAAAAACGCCGAAGGTCACTGCTTCTTCTCACAGCCTGGAGCCGGTGTTGCGATGCGTGCTTGGATGTGTGCAACGTCGGCAGCCAGTCACAGCGACCTGGTCCGTTCAAACGTTTAAACAGTAATGCACGCAAAGAGTTTGTTCATTGTCCGCGACGGGAGCGACTGGTCGTTCATGCAAAAGATGCGAATCGATTAAAACCAAGCGATCACCGCGAAAGCTGCTTTCCGACGCTGCGAGGCATGCGATCTATGTACACCCTCTTACCCCCCCCCCCCTCCCAATTTCATATCCGTCCGAAGTATTGTAGAACTATTGTAAAAGGCTACACACTACATAATAATAGGCTTCGCATACAGCTGAATATGTTCCAGCCCTTGGCTGCATTGCATACGAGATCAAGACAGTGATAGCGTTCTTCAACAGTACCTCAGACGCATTCATATAATGTCCACTATACATTGGATCCGATCGAAAATCTTCGGATAATTGGATGACTCGGACAACGCTTTTCGGATAAATGCAGTGGTAAGTTTAAAGCTTCCAGTATCAATAAATACAGAGAGGACCTCTCTCTTAAAGCCGGGCTTAAATCTACATCTGGTTCTGACGCATCCCTTCCAAGATCAATGCTGCAAAGTTGAGACATTCTGTTCATTGAAGAAAAAACTCCAGGCGCCCACATTTTTTTGTGTACATTATAGGAAAGACTTAACGCTCTTCAACAAGAACATGCATGGCCAATGCAAACGCGTTAATTCATAAGGATCTCACCTGAGAGGACATCCATTGCTCCAGAAATGGGTGTGATAGGTGTGCTCCGGCACGGCGTACGGGATGCTCAGGTTCATATGTTACAACATAAACATATGAGCCTGAGCTTCCCAAACGCCAAAAGCCTAGATCTGACATCATGGGGACGAGCATAAAAGAACACGTGGTCGATAGTGTCCACCTGTGTCACAGGGGCAAGCCGCAAACATTCCTGGAAATTTCGACTGTTTTCCAGTATTTAAACCCAAAATGAGAACCCTGAGAATTTCCAAAACAATCCATGAAGTAAGGGAGCATCAGTAAAGTTGCTTCTCCATGCATCGTTACGAAGACTGTCGAGCACCAACGATATGACCTGTGCCCGGTTGCCTCCATTTCAATACTTCAATCTTCGATCTGAAATGAGTACCTCTCTTCCAGGGAAACGGTCCAGCAGATAAAAGGATTTCTTACCATTCGGCTAATGGAGAAGCCAGCGAGGATCTCGCCCCTTTTGGAAAACATTTCTGAAATCAACTGTAACTTTCCAGCCGGTGTCGAGCGAAATCATAGGTACCCTGATGAGGTATAGTGTTAGGTGTTCATCTAATACTCCCAGAAACTTCTTGTATTAAGTCAAGGGCCCTTTATGGCCATATAGAAAACAATATTGAAAATTGTGATTGAAGAAAAATTAGGTGAACGCCACCTGCGTGTGTTTAAACAGATAGAATTCAGGCTAGAGTTACTTTGTTAAAGAAACTATGATGAAGAGCTAGTACGGCAAGCCTCCAAAAAGCTTTAGTTGCTAGATAATTGTGCTCTAAATAACCTGATAGGTGATCAGGTACTTTACTATTCAGGACGCATTGAAGTCCCCTTTCCCTAGATCAAAAAAAAATCGAGCCGGAAATGGACTTCGAATTTATGCCGCCCATCTCCTATTCAAAAATTTCTTTTCAAAACACTACCGGCTTACTGACATCCATTTTCCTTCAGAAATAAAGCGCTTGGCGCACTCCAAAAGTGTGACTAACAACGTGACTGCTCTTCAGAGGTCTTTTCTTTTAAGCTGAACTCATACCGAGCGCATCCAGAAGAAGATACGTTCAAATCGTTCCGACATGACCGGTAACGCGTACAGTTGCGAATAGTAGTTCGCATAGTAGTCTCCTATAGATTGCCAAATATGAGCTGACAAGTGCTACGACACGCCTATCGGCGTGTCTCGCACTTGCCCGCTTCGCGGGGTTATAGGTTTGTGCTTTTTTCTCAGAAAATACTCTCGCACAAAAAGTACGTGTGATCTTCAAAACAATTTTGTTAATAGAGCAACAAAAAGACAACATTTACTGAAGCATCTCGGTGAATACTACGTTTGGTATCGACTTGAGTCCTGGTGTTAACCAAATTTTCAGATGGGACTTCTGTCGAACTCGCGAGCACGCCACGTACAGTTGACAATGAGAAAATACTGGACTGGGGAGATATACGCAGAGGCGTAGCTGGAGCGGGTAAAGTTTTCTGTTCAACATGGGATAATGCTGAGTTCTGCATGCGGCCAGTCGTCGTACAACGACGATGTGACCTCTGCTTCCTTTCTTTTCGATCTTCTGACTCCAGAAGGTTGTGGTGCGACGAAGGGAACCCGTCTTCTGGATTCAGGCACTCAGAAACACGCACAGACGCCGTTGTGTCAAGCAGGAGGAGGATGCGCTTCCTCTGATGCAACAATATCCCATGTTGAACGGCAAACGTTGCCCGCGCGAGGTACGCAGAGGCGTACCTGTCGCGGGTAAACTTTTCCGTTCAACATGGGACAATGCTGAGTTCTGCATGCGGCCGGTCGTCGCACGACGACGATGTGACCTCTGCTTCCTTTCTTTTCAATCTTCTGACTCCAGAAGGTTGTGGTGCGACGAAGGGAACCCGTCTGCTGGATTCAGGCACTCAGAAACGCGCGCAGACGCCGCTGTGTCAAGCAGGAGGAGGCTACGCGACCTCTGCTGTAACAACACCCCATGTTGAACGGCAAACGTTGCCCGCGCGAGGTACGCGGAGGCGTCGCAAGGGGTCCCATGAGATTACGCGTGCTTCCACGACGCGTATCTCAGCCAGGTCCCCAACCTGAGTGAGATACGCCTCATCATCTACAGGGCAGGAGCTAACTCAATTATATAGTGGTAGATAGCACTACTTCGAAGAAGTACCGTAGTGTGCTTACCTACTTGGCAATCGTTTTCTGAGACACCAACAACGTAGGTGTACTTCTAACACATACACAGGTCTCTGCAAACGTCTCCATGCGGACAAGCTCGAGAGTCGCCATCGTCGACATCTAAAGCAATTCATGAACATAGAAAAGCACCCACTTTATTGCAGTCTATGTCGTATTTATAAACCTAAAAGCGAAAAAAATATGGGACATACGTCGATAAGTCCGAATATCAATCAATATTGCTGCCAAATCGATATGAAACCACTGGCATATACGGTGAAAACATGAGCGCCCCTACGCAACATGACCTAAGCTCCATCAAGAAATTTCTACCAAGAATAAATTGAGCCGCTTACCTTCATCTCATAACATGCCAGCATAACCAGGTGAGCACCTATACAGACTGTTTGGAAGAATCTCGTGCTTCACAGAGTGGCACGTGACACGTCTCCGAGATGCAGTCACTGCTATTGTGACACATCACTGACGCACAAGGATCAGGTTTACCTGAACAAACGTTGACCCAATAGGGTCAATCAGTAAAAAACGCTGAAAATAAACACTTATTTCCGATCTGCTTCTGGCTCAATTGGGATTAAATTTACACAAATACTCCGATTTTGTTTGGAAAAAAATACTGACACCCTGTTTCCTATATTGACACTACTGTATTACAGAAGCTTGTCCGCCGCAAATGATAGCATCTGGGCCTGAAATATAGATTTGGCAGTATTACATAGCTGGCTACATACCTCTAATAAGGTAACATCAACGAACACTCACCTAGAGTACGAATTCACAAACATACAAGATTGATCCAACTACCAAAGAAGACTGAAAGCTTACCTCCACTCGAAACAATGGGAAACTACGAACAAAAAATATCTGTGTACAGAGAGTCTTTGGATACTATTCGCAGTCCGGATGGAAGCGGAAAAATAAAGAATGACTAAGACGGTCGGTTTTATAAGGGAACGTGACGGCCGTTCACCTGTAATTAAGCGATTAGAGGTGAAGCACGTCCACAAGCAAAGTGCACAGTGGTAGACGACCCATGAGAAAGTATTCCTAGGGAACAAATACTGCACCTCAACGAGGATGTTCGCCCAATTCTGTGTTTAATTGTGCACACATGTAATCATGGAATTGATACGGCATTGGAAAATCGGACGTCTATGTAGCTAGATTAAGCGCTAAGTTCTGAGATCTACCATTTTTTATTACACGACTATGTTCGTGCGCTAGATTACAACAGAAGTCGAACGCAATGTAATATACCATGAAGTCCAATTAATAAGGGTTCACAACACCTGAAGCGTCTTTCTCCAGGGACGTATATGCTCACGAAGGACTTCTTTTTGAAAGCGTTATGGTTCGATACGGAATTGCCGGAGTGAGGAGTGTTCTCCCTAAATTAGGATTGTGCCTTCATTTAATTTGAAAATATGTGCAGATAAACGACGATGAAGTGGTCAGCATCTTGATGTTAGAGATCAAAGATGCGGTCACACGCGTTCGAATCAAGACTGGACATATTGTACGGTGGACGACCTGTCATAGTCATGACAAAGTATAGCTGTGTTGTTTTGAAATTACTCGCTTTCAATCGTTTCATTAACTACCACAACGGTTAAGAAAAGCAGAACAAACCGTTGAAAAAAGCTGGCATCGCTGTGTTTTTTATTTTGATTTTGTTAATGCAATTGTTTTTTAAGGAATGGGGAAGCTGAATGTGCATATTCAATACTGAATATATTCCGTTCTTATGAAACCGTTTAAGAGTGGCCACCACCAAATAGGATTGCACCTTATAGAGCCTCGAAACTTTGTTCGTATTGCCTGTCGCTCTTGGAACAGCACTTTTGAAAGCAACAAAAGACAGCGCCCACCTGATTAACGATGGCGTTGGTGGTTTTGACGACCTTTTTGATATTGTAGTGGTCGCAGTCGGAGCTGTTCCAGCCTGCTCGCCATCTCCGGATGGATAGAACTATCATGGTCCAACGTTCGCGGAATACCCAGCCTAAAGCTTGCTCGGGCCCATCCACCGACGACCACTGTAGGCCATATTCTACAGGTGTCGATGGAGGATCGGCCTGAGCAGCTGTCGGACTATAGGAGACCAGCTTTCGACCATATCCGCTTCCTCCTCTGTACAGGATGCTCGTAGTTGTCGGTCCCGTCTCCAAGGAGTGTGTTGCCGTTTGTCAACACACACCTAGGAGACGGGAGCGAAACCGATGGGAGTCACTTTGGATCACATGCGCCTGACGATTGGCCTACAGAAAGAAGAGCAACGCGCGAACAACTAAATCGAACAGTGCTCCTAAACCTGGAGGCCAAAAGTGTAAATGGGTGGGGCAGGAGGAGAGATAGTCTGTCGGCATGGAGGTGAAAGTGGTGAAGCTCCTCATAGACATCTTTGTCGGTATCGTCAGTGATGATTCTTCTGCTCCTCGACACCCGCCTGGTTCTCCTGGAATACCGAAAGGTGTTGCACTGAAGATGACGGTGTTCCTTAGAAACTCAATTGCTCTTTTAACCTACCTCCATGTCGGAATTCGAGCCAAGACCTAAGGCAGTGTTCGTGCACGCACTGAATTCCCATCCGATCTAGACTGCGGAGGAACGCCCGAAGACTCGGCGTTCCCAGCATATGGGATGGATCCGGCTTGCAATGTGAGTCATAGGGAAACTCTTCTCACAAGTTGAGCTTCCACCTCGACAAGGATGGGAACTGAGCAGAAAAGGCGACGATTCCTGAATAGGCCCTTGGAATACTCGCGCGTCGCGCTGGCCACAGTGCTGCACGGGCAGCTACGGACTGCGTAGCTACCCGCACAACACAGTCACCTCGACCGGTCGCCGGCGCGACGCGAGAGTGTACCAAAGCCCGTCGCGCATCGCAGCCGCGTGCAGTCGTCCTTAGTGGAGCGCGTTAATTAGTTCATTACTTGCCAGCTATTTCGGACAGCATTATTAGGATGTTGGAGTAAGAGAACGCGCCAGCCTCCTGACAGCTAAACAGTATAAATGTGGAATATCAACGAAAGGAGAAGGTTCACCAACAAAGACGGCAAGTAAACAGCGTAAACTGCCCAGTAGTAAGATGACCAGAATGATTGTTTACTTTCATCCCCCTTTGCTCCCACGCAGAAAGAAGCGAATAGCATTCACACTTCAGAACAGAAGTCGCGACAGCGACGGGAGCGAGTGCAGAGCTGAGTGTACGTAACATCAATGCCCCGACTTCCCTCTACTGTCAGTTCAAGAACACCGAAAGACGTGCCAGGCAACGCTATCCAGGCAATCTGCCTTTGTCGTTGAATGGCAAAAAGATGCTTACCAGGCGCTGCCCCTGGACGGAGGGGGGAGGGAACAAGTAGCATTTGCCTGTTGCGAAGCGACAGTTATTTAGATGCTCTGTGAAGCTATGAAGTGGATGTCAAAAGTGGAGGGACACAATTCAAATTTCTTGCCTGTGGCGTCTAACATGCTGCAACACATTAGACTTCCCGGTCAAGAAATTCTACGGAACATCGGCTGACGGTATACTAACTAGCAGAATTTCCCTGAAGATTTTCACCACCTCCAATTGGACTTCTGCAAATTGTTTGAAAAAAAAAAATATCAAAGAAGAGCAACGAGAAATGAGCAACACCAATAAGCTTCGATCTTCAAGAGAAACCTCGACAAATCCCAAAACGGAATTTACACCTCGGGTCCCTGAACAGCGCGTCGTTATCGAAACCACACATATTGATTAGGCGCGAGACGATCAACACCCGCAGATTTCATAACGGCGCGACGCTGTGCGATTGGAGCACAAATTCCACGTAAGTGGAACGAGGGAATCATCCAAATGTACTTTCTGTGAAGTGCTTTACCTGTTGTTCTTTGGGAGAGCACTGCTAAGACCTTCATAACATCGCGTCCACTGGGATGATGGTGCTAGTGGTCTCGTCCTTTTCAATGTAGCAACAGTCGACGTCGTTGCTGTCCTGGCTTTGGCTGACAAATAAACTTTTCAGTACGATTCAGCTGAGCATGTATGGCTGCTAAACAAAATCAAAGTATCCTTTTTATAGCTGAACTGAGGACTAACGAACGATCCATTTATACAGCGAATGCTGGATCCTGTGTCCATCGCAATGTCTCCGCTTTCCCTATCCTAGACCACTGAAGCGGTAGAAGAAAGCATAGGACACCATATCCACATACTCCTGATACGCGGTGACGCGACGAATCTACATACTCCTGACCATAGGCTAGGGATCAAGGGCGTGCGTTTCAGGCAATAACCAGCTGAACTAGGATCTATGTGCAGAAAAGTGGATGAAAAGGCGAGAGAAAAGAGAAGCCATACTTGCATCTATACCGGGATTCCGGTTTTCATCCTGGTCAATAATTATCATGTACTGATATCACTCCTCAACACAAGGAGATTAAAAAAGCTTGGGCTCGCTCTGGAATCCAGCTAGGCAGTACATCGCTTTCGCATCCTACACGACTGTCTCAATTAACCATCACTTCTAGACTTTGTTGAATCCCTAAGGCGAAAATCCTCGAAAAAGAGGCGGTGTGGAGGTATCCCTTCATCGTTCTAGAACTGTGGATGTAGAACCAATGTCTTTCGTGTACATCACGTGTATTCGTTCCCTAAAGAAGACTAATATTTCGTCTTCCGCTAACACCGAGACAGTTGCATGTCCTCTTAGGAACTCCTTTGCTTAGACATTCCTGACGACATCAACGACCACGTCAACTCATGATATATTTGTAGGTATAAACGGAGATTCTTTACACAGGTTACTGTTTTTTCTTCATTTCTGTGATTTTCCGTAATGTTGAATAGTCATGTTGTTCTTTTTGCGGTTTGCCCACGTCATCATTTGAAAATTAGACTCCGACAAAGTGGGAAGCCTGAAGAAACCAGCCTGCTCCAGTACCAGTCAAAAATTTGCTCAAAAAATTCTGAAATGAAGAAGGTAAACACGGATACATGCAGATTTCAATGTAGAAACGCGTTAACCTGCTATTTCTAGGGCAATGGTGGATACAGCCAATACAGAGCCTACTCCTTTGCCCCCCCCCTCCCATTTTTAAACTTCTATTAAATTTAAGACAACTGTAGTATATCTCCAAGTTTATAACAGCAACATTTGAGAAAATCATGAAGGCCTGGCTCGCATTCTCGCTGACCAAAGCTAGTGAAGTGCTGTAATGATTTCCTGCACTTTACCAAAAAGCAATCAAACGCAAAGGACAGAAGTTGGCACAGAAATCAAATTCACTGACCTCGTCCTTGCTCTATTGTTCTAACTTCACGATGACGACAAATAATAGGAACATAGTTGTCACGGGCGTCACTCGAATACGACGATATAATAATTAACTACAGCCAGTTGACTGCTGAACACTACACCTGAGAAGAAACATCATCAACCAGAAAATTGAAGTTATTTTACGTATTGTGTGACATCGGACATAGGAAATCTCCTTTCTGACAGGATATGCAAGCGACAGATTTACCTAGAGAAGAAACGAAATAGAATATGTTAAGGATCCCTCACAACTCCATGTAAAACGCAATATCGGACACCCCCCCCCTCCAAACAAGTAGATAAAACTTTTAATTCTCTCACTTTCCTGACAGCAAAATTTCCGCAGTCTTATAGAACCGCTTTGCACAGCCCGAAACATCCCGAAGGACGCTCTGGAAATTCGTCACTTTGATTGTCTTCACAAAAATCCACGTAAGTGGAGATCTTTCCTGGAATGGGTTGGTAGATATGCACCTCTCCTATCACCATCCACTATGTGTCTGAAGCTGTCACTACCGCCGCCAAAGCCGTCTTCGTCACCGAATCAGCCAGAAGCAGCCAAATCTGGAGAAGGCTGCCTCTACCACTAAATACACTGTCGCCACCAGTGCCAAAACCACCGTTATCTCCACCACCGAAGCCACTGTTACCCAAACCGGTTCCTCTAAAAGATCGGCTTGCAGTAAAATTAAAGCAGTACTCACGCAAACAAGGGTGGCAGAAGTACCAATTTTCTCCATGTAAGCGCACTAAAACAGGCCAATAGTAAGACACTAACTCTGATTCTCATTTGAACTGTTTTCGCCATATTCTGAAGGGAGAAAGATTTAAGTATGTCATTCTGCAAACTGTTAAAGGATGCGCTAAAACACACTGTGCGGGTTTCCAAAAGTAGTACAATTCTGCAAGAAATGTGCTTCTCCTACACAAATATAGAACAGTTGTGGATCTCAATATCTTCATTGAAAGCACAAGTATCTAGTAAGTCATTAAAAACAAATTCAATCATCCACATGCTGCTTGCCTACGAAGCATATGATCTGTGGCGCTACGAGACTCAATATCAGAACACAGAAAACCAAAGCGGCAAAGCAACCGAACTTCACTTTGAAATCTTGACGAAACTACATCAGTACGGCTATTGGAAATGCCAAATTCATTCAACGATCAACAAGTGCTCTACAGATTTATTGACAAATAATACATGTAAATCTGTTGCACCTTTTGCTACTTTTCAAATATACGTCATGAACAAAAATACAAGAATCGATTAGGCGAAAGACGATCAATAACGTTAATTTCAGAATGTAGGGCCGCTGGGCGACTTCAGCATGAGTGCCACGAGAAAATGGATGTAAATTGAACAAGAGCTTTCATCAAATTCTATCTAGTTTTCATTGAAGCTGGAAAGATGTCATTCGACGTCGCTTTCAAAACCGCAGTTGTTGATGTTGCACCTGCACCTGTACCTGATCCTGCATATTTAGAATAACAATGTCCTCTCTATTCCTTTAAAATTGAGAGGTTAGTAAAACAATAAGGGGGACAGTAGAAGGGCAGCTGGTCTTACCTGTTATCCATATAAATGCTGCTGTTGCAGATTGACGGCTTGCAAAGCGGATAAACGGCCATTGCTGTAGGATGACAACAAAAGCGTTTATTGTGGTAACTTCAGTTTCACACGTTGCTTCAAAGATGGCTTATGTTTGTCTGTTTGTTGTTCATAGTACAGAAAACTCATAACCCTCGAGCCAACATGTCATACAGCACTGGAGTGAACTCAGATTCTTTAGTTGAAAATGTAGGTTCTTAGGGAAAGACACTGTAGAGTTGTTCGACGATTGCCACTCATACCTTTCGTCATCTGACTTGGCTTATAAGGGCATCAAACGCTTCAAGGTACTCAAAATGTCCCCATTGCTTTCAGAGTACCGAAGTTCTGCTTCGCCTCGAAGCACACTATCAATGCATAGGGTGTTCTAGCGAGTAAAACAAACAGCAGTGAAACATGAAGTGTACAAGCGGAGTCTCGCATACCTGACAAGCATGCCGCACGCGACCTGATTCGACGCGAAAAGTGCTGAAAATAGAGTGTTAGAAGCGTCGTACATTTTCAGCCTTATATAAGAGATTTCTTATTGATACAGCTAATGGCAGTACTTAGTCCAGCGCTCCCTAAGTATGGATGAACATAGTGTGCGCATACAAATAGATGAAGTCGTAAATAGTGTCTTTTTGTGAATGGCAATGTGTATAGGGTGTGGCTTTACTGCAAGAACTGTAAGGCCGACGTGAAAATTTTCGCATTGCAAAAAGTGTCCCGAACAGGTTCAGTTCGCAACCGAAATCCCTTGTAGGATTTATCTGAACGAACTCTGTTACATCCGTGGTTCTCCCGTGCTTGCAAAGGAATATTGGTTTAGAAACTGGCGGACCATCGATATGGATACGGTAGCAGCAGCGAGCGTCATCGCAGTTTACTTTCGAAGAAGTCGTTCTTCAGCAGAGCGAGAGATCTTCATGAATAACTAATAGTGTCGTAAAGCTCTGCGTTTTTTCTTTCTTCGTAAAATCTTATTTTAAAGCTTGGTCGACCCATTACCTCCCATGTTAAGGTCCCAACGAATAACCCGGCTACTTCATTGTAAGAGCGAGAGCTTCTCTTTTTAGAGCGATGAGCATCAAGCTCTCTGAAAGCTGAAAATTGTCGCTGATGGCCAGAAGCACGGGGTCATGCGACGTCCTTCTCCAGAAGGGACACTAATCAGCACATAGATACTTTCACGCTACCTTCTTCAGTTAACGCATTTTACTATGAGGGTACATCCTTGCTTAGCGATCCATTTTTTCCATTTACTTTTATTCACTCAAGTTCGGGTATACTGAGGTTTGCTAGACGGACACTGCCAGAGAAGAGCAGTTATGTTAAAATTAAGCCTTATTGGTACTCCGAAGGCTACTAAGCCTCATCAGGATGTGATCAAATTAGCAGTACTTAGTAGCGTATCTCATGAAATCCACTGCATCCTTAATCGCAGTCTAACAAAAAGTTGGAAAGTCCCATTAGGTTAGACTGAACGATTACTATACTGCTATTGGCTCACTGGATCATAACATCAAAGAAGTATTAGTTGTGCTGGTCGCAAATGTTTTATAACAGCTGTTGCTTAGGAAAAATATGGTTAAGAAAATGGGATCTTTGCTAAAACATTATATCAAGTTTGCGATCCCATTAAACAGAAATAGGAGTGCCTTGAAAATGAGGACCTTCAAGGCGTAAAGAAAATAGCATGAACTTTGGGAGAAGCTCCGTGCGAATCACCAAAAGAGCGTTTATTACCGTGCTCCCCACAGCATCCAGGCTAATAAATATTCACTGGTGGTATTGGATTTTTTTTTAACCGCTGGTTGTTTTAAGAGATTGGTTCAAAGGACCTGCCACTCCATCGGGCAGCTTCTTGCTCCACTACGTGTGCTCCGTCGTCCCCCGTTGCTGGTGTTGCCATCAAATTCGACATTATATCCCTCCAGCTTCCTCCAGCAACTGTAATTGCAGGTAACGATGACATGTTCTCACAAGTTGCAACAGCTCTGACCAACAGGTTTGGTTTGAAACAGTTTTGCAACCCATGTCCTCCTATGACTGGTGGTTTTAGCCCAATAACAAGCAAGTGAGATGTTTCTCAACAGAAATGAAGAAGTTATATTCACGCATGCTTGACGCCATCTTTTTAAGCCTCGTGCATACATCCCGTTGCTGCGATGAAATGGCAAGGTGAGTTTTGCAGAGCGAAGTGAAAGGAGGTGGAATTCCCAGCGCTCTTCGCATCGCAAGTGCCCTCGCATTTGCGGGCTTCGCGTGAAGTGGTGGTATCACTAAGTTAAGAACGATCACTTTAAGTTAGCTGCTCCATCTGTGCAGTTTTCACCCCTCTCTGGCAGTACAAAAGGCAACACTTGGAAGCCCTACTGTGTTCCAACCTTGATTTACCTTTCTTAAGATTAGGTGAGTAGTTTTGCGCTATGAAGCCATTCAGACTCCCACCCCTACGCTCAACATCCGCATCATCACCTCACGTTTCAGTGGTACCATTGCTTCTGCTAATCAGTGTCCTCTCCCTAGGTTCCTGGACAACCCTCCGGATGTCCCACAACACGGTCCCCACTTCACTCTAGTGCCAACTTCACTGCAGGCACCATCACCACTTTTTCGATAGATACTGGGCCTATGATCGGTTTTGTTCAAACGACGGAAAGTCTTTTTGACAGAACGGAGGATCCCCACCACTCCTAACAATATGTAGAACAGAAATCTTTTCCACGCAGGACCCCGCCACAGCAACGACGAAATGTCTAACCGTCATCGACAGACAAAGAGAGGAACGTCGCTTTCAAGCTAAAATCAACAATGTCGCTCGATATTTCCTTCTGATCGAAAAGTTCCACCTGCTAACTTATTTTGTCGCACAGCATTCTCCGCGTATTCAGTGCCGAAATTTAGACATCGGAGCTGTTACGATCGTGTTACCAAACAAGCCGGTAACCTGCCGTTGAGCTTGAACTTGAACTTAGACAGAGTCATGCATTTGCATCCTTTAGCGCCAGAGACGATAATGTCATGGTGATAACATTCAGCCCACAAAAATCTCAAGTAGTGATGTTGAGAAGAGGTCCTTCAACTCTTTCTGCCTGTCAATCACCTCCGTTTCCTCATGTATGAATAAATAAATAAATAGATAAATGTTTCACCGTCTGATGACTACTCGAAACATACTGTACGTTGAACACAGGAAATAGAACTAACATACTCATCCAGTGAAGATCAGCAAACTCATGCTCGATTGATAACTTTAGAACCCGCCCATACTTTTAGAATGATGATGCACTTCTCATTCTAGCAACGTGTTAGCACCTCGCAGTCACACGACCGGTGCATACTAGTCAGCTCACGCACGAGGTATGGACACAAATTACTGCGAGTCTCTAACGTCGAGCTAAAGGCCTCTGAAGACGACGGAAAGTCGAAACGTCAGGGCGCCAATAAAGATCCACCTACAAACCTCGTGTGGCACAAAATACTGACACATGTAGTATAATTCTTGAAAGCACAGGATGGCGCTTACAAAGATTTCAGTATCGTTCGATGAGATTCAAGTTCTCCCAAATTCTTGTAAAAACATTCTGACGTAGAAAGCACGGATTTACGGTGCTTGCACTTATGAGTTTTAAACAGGCGCTGTAACCACGCAAATAAGAGAGAATTAGGGTTGTTAGGGCATATGTTATACTTCGTCACCCTGTCGGCCAAGTGTCGCCGACAGCACAGGATCGCCAGCATGACGGGCTAGGCCCTGTTCATGCTTTGCAACGGCAAAGATAAGAGCGACTAGAGCGCCCGAAAGGTATAAACAGGCGACAGAAGTGATGGGAGCAATGAGAGCAATTGGAGCGACGGATGCAGGTGGTGTACGTACTTAATTACGTACTCCACGTTCCGTCCGTGCCTCAATCGCTCCCATTGCCGGCGCGAGTATGAACAAGCGACAACAGCGACGAGAGCATCCGAAGCAACAAGAGCGACGGGAGCAAAAGCGACAGCGCTTGGGTATGAACAGGTTTCGGCAGCGATGGCTCGGCTTTAATCGATTTGCAGGTTCTACACGGACGATGAATCGCTCTCGTCGCGAAGTATGAACAGAACCCTACAGAGTGCACGCGAGAGCGCTGGTCAGCTCACGCACGAGGTATGGACACAAATTACTGCGAGTCTCTAACGTCGAGCTAAAGGCCTCTGAAGACGACGGAAAGTCGAAACGTCAGGGCGCCAATAAAGATCCACCTACAAACCTCGTGTGGCACAAAATACTGACACATGTAGTATAATTCTTGAAAGCACAGGATGGCGCTTACAAAGATTTCAGTATCGTTCGATGAGATTCAAGTTCTCCCAAATTCTTGTAAAAACATTCTGACGTAGAAAGCACGGATTTACGGTGCTTGCACTTATGAGTTTTAAACAGGCGCTGTAACCACGCAAATAAGAGAGAATTAGGGTTGTTAGGGCATATGTTATACTTCGTCACCCTGTCGGCCAAGCGTCGCCGACAGCACAGGATCGCCAGCATGACGGGCTAGGCCCTGTTCATGCTTTGCAACGGCAAAGATAAGAGCGACTAGAGCGCCCGAAAGGTATAAACAGGCGACAGAAGTGATGGGAGCAATGAGAGCAATTGGAGCGACGGATGCAGGTGGTGTACGTACTTAATTACGTACTCCACGTTCCGTCCGTGCCCCAATCGCTCCCATTGCCGGCGCGAGTATGAACAAGCGACAACAGCGACGAGAGCATCCGAAGCAACAAGAGCGACGGGAGCAAAAGCGACAGCGCTTGGGTATGAACAGGTTTCGGCAGCGATGGCTCGGCTTTAATCGATTTGCAGGTTCTACACGGACGATGAATCGCTCTCGTCGCGAAGTATGAACAGACCCCTACAGAGTGCACGCGAGAGCGCTGGTCAGCTCACGCACGAGGTATGGACACAAATTACTGCGAGTCTCTAACGTCGAGCTAAAGGCCTCTGAAGACGACGGAAAGTCGAAACGTCAGGGCGCCAATAAAGATCCACCTACAAACCTCGTGTGGCACAAAATACTGACACATGTAGTATAATTCTTGAAAGCACAGGATGGCGCTTACAAAGATTTCAGTATCGTTCGATGAGATTCAAGTTCTCCCAAATTCTTGTAAAAACATTCTGACGTAGAAAGCACGGATTTACGGTGCTTGCACTTATGAGTTTTAAACAGGCGCTGTAACCACGCAAATAAGAGAGAATTAGGGTTGTTAGGGCATATGTTATACTTCGTCACCCTGTCGGCCAAGCGTCGCCGACAGCACAGGATCGCCAGCATGACGGGCTAGGCCCTGTTCATGCTTTGCAACGGCAAAGATAAGAGCGACTAGAGCGCCCGAAAGGTATAAACAGGCGACAGAAGTGATGGGAGCAATGAGAGCAATTGGAGCGACGGATGCAGGTGGTGTACGTACTTAATTACGTACTCCACGTTCCGTCCGTGCCCCAATCGCTCCCATTGCCGGCGCGAGTATGAACAAGCGACAACAGCGACGAGAGCATCCGAAGCAACAAGAGCGACGGGAGCAAAAGCGACAGCGCTTGGGTATGAACAGGTTTCGGCAGCGATGGCTCGGCTTTAATCGATTTGCAGGTTCTACACGGACGATGAATCGCTCTCGTCGCGAAGTATGAACAGACCCCTACAGAGTGCACGCGAGAGCGCTGGTCAGCTCACGCACGAGGTATGGACACAAATTACTGCGAGTCTCTAACGTCGAGCTAAAGGCCTCTGAAGACGACGGAAAGTCGAAACGTCAGGGCGCCAATAAAGATCCACCTACAAACCTCGTGTGGCACAAAATACTGACACATGTAGTATAATTCTTGAAAGCACAGGATGGCGCTTACAAAGATTTCAGTATCGTTCGATGAGATTCAAGTTCTCCCAAATTCTTGTAAAAACATTCTGACGTAGAAAGCACGGATTTACGGTGCTTGCACTTATGAGTTTTAAACAGGCGCTGTAACCACGCAAATAAGAGAGAATTAGGGTTGTTAGGGCATATGTTGTACTTCGTCACCCTGTCGGCCAAGCGTCGCCGACAGCACAGGATCGCCAGCATGACGGGCTAGGCCCTGTTCATGCTTTGCAACGGCAAAGATAAGAGCGACTAGAGCGCCCGAAAGGTATAAACAGGCGACAGAAGTGATGGGAGCAATGAGAGCAATTGGAGCGACGGATGCAGGTGGTGTACGTACTTAATTACGTACTCCACGTTCCGTCCGTGCCCCAATCGCTCCCATTGCCGGCGCGAGTATGAACAAGCGACAACAGCGACGAGAGCATCCGAAGCAACAAGAGCGACGGGAGCAAAAGCGACAGCGCTTGGGTATGAACAGGTTTCGGCAGCGATGGCTCGGCTTTAATCGATTTGCAGGTTCTACACGGACGATGAATCGCTCTCGTCGCGAAGTATGAACAGACCCCTACAGAGTGCACGCGAGAGCGCTGGTCAGCTCACGCACGAGGTATGGACACAAATTACTGCGAGTCTCTAACGTCGAGCTAAAGGCCTCTGAAGACGACGGAAAGTCGAAACGTCAGGGCGCCAATAAAGATCCACCTACAAACCTCGTGTGGCACAAAATACTGACACATGTAGTATAATTCTTGAAAGCACAGGATGGCGCTTACAAAGATTTCAGTATCGTTCGATGAGATTCAAGTTCTCCCAAATTCTTGTAAAAACATTCTGACGTAGAAAGCACGGATTTACGGTGCTTGCACTTATGAGTTTTAAACAGGCGCTGTAACCACGCAAATAAGAGAGAATTAGGGTTGTTAGGGCATATGTTATACTTCGTCACCCTGTCGGCCAAGCGTCGCCGACAGCACAGGATCGCCAGCATGACGGGCTAGGCCCTGTTCATGCTTTGCAACGGCAAAGATAAGAGCGACTAGAGCGCCCGAAAGGTATAAACAGGCGACAGAAGTGATGGGAGCAATGAGAGCAATTGGAGCGACGGATGCAGGTGGTGTACGTACTTAATTACGTACTCCACGTTCCGTCCGTGCCCCAATCGCTCCCATTGCCGGCGCGAGTATGAACAAGCGACAACAGCGACGAGAGCATCCGAAGCAACAAGAGCGACGGGAGCAAAAGCGACAGCGCTTGGGTATGAACAGGTTTCGGCAGCGATGGCTCGGCTTTAATCGATTTGCAGGTTCTACACGGACGATGAATCGCTCTCGTCGCGAAGTATGAACAGACCCCTACAGAGTGCACGCGAGAGCGCTGGTCAGCTCACGCACGAGGTATGGACACAAATTACTGCGAGTCTCTAACGTCGAGCTAAAGGCCTCTGAAGACGACGGAAAGTCGAAACGTCAGGGCGCCAATAAAGATCCACCTACAAACCTCGTGTGGCACAAAATACTGACACATGTAGTATAATTCTTGAAAGCACAGGATGGCGCTTACAAAGATTTCAGTATCGTTCGATGAGATTCAAGTTCTCCCAAATTCTTGTAAAAACATTCTGACGTAGAAAGCACGGATTTACGGTGCTTGCACTTATGAGTTTTAAACAGGCGCTGTAACCACGCAAATAAGAGAGAATTAGGGTTGTTAGGGCATATGTTGTACTTCGTCACCCTGTCGGCCAAGCGTCGCCGACAGCACAGGATCGCCAGCATGACGGGCTAGGCCCTGTTCATGCTTTGCAACGGCAAAGATAAGAGCGACTAGAGCGCCCGAAAGGTATAAACAGGCGACAGAAGTGATGGGAGCAATGAGAGCAATTGGAGCGACGGATGCAGGTGGTGTACGTACTTAATTACGTACTCCACGTTCCGTCCGTGCCCCAATCGCTCCCATTGCCGGCGCGAGTATGAACAAGCGACAACAGCGACGAGAGCATCCGAAGCAACAAGAGCGACGGGAGCAAAAGCGACAGCGCTTGGGTATGAACAGGTTTCGGCAGCGATGGCTCGGCTTTAATCGATTTGCAGGTTCTACACGGACGATGAATCGCTCTCGTCGCGAAGTATGAACAGACCCCTACAGAGTGCACGCGAGAGCGCTAGTCAGCTCACGCACGAGGTATGGACACAAATTACTGCGAGTCTCTAACGTCGAGCTAAAGGCCTCTGAAGACGACGGAAAGTCGAAACGTCAGGGCGCCAATAAAGATCCACCTACAAACCTCGTGTGGCACAAAATACTGACACATGTAGTATAATTCTTGAAAGCACAGGATGGCGCTTACAAAGATTTCAGTATCGTTCGATGAGATTCAAGTTCTCCCAAATTCTTGTAAAAACATTCTGACGTAGAAAGCACGGATTTACGGTGCTTGCACTTATGAGTTTTAAACAGGCGCTGTAACCACGCAAATAAGAGAGAATTAGGGTTGTTAGGGCATATGTTATACTTCGTCACCCTGTCGGCCAAGCGTCGCCGACAGCACAGGATCGCCAGCATGACGGGCTAGGCCCTGTTCATGCTTTGCAACGGCAAAGATAAGAGCGACTAGAGCGCCCGAAAGGTATAAACAGGCGACAGAAGTGATGGGAGCAATGAGAGCAATTGGAGCGACGGATGCAGGTGGTGTACGTACTTAATTACGTACTCCACGTTCCGTCCGTGCCCCAATCGCTCCCATTGCCGGCGCGAGTATGAACAAGCGACAACAGCGACGAGAGCATCCGAAGCAACAAGAGCGACGGGAGCAAAAGCGACAGCGCTTGGGTATGAACAGGTTTCTAGCGATGGCTCGGTTTTAATCGATTTGCAGGTTCTACACGGACGATGAATCGCTCTCGTCGCGAAGTATGAACAGGCCCCTACAGAGTGCACGCGAGAGCGCACGGACGATGCGCACAATACAAGGCCAAAGATCTAAACTTGTCGCAGCGCGCCACACTGCGACAAGGTGTCGCCGAAGTTGTCGGCGACGGTGAGTATAACACCCCCTGCTACGCACTGCGTTGCACCCGTCTAGCACTGTCGCCGACAGAGTGACGAAGTATAGCATATGTCTAAGCTGATTTTGGACAAATACAGCAAAAGCGCGGAGAAGATTTACCTTATAGATATGCTTCTTCAATTACAGAGAAGTCGTGAAGGGGCGGCAGGCACTGACGAATTTATTATGAAGGACACAGCGGTGATAAGCGTCATGGCAGACTACAGGTGAAATAGAGGAAGAAACACGCTTCCAGTTGCATATGTCCAGTTGTATATTCAAGCATTCTGTTAGGAATAGAGAGCAGAAAAAGCCGTTCAACCGTGACCTTCGTGACTTTTCCGACAAAAAAAAACAGCACCGATGCCATCTCTTTCACAATTGCAGGTAGCCATTTCTTTTGCTGTATTGTTACCTAAGGGCGCATGTGGCGCACTCGGATGAGATGCCAGCTGTCACGAGCACCCGATATCGGACTACTGGTTCGGATTCCCCGCCCGGACCAACCAAGGCTTCCATCCCTCCGAGGTAGGTGAATTGGTACCGGACCTGTACGGAAAGGATAAATCGCAGACCTTCCATCAGCGGTCACCGCAAGTTATTGTATGGTCAAATACGCAGTGAAATCGGGCTCCACAACATCCTGTAGAAGCAGAAAGCGTGGCGTATCCCAAAGGGATTGAATAAAGCCGTCCTTATCCTTTATTGCTACCTACTATTAGAGTAAGAAGGAAAGGGCTACAACAGGAATCGCTCCGGAGAGCAAGTTGGTTTGCGAGTTTCACAACCAATTTCCAAATGCGAGTTGGTGCACGAAGTGGGGGTGGTCGCGGTTTAAGCGCAATGCACTCTTAGAAAATACTGAAGTCTCATGATACAACTGTTATAGCGCATAACATCCTCAACCAGGCAAAGGTTTGCCAGTCGTGGAAAGTCTAGTGGAGCGGAAAGAATGGTCAGGAGGTGCGGAAAGGTTCAATGATCCTATGATGCTCGACCACATGTTTGTTAAAAAAACAGCTAGACTACGAGCATAGATTTTAAATTAAATGGCTACTCAAATCTGATCTTGTTTTGAACAGCCTTTACATTAGAAGTAAGAAGAGTTCGATACGCATTTGCCCTTTTTTGGAAACTTTTTTCGGGGAGTATACGCCTACTCCTATAATAATCTCATACTACAAGATAACGCGCTAAGAGCAATCGGTACCTTGTCATAAATTAGCGGAAAATGCACCCCGGCCGTAACAACCATGGGTGCACATAATTACGACTGACGATTTTGAAATGCACAGCTATTTTTGGATCCGTCCGCTGTCGACACGGACGGCTAGTGATGTCATACGTGTGTGGTCACCGGGCGCGCTAGAGCGCGAAACTGTGCGCCGGCGACTGCCGACTGCGTACTTTCAACCAGCGCTGAAGAAGGAGAGCAGTTTAATAAGATGCACTGTTGGCATAGATGCTTATTCTTGAACAGTGAAGAAGTGTGTTCCTTACTAAGTACGAATGGAATGAGACTCAATCTGTTTCAAATGAGGGGAAAAACGTGAAAAAAATGTCGTAAACGAAATGAGGAAAAGAGATTTTTGTCGCCATTTGGTCGTCACCGTTTTCCACCTCGATTATCAGAGATTAAGTGAGCTGCGATTCGCAAGCACGCCCTCAACTAGTACTAAGAAACCATCTTATTTCTCCACTTCACTAGATGAACGCAGATTTCCCTTTTCTTGCACTGGCTAAAAGACTGCAGATAATAGCCGGTGGTGCACACTTTCGCGTTGTAGCGCGCCCAGCGCCGACCGTGCGCGTATGACGTCATTAGCCGTCTCTGTCTGCCGCAGTCGGACCCTATTTTTGGCACTGGACAGGCAGTCTTCATCTTGACTCATCATCTCTGCGCTCCACACAGGCTATAGAGACAGATTTCGACGGCCTCATAAAAGCTGTAGTGTCGGGAGCAGATGGTGGCCGCCCGCCGCTAAAGCGGAGAGCAGTTTAGGAGTGTGAGATGTGGACCAAAGACAATATGTGCTCGAATTTCGCTTTGACGATCTTTTTAGGTACATATAGAAAACCTGCTCCAATCGAGCCCGCCATCCGCTCCCGGCACACCTTGGCGCCAATTCGCGATGGGCCTAATCTCATCATTTTTTTCTTTGGTATTCTTCTTCTGTTCCGTGCCACCGACGGGTGGCCTCCTTTGTATTGTTCTCTTCGTGTGTCGTGTTTTACCGAGATAAAAGTTCTATTCTACACGTCGCTCTGCAATACCACGGGACCGTTGGTCGGCGGATATCTTAAACCCTCGGCGTCCGGCATCGTACATGGGGGCCGAACCTAACGGAAGCGACCAACTGTCTAGCGTGTGCTAACAGCGGATATTTCCCAGAGAGGTCGTCTTGCTTAGTGGTTCCTGGTTTTCCCAGACAGGTCGTCTTGCTTAGTGGTTCCTGGTTTTCCCAGACAGGTCGTCTTGCTTAGTGGTTCCTGGTGGCTGTGTGCCTCAGATTTGAACGGAAGTGTCACCGCAAAGCAAGGGTGACGAGAATCAGTAGCGTGTCGTAAAGTAAGGACGCGTACGTGTCGGGCCTTAGTGGCAGATCGTCGTCGATCGTGTTAGTGTTGTGGAAGAAGAACAACCTAACTGTAGTGATTTCAGAATATCGTCAAGAAGGATGGAGCCAAGCGATGAGAGCGCGACGGGGTTTCGCAAAGTAAGGGCGACAGGAATCAACGATGAGAACTCGACCGGTGTCGAAGGAAACCCTCAGGTTAGTGACAAAGATAAGGGAAGAGAGGAGTGAGGACAGTTAATGAGAGCCCTGTACAGCATGAAAATGAAGGTGGGAGATATTCTAGGTGAATCCCGTATAGGAAAAGATAAGAGGGCAGAAATAGAGAAGGAGATAACAGAGAAGGTGCAGGTGATAAAGGCTAGGCTGACGGAGATAGAGGAGGACATGGGTTTACCAGTCGATTTAGTGAAAGAAATTAGAGGTGTGTTGGAGCAGCGAGGAATTGAGACTGTAGAAGAATGGAGAAGTTATGTGAGGACGATGGAGAGAGATGGGGAAATACTAGCTGAGTTATGCGAGATGTTGAATACTAATGTGTTCCAGCTGGCAACGAGCGTGCGTAAATTACAAGAAGCGGCACGGGGAGTGGAAGCGGACGAAGAAGGTAAGGAGTTCAGTGCCTCAGTGGTGCGTACGAATACAGGACAAGAATTCTCATTGCAGGAGAAGCATTGTTCGATTGGAGTGCCATTTGCCGAACACTCGAAGAGACGTATGGCGACGCCACCGATGATGGGACCAGGACTGGAGGAAGCTGGTACGCTTGTTACATATTTGAGGTCGATGGCGTGTGTGAGCCCGGGTGTATTCAAGGGTGAGAGGAGTGAGAATTTTCGCGAGTTCATAAGACGGTTTAGGAGAAAATACGAGAATGTGATAACTTGTGAAGATACACTATTGGATATACTAGCAGATGACCACCTAGGAGGAAGAGCGAAAAATGTCTTTGAGGCCCTGCCTAGAGTGATCAAAGATAGGGGATTTGACGCAGTGGTTGAGGAAATGTCAAAATTACTGGCCGAAGATTCGACAGCTAGGCGGTTGAGGGTGATGACCGAGTTGAGAAATTTAACAATGCGCCCCAACCAAGATGTGGCTTCTTTTTGCAACGTGTTAGAAAAGTTGGGAAGGGAAGCCAACCCTGGCTGTACGGTGGAGGACCGCTCTTTAGAATACGCCCAGATCCTACTTGATAACTTGTGCAGTTGGCCAGAGCATTGTCAGTTGGTGGCAGCTGTACACAGAGTGGAGCCAAGGAGGGTGTATGAGGAGGTAAAGCACTTAGCCTTGAGCATAGAGCAGTCAAGACGGATGATAGGGACGCACCAGAGGAGGAGTAGTGGAGCTGCATGGAGGCATAGGGCTGCGGCCTATCAAGAGAGTAGGGGAGATAGGAATGCTGGGCAGGTGGAGTCAATGCCTCGAACGGATAGAGCCGGTAACGAGAGCGAGAATGTGGGCGCCACAACTAGAGATAGAAATGTGTTTGATATGACAAGTCAGAGGGAAAGAAGCGTGATGGGTAGGAATGTGGAAGCTGAGCGGAAGAGGAATGGTGGTACGAACAATGCTAATAGGAAGTGTTACAATTGTTCGAATTACGGACACATTGGGCGCGAGTGTCCTCGTAGGGCGGCCAGGGTGAATCAAATAATGGACGGTAGCACGGCACAACCCAAGAGCAAGGAGACGGAACCTTTGTCAGCTATTATTGATCGAGTTCGCAGTATGGGAGTGCAACTAGGGAAAGGCAATGACAAATCCCCTCCGAATGACTTGATTGGTGAGAGGATGGTAGCACCAGTAAGGGTGTTGGGCAGCAAAGAAAAGGCACTTGTAGACACAGGTTCAATGATAAGCATTGTGCCTGTGGAGCTGCTGGCGAGAGCAAGGGACAGGAAGGTCGACGTTGATTCGTTCAAGTTCCTAGAGAAGTCGAAGCTGACGTCGGTACATGACGCTTCGGGTAACCGAATGGACTTCCTTGGGGCAGTCTATCTGGAGGTAGAGTTGGAAGGAGGGAGATGTGACACGGTTGCTTTCCATATAAGTGTAACAAAAGAGGAGGAACTGATTATAGGGACGAACGCGCTTCAACGACTAGGCGTAGAAATGGTAATGAAAGGACCGTCAGCGGAGAGGGTCACAAATAGAGTAGCTGTAACGAAGAGAGTGTACGTTCCGCCTAGGGAAGTGCAGACGGTGCAGGTTTGCTGTGAAGGTGATCTGGCCGAAGCTGCGGAGCGTGTCATTTGGCCTGAAAGACGGGGAATAGCAGCAGGAGTGTACGCTATTAAGGGTCAGCGAACGGAACTCCCGATGTTCAATATGAGCGATGAGCCAGTATTGTTGAAGGAGGGAGAGAGTGTCGGCTACTGGAGCACGGATAAATGGCATGACCGGTGGGAGTAAATCAATCCTTTCCTAATGGAGAATGATGAGGTGCCGAGAGAAGCTAGTGAGAGAATAAACAAGTTGTGTGAATTGTTGGAGAAAGATATGGACGGAGGTATGCTGGAGGATCAATTGAGAAGTCTGGTGGAGCGGTATGCGGAAGCATTCGCAATATCAGATAGTGAACTGTCGCAGACCAACTTAGTGGAACTTAGGATAGACACGGGCAATACCTCTCCTATAAGGATGAAAGCTCGTCCGGTTCCGTTGGGAGTGAGACCCAAACTGAAGGAAATGTTGGAGGACCTGGTAGAACGGAAAGTAATAGAACCAAGTGAATCGGATGGGGCGTTCCCGATAGTGTTAGTGGAAAAGAAGGACGGGTCCCTGAGGTTATGTATAGATTATAGGGAACTGAATAAGAACATAAAGTTGGATGCATACCCCTTGCCAAATATTGAGTCGGTATTGCAAAGCCTCGCGGGAAAGTCTTGGTTCTCAACGCTGGACCTCTGTAGTGGGTACTGGCAAATCCCGATAGCGGAAGGAGACAAGGAGAAGACTGCTTTTATAACGCCGGAGGGTCTTTTTCACTTTCGGGTTACACCATTTGGCTTGAGCACGAGTCCCCCTGTTTTTCAAAGGATGATGGATTCCGTGCTAAAGGATCTCAAAGGAGCGGAAGTCTTCTGTTATATAGACGACATTATGATATGTACTGATACTAAGGAACGTCATTTGGCCGTACTGGAGCAGGTGCTGGCTCGAATGCAAATGGCAGGTCTACGCTTGAAAGCGCAGAAGTGCCACTTCTTGAAGTCGAGGGTTTCCTTTTTGGGCCATGTAATAGATGCCCAAGGGGTGCATATGGATCCGGGAAAGATCCGAGCGATAGTGGAATATCCAGCGCCCAAAAATGTGAAGGAGTTAAGAACTTTCCTCGGCATGGCCTCGTATTATCGGAAGTTCTGTCTTGGGTTTTCGAAAATTGCTGGGTGTCTCTTCACGTTGACATCCGCGAAACAGAAGTGGACGTGGAACAACGAGCAAGAGGAAGCGTTTAGGAGTTTGAAAGATATTATAACGAAAGCCCCCGTGTTAATGCAACCAGACATAGAAGGCGCTCGGAGTGGAGAGAGGCCATTTTATATTTATACGGATGCGTCTACGCGTGGGTTAGGTGCAGTGCTGTCACAGGAAGCGGAGGACAAGCAGATGCACCCAATCTTCTTTGCGTCGAAGAGTCTCAGTAAGGCTGAAAGGAGGTATCATGTCACGGATTTGGAAGCGCTGGCGGTTGTGTTTGCAGTTAGAAGATTCCACCTGTTTATATATGGAGTGCAAACAGTGGTGATGACCGATCATCAACCGCTAGTGGCTTTGTTTAAGCGTAGCAACGTGTCCTCGCGCGTGCTCCGATGGTCCTTGGAATTGCAACGGTACAGCCTTGAAATTAGGTACGTAAAGGGATAAGCAAATGTGGTTGCGGACGCGCTGAGTCGGGGAGTACCGATTGGGAACACGAGTAGAGAGCCTCTAGAGGGTTTGCATGATGCGGTGGTGAATGCGGTTAAGACGAGAGACGAGAGTAAGTGGCTGAAAGCACTTCGGGATGACGAGGAACTGCGATACGTTATCGGGGCGGTAGAAGAGAATGTGGATAGAGTGGTGAGACTGCCGGGTGAGAAGCGAATCCTACGAACCACGGACTTCGTCCTGGACGAGGGAGAGTTGAAAATGTATGTGGAAGATGGACGATTGGTGCTGGTGGTCCCGAAGGAAGCTAGATATAAGCTGTTCCAGGAGGCACATAGTGGTCTATTTGCAGGCCATTTCAGTGGGCATAAGCTGTTTAATAGACTGAGAAAAGAGGTTTACTGGCCAGGAATGGCGCAGGACATATTCAAATGGACGCGGCAGTGTCAACAGTGTTTTATCCATAATCCACGGGAAACGCTGGTGCCGCCGCTGAAGCCTATTGCGACATCGAAGCCCTATGAAGTAATAGGTGTAGATGTTCTGGAGTTAGGCTTGACGTCGAAGGGAAATCGCTATGCGGTCACCGTAATAGACCACTTTTCCAAATTCGCGGCAGCTTATCCGGTTCCGGACAAGTCGGCGGAGACAGTGGCACGTACCCTGTTCGTAAAGTGGATAGCAGAGGGTTGTCGGTGGCCGTCCTCTATTCTGTCCGATAGAGGGGGTGAATTTGTCAACAGAGTGATGGAAGAAATGACTAAAATCACGCAAATCACCCACGTGACGACTAAGGGTTATAATCCTAGAGAAAATGGGATTACCGAGAGATTGAATGGGACCATCGTGGCGATGTTAAGAAGGGCGACGGTGATACCAACGGAGTGGGATACCCGCATCCCGTTTTGTATGATGGCATATAATATGATGCCTCATAGTGCAACTGGTGAAAGTCCCTACTTCATTCTACACGGGATGGATCCAGTTTTCCCTTCGGAAATTATCCCAAAGGGTGGAGTTTCGTGGTATGCCATGGACAAAGCGTTGGAGGAATATAAGAGTGAGATTTTGTTGGCTGTCGCGGAAGTACACGAGAGAGTGAGGGACTACAATGAAAGGGTACGCGAGCAGATGAAGAGAGCTTATGATAGGACAAATAGTGTGGAGGAAAAGATATACCCGAAAGTTGGTGGTAGGGTTTATGTAAGGTCCCCAAGCGAGAAGGCGAGAGAGACTCACCCAAAATTGACCTGTGAGTGGATAGGACCATTCAGAGTTTTAAATACGAGCGAAAACTCCGCATTAGTAACCAGAATTGGTGAAAATAGCGAGCCGATTAGAGTCCCGTTCGACAGGGTGCGAGTAGTGCCTCCCACGATATCAGATGAGAGAGTGGATGCGAAGCATGTGAGAGGGAGAGGAAGAGGAAGAAAGCCAACACCTAAGGTTTGTAAAATGACTAGTGCTCATTTCAGCGGCGTCACCATCGTGTCGAGCACGGAAAGAGGTCACCTGCAATATACCTGCGGTGACGGCTGTTTCGCCAGAGTTACGCTAGCGGACGTTAAAGGAGTGACATTTCCGGGAGCGTACGGAAGGCAACCAGTCAGCGACCTGTGGACAGCTTGGAAGATGGCTTCCATCTTCATAAGGAACGATATCACAGTGGCGCAGAAAATTCAGTACCAGATGGAGCGAGCGGTCATCCTCGACGCAGGAGCACTGTGTAGCGTGTTAAGGCTCGCATACGAAGTCTGCACCGATTGGACCGTATTTTTATGTACCAGCAAGGAAGTTGCGACTCACGCGCCCATTGACGGCAACTGCATCACGGACTTCTATCGGGCGGCATTTGAGCAGTTCAAGAAGGATTTGAAAGAGGAAAGCCGCGCCGCGAGGAGGATTAAACAGGGACCTGTGGGATTCGCCGCCCCGGAAACCGCACTACTCCTCGAACGCGATGGACCGCGCGGTGGAATTATAACGAAAGTTGTGATTACGTATACAGGTCTCAAGGAAACACTGGCGAACTGGAAAACGTTTGCCATATGGGTCATAGTTTGGCCTTTAGAAAACCGAGGACAAGAAGACATCATGAAGGAGATCGTGGACCTGGCAAGGAGCCATTTGGACGATGGCGGTAGAATAGTGACGGCCTGGCCACCCGTCACAGCGCCGAAGGAGACGAAGTGGAAATCCATGAGGAAGATATGGAAAACCCTGGATGACGTCATTGCAGGGTACGGCACTGAGGACCAATTAGCGTTGACCGCCAGCAACTTCGTGAGCGATAACAAGATTTTCTTGGAAGCCGGAACCCCAGAGGCAGCCGCGCAGTTCTATGGATGCTACCCAGGAGTGGCGGCAGCAAAAACGCTGTATTCGGTGATATGCAGGAGGGCGAGGAAACTCCAGTTACCCGAATTGGAGCGCTCGTCGATGAGGACATCGACTGGAGGACGGGGGGGCGTGTCGGGAGCAGATGGTGGCCGCCCGCCGCTAAAGCGGAGAGCAGTTTAGGAGTGTGAGATGTGGACCAAAGACAATATGTGCTCGAATTCCGCTTTGACGATCTTTTTAGGTACATATAGAAAACCTGCTCCAATCGAGCCCGCCATCCGCTCCCGGCACACCTTGGCGCCAATTCGCGATGGGCCTAATCTCATCATTTTTTTCTTTGGTATTCTTCTTCTGTTCCGTGCCACCGACGGGTGGCCTCCTTTGTATTGTTCTCTTCGTGTGTCGTGTTTTACCGAGATAAAAGTTCTATTCTACACGTCGCTCTGCAATACCACGGGACCGTTGGTCGGCGGATATCTTAAACCCTCGGCGTCCGGCATCGTACAGTAGAACAACTTCATGCGACGTTTCTCAGATACTATTCCTTTACAATAGGGACACCATATGGTTCTGCAGCCTTTTGTATATCTAATCCATCCAACAGGCGATGTTGGAGCTGCTTGCGGTCACAGTCTTAACTCGATGTAAGTGTTGTAGTCGTGGAAATCTGTCTTAGTGCTTGTTCATACTTCGCGACGAGAGCGACGGCAGAGGCTGGAGCGACAGGGCGAAGGATACGTATCGATTAGTGCCGAGTCGTTGCCTGGGAAAAATCGATAGGCATGCTTTGCTTTGTCACTAGTGTCGCTCCCGTCGCGAGTATGAACAGGCCCTTATACAGCAAACATAGAATGGCACAAGACATCCACACTATACCTTTGTCCTTTTCGAATTTCGAATAGCCGAATTTCGAATAAATTCGAATTTCGAATATTCGAATATTCGACTATTCGAAAAAAGTCCAATATTCGAATTATTCGATTATTCGAATATTCGAGAAAGTCCAATATTCGAATTATTCGATTATTCGAATATTCGAGAAAGTCCAATATTCGAATTATTCGTTTATTCGAATATTCGAAAGTGGCCAATATTCGAATATTCGTTTATTCGAATATTCGAAGGCTTCGAATATCGAATATTCGAATATTCTTTATCAATCTCTTAACAAGTTAATGGCATCTTCTTCGAAAACCAGGGGAGTCTGACCTTATGATAAAAAACTGCTGCTTGAGTTTCGCGCGTCGCTCAAAGTGCGCTGAATTGTGTGTACGTAATCTGACAAGAGAAATTAATGAAGTTTCCGTGGAGATTTCCGAAATGACTTATTGCTTGTTATAAGGGTGTTTCTAAGAAGCACCGTAGTGGTCTTCAAATGTCCTGCGGCCATCTGGGTAGGTCAAAAATTACAAAAAACTGTAGCACTTCAGTGCTGGCAGATAAGGCGAAAGTAACGCCTTGAATGGCCTTGAAATATTCAGAAATTAACATGCAGATGCTATAGAGCTTTAATTATAGTTAGATGTTAGAAATCTGACAATTTATTAGGTCAAATGAATCATTCACTGCAGTCGGGGCGTGGATAGCCGGGAGAGGTCCAGGTTCGAATCTAGGAGAGTTGTTTACGGATTGCTGTGCGTTTTGGTGAATGTAGAACATATTCTCATTTTAACCATATTTACGAACATGATCGAAATGTGTTGCTTCAGTCCATCTCTGGGATATGCTGATCAGTCTTCGGGTTCCTATAGAGAACGTTTCTCTTGTAAATTTTACTAATTTTAGCATCTCTTATAAAATGCATCATTTTTGACCCACTCCGTAGTATTGTACTCCGCAGTATTCGTAGCATTTGCATATAACACCAAATACAGTACTAACAACTAAATTAATTAGTCACCTTCTTCACTGGCGAGCCTCGGGGTGACTAATTAAAAACATGTTTTGTATGAAGGCAGAGGCGAAACAAGACATGTTTAGTGTTGTTGTTACTATTGTTTTAGTTATTACTTGTTTTAGTTGTAGCTTGTTTTCCACTTGTGTTTGTTATAGTACAGAGTGATTTAGAGTTCATGTATACCCCAGGTTATTTCTAATTCTACTTCATTGTTTAGACATTGAATTTAAAACTGTTTGAGTATTAAAATTTACATATATGATTAACTTATTCTATTGGTCTTCTTGCAGCCTATTCTTCCTCGGCCACTCTCCCGCACTGACAGGGGGGGGGGGGGCTTTGCAAACGTAGGTACTTATATTAATCCCCATGACTTCGTAAGTAGATAATAAAATTTCGTACAAATGTTGTCCTGATGGTCGTCTGAGGTTCTGATCACGAAGCTGGCAAACGCGTTCAGTGTTACCGTCGACAACAATAGGCGACGGTGAGTATGTGCGAGAAAAGGTGCAGAATAACCGGCCGCGTTGTACTATTGTGACTCCAAAAGTGGAGTGGAGGTCGATTTTTTTCGCCCAAACATCGCCTGTACTGTTATTTTGGATGCTGAGCACGAATATGGTATCCAATTTCGACAATTTGGCCGCATTTCATAGTGTGTGTTCGTGAGTAAGGATGGGGTTGTCATGACCACTGATTTCGTCCTTTCCTCGCCTTAGGAAATTATTTAGGCTGCTGCCACGAATCTGTCATTTCTTTTTCTAAATTATCCATTTTTCGTGCACCACTTTCCATCTCAAAGTCGAAGACTGGAAAGCAAGTCTGATCACATATGTAGGTGAAGAAAGCGATTCTATGTACTCAAACTGATAAACTTGATCACTCATGAAAATGTGGAATCACGCGATCACGCGAAAACGTTTACTAGATTTGCGATCAGCACCTCAATTAGCCCTCTAGACGACGTTTGGGCGAAACCAGCTTTCGATCTCCGGAGTTGTGGGAGTACAAGTCCCTAAACCTTCGATTAGCAGAGAGTGGTGAGGAGGCAATGGGCAGCAGGGGTGTGCGTTAAATTTTTTGATAAATTTTTAACGACCACTTTTTAACGAAAAATTTTCACGTTAAAAAGGTAAGTTCGGTAAATTTGTTAAACAAAATGTCCCTTAGCTGCATTCAGTTTTAAACCACTAGGGTGCCTTTCGGACAATCCCCACAGCGCTCAATAGGTCACTTATAAGATTCTCACGGGAAGTTCATTTACCTCCCTTGTGAGTTGACGCGAAGTAAGCGCTGCAAGCGCGGCCCTCCGCTGCGCACCTGCTCCCTTGTAAACGGCCGTCGAGCGTGCTGTGGCCATTCACGTGAATCGCAAGTGATTAGGGTTATGCCTGTACACAGATATTTTTACCTTCAGTTAACTACGGGAGAATCTTCGTTTTGTATTTCTACTCCAGTTACAACAAGGGAACGATTAGAGCCGAAGGGGCTGCGGTAGGGAGGTAGAACTTTCAGGGGCCTAGAAAGCTCCTGCTTTCTGCCAGTAGAGACGTCGAAAAAGAGAGGAAGAGCAATGGCTATGGAGTACAAGAGCCAGTCATACTCCGTTTCCTATGAAAGTGAGCCATCCCCATTTTCGCTCTAACACTGTCCAAGTCGTAGTCTTGTCAGATTAGATTTCAACGCGGGTTCGTTTCTCTTCAACGGAGCTAGAACACAAACTGAATGCCATTCATGAGACTCTAGTGCCCCCTTTCTGCACCAGATCGCCTTTGTGTCATTTCTCCGCCCATGACAATCATTCTTTTACCACCTGGAAGCTTCGCTATAACATAAGGAAAGATAGCAACCTATAGAGAAAGACCTATAACAATCTAGCTCTGCCTACCCAAGGTGTTTCTCTCTTCTCGGTGCACGAATTCTTAGGGAAGCAAAGCGTGCTTCATTGCCATTATACGGCTGTTATTGTCCTTTGGTCTCGTAAAGGAAATGGATGGAGCAGCCATCCATTTCCTTCACAGTGGGTAATAAAAAATAATTAAATGTCAACCACTGGGTGACGACAGTAAATAATAGTGTTCATTTGATTATTCGAATATTCGACTATTCGAAATTCGATTATTCGAAATTCGACTTTTTGAAAATCGAATATTATTCGATCATTCGAAATTCGAAATTTTGAAAATCGAATATTATTCGATCACTCGAAAATCGAAATTTTGAAAATCGAATATTATTCGATCATTCGAAATTCGAAATTTTGAAGATCGAATATTATTCGATCATTCGAAATTCGAAAGTTTGAAAATCGAATATTATTCGATCATTCGAAACTCGAAATTTTTTCCCAAGGACAAAGGTATAATCCACACATGAGAACATGCCAAGCGTCCTGAAGTGAGCCAGTTCAGGTTTAAGAAAACTCAGCGCACTTGAGATACTGGCCAACAGTGTATAAAAATGGTGTCGATTTCGCACTTAACGCGATCCACAAACATAGAAGAATTAAGAAGTAAACGCCGTTCCGCTTAGGAGATCTAAGGAAAGACTTCAACCAGAAAACACAAATGCTTACCATTACCATGCTGTTCTGCGCTACATCTAAACTGGCGACTGACTCAAAACCATGTTCACCGGCTGTTCCTGAAATGATTTTTTTTAAAGTTATACGGGTGGAGAGAAGATGATAGACGCAGAAAGCCATTGCATTTAGCACCAATTCCTGCACAAATCCGATCAAAACAGCGCAAACAGGTGGATATGATACGCGTTGGATGAGGTTCAAAGAATAGGAATTTTATAAGTCTCACGTTAGCCACCCAACCGCTAAACAATTTGGATAATCTTTCGCGAAACAGCCACAGCCACTGTAATATCAGCAGCGGGGAGGGCTAACGAATGATAAAGTCCAATGATCGATTATACCTCCAAAGCCTTGAGCAACTGAGCGTGTCTAAAGAGAAACTCGACATTTTGATCGGTCTTTCGAACCGATAAACATATGAGTACATCAGCAGTGGCAGCTTCTGAAAAGGGCTGCAAATGTCAACAGAAGACCCTTAACATCCGCCCGAATGTAATCGACTGATCCGCATTTACAGAAGGGATGCGAGAATTGACACCAAAAAGAACAACGAACGGTAATATTGAAGCAGTGGGCGAAAGCCACCCAGTATAGTGCGATTTGGAGTGGAAGGATACGCAGGCGCCCATGGCCATGTGCATTTTCAGTCTAAGGGTCCATTTACATCTCGCGACGAAAACTGACCGCTCTAGCGAAGCATGCATATCGATTTAGCTGAACTATCGTTTGGCATCAATCGATTGGGTTCCTTGATCGGGCGATCAGCTTGCTGCCATCGCGAAAGTGTGAACGGTAAGAATTAAGATCAACGTTAATCAATGGTCGTGTGATGGTAGAGACCGTAATTACATTTCTACGGAATGTCTTGGGGCAAATTCAATACGCTTTAGGGTCAGCGTTTTATACTGCCCGGACAAGCTTCCTGTCAATTCATATCTCCGTAGAGATTAAAGAATTCGATGGCCTGCGCGAAACCTCGACCGAGAAATTATAATGCTGGAGACTGTCGACGACTTCTTTAACTGCGCTAGCACATGCCACAGACGCTAAACAAGCTCTAACTTAATTTTTGAATGAATCGCGAGAAACAATGTTCCAGTGTGTTGTACAAACTAACTTTACAGTGAAGACTACATTTTAAAGACTTTTCTTCTCTAGAACCTTAATAACTCATGTAATGACTTGCTTGAATAAATCAACCCCTTTGCGCGATTCATTTTTGATAAAAAGATATATAAGGATAAGGATAAGGGACGGCGTTACTCAATCCCTTCTGGGATGCGCCAGCGCATTCTACTTCTACGGGATGTCGTGGAGGCGACATGAATGCGTATTTGGCCATACAATGACTTGCGGTGGCCAGCCGATGAACAAGTCAGCGCTTTATCCTTCCCAGACAAGTCTGGTACCAATTCACCGACCCCGGAGGGATGGAGGGCTTGGTTGGCCTGGGCGGGAAATCCGAACCAGGAACCTGGTATCGGGTGCACGCGACAGTCGCGCCTCCTCCGACTGCGCTACACGCGCACAAAAAGATATATAAAGAAATATAAAAAAGATATATATAGAGGGAAATATGAGAACAACACTAACCTACAGTCTCCGAAGCAATAGGTGGATCGGGAGATGCAGGACTCTCCTGCTGCACATCGTTGCAACTCACTGGCGGCAATTCCTGAACGTCTCTCAAGTTTTTCAAGACAGACTCTTCAACCTCACACACGGAGAATAGAACATATCTTACATTGACGGAACGATCTTCCGCGATTCTGGGATGCCCACCGGTAGATGCTGAAATATAAGGTTGGAAAATACAGCAGAAGGGTGAATCTCCTCCAGGCTTTTAAAATAAAGGTCACGACGTAGACCTAATCCAGTGAAGACACCAGTACCACATTCAACACACGCGCCGCGTTGAAAATGGATCACAAAATAACGGAAACGCAGTCACACCTACCTGAAGTCTGGTGCACACCTGGGGTTGCAACTGGCCTGATTCCAATATAGACAAGATGATGGGCAATTTAGGAGGGCATTTGGATCACAACTTGTCTTGACCAGCGGATGCACAAATCGGTAAAGTCTGGTACCAATTCCGCAATCTCGGAGGAATGTGAGGTTTGGTTGATCCTGACGAAACTCAACCCTTGAATTGATTTGGAAGATTTCGAGTGAACGAGACAAGCGACGATCCCACCGAACTCGTCACACGCGCTCCTTCGCTCGAGCGCTCCATTACAAAACGGCTCTTCAAGTTCAAAAAACATTTTTACCCTGGGGCTCTATGCCTTTTATAATACTCCTAATCACACCAACCACTGCTACAGTGTAACCCATCAACTACTATGGCTTAAGTGAACACAGACGGTAAAAGACTGGCAGCACAACCAACCTGGTGTTTGTTGCGAACTAGTCGACGCCTCGCCATGAGAATTTGCATTCCGTGGATTTCGCTGGAAAGAATTCTCATTTCAAGAAAGAGAGACCATAATTCTACTGCTTATTTAACTCTTCAGTTTACAAAGGCAAGGAAAGTTATGAAAAAACAACCTCAGGTACTGCAACATCTGCAACTTGCACATTGCCAGTACGGATATGCCACGGTAGCTGTCTGGAGGAAGATTCTGAAGCACTTCGATGTATGAGAGCTAGGAATAAGCCAGGAAATAGAAGGAGAACCCTGATGGCAAACGCCATGTATGAAGGATGAATCCGTTTCACTGCTAGTTTTTAGGCCTTAGTTAGTCTGTTTTGCTTTCCTTCTGGTTTTGAAAAAAGTTTTTATAGGAAAACCACCGCCTTGAGAAAAAATAGCTACACCGTTTGAATAAGAACTAAAAATGTCTTCATTTGACCTCATACAATATTTTTGGTACTTATGAAGCAGAGGGCCGGTGGCGATGTCCGTTCCTCCACGTGGTGCCACTGGAAACTGTTCGCTATGCGAGCTAAGCTAAGCACGGACACTCGATTGCAGGCGACAGGCCCTTGTGACAGGCCGGCCTATGGAGATCCCATGTCACATCACATGGTTGATGGCGTTAACTGTTTGTCGAGATAATGCTACGGCGTCCGCGGGAGCCGACGCGCACTCGCAAAGCCCGGCGAGTGTGAGAAGTATGCGAGGGTCCCTGATGCGAGGACGGCATCGGGGGGCAACTGAGCAAGTCCAAAAGTCCCGTAACGTAAGCAGGACCCGCGTTGCTACGCTGAATGTGGGTACGTTGACGGGACGCTGATGGTGAGCGAATTCTTGAGTATGCGGACTCGCATAATCTCACCATCGCGAACACAATGTTTCGAAAGCGTGACTCCCATCTCGTGTCTTTCTATAGCGGGAATACCAAGACACAGATTGACTTTATCCTTATCAAGCATCGCGATCGAAGGCTGGTCACAGACGCGAAGGTTGTGCCATACGAGACTGTCGCCACGCAGCACCGTCCGCTGATCTGCACACTTAAGATCGCCCCTCCGAGGCTGAGGCAGGTCGAGCGATGCGGACCATCAAGGATCAAGTGGTGGCGGATGAAAGAGAAGGACGCAGCTGTTGTTGCTCGTATTCGGTTGCCGACGTTTACCAATGTTGAGGAGACATGGAAACGTGCAACCGATTCGATACTACAAGCTGCACGTTCCGAACTGGGCATGACGAAGCCTGGACGGCGTAAGATTGAGAAGCAGACTTGGCTGTGGACTGACGACGTCAAGGAAAAAGACAAAGAAAAGAAGAGACTATATCACGCTTTTCTCAGCGACAAGACAGCCGACAATTGGCGTATGTACCAAGAAGCGAAGAGGGCGGCTAAGAAGGCTGTTGCCGTTGCAAAAGCTTCTCATTATGAGTATGTCAGCGAGAAACTCGAGACGCGCGATGGTGAACGACAACTTTATCGGCTTGCCAAAGCACGCCATCGCCAGAGCGAGGACATCGAAAAGTTCTTTGGCATCAACGATGAGAATGGCCATCTGCTGATGAACCGCAAAAGGGCTATGGAACGATGGCATGACTACTTCGAGAGAATTTCAACAGTAGAGTTTGCCCATCCGCCTATCCCTTGCGTCCCTCCTACGCACGGTCCTGTGCAGAAAATCACTGTGGAGGAGACGGAAGCGGCTTTGAAGAAGATGAAGCCAGGCAAAGCAACGGGCCCTGACGACATAGCGGCCGAACTATGGAACTCGAGGTGCTGGAATCCTGCTGAATGGCTAACGAAGTTTTTCAACCAGGTTGTTGCGGAGAAGAAGGTTCCTGGTAGTTGGCAGCAAAGCACGACGATCCCGATCTGGAAGAAGAAGGGCAGTCCCGCGGACTGCACAAGTTACCGTCCAATCCGATTGCTCTCGCACAGTATGAAAATATTTGAGCGAATTGTGGATGGACGTATTCGCGAGATCGTCCGGCTTTCCGCCAACCAGTGTGGCTTCGTAGCCGGCTGTGGCACCATCGACGCCATTCATGCTGTTCGTCTTCTTGTGGAAAGACATCGCGAGAAACAAAAACCGCTGCATCTTGCTTTCCTCGACCTGGAGAAAGCATTTGATCGTGTACCGCGTGAGGTCATATGGTATGCCTTACGACAGCACGGTGTCCCTGAAGAACTGATCGAGTGGGTGCGCATTCTTTACTCTTGTCCTAAGAGTCAAGTGCGAGCGCCGGCCGGCACATCCACGGAGTTTCCAATCTCCGTCGGTGTTCACCAAGGTTCCGCGCTTTCCCCACTTCTTTTCATTGTCGTAATGGATGCCATTTCGCGAGACCTTCAGAAGCCTGCTCCTTGGACGCTGCTCTATGCAGATGACGTAATGCTTGCGAGTGAAGACAAGGCCGAACTTGAGCGACAAGTGCAAGCTTGGTGTGACCGCTTGGCTCAAGCTAAACGTCCAAAAATCTGAGTACTTGACGACAGACGTAAACGAGACTGGGTCCATTGAGATCAATGGCACTGCGCTCGGAGGATTGGCCTCAACATAGATGTGCCCGGAAAACGGCCTAAAGGACGACCTAGGCAACGCTGGCTTGATACGTTGCACGTGGACTTAAAGGAAGCTGGTATCCACCCCGATCAAGCGTTTGATCGTGCGAAGTGGCGTCATCATACCAGAAGAGCGGACCCCGCTGCTAAGCGGGACAAACGCTGAAGAATAAGATGAAGCAGAGGGCCCGTGGTGCCGTGGGGCTGCCGGGAAACATGTTAACGCGACGGAAACGCGGCAACCCACGGCACCCGAGGACGGGTGCTTCATAAGTACCGGCTCCGTGATGCCGTGGGTTTGCCGCGCTAACCTGTTTCCCGGCAACCCCACGGCACCACGGGCCCTTTGCTTCACAAGTACCGTATTTTTAATCCTTATTTTGACCTGCTGAGAGCAGTGAATTTGCTGGGGTTGTAGGGAGAACCGCGCAGCGCAAACCTTCTATTCATTGTTTAACGTCTATTCGAAAGATAGCGCAAGTGGTGTTTACATGAATGTAGAAACATCAAAAGTAATAATAGAGGAAAAAATCCTCGAATCATAACTCTCTGTAGACAGCATCTACGCAATCAATCGAATGAAGGCTGCAGTGTACTAGACGAATGCGCAGCGCAATCCTTCTATTCATTGTTTAACGTCTATTCGAATGATAGCGCAAGTGGTGTTTACATGAATGTAGAAACATCAAAAGTAATAATAGAGGAAAAAATCCTCGAATCATAACTCTCTGTAGACAGCATCTACGCAATCAATCGAATGAAGGCTGCAGTGTACTAGACGAATGCGCAGCGCAATCCTTGCACACGAACAATTTGCGTCGGAGCCGTTTAGAATGCATATAAAACTGTTTTGCAAAACGGATAGAAATTCAATGCTCAAGGGACACACATTTCTTTTTAAGACACGCCGTATAAGAGTTTGTTCACAGAAAGTTACTGAAAACAAAAGGTTGGTTAGGCCTTGCATTATAATGCATACAAGTGCTCCAACACGCCTAACGGCGTGTCTCGGAGTTGGGCGCTTTGCGCGAGCTTGCAATGTCACTAACCTACAGAAAACATTTTTGATAAACTTAAAATCCACTGGCGTTTAGATTCACTCTTGACCGTCCAGTAAGGTGACGTTTTGTGCTGCACATCACTTCTGTCCCTTTGCTTATCAGCCATTCTAATGTTCAACAGCACTAGTTACAGGACACCGTTGTCACGTCTTTCAAAACCACGAAACCACGAACGTATGCTCCCTACACAATGTCGGTGCCATTTCTTTTGAACTCAGACGCTCATTGCATGATCTCCTGACAAGCCTTCTATATTCCGACGTCGATCCACCGACGGCGATGCATCTTACTACGTTGCGTTGCGCGACATCTGTGACACGGTTTTTCAACGGGGACACTCGGAAACACGCGCAGTTGCCGCCTTGTCAAACAGGAGGAGACTGCGCTTCCTCTGCTGCTGCAGCATCCAAAGTTGAATTCTGTACGCGGACGCACAGCGCACGACGTTGGTGACACCTCTTCTGAACTCAGACGCTTGTTGCGCGACGTAGGGGACTCGTACTTGAATCCAAAAGCTCAGAAGCGCACATTTGCCGTTTCAAACAGGAGGAGGCTGCGAACATGGTAGAATATTGCTCCCCGTATTAATTCCTATTATACCTCCCTTCTTTCTCGTTCTTCGTCCTGGTTCCACTTCCAGCTTCCTCCTCCGTGGTAGCTCTCCCGGTCCTCCCCACCCCTCTTCCACTCTCGTGGTCGCCCTTACTACTCCTATCCCTTTAGTGATCATGGCACGAAGTCGGCGGCATGGCTTCTGAATCTGGACGCTCACAAACGCGCACAGTAGCCATTGTGTCACGGAGTAAAAGACCGCGCTTCCGCTGCCGCAGCGACAAACCACGTTGAGTAGCAAATTTTGCCCGCGCCGTCGATGATGAGGCTTATCTCACGCAGGCTAGACCACTCAAACGCCATCGACCGCTTTCTTTTATATGAAGGTGGTGATTTTTAGTCTAGATATATCTATTATACTTCTGTTTGGAAAAATGATCGATTTAAAATGAAAAATGCTCGGTTTAGAGCGAAAGTGGTATATAGCGAAGATAATGCTGAATTCTGGATGTCATCGACTCGTCACACGACGTCGGTGAACCGCTTCTCGCTCCAGACGATTGTTGCGCGACGTATGGGACCCGTATTCTGAATCCATATGCTCAGAAACGCGCGCAGATGCCGTTGTGTCAATAGAGAGGAGGCTGTGCTTCCTCAGCTGGAGGAGCATCCCATGTTGAATTCTGGATGCGGCCGCTCGTCGTACGACGACGGTGCTTTTGACTTCAGATGCTTGTTGTGCGACAAAGGGGACCTGTCTTCTGGATTCAGACGCTCAGAAGCGCGCGCAGATGTCGCTGCGTCAAGCAGGAGGAGGTTGTGCTTCCTCTGCTGCAGCAGTAAAGTTCGCGGCCGGTCGTCGTACGACGACGATGTGGCCTTTGCTTCCTTTATTTTCGCTTCTTCTGAATCCAGACGGTTGTGGTGCGACGAAGGGAACCCGCCTTCTGGATTCAGGCACTCAGAAACGCGCGCAGACGCCGTTGTGTCAAGCAGGAGGAGGCTGCGCTTCCTCCGCTCCAGCGGCATCTCATGCTCAATTCTGAATGCGATCCCTCGTCGTAGGACGACGGTGTCTCCTCTTCTACTCCAGAAGGTTGCGGTGTGACGAAGGGAACCCGTCTTCTGGATTCAGGCACTCAGAAACGCGCGCAGATGCCGTGTCAAGCAGGAGGAGGCTACGCGTCCTCGGCTGTAACAACATCCCATGTTGAACGGCAGACGTTGCCCGCGCGAGGTACGCGGAGGCGTCGCAAGGGGTTCCATGAGATTGGACGTGGTTCCACGAGGCGTATCTCAGCCAGGTTTCCAACCTGAGTGAAATACGCCTCACCATCTACAGGGCAGGGATCTAACTCAATTATATAGTGGTAGATATCCTAGGCACTTGTCCCACCGATAGTGCCCGTCGTAACCACAGAAGGAAACTTTTCGCTGCGCCAGTTTATGCGCTACTGGCATGACACGTGGGGTGCTGGTGGTCGCTTCGTATGCGACCATTCTGATAACTTCGGAACGCGGACAACGAACTTCATTGAGGGGTTCCACAATAAACTTTGAGGGGCGTTTCCTAGTGGCACCCCTGCTATGGCGGTTATATTACAGTTTTTCGCCTCACAGTTAACTATGGCCAAATCTCAGCTCCTGTCTATAGCAAATGGGGAATGGCGACAAGATATATCCAAAGTCGCCAAGCCTGCAGGCCAAATGAAATACACGATGAGATGAGACGCTTCAGACAGTTCCTCCAGGCGGATGGTCGTCCACCTACCACAAGAGAGTGTAAGAATCACCTCGGTACCTTAGGCAGCAACCTTGGCCACTAGTTAGCTCTCAATGTGTCTCCGTCTCCTCGTTGTACTCCTCTGAAGAACCCTACGCATGTTATCTTGCCCATTCCGAGAGGGAACTGTTAGCACACTTGCTTTGTTTCAGGTATATGCTTGCTCACAAATGCAATCTCATACTTCACACTATTCAGTTGTTTTTATTCGTATGTTGCCTTTATACTTCAAACGCTTTGGTAAAGAGTGTTCTAAAATATTTATCTCCAACAAAAGACAAGTCTCAAACATGTTTCTAAACATCCTGCAGAAACTCAGCGACAGTTGTGGCTGGATTAGTGTATTTCCTCAGTGATGTCACCAACAGTACGAATGGTGTGGAAACATATCACGCTATGATGAGACGCCGGTCGTGCAAATCGCTCAAGAAACAGCATGTCCCCACGCGAGACGGTACTGCGCGCGAAATAGCGGGGAGGAAGCGAGGTGGCAGGCGCGCTGCAAATCGACGTGACTCAGCATGGTAAACGAAACCAATAAAAATTGGTTTCGTTTACCATGCTTGTTAGAGCGTCTAAAGATGATGTACACATAGCAACTAGAAAAATAAATTGCAGGACAGAATCAAAACTTCATATCACATGGTCCTACTCAGCCGAAAGGGTGAGGCATGGCTCCGTATCACACGGTCGTGAAAAGGTTACATTTGGATCTGACATATCCTTTTCATAATCAAATTTGCAAAGCGTACTGAGACATTTTCTCCTTCTTCAAAAAATCGCTAAGTGCCCACATCTTTGTATACATCTAAGGAAACATTCTACGCTCTTCATCAAAAACATGCAACGCCAATGCATCCGTGATGATTAGTCATAAGAATCTCACCTCCTAAAGGGCCTCCGTTGCTCCAGGAGCGGCAGCTGTAAGCATGAGCCTTCGGGAAGCTCCGGCTCATATGTTACTAAACAGACAAGAATAACATTCTCCGTGTATGTCAAACTCGCTAGGGTAGTCGATAGAAGCTGTTTCACTGCTGATTTGTCATGATCTTTTCTCATCCTTTATCTTTCAGTCGCAGTCCGTGAAGTAACCTTGCACTTACGACTACACGAGGGCTTTTGGCACTATTGTACTTTCACAACTCCACGGATCGAGGAGAGGTCGAAAAAAATTTTCGCCCAAACATCGGCTAGGGGGGGGGGTATTTGGGGTGCTGATCACGAATCTGCCATCGTTTTTTTTTGAAGTTACAGGTAATTACTAGGTTTGGATGATTGTGGAGTTTGGGCGAAATCGGTGACCATGACCTTAGCCCGTACCTTCTGTAACCTAGGGAGAGAATGGAGATCTGTAGACATTCAAGAAGCTTCATATACCACGCTAAAATATGCTTAGTGCACAGTGACCCCAGAATGGCCATATGAGAAACAATTTTGAGTGGTTATCGACGATGAGTACCTTCCAGCAGTTTTACTTTTGGACCCGCACATACCGCAAAAGAGGTGCCGTGGTTTAGTGCCGTTTGCATTGCAGGGGATTCGACTCAATACCACTCACCAGTTTCAACCGTAGATTGAGCGGACGACTTCGACTCCAGGCATAAGAGAGGATTCGTCGTCCCCATAGGAATCCCACGACAAACATTGACAAGATGCATTGCGCTGATCAGCCAGACGAATTCTTTCTGTTTTGCTCCCTCAATCACTCATGGACCGTTTCCGGAGCACGGGCCGTAGTGCGCAGAAGCTCGTGGCCGCGTGTCGCTGACGCTCCCCTTTCTAACTGCAATCGCGCAGCGGCGCGTCAAATTGGGGCGCGGCGCGACTGACCGCGCCGCTCCCCAAATTGACGCGCCGCGCCGCGGCGGGAATATAAAAGGCGCCTAACGAATGCTTCAGGACGGATTGCTGGTGGTAGCCCAAATATCTTCCTGGTGGCGGTTGTGGAACAGTGCCTGGAGGGCAATGATGCTTAGATTGCTATCTCTCGATCAAGCCTTTGCCTATCGAAGAGTTTCCCGCAAAAATGGTTTCCCGCTGATTTTTCAGGCGATCGCTGCGGGACCGCTTGCATGCTGTACTCACCCGTAGCACCACAGATAACCCCATAGCCGAAGTTTGGGCGAAATCGGTGATCATGACCTTGGCAGCCTTAGTCACCCGTACCTACCGTACTCCAGCGTAAAACTAGAAACGGATGTCATATTCGTGATCAGCACCCCAAATAACCTCCCTAGCCGTAGTTTGGGAGAAATCGGTGATCATGAGCTTGGCAGCCCTAGTCACCCGTAACTACCGTAACCTACCGTACTCCAGCGTAAAACGAAGGACGGATGACACTTTCGTGATCAGCACCCCAAACAACCACCTTAGACGAAGTTTGGACGAAAATAGTTTTTCGACCTCTCCTCGACCCGTGGAGTTGTGAAAGTACAATAGTGCCGGTCTTTTTGGTACAATCGATGCCAATTCCACGCACTTCTTTTCTCCACTATGTTTAAACCTTGACCATGCATTCTGAGGCGTAGCATTTCTGTTGCAGCACATCCCAATAACCTAAGAGAAATGGCTGCAGGCGAAAACTATAGCCCCAACCATCACGCTTCTAGTACTTCTCCAAAGGTTATAGTTCTAATTAGAATAACTGTTTTGGCTGCAGTGCTATGAGGTTTGCTGACTCGACAGATATGAGCTTGATGTGGTATGAACAGAAAACAGACACGTCAAGCAGGACGAATAACTACAAAGTCGACATACCTGTCACCTCTTACCTGTCTTCCCTTTACGATCGCAGAGTTGCTCCAGCGGTCACCAGAAAGGTGTCCATTAATCCCTGTTCCGAGCCAAGGGGGTCCAAGGGTGTGATTGTCCTGAGGCCGAATTCACGACTAGTAAGATAATGAGATAGTGGTAGTGGTTAAGTCTACCAACAGAGGATAGTGGGCAGAGGGCAAGTTTGTTTTTCATGTATTCATAATTTGGCGAACGATACAGTTTTACCCTACCATTCACCTAACCCCAGGTGACGCTTCAACTTCTACGCTATATTCACAATAACCCTGGGTAAAGTCATTCATGAATCCGATCTATGGGGGTTTTTTGGAACTCCGTCAATTGGCACTCTTGCTCAACATGTGTTAAACAAGCAGATTATATTGCCATCTCTCTTAACCTTCGACGACTTGGCTAGAGCGCTTCTGATCCGTGAACGCCGACGGTTTTGGCCGTTTTCCAATACCTAACCACGTGTATCACATGAGAGCGCACGAAAACATGTTTTCCGACAAAGGTATGGAAAGTATTCCGCAACGCAGTCGTTCAAAACCTGACATTTGTGTGTTATAAGTTGGGACCGTGATTCAATAGTAGACGCTTCTCGGGAATACAAAGCAGTGGTTTGTCCATTGGCTGGCCACAAAAGGGGTGCAGTCCTCACACAATCCTGCCCGCCGCCCAGTGTTCGCCCTGAAGGCGCGAAATCTCGCTGTGGGCTGCAGAATCGTTGCTTGGAAGTACGCCGCTTAAAAACCGTGCAACGTCTGTTTCGCGAAGCCGTCAGCTTACGAACAGGAGCAGGTGTAAGGCGAAGGGATTTCGAAATCCGGAGAACGAGTAATGGATTATTTTAAGACAAGTGCTCCGACACGCCTAAAGGCGTGTCTCGCACTTGCGCGCTTCGCGCGACTTTGCAGCATCATTGACCTATGCAAGTAGTTGTTGTAAAACTTAAAATTCGCTAACATCTAGGATCTGCTGCTTGCTTTATCGGCATCAAGCCGTTCGCCACTTCGGTACCTTCATCATAGGCCTTCTCTCCGGACCGTGCATTGGTTTGCTCTGCGCAGTACTTCTGTCCCTCAGGTTGCTCTTCCGCAACCGTTCACATGCTCAACATCTAGCGTTTCCGACTATCGTTGACATCTCTTCCGAAGCCAGGTTCCCCTCACTCGTTTCTTTTTACTGGATCTCATTCTGGTCCGGCTTTACTGGTCTTCTCTTCCCTCTTTACTTCCCCAATGGAAATATGGTACACTATAGCGGTTAAGATAGATAAGCCCGCCCCCCATAGCCACTCGGCCATCCGGTCACTTTGCCGTTGGTGGTGAGCAGCGCACCTCAATGTTCCACTTCGGTCACTGTACGGCTAACAAGCAAATTGTGAAATCGCTGTAATTCCGCTATTGTTCCAGCCCCAAACCTTTTGCAGGTTAGATTCTAACCACAGCATGGCAAGTTCCAGGCGTCAGTTCTGCCTTATCGGCCCGTATTGAAGTGAAATGGTTTTTTGCAATTTTGACCTACCCAGATGTCCGCAGGAAATTTTAAAACCACTACGGTGCTTCTCGTACAATCCCCTACAAAACGCAATAGGTCACTTTTAAAATTGCCAAGGGACGTTCATTGACCTCCCTTGTTAGATTAGGTCACTCGACCGCTCTCGCTGTGGATGATGCGGCGTACCTAACTTAAGTTAGATCATTCGACCGCTCTCGCTGTGGGTGATGCGGCGTACCTCAGTTAGGTTAGATCATTCGACCGCTCTCGCTGTGGGTGATGCGGCGTATCTCACTTAGATTATATCACTCGACGGACAAACTCTTTTATATATAGGTGGTGATAGGTGTTTTCAAATCCCGTCCTAGAAATAGTACGTGGCGTAACCCATTCCGACAGGAAAAAGTTCAGGCCAGACCGATTGGTCGCTCCTACAAATCAAAGCTTTGTAAATTGTTTTTTTTTACATTGTTAGCATCGAAATTTAAGTCGAGACCTATGGTAGCGTTTGTGCACACATGGAGTTCCCATCGGGATCTATATTGCTGAGGATCACCCGAATCCTCAGCAATAGTCATCGGGAAACTCTTCCAGCAAGTTGAGCTTCCGTCCCGACGAGGATGGCAGCAGACCAGAAAAGACGACAATTCCTGAATAGGCCCTTGGTACACTCTAGCGTCGCGCCGGCCACAGTGTTGCGCGGGCAGCTACGGGAGGCGCACTCGCGCAACATTGTCGCCGTGACCGATCGCCGGAGCGACGCGAGAGTTAGCAAATTCGGTCCAGTAAGGACGACACTACGCAGTTCGATGTACATCGTACATCAAACAGCGTACTGTCGTCGTTACTGGAGCGCGTTACTCACTGCTTGGCAGCTATTTCGGACAGCACTACTAGGATGCTCGAGTATGAGAATGTCAACCTCCAGATCGGTAAATATTATAAATGAGAATCATCAACGAAAGGAGAAGGTTCACAAAGAAAGACACCAAGTAAGTCGCGTAGACGGACCGCTACTAAGATGATCGGGATCATCGTTTGTCTTCACGCCCCACCCTTGTTCTCATAAAAACAAGCGAATCGCAACGCAAATAGTTGTGTAGACTACTCCACAACGTTGCACAGTAGATTTCACCAAACCGGCATAAAGCGGAATTGGGACCGACCAAACGACAAAAGAATCCATCTTTAAACAGTTTTATACAACAAGACGACTCTTGACCCGTTTTGGTCCATTATGATTGCTTTTACCTTTTATGCACTAATTTGTCGGCGAATATCGCAGAAGACATCGAGACAAAGTGGGAAAGCCGACAGGTAAGACTACATCACCTACGCTACTTCATGTCATTTTTGTCTGGCCTTCCCTGTCGGCTGCTTCGTTCCATGAAACGCGCAGAGGTAGGCTCACCTGATTGTCATCATCTTCTGTTGCACACGGTGACCTCCAGCGACGCCTTCAACAGTGCTGGCAGCATGCTTCGAATCTACTCGAGCTTTGTTAGAGTGACAATGAAATCCTACCTAACTCTCAGTCGAACCTGTACCGGACAGAAATGAACGGAGATGACCGAGACAGCCTTGGAAAGGTAACAAGATAAACAAATCGTTTGCTAGAGAAATCATTGGCGACGGTAGTTAGTAGCTAGCAGCTCCGGGAAGGAACAATGTGATGAAAATAAATGGGTGGACTTAAGGTTACCAAATGAATTATGCTGAGGTACGCACCAGTCCAGACAGAATGTGGGCAGTTCTTTTCGGCGTCAATAGGGTAAGGCGGTCACCATGTAGGACAACCCTGCAAAACGGTTTGTGCTTTTTGGAACCGGATTTTTTTTTTTTTTTGCAGAACTGGCTGTTCTGCCCATACAGTGAGCTGGGTTGGCCATTTCTGATCAAACTGGACATAGACATGCCTCCTTGCCAGGGCGTACAACCACTGAGTAGAGGGTGACCCCGCGCCGACCGTATTTCTGCTTTGTTTTCACCCAGGAAATGAAAATATGGAATGGCTTGCGTTGCAAGGCCAGTAAACGGGAAGCTCTTCTCGTAAGTTGAGCTTCTAGCACGACGAGGATGGAAACTGACCAGAAAAGAAGACAATTCCTGAATAGGCCCTTGGTATACTCCCGGCGACAGTTTTGGCCGGGCACCTACGGACTGCGTTCGTTATCTGGCAATTTTGCGCCGGATAACGAACAGCAAATTAGCTGACTCCTCACATTTGGAAGTAGTGCTGGTTGATCTGTGTAGAAGACTCGGCTCACTACTATAAGAGTGATCACGAGCAACAATAAAAGGCATTAAAATCCAAAAAGGTTAGGTGACTTCCTCAGGTGAGCACAGGTGACGTAGATGGAAACATGGTTAACCTCCATCTCTGCAGTGTTGCTGAGTTTGTACCACACATCTACGAGACCTACAAAACATTGAGTTTCTCATCGTCTTGTCACGGCAAGTCATGCGCAAAAAAGAAAACATACAAGCCACTATCACTGATCGTTAGGAGTGTAGGTCCTGGCGCATTTCAGGAAGAACTGTTTCCCGCCGACCTTTGCGTTCCATCCTTTGTGGTTACACGACTGAAGCGGGTTTGATTGGATTGCACGAATAAAAATGGAAACCTTTGAATCGCAAGCTGTTGCGAGGTATCAAACAAATATTGCAGCATAGTAGCGACTGAATACGAGCCACACGGAAACATGTTTAATCCTGATAAAAGGAGACAGCAGCCCTTGCACGGGTATTTCTGTAGAGCGGATTTTCTAAAAGCATTTTCTGTCGGATTGCACAGCACACCCTGAGGTAAGCGGGACAGAATGAACCAGCGGAGAAACGTCACCCCCTAATGTAGACGATCGTGAGGTTGGAAGACCGAAAGCCAAAGCGACAACCTACCTTAACAAGTCAACAAAGATTCAGAAGTAGGGCTATTGGATATTCCAAAACTAGCTAACATACAAAACTGCTATGCAGATTTATTTACATATTTTACAAGCTAAATTGTTAGGCATACTACCATATTTCACATATCGAACTCAAATATATGGCCAACAGTGAGGATAGCAACACATATGCATTAGTACGACCTACAAAAGCTACACATACAGTGAACACACATATACAGAACAATGAAGCACCACAAGGGCTATCTTGAAGCTAAAAGAACGACACTAGGTTGCACTAATGATATGAGGTGACATGTACATCGCGGCACACGGTTTCGAGTGTTGACTCTATCTACGTGCTCAGTGTCTGCAGCGGGCATCGCGGTGCAGAGTAATGGGCGATTTTTGTTTTGCGTTGACTGCGCTCTGCCAAAGCAGACCGCAAATCCGGTCGGCAGCCGAACACTGGCGGCGCAGTGGATAGGGAAGTGGTAGGGCGGGAGTCCAGTCGTTGATGTTGGGCTCCTCCGCAACGTCGCTCTTTGTCATTTTCTGCAAAAGCTTCGATAAGTTCAGTCGGTGCGAAATCGCAACGAAGGACATCGCCAGGAATAAGACGCAATTCGACGGCTTGTACTCTCACGAATCACCAGGTCGGCAACCGGCATCTTAAAATGGGTAAGTTAGATCAGCCAGACCCCGGAGTTCAATTGATCCGCGCTCTCCTCCGTGTTTGCGGAGAACAACACAGGAACCGTGTTGTGCATTTTACGAGCATGTGCAATCTTGATGGGAGCATCAGTCGTTAAGTACCAAAAATTCCGCCTTAGTTTCGTCGCAGGCTGTTATTTGAAGTGCTGGTCACAATTACGGCATTCGCTTTCAGAATCTCGGCTGAAAGGACACGTTACGGCAGGTGAGAGATACTGAGGCTGGTGGGGTCAGGATTCGGCCAAAATTTCATCCAAGGGGATTGCATGAGGTGCTGACTAGAGTTCGACATCAACCATCAAATCTTCAGCCTATTGAACACGTATACTACATATATTCCGGCGAATACTAGGTAAGGGCGAGGTCAGGATCATCGACACCGCCCACTTCCTACCTTAAAGGATTATTTAAGGCGTTGATCACGAATATGATTCATAGCACAGAAGAATCACACCTGTTCTGTGGAGATGCCCATGCTTCGTAAACACCGGGCTGCTTCTCGCAGCTACCATACTCACCACAATGCCGAAAACGGATACCACATTTTTGATCGGCGCCTTGAAAATCTGCGCGAAGGCGAAGTTGGGTCGAAATCGATCACCCCGACCCTACTCACCCACAACTTACCACAGCGTACCATAATCGGCCCACAGTATGATGACAAATACCATATTATTCATCAGCATCTCAATTAACCTCCCTAGGCGAACTCTGGGCGAAAATTGTTGTTCGTCGCTAAATGGTGAAAGTAAAAATAGATTTCGTGATCGGCTGAGATTTTTAAAATGAATGCCGTACATCACGGTGCCAAGTTATAGGTTCACCGGTACATGCCGTGAAGGTGAGTAGCACTGGTAGGTGGGAGCGCGCCAACCAATAATAACCAAACAGAGCACAGCCCGAACACAAGCCAGCACATCAGGGTAACGTCTGAATACGCCTCTCTGAACGGCATACCCATTCAATGCAATCTGATTGGTATAGGTTTCCCACCTACCAATGCTGCTCGCCTACGCGACATACCCGAAAACCTTTATGGGAAAATTCTAAGCAGCAAATCTTATCAGTGCAGGATACCACGAACTTTTATTGAAGAGGTAACGAATAAAGGCTGGTGCAGAATACAGGTCCACTTGAGGAATTTTCTCACGCTCATCATTTTCCGGTGCAAAACTCGGTATAAATAGGTCAATAATGTAATGAAAATCAATCGCCTATCAATCGCTACAATGGCAAAGGGCCCCAGGCTTTCTACACGTGAACAAACTCAAGTTGTGCTCTTCATGCGGCCGACTTTTCAAACAGGAAGATCGCAGCTCAACTAAGGAGGTCGCTGAACTGCATTAATTGCTATCTGAAGGACATGGAAGCCTACAAGCAATAATCGAAAGCTGACCGTCCAAGGAAGGTGTCTGCGAGGGATAAGAGCCGTCTGCTCCGGACGGCTTCCAAAAGCATCCAGTCCGTGGAGGACCTCGACGTCATCTGGACTTCCCTATCGAAATGCGCTAATACGAAGCTTGTATCGCAGTACCCACATTGTTCATCAAGTTATGAAGTGTCCCTCGTTAGATAGATTGCCACAAGGCTGCCAGGCTCAATTTCGCTCGTTCACACATGAGGACTGTTGTAGTGGACGGTCGCAGAATAACAATTTATTAGTCAGTCGAATAACAGGCGAGGTCGGTAGAGCGAACAGTTATGTCACACACTCTATAGAAACTCGTCGGGTATATACGCTTCCTAGTTTCCCTATGGCAATAGACCATATAAAATCAGATTAAATATCTTGCTATGGCGAGATCACCCGTGATCCTAGATATTGGCTTGATCAGTATATTAACCCTACAACAAGGACGAATTGGGAGAGAGCGAGGTGAGACTGCAACTAGTTTCACATGCAAGCAGAAGAGCGTTTTCAATTTTTAGGATGTATTGTCCGTAGAAAAGAAGTGAAATCTTGATGAGCCCGACAAGTACAGACACTACTGGAGGGATATGAGGAAAGAGCAGCGGGTATTCTCCAGGCGTATCTTTGGCGGTGGAAGTCTCATGGTTTGGGCTGCGTTTTCTGGATAAGGACTTATTGGCTCGGAGTTCGTCCGTGTAGGATGAACAATGAAGACAGCCAGAAAATGCTCGGAGATCACTTTCTGTCATATTTCAGAAGATTTCGTAGGCACAGCCTTATTTTGCAACATGATAATGCATCCGTAGGTAGCGTGATCACAGTCAACTACAGATCGGCTTAACTCCAACATAATTCAACTTTTGGAGTGTCCTAGTTGTTCTCCAGATTTCTACCAGATAGAGAACTTGTGGGGGCATTCCTGTGCACAAAGTGCCCAAAAATGGAAAAACTTACACTTCGGTTTTTGATGCGAAGAACGTCACACTTGATGCATCGAGCAATGCAGAGAAAACTATTATTGATAGCCTTATTCAGTAGTATGACAGATAGAATTTTCGATGATGTTTACAACAAAGATGATGTGACGAAGCACTCATTCTGCTTCGCCTGTAGGTTCCTTTTATGATTAATCAGCTTTATATGAAGTGAGCTTATATTCTGCACCGATCTCCATTCGGTAATCTTCAATAAAAGTTCGTGGCATCCTGCACTGATAAGATCACCTGCATCGAAATCTGCTATAGAGGTTTTCAGTAGTGAGGAATACGATTGTAACATCGATGAGCCTCGGAAGCGGGCTCTTCGGGTTGAACCTATAATTGCGCACCAGGCTGTGTCTGTGATCAACACCGCAAGTAACACCTTTAGAGTAATTGCCAAGCTTACGCGAACAAATCTTTTTCAAGCTCGGGATTCGTGAGAGGACAATCGCGCTCACGAATCGCGCCCATGAAGGGGTCTCCATGCTGGGGAAGTTTCTCGTTGTGATTTCTCATGCAGAGTTTGGATTGACCGCTTCAGATCTTTCTTAAGAAGTGCAAAAAGGCTTCCTCAATGAATCGAACCGTCCACTCCTTGCCTTCCACAACTCTAATTCCCTACCCACTGTGCCACGACTAGACGGTCGACAGAGTTGCTTGCGGACAACTTCAGAAGAGCGCGGACAGTGCAAAGCGAAAATGACATCTGCTGCAGACAAGGAACACAAATCTAAAATCAGCGTTCAAAGCTGCACATATATATCTCACCTCAAAGTGTTACTGCGACCTTGTATCTGTCGTTTGTAATTCCGCTGCTCTTGTTTTTTCCTTGGCAACTGGAGACTCCTGACTTGTGTAGTTGCCATAATAATCTTCTACGCAAACCGACCATGTTGGCAGGGACACGTGTTTGACTGAAGCACATCTGAAATGCCTCCTCGTGAAAAGCACCGACGAATTGGTTGAGCTGACAGGCGCACAAATATATCAATCTACGCGCGTCCGACAATCGATAGTTAATGCTCACTAATGCAAACTAAAGAGCCTAAACTTGCAATCGCAATGGGTTCTGCAGTACTCGTCAGTACTCTATTATGACACGTCGCCGAGGATAAGGATTAGGCTTATCTGGGCAAACATGGTAACGGCAGAGGCAACAAATAAAAATCGCTGAAAAGACTCACTGGTTTCTCATTCGGCTCCGATGTAAGCGGCGCCACATTTACACATGTGTCCCGAACTGATTTCGACAACAGAGCTAATGTCGTGGATGAATATCTCTAATAAGGTATCATAAAATAATCTTTATCCATTGGATACATCACCAACTTGACGGTACTCACAAGGGGGTCAATGAGGTCGCTCCGGAGGTTCTAAACCAGATCTGTACGGTCTTGTAGCGCAACGGACTAGGATTACAGGGCTGTGTTTCGTTTTTGCTAAATGCCCTTCGGTGGTTCAGAATAGGCAAAAAAACTGTATCATTGCAGTGCAAGCTGAAAAGGCAAAACTGACGATGGAATAGCGTTGTTGCGCTCAAAAATTGATCTACAAAAGGTTTGGAGAAAAGGACTGGAGACTTACTTCCCCTCAAACTGTGGAACAAAATTGTGTGCATGTAGAAGTGGACCAGGGGGACCATTAGATACTCTGTACGATCAGACCACTACATTCGGCAATCTGTCGCCGTAACGTAGGTGAACTCAGCTCACTGCGATCCGACCAGATGAGTGCTACAACCCGCTACAGCTGGCTACGGCTCCATTACTAACATAGAACACTAGAAGCAACAACCCTTAGACGACGAAGTTGACTGGATAGTTGTGAGAATCAGAAGAATGAGAAGCGCCATGAAATTCGACCCCACTCAATACCCTGTTCGCTCGCGAGATGCACTCCCCTTCTACGCACCATGACGGAAACACTCGAAATGCTTACTTACTTACTGGATAGAGAGACAACACATATTTCATTGCTCCACTAATGCCAGACACACATCGCAGAGGGAAAAGAGATCTAGTTGAGCTGAAAGCGAAATCACAGTGGAAATCTTTTCGTTGTCCAACACAATCAATCCCTGATGACCGGGTACTGTGAAGTCGATCCAAAATTTGTGGTTAGATGTTCTTTAGGTGGACGCACCTGATACGCGACAAAAAAACGCCGAAGGTCACTGCTTCTTCTCCCATCCTGGCGTCGTGATTGAATGTGTGCAACATCGGCAGCCAGTCATAATCGACTACAGCGACCTGGTCTGTTCAAACGTGGTATGTTAACATAGTAATGCACGCAACGAGTTTGTTCATTGCCTGCCACGGGAGCGGCTAGTCGTTCATGCAAAAGATGCAAATCGATCAAAACCAAGCGATCACCGCGAAAGCTGCTCTCCGACACTGGGGGGCATGTGATCTATGTACACCTCCTTACCCAACCCCCCCCCCCGTCCCAACTTCATATCCGTCCGAAGAACTGTAGAACTATCCCTGTAGTTTCGTTAAAAAAAAAACTACACACTACGTAATAATGTGCTTCGCATACAGCTGAATATGTTCCAGCCCTTGGCTGCGTTGCATACGAGATCAAGACAGTGATAGCGTTCTTCAACTGTACCTCAGACGCATTCATATAATGTCCGCTATACATTGGATCCGATCGAAAATCTTCGGATAATTGGATGACTCGGATAACGCTTTTCAAATAAATGCAGTGGTAAGTTAAAAGCTTCCTGTATCAATAAATACAGAGAGGACCTTCTCTCTTTAAAGCCCGGCTTAAATCTACATTTGGTTCTGACGCATCCCTTCCAAGATCAATGCTGCAAAGTTGAGACATTCTTTTCATTAAAAAAAAAAACTCCAGGCGCCCACATTTTTTTGTGAACATCTTAGGAAAGACTTAACGCTCTTCAACAAGAACATGCATGGCCAATGCAAACGCGTTAATTCATAAGGATCTCACCTGAGAGGACATCCATTGCTCCAGAAGTGGGTGTGTTAGGCGTGCTCGGGAACGGCGTTCGGGATGCTCAGGTTCATATGTTACAGCATAAACATATGAGCCTGAGCTTCCCAAACGCCAAAAGCCTAGATCTGACATCATGAGGACGAGCATAAAAGAACACGTGGTCGATAGTGTCCACCTGTATCACAGAGGCAAGCCGCAAACATTCCTGGAAATTTCGGTTGTTTTCCAGTATTTAAACACAGAATTACAATACACATCTTCACTTCTTTATAAAAGTGCAACAGAAGCACCTACTGGACATTCCAAATGCAAGTGACATTGAACAACTGCTCCAAAAATTTATTGACAAACCAGAAGAGGAAACCGGTTATATTTATGGTTCACAGCTGCATTTCAAACGTGAATCTTTATGCAAGGTAGAAGCAGTGACGACTGTGCACGTTGCATAGTATTGTTCATTACATACACTTAACGAGCAAATGTGACAGCTAGACGAAGATACTGGATATGACAGAGTAAAACAGACAACAATATAGGACAAGAGCTTTCTAAAAATAAAGATCACAAGAATTGGACGTGTAGAGACTGGTCAATTGTAATGAATATGAAAAATGGATTTGGAAGATGTTTTGTTCAACCTTTGCTGTTCAGAACCCGCCCTATAAATACGGACATTTGTCGGTAACACTAACATACGCGCACACCTCTGGTGCTTGAGACCTGCAGGACAAGAGTTACTGGAGATCTAAACAAAGGCTTTAATGATTTTATGCATCGCTAGAGGATCACTGGATTGCCTTTGACCGCTAGGCTGTTTAGGGGAACAGTTTGTTCCTCACTGCACCACAATTGATAATAGGTCAGCCAGACCATAGCAGTTGCCCTGACTTTAAGCCCACTAGTGAAGCCATTTTAGACTGCTTCCAAAGCGTTAATAATCCAATTCTTCCTGGGATGAAAACGCCGACACAAACACACAGTTGCAACAGTATGCTTTACAATTGAAGCATAATAATTTCGATGAATAGCACATGAATAGAACATAGAAGCAAAACAAATGCCACATTGAAATGAAGTCCCTTGCCCTAGTTCTGGCCCTGACCATGCTTTAAATTAAACCACTTTGGAAGTGCCCGATAACTGTCCGATTCCTGAGTTCTTCCTACCTATGCGACATTCCCCTAGTAAGTACTAATCCGCCTAGACGGGAAGACCCGTTCATGTAGCAAGCAGCAATAGTGGATTGATGCGAACCCTAAACAACTGCTTCGTCAGCTTCCTGAGGGCATAGGCGCCCTAAGAATTCTCCCAAAACTATTCGTTCAAATTTTACATAACAACGATCGAAAATTTAGTCGGTTTGTGAGTCTGTGCAGCTGAACACGAACAAATGAACGTTCATAGACACGAAAAAATAAATGATCGTTAAGCCCTAGAGATATTAGTGCACGGAGCAACAGCACAGCTACGGCTCAACATTAACTGTCAAGGAGAGCGAGGTTCACCAGTAAGTGACTTCGGTTTCTTCGCCACACTGGCCATTCAGTTAACTCTTTGGAAAACGAGGAATTCGTGTAAGGACATATCCGACTAGGCGACCTGGTGCACACTGCCAGGGCAGAGGTGTTCGTTCCCGGTGACGAATCCACGGCGAAGCAAATAAAACGGCCGGTCTGGAAGACTTGCATGAGGTCACGATGAGTGATGAACATCAGCACTATCTCAAAATAACGGCTATGATGGCTAACTCCAGGTGGACGAAGCAGTCGATAAGTGAGGCAGTGAAGGTACAATTTCAACTGGGAAGGTAGCAGTTTACAAGAGAATCTTCCAACCTGCTGAATTCTTGTAGCAGCCGAGCTTTCTTAATCATCTGCATCGTTGCTGGTGCCGCTTCCCAAAATCACTCAACCGCCCGACGCCGGTTCTAAGTGTATCTCCACTTATTAGACAGCATAAGCACACCAAAGTAGTACATATAGGGGGTTTGGCCAACCGGCTGCAAGGGACGCAGCAAGGGAGGCAGCAGCCACTCAAGGCACCGACTACACAAGCTACTTCACTTCATGTACCGTATAACATTAACTACCGATTCCGTTTGGGCTCCCTCATGGGACCGCAAAATTTTACCCAACCCAGCTGGGCAAATGTGCAATGGACACTCTGAGAATTTCCAAAAACAGAAGTAAGGGAGCATCAGTAAAATTGTCTCACCATGTATAGTTACGAAGATTGCCGAGCACCAACAATACACCCGTGCTCGGCTGGCTCCATTTCACTGGTCCTTGTTCCTCGATCTGAAATGAGTACCTAGCTTCTAGGGAAACGGAAACAGCAGATGCAAGGATTTCTCACCATTCGGCTGATGGAAAAGCCAGCAAAAATCTCGTCCCTTTCGGAAATATTTCTGAAATCAACTGTAACCTTCTAGTCGGTATCGAACAAAATCATAGGTACGCTGACGATGTATAGTGTTAGGTGTTCATCTAATACTTCCAGAAGCTTCTTGTATTAAGTCAAGGGCCCTTTATGGCCATAGAGAAAACAATATTGAAAATGGCGAATGAAGAAAAATTAGGTAAGTACCAGCTGCGTGAGTTTAAACAGATAGAATTCAGGCTAGAGTTACTTTGTTAAAGAAACTATGATGGAGAGCTAGTACGGCAAGCCTCCAAAAAGCTTTAGTTGCTAGATAATTGTGCTCTAAATAACCTGATAGGTGATCAGGTACTTTACTATTCAGGACGCTTTGAAGTCCCCTTTCCCTAGATCAAAAAAAAAATCGAGCCAGAAAAGGATTTCAAATTTATGCCGCTCATCTCCTATTCAATAATTTCTTTTCAATATACTATCGGCTTACTGACATCCGTTTTCCTTCAGAAATAAAGCGCGTGGCGCACTCCAAAAGTGTGAATGACAGCGTGACTGCTCTACAGAGGTCTTTCCTTTTAAGCTGAACTCATACCGAGCGCATCCAGAAGAAGATATGTCCAAATCCTTCCGGTATGACCGGTAACGCGTACGGTTGCGTATAGTAGTTCACATGGTCCCCTATAGATTGCAAAATATGAGCGGATACCACTACTTCGAAGAAGTACCGTAGCGCGCTCACCTACTTGGCAATCGTTTTCTGAGACACCAACAACGCAGAGGTGTACTTCTAACACATACACAGCTCTCTGCAAACGCTTCCATTAGGACAAGGCCGAAGGACACTATCGTCGACATCTAAAGCAATTCATGAACATAGAAAAGCACCCACTTGGTTGCAGTTCACGTTGTATTTACAACACTAAAACCGGAAAAAGGATGAAACATATGCGCGTCGATAACCCCGAATAGCAGTCAATATCGCTACCAAATCGATATGAAACGACTGGCATATCCGGTGAAAACATGAGCACACGCTTACGCAACATGACCTAAGCTTCATCAAGAAGTTTCTACCGAGAATAAATTGAGCTGCTCACCTTATCACACAACATGCCAGCATAACCAGATGAGGACCTATACGGAGTGCTTGGAAGAATCTAGTGCATCACAGAATGACACCACGTGACACGTCTCCGGGACGCAGTCACTGGTATTGTGACACATCGCTGACGCATAGGGACCAGGTTTATCAGAACAAACGTTGACCCAACAGAGTTGATCAGTAGAAAAACGCTGAAAATGAACTCACTGCAGAACGAAAGGTACTAAGGTAGCCATAGCGTACTGCGTGGCGCAGTGAAGGCGTATTCGAAAAGAAACAGCTCGGTCTAGAACCGCTGAAAAACAAACAGGTGACAGCTCTGTGGAGGATGTAAACAAAGGAATGAGGAACTGTAAATTGGAGCAGAAATATTATGGTTTAGTCATGAAACTATCAATTGTACAATAGGCGCCGTGTCCTCGAAATTAACCGTACACATTACGTTTACAAGGTAATCTACCATTACCATTACCGTTGTTACTACATGGGTTTGTCCTTTTGAATGAACCAGGTCGATCGATGACCTATAAAATTCATCGACCGACAACCGAAACGATAAGCGGCCGTATGCTAGCTGACTATTTTGGTTAGCCGCAACTTGAAGGATATGGCTACGACAAACCACGATGAAGATCATGGCTTAATCCTTTTCACTGCTGCAATGAAGTACACAAGGAGGTCCACTGGTGTGCATTTGTGTAAAATTAACCACTCCGCTCCTGATTTTAGGATCCCTCTGCTAAACCTAGTTTGCGACATCTATGCAGTACGTAAAAAAGTTACGGCCAGCTGTGTTAAAGAAAACTGCTGCGGTCATTTATCTCATATTGAGTTGAACAGCAACGTGAAAACATACCTTGCAACTGACAATGCTTCAAAAATGTAATCCACTCGCCCAGGACAAGAATAAAGAGTGCAATATCCACCTGAAGTAAAGCTATTTAAAGCAAGTACTCATGTGCAACATCCAAGGAGAGCCAGAACAACTCACTGAACGTTCTATAAACAGGACACATTTGTACAGAGGAAACCTTTTTGCACTTTCTTACATCCATAGGTGCAAGTTCGGTGAACTTCTCGTAAAAATCCGCGTTTTCCAATACGTCATCTGGTGCAAAGCATCCTACCATGATACGGTTCGTTACTGGAACGACTTAACACTCTCAGCTACACGCAATGCCAGTAATCTGATTCTTTATGAGCTTCTGTACTTGTTCTGCCATGCTCCTCATTAGTATGAAAACCATTGGCATCAATTAAGCAGTGCAAAAGATCGATATCTCTTGTCCCACGCTTCTGCACAATTCCGCCTAAAAAGGCACTTAAAAGAACTAAAAACCTACCTCTAACGCGATTTGAGCTCCACAATTCTCGCGCTGGCGAAATGCCAGACAGCTGCAAAGAAAATTCCGCTCTATCAAAGATCACCTTGCACAGTTGAGACAAGCTGCTGTAAAGCACGCATCCTTGACTGAAAACCACAGTTGAAATTCCGAACACCATTGAACTAAATACCGTCTCACCATCAAGACTCACATTGACCCCGTGAAACAATCTGGCCTATGGATAAGCGCACATTTAGCTAACGCCTCCGATCCACGTACATGTACCGTCTATTTAGACAAGGTGTCTTCGCGAAAGAAGAGGACAATTCTGAAAGTAACCGTAATTATCGTTCCACTTAACGGCGTCGGAACCCGTAAGAAAGAAATACCGATTTCATTGACCGAGTGAGCAACGACCATGAATCCAACAACCACCACGATGCACGATGCAACTGACAGAGTTCGCAGGCGGAAACGAGGTTTGTCCTTTCTCGGCGTCTATGTCCTCTTAACCGATAATGGCTCCTTAAGCGACAGGAGCGACAGGAAGGACATGTCATATAGGCGTCGTCAGAGGGTCGGGCAACTAGTACCTGGTGAGCAGCTAGTTGATTCGCAGCAGTTTTGCTTTCTTCCACAACGAATTTCCCTTTATTCGCTGTTGACGGTCCTTTTTACAACGCGTGTGTTCCCTTTAGTAACGGCGTAAACAAATGGAGCTGGAGCACGACCGACGAGTAGAAAACGTAACGACGCTCCTCCTTCTTTGAACCCAGCAGAGACAAGTAGATGGTCCCCGCTGGGCGACGCTCCCGTCTCCTAGGTGTGTGTTGAGGAGGATCGCTCCTCCTTGTTGAACAAGTCATCGAAATAGTTGTAGATAACTTCGTAGTCGCCATCTCCAACGGTGATTGTTGGAGATGGAGACTATGAAGCTATTTACAACTACTTTTCTATCTTTCTCTACTGGACTATTGGAGTCCAGAAGAGAAACATAAGACGCATGTACACTCCGCAGCGAAGTGCGGCAGCCACGGTAAGGCTTTTGGTATACTCCCCCTTCGCGCCGGCAATGGGTCGCGGCGCGGCGGGAGCTGGCCTCCGCCCACATATGTGTGCCAGCTGCCAGCCGTGACCTCTTCCTGGCGGGCGGCGCTCCCGTCTCCTAGGTGTGTGCTGAGGAGGATCGTTCCCTTGTTGAACAAATCGTCGAAGTAGTTGTAAATATCGTCATAGTCCCCACGTTTAACGACGATATCGATATTCAACGGCGATGGTTGGAGTCCACGAAAAATAGATAGACCGGCTCCTGGCGGACAGCTCTCTTCTCCTAGGTGTCTGATGGGGACATCCTTCCTCCTTGTTGGAATCGAGGAAGGACAGGAATACTTCCTCGTGGCGAAGAGCGATTTCTAGACGTGTGTTGAGGAGCTGCTCCTTCCTTGAATCTCGGCTACATACGGAGACCATCTCGACGAGTGCAGCCGGATGCTTCGCGGTAGATCCATTTTCGACCGTGTTCTCTTGTCTCCTTCATACAGGGTACAAGCCGTTGTAGCTCCGCTCTCAAGGGGTGTGCTGCCATTTGTAACGGGGGTCTCTCTGAACTACTTGAAGAGCATGACGTGGGATTTGTCGAGTGACTAGCTTCGACGGAGCTCTTGATCTTGGAAGTCCCTGTGCGAGCAGGTGTGACCAAGGAAGTGATCACCGATCGGCGCAGTAGTTCTCCTCGATTTGAACCCTGTCAGTATGGCCTACGACCTTCCGTCCGCCGCTTTGGCAGGTTCCTGAAATAAAGCTTCTTTCCACTGGGCTAGAATTTCTGGCAGAGCTGGTTAGGTGTACCACAATCGCTCCTACAGTGTTACCATTAAGCATAATGTTCGGTTGTCGCCAAGAAGAAGGACATAGGCTAAGAAAGGCGAAGGTTCTTAAATGAACAAGCACACTGGGCATACCATTGTGGGACGTCATCAATAGAGCACTTCAAATGTCAACGGCAGTCAATTCGAGCTTTACTATTGTGATATTCATGTAAGAAGGCTCCAAGCTTTCCAGCAGTGAATAACATTGATGGGGAAAATCAACGAAAGAAGACTAACAGAGGTATATACTGGGAAAACCGTAAAACTCTGTCCCCTACAATCGTCAATGTTCGCACATGCCCTGAGAATGGGCACTTGGAGCTTTTGTGCATTAATTCTGTATTAAAATCTTGTATTGACAATTAATTCATTCTTCCGAATCGATTCCATTTTTGGATCATCTTCAATTTTAGGTACGAGAGCTGCTAAGATGACAATTGTGCCGACGAAGTAGATTTGCAAGGGAGCGTTGCGAATCCAAGCTTGTATAGCGATCTTTTTTCGATTGGGCATCCACATGCAATACGGATTGCGAGAGAAAAATCCCAAACCGCGCCGCGTTTGTTTCGGTACGAGAAAATGCCCGCAGCCAGGGGAGAAAATGTCTGCGACTCCTAAGCGGTTGCGTGATCAAACTCACTTGACAAAACAAATAGTAGTCACATGAACAAGGATACGGTATCCACTCATTCCGTCATGGACAGGGTCTGTGAAGGACTCGGCAACTGGAGCTGTGGGAATATCTCATCCGCATTCTCGAAAATAGCAATGTGGTTATTTTTATCACTTAAAGTGCACGAAATGTCGTGCAAAGCCCACCAGCAAAGCTTAGCTCTTCTCAAAAAAGGTGCACATCTATTGCTATATTTTCACTTGATTGGATGATTGAGAGCAGTGCGCATTGTGTCAATGTGGCGTTGTAATAATGCATTTCAGTTAAGAGGGACTTAATTCATAACAGATCCTCTTCGTGGTCATTACTGTCAGCACAAGAGCTCCGCTAAGGTTTCTATGAAACGCAATGTAGTTAAGAATTGTTCCTAGGGAGCGATACACTTACATCTACAACAATCTCTGCTTGAATGCAATTAGTACAAGTCCTTGGCAAACCAAAACACCGTGAGAGAGTAAAAATTGCATGCACCGTCCATTAAAAATATCGTTACTGTCGCAACGTACAAGCAGTAGATCACAGTGCTGTTCATAGTTCTCAATGGAAGCGATTGAGTCACTCGCGTAAAGGACACGAATCGATTAATGATGGCCGATCGCCAGGCAAAGGGCGGTAAGTATTGTTCGGACGGGAATCAGATGCTCCTATCGCTTCGGACGTGGACCATAATCAGGCCTGTTGTTTGCCATTCATAATTTTAGGAGTTCTGTTACACGCTAAGATCATGCTCGAGAAGCTATTCACTTTCGTCGGGTAGGTAGCAATATCCAAATCTTTAGACCACTTTTGCCTTCGAAAACGTCTATGTTTGTCTAGTGCATCGAAATGGTACACCACACAACCTCGTAGGTACAAAGACACACAGGGCATCTAAGAACCTCCGAGATTTTGTCTCAGTTTGTTAGGCACCTGCGCCCAGCCTGTTAGCCTTAGTTTATACACAAGAATGTTTTGCGCGCCATGGAGCAACGTTGTTACAGTAAGATTGCGCGTCGGCTTAAGAGTGCGCGGTGAAGCGGTGGAAACACGCGGCCGAGCGCTACAGCATGCTAATATTCTGCCGCTACGGGTTAGACTTCTTCCGAACGGATACAAGTGTGCGCTGTGACATCACATTTCTTCACCGCCTTTGTTTCTGACAAGAAAAAGTTACAGATAGCAAAACCATTTTATTGATGAAAATCTAGGGGTGTGTAATAAGAAGGCAATCAAATACTAAGTTCACTGAATGGTGAGTTTGGTAAGCAAATAGCGAGAAACAATTAAAGATTAGTGTTTACGCTTAATTTCAGACAGGGAACTTTAAAATCACCCTGCCTTTGCTGCCTCTAATTCCAAGCCTAGCTGAAAACAGAGTTGAGTGCAAGTCGCTAGTTGAGTGGTTTGTCCCGCTTCTCCATACCTAGCCACCACAAGCTTAAATATCTCTCGACAGCTGCACTACATATGAATCCTTTTAGAGCGCACGGTCTGCAGTCCTACTGCTCCGTCTAGGGTTGTGTTCACAACCTATTGCCGCTCGTCAAGCCTAATCCAATGTCTGATATTTCGGTTCAGTCGCCGTGATTTAAGCCACGAGGTGTGATGAATTTGAGAAAAGGTGACTTAACACAGAAATACTGTCCTCCTCTGTATATGGATGATACTTTGAAAACTGGGCAAGCCACTGCCGAAAATTGAGAACCCAAGACTTGGTTGAAAACGGAGCAGAACCGAGCGTAGGTCCCACATACTTTCATGGCTGGCCTGTCCCAATCTACCGTCAAAAATTGGAGGACCTGGGCAGAGTATTTCCGCTGTCAACGAACCACTACAGACGCAAGCCTTCCTCCTCTATATAGAGGATTTTCTGTCTGGGAGCTTGGATGAAGCCGTCGTAAGTGCCACCATGGTTCTCATTGCTTTCCAGGGTCTATTAAGGATTAGCAAGCCTTGCGCGCTTTTGCGTGTTTTTTCCAACACTTCTTATGAAAGTGAAGGCACATTCTCATCGCTATGTCCAAGACCGATCAGGTGAATTAGAGTCTAATATGGCCATTAAATATCACTACTACTACTATTGCTCCATGGTGCGCAAAACATTCCTGTAGTTTATACTTGCGCCGCCACGCGGCGCGGCAGCACGGTCGCCGTAGATATCGACTTTTCGCGCCGCCAGGTCGATATCTATTCCGACCATGGTGCCGCGCCGCGCAGCGGCGCAAATATAAACTGGGGCTTAATCGCGTGCGGTTGCATACGGTAGTTCAATTGGTCACCTCGCCCGGTCACATACGCCTTAAAGATTATTAAACATAAGTCATAAAACTATTTCAAAAAATAACCATAGTCTGCTCACCTGCTTGGAGAAATTATTATTTCCAGAGGCACCAACAACGAAAGTGCACTAGTAATCCATACAGGCCTTCGCAAACACCTCTCTTTGGACATGGTGGAGGGTTCCATCGTCAATACCTAAAGCACATGCCGGAGCTTATCTTGTATACGCAGTCACCGATTATCAATCAATGGCGTCTGAAGATCGAAAGTTATATTCCCGCGGGAGTGTACGTGGACGGGCACGAATCGTGCCGGGACCCTACACCTGGCCACTTGTCGCCGCGCACGTGTTGCAGGCTGCGAAAAGAGGCTAGGTGTAGGGTCCAAGCACGAGTCGTGTTCGTCCACGGACACTCCCACGCGAGTACACCTTAGGCGTAATCCTAAGATAAGTCAAAGGCTACACTCACAAAGCGTCACGCAATACTCACCACTAAACATACACATGTCCCGAGGAAGGTGTCCGAGAGCAACAGCCGCCCATATTCCGACGCGTCACCGACGCACAAGGATCAGGTCTAGCCGAACAAATATAGTAAAAATAAAGGTGACAAAAAATCCCTCACAAGGACTCACTGGTTTCTCAAACGGTTTCGATGTATGTGGGGTCAAATCTAGACATGTACCGTTTGTGTAAAATATCGGAATTACACAAGGCTCCGCGTTACCAGAGGCGTCGTACTCCGTGTCTGAAATATGAATTTCGAGAGCACACCTGACGATATGAAATACAGCTTTAATAAGCTAAACACAACATATGACTATCTAGACCACTTCTCCAAGATGAGGGTACTGACGAGGAAGGTCAATGAAGTGACCGTGAAAATTCACAAAGCGACCTATTTGTATTTGTTTATTACATGCACCAAACAGTACATGTGAGAATAAAACAAGAACATCACAAAGCGTCGCAAGAACAGACAACATGAACAATAGCTAGAAGCAAAAAGAAAGGAATAAAGAACGAAGTGGGTAAACTGGACTCACAGATACTGGTCAACTGTGATGGGATCGAAAGATTAAGCCGTTTAGTTCAACCTTTGGTATTCAGACCCCAACCTGTGAGTGAAGAAGTTTGCCCGCACTGCAGTCTTGACTCCAGGTAGCACTAGCTTTCGCGTGGTTGCTCTAGTGTTTGGTGTTTAAGTTGTGCAGGCCAAAGAAAGTATTACTGGAGATCTCAACCGAGCCTCTAATGATCCTATGAACCACCAACAGGTCGTTCCTCTTTCTTCTGACATACATAGTATCGCAGGGCGTTATCTGGGAAGCACTTCAGCCGCTTCCAAATTTTCTGCGGACCTCTGTGTAGGTCAAAAATGAAAAAACCGTGCGCTTCAGTGCGAGATGATAATGCAAAACTGACGCCTGCAATATTCTTATCGTGCTCAGAAAATATACTGCAATAGTTTTGGAGCTTCAGTCATTGGTGGAAGGTGGGATTTGACAAATTCCTAGTGAAAGCGAAGAGACACATTCATTTCATTCGGAAGCATCCTCCAGGAGCGATCGGGTGGCCGAGTGAATAGCGCGGCGGACTTGCAGAAGAATGACCAAGGGATCGATCCCCAAGGAATGGTTCGTGCATTGTTAGGAAAGATTCTAGCATGTTTATCAATAAAGAGAACATTTCGGCCTCGGCAAGGTTCAGCGTTTGCTTTTCAACCACGTTTTGAACCTCTTGCGGGATGTCGACCATGCTAGCCTTTCTCGAGTAGAAATACGCCGCTGGCCATTAAACCATGTGTCTTGTGGGCAAATCTTTCATTAGATGTCCTCCATGTGATCCCTTTGTAATGTTTTCTATGAGTTGGAGAAGTGTGTCTTGTAGTAGCATCGTTTGATCGCTCCTCCGTACTCTAGGAGTTCCAAGGAAGGAAGAGAAACAGCGTTGCAAAAACGGGAAGGGTGAAAGCAATACTTCCTATCGTGCTCGCAAATCAGGTGAGAGCGACAAATACTTCCAGAAATAATAGAACACATTACAAAGAGACCGCACTTGGATAGTATCTAACGAGAGCCTCCCCAGCAAGACAAGCGTATGTAGTTTAATGATCAGCGGCGTATCTCTAATCGACGAAGTCTAGCTTGATCAACATCGAGCAAGAGGTGAAAAACGAGATTCAAATGCGAACAATGCACCCTGCCGAGGCCAAAATGCATTCCTCATTGATAAATATGCAAAAATCTCCACAACACATCTTGATCACTCTCGTGCGTGTCCGCGGCGTTATTCATTCGGTCATCCGCCAAAACGTTTGCATTTCTGAACACCACAAGAAGGCGTCAATTTTGCGTTATCAGCCCATACTGAAGCGGTAGTTTTTTTTTTTGTAATTTTTGACCTACCCAGAAGACTCAAACTATGGAAGTTAATTTTGTACAGCTAGAGATGGGCCACGTGGACCATGGTATACCCATACAATCAGTTCACTATAATCATCAATTTGCCCCAATGACGTATGTGGGCTTAGCTCATTCTAAACACAATTTCGGGAAATACTCACATAATCGACAACCAGTAATGCCACAGCTAGTCCGTTATCGCTACTGTATATCCTCGTACTCGTGCACTATCGCTTGAGCTTATCGTGCATTTACTCGACTTCTACTCGATGCATCGATAAAGTTTGGGTAATTATTTACCGGTATGTATAGGTTAGAGCCAAAGAGCCGAGTTAGCCTAGTGGTTAGTAGTGTAGTTTCATGCACAAACGGTCACAGGTTCGACTCCCGGCTCGGGCACGCCATGCCCTGCAAAAATTGCAAAAATGGCAACGGTTCCAGCGTCAGGCCCAGGTTGACAGGCCGGCTGATGGAGAAACCTCGTCACAAAACCATGATCACAAGTCGCAATAGAATCAGTGTAAAGGCTAGGACGTCACCCGGAAGTGGCGCACAGAACCCCCGCCTGAGTTCTGTGGTCAGTATGCGAGGGCTACCGAGGGCCGAACGACCTCGGCTAAAGAAGCTAGTTCGACTGGGGACTCTGAATGTGGGAACGCTGACCGGGAGATCTAGGGAAGTGGCTGACCTGATGAAGCGCAGAAGGATACAAGTCCTGTGTCTGCAGGAAACGCGATGGAAAGGGGCGAAAGCCAAGGAGATCGGAGAAGGGGTCAAGCTGTACTACAACGGAGAGGACACCAAGAGGAACGGGGTAGGGATAGCTGTCGCGGAGTCCCTCAAGGATTCAGTAGCGGCTGTCCAAAGAATAAACGACCGCATCATGTCACTGCGGCTGGACACGAAGGAGGGTTACTGGACCATCATGTCTGTCTACGCTCCGCAGACCGGATGCTCCGAGCACGACAAGGATGACTTCTACCTCTCGCTCGAGGAAGCCATAAGGTCCGTACCAGAAGGCGACTACCTCTCCATAGCAGGGGACATGAACGGGCATGTGGGGAGTGGCAGAAGAGGAGTGGAAAGGGTTCATGGAGGAAAAGGGATCGGCCTGGTGAACCCGGATGGAGAACGAATTCTGGATCTGGCTATCGCCCACGACCTGGCTGTCTGTAGCACCTTCTTCGCAAAGAGGGAGAGCCAGAAGGTGACCTATGCTAGCGGAGGAAGAAGGACGGAGGTCGACCACATCCTGGTTCGAAGGGCTGCCCTGAAAACAGTCCGGAATGTGAAGGTCATTCCGGGAGAAGACGTGGCATCACAGCACAGACCCTTGGTAGCCGACCTTAGCATACCTCTACCCACCAGGCCCAAAGTGAGGACGGAACCCAGGATCCGATGGTGGAGACTGCGGGGTTCAGAGCGGAACGAGCTACGAAGGGCAGTGCTCGAAGCAGGCCTTCCAGATCCAGCTGGTCCCGTGAATGAGACCTGGAGGAGGGTAGCCGAAACAATCCTGAGATGTGCCAAGGAAACCCTGGGAGAAACAAAGGGAGGAACCAGAGGGAATAAATCGGCATGGTTCTGGAACGAAGAGGTGCAGGCTGCGGTGAAGAGGAAGAAGGAGGCCTACAAGCTGTGGCAAAAGACGAGGGCACCCGAGCATCTCACAGCCTACAGGAAGCTGAAGAGGCTGGCAAAAACAGCTGTAGCGAAGGCAAAGAACGCGGAAATGGATGCCCTGTACGAGAAACTAGACGGGCCAGAGGGAGAGAAGTTCGCCATCCGCCTGGCCAAGGCGCGTCATAGAGCTAGCCTCGACATTCGAGTAGTGAAGACTGTGAAGAGTGCTGACGGTAGAGTGTTACGGAAGCCGGTCGAGGTCAGAGAGAGATGGGAGGAGTACTTCAAGGAACTCCTGAACGAGGAGTTCCCTCGTCGGGAGGCCGAGGAAGAACAACCAACGGAAGGACCCATCCCACCCTGGACGCAAGAAGAGGTTCGCAAGGCCATACGGAAGATGAAACTCGGAAAGGCAGCAGGGCCTGACGGTGTGCCAGTAGAGGCTTGGAAGGTGCTCGGGGACCTCGGAATCAACTGGCTGACGCAGTTCCTCAACAGAATCACGAAAGAAGGTAACATGCCGGATGACTGGAGGAACAGCACCATAGTCCCCATCTTCAAGCAGAAGGGAGACGCTTCCGAATGCTCCAACTACCGAGGGATCAAACTGATCTCACACACGATGAAGATCTACGAACGACTGGTTGACTCAAGGCTGAGGGAGATGGTACCCATCTCCCAGGTGCAGTGGGGCTTCATGCCTGAGAGGTCCACCACAGACGCCATCTTCATCGCTCGTCAGGTGATGGAGAAATATCGGGAGAAACGAAAACCCTGCTACCTGGCATTCCTGGATCTGGAGAAGGCCTACGACAGGCTAGCTCGGGCCGTAATCTGGAATGCCCTTCGAGGGAGGGGTGTCCCGGAGCGCCTGATCACGGTCATAAGGGACATGTACGAGGGCTCGAAAGCGGCGATACGAACTCCACACGGGGTGACAAGGAAAGTGGACATCACAGTGGGGGTACACCAAGGGTCGGCTCTGAGCCCGTTCCTCTTCCTGCTGACGCTTGACTCTATAGTGAACCACCTTGAGAAAGGCCCTCTCAGAACGATCCTCTACGCGGACGACATCGCCCTAGTAGCCGACAACCAGGAGGAGCTGGAGGAGAAGGTGCAGCTGTGGCAGAGAGCCCTTGCGAACAACGGCCTACGGCTGAACGTGAAGAAGACAAAGTTCATCAGCTCTGAGCAGTGCGCTGGATCGATCCTAGACTGCCAAGGGGAAACGATCGAGAAGGTGGAAGAATTCCGCTACCTCGGAAGTGACCTATCCGAGGAAGGAAGTGTGGACCAGGCGATCAGGGGACGGATAAACGCAGCCTGGCTCAAGTGGAGGGAGTCCACAGGGATCCTCTGCGACCGTAGATGCTCCAGGACGCTCAAAGGCAAGCTCTATAGAACAGTTGTAAGACCTGCCCTCCTCTACGGCAGTGAGTGCTGGGCCCTGGGTAAGGCGCAGGAGCGGCAACTGCACGCGGCAGAGATGAGGATGCTGAGGTGGGCATGTGGATGGACCCGTCGGGACAGGGTGCGAAACGAGGATGTTAGGGCAGTGATGAAGACTGCCCCGATCCAGCTGAAGATGAGAGAGCAGCGCCTGAGGTGGTATGGACACGTCCTCAGAAGACCAGAGGATCACCCCACAAGGTTGGCCCTAGATTACGAGGCACCCGGAAAGCGTCCGAGAGGAGCCCCTAGGAAAAGATGGAAGGACGTCATCAAGAGAGATCTCGCCGAAGTCGGCGCCACGGCAGATGACGCCCTTGATAGGATGAGGTGGCGACAGATCACAAGAACAGCGGACCCTGCGACTGCGCGGGACTAAACGCTCAGGAGAAGAAGAAGAAGAAGATGTATAGGTTAGAGCCAACGAGTTATTTCACTCCTTTGCTTACTCCTTTCCTTTGTCTGACTCTCAATTCTACTACCGTTCTCATAGGTTCCATATAATTGTCAAAACGTAGCAGTAAGGTGCCCTTCAGAAAAAAGATTACGATCTGACCAGATAGTGTCACAACCCGCTACAGCTGGCTATGGCACCATGGCACAGAAGGCTAGAAGCAATAACCCTTCAAGGGATAGTTGGAGGAGAGATTAGTTTTAGGATTCAAGAGAAAGAGAAAGCGTTGGTGAAATTCCCACTCAATACCCCGTTCACTGTACTTCTATGTACGATGAAAGAACAATGAAAGACCGACACACACTTCACTAATCCAAGATTACCATACATCTACCCAGAAGGATAAGAGATAAAGCTGGTTCGGACGTGAAACGAAACTCAAAATCGATTCGTTGTCCCTACAATCAATTGCTGATCGTCGGGAAGTGTGGAGTTGACACTACAATTTCGGTTAGATCTGCCACAAGCACAGGTATCTGATTTGCGATGAAAGACGGCGAAGGGTACTCTCCCGCCGGAGAGGAGAAACAGTCCCCTTCGGCGTCTTTTATACAGCAGACATGGAGCGGGCTTGTTTGCTTTGCATTTCTATGCGTGGTCGTATTCGCGCTTTAAATAAATAAATAAATAAATAAATAATAAACTCTACAAAATATTCCAACCCACCACCAATGTAGCGAATGCACACTATAGCTCGCTTTGACTCATCTCCGCAATGTTCGCGAGTGCAACTCCGAAACTTCATGCATGAATGTCGATAAACATAGTGTCGCGCGTGGTGCATAGCATCTTTCAGTGAAGACGAATCGAATCGAAACAGTTCGGACCAGAAACTGCTGAAAAACAAAGTAACAGCTCCGCGAGCAAATGAAAGAAGGGCAGCAAATTTGAACAAGTATGCTACTCTGGATTGCACAGCGCGCGTCACGCTTTACAAATGACCCGACTCACCACGTTTTTACCAAAAAATGCCAGAACAGTTTCTAAAGGGGTTTGTGGTTTGTATGAATCGAGCCAACTGTCCGTTCACTAAATACACCCACTGCCAACCGAAACAATAAAGAGCACTCGGAAGCCGATTCTCGTGGATCGATATTGATCAATAATCTGATCGGACCAAATGAGTGGAAATAAGCTTATCACCCAATCCTATTAATTGGAGTGACAATGTTGAAAAATGGTAAGGGTATGTGTTTCTCGCGTAAGGCTAACTATTCCACTGCAGTTTCAAGGGTCCATTTAGACTTTTGCGATATCTACGAAGAACCCAAGGAGAAAACAGAGGAAACGGTGGTACAGCGACCTGCTGTAATCACTTTTTCAATAACGGGCTAACTAACAACGTGGAAGCATACCTGAGGTTGCCACTGCATTGGAGAAACGATTCTCATGTGATAACAGCGCTGCATCCATCTGAAGCGAAGTTAGCTAAAGTAAATATGCAACTAGACCATTCAAAGGAAAAACGTCAGACCAACTCACTGAACATCGTATAAATGGGATTCATGTGGGCAATGAGAACCTTCTTCCACTTTGTTATATCCATCGACGCCGGTTTTATGAGCTTCTTGCGGTAACTCGAAACTCTTCCGGGACGTCGTCTGTCAAACTTGGTACTCTCAGATAACTGAAATACTGCACTGGTTTGCTTCACTATTGGAGCTTCTATACTTCCTCTGCCGTGATTTGCAGTAGTACAAAACCGATCGACATTCATTGATTATACGATTTTAGCTATCAATACCTTCTAGTGCTGCAGGCTCCGCCCGATACTGCTCGTTTTATTTAAAATACATTAAGAAAAACTAAAAACCTACTATTAACCACTTTGACGCTCACTCCTCAAGACTTGTCTTCTGCAGTTAAAGATGAAACTCGCTCCCTCGAACAACAACTCGGACGTCGCAACAAGCCTCTGTGAGACACGAACCCTTGTCTGAAAGCTGCACTGTTTTACTACTTATTTATTTATACTACGGGGTACATAAATCACAGGTAAACCACATCTCATGCGCTGTGACCGTAACACGCGTAGCTACGGACTGCGTAGCTACCCGCGCAGTGTTGCGGCGACAGTGTACCGAAGGCGATAGACACGCACATCGCGCATCGCAGCTGCGTGCGGTCATCCCTACTGGAGCGCGTTAACTCGCTCACTGCTTGGCAGCTATTTCGGACATTACTGTTAGCATGTTGTAGTAGGAAAATACCTCCTTACAGGTAAATAGTGTAAATGAAGAATATCAACAAAAGCAGAAGGCCCACAAAGAAAGACGCCAAATAAGTAGCGTAAACTATCCACTACTAAGATGGTCGCAATCCTCGTTTATCTACACCCTCACCTCTCCCTCCCTCACCAATGTTTTCATAAAGAAAGAAACGAATGGCAACGCAAATACAATAGCTGTGAAGACTACTCACGGCATTGCGTAGTACAGATTTCCAAATGAGCATGAACCGGAATAAGGGAAAAGCGAACCACAAAGGAATAGACGGGCAAGCGCAATGAGGCTCGTGTGGGGGGGGGGGGGGGGTGGTAGTCACTTTGTATTCAGTGATTTTCCGCCTTGGTAGGAAAGCACATGAATGACCAGTTGAATCATAGGTGGCCTAGCTCAGTTCAGTTCAGGGATAGAACTCACCAGTGTTCCATAAACATTTTAGCTTCATGCAGCACTGAATGTACTATAGGGCAGCTTTCCATGCGTATAGTTACTACTCTGTGAGCTGAGATGGTCGTCACTGCCATCTGTCACACATTGTATCACACGGAATAACCATCGACTTCTATACAAATACAGGTCGAGCCTGTATACTGAGCAGAAACAAACAAAGATGACGAAGACAGCTCTTGAAGGACATTAAGACAATGAAGTCTTTGCTAGTCAACCCAAAGACGGCGGTAGTGAATAGATAGCCGCACCCGAAAGCGAACAAACTGAGGAAGTCCAGCCAGAAATCGTTCTGCTCACTCCCAGTGCGAGTTTAGTCGCTTAGCCGCTATTCCTAGGAGAAGGGAACAGGTAGAAAAAAGGTCAAGATGAAACAGATAACAAGATACTACACGTATAACAACAGCCCTAGTGTTAAGTAAAAATGTAAAACTCTAACGATAAGGATAAAGGACGGCGCTGGTGAATCCCTTTCCGGATGTGCCACACTTTCTTCTTCTACAGGAAGTCATGGAGCCAACTGAATTCGTACTTGGCCTGCACAATGACTTACGGTGGCTAGCGGAGGTGCGCGTAGTTACGATTTACGGTTAACGATTTTACGATTTACGACATTTTGGGTCGTAAGTCGAGAGTTTTCGTAAATTGTGTTCTTTGATCGCCAGACACTCACATCTGGCGCGATCCAGTTTGTGTAGACGTTTGTCTAATTTCTGAAAATGGACCCTCCCGGAAGCCTCCGGAATCCGTGTGTGGAGTGTTTGACGGCCTTGCTTTTATCATGTTTTTGGGGACTAGATGAGTGAGGTAAAAAGAAGAAAAAACGTTCCGATGAAAAAGTTGCAAATCTGGTGAATTTCTACTTTTTCATCAAAGCCGTCTATGGCTCAGCGCCTTGGAAGCAGACATCAGAAGAATTTTGTCTTTCTGCTTTTTAAAGTGACCTTAAGGCATTTTCTAGGATACTCTGTATTTCTAGATTAATGTAGACTGCAGTGCATCTTCTGACAGCACTTCTCAGTACCAAAACGTTTTGCTACCCAGAACATTGAAGATTGCCGACTCTTCATTTGTTTCGTACGGACCCCCTCCCCTTCCCCTTGAATTTTGGTTCAGCGTGACTAGCAGTGCCAAGTAACTTCTGGTTTATACTTTTTGCATCACTTTCCTTTTTACTTGTATTAGAAAATTGGCCTTGACATCGAGCTAACAACGAGTGGTACTCGCGCAATTTATCAGTGAGAAAGTATTGAAAAGAGTGGAGAGCCGAATCTCACGATAAAAATGTGGAATTGCGTGCTCTAGAACCTTTTTGCGATGCGCTAAATATTCTATGTTTTCACTTATGATTTTTTTTGATTCACAAGGTTGACCAATAAGCAAGTACTTTCTTCTCTGAAAACCATGGTATCAATTTATATTCTGAAAGAGGACGAAGGTACATAATTGTTTGCCATGAAGAACGAAAACAACACCTTTTGCAGACATGGTGGCGCCATGCACGGACCGTTTTCTCCGAGACCATCTTTGAATCTCTAGTCTTGCTACGATTTACGACGGTTTTATCATAATTACGATTTACGATATTTCGTATTTCATTTACGCACACCCCTGGTGGCTAGACGATGGATGAGTCAGGTCAGTCAGACAATTCGCTTTTGAAGCGGAAACTAGACGACACCTAAGCCGCGAGCTGTTTCGGTCGCCGTGCAGCAAGGGATCTCAAACCCACAAATATCGATTGGGCGGGAAACGACCGATGTCGGCAGATCTCATAACGTCCCGTTTCTAAGTGATTGGAGCACGAATGCCGCCTAAATGCAACAGGATCCTACATGAAAATACACTTTCAATGAAGTGCTTTGTCTGCTGTTTAGTATACTTGTGCTCGAATAATCGAATTCGAATAATTATGCGCGGCACACAGTCCGCAGAATTTGGCCAGCTAGAACTTGCTTATGAAAATTGGCAAATTTGGTCTAAATATTTGTAATCAGCGTTTCGACCTCTTTCACAAGACGTAGGTATCTGTACGAAGTTCCATGGGAAGCTGAAGGCATGGCATTCCGCGGTTAGTGGTTCCTCTTTTACGGGTCTCGCTTACTCTTCCAAATTGCCGAGCACGTTGGACGACGTCTTCGGCACGTCAGCTGAACTCCGACCACCTTTGGACGACGTCTTCGGCATGTCTGCTTCACCCAACCAACGTTGGATGACGTTTTCGGCCTATCTGTTGAACCTCGACCCACGTTGGACGACGTCTTAGTTAAACGAAAAATCTCAGCGTCCTTATTATGTGTGCGGTTTATTCGATTATTCGATTTATTCGAATATTCGATTATTCGTTCGTTCGAATAACTGAAAAATTGGGTTATTCGATTATTCGGAAATTCGAATAACCAAAAAACGGGGTTATTCGATTATTCGGAAATTCGAATAAGCGAAAAATGGGGTTATTCGATTATTCGGAAATTCGAATAAACGAAAAATGGGGTTATTCGATTATTCGGAAATTCAAATAACTGAAAAATTGGGGTTATTCGATTACTCGTTCATTCGAATTTTCGAAAAATGGGGTTATTCGATTATTCGGAAATTCGAATAACCGAAAAAATGAGGTTATTCGATTATTCGTTCATTCGAAAAATTTTGGAAAAGCACAAGTATACTGTTTAGTGGAAGAGCACACTAAATAACATAAAGGCAGTGCCCACCAAGATGGCAATGGTTGTGGTTGGCCGATGTTGTTCCTAGTTTCGCAGTCGTCGGTGTCGTTGCTGTACGGGCCTGCACCTGTACTTGATACTAAATACCACATATGCTTTGTAGGCAGGCAGCATATTCGTGATTAAATTTGTTTTTAATGACTTAGTAGATACTTGTGCTTTCAATAAAGATATTGCGATCTACAACTGTGCTATAATTGTGTAGGAGAAGCACATTCCTTGCCCAATTGCACTACTTTTGGAAACTCGCACAATGTGTTTTTGCGCATCCTTTAAGAGCTTGCAGAATGAATACCTTAGTCCTGCTAACTTCAGAATTTGGCGAAAACAATTCAAAGGTGAATCAGAGTAGGTCTTCTGCTACTGAATTGTTTTCATGCGCTTACATGGAGAAAGTTAGCGCTCCTGCTACCCTTGTTAGCGTGAGTATTGTTTCAATTTTACTACAGGCCGATCTTTTAGGGGGACCGGTTTCGGCAAGAGTGGCTTCGGTGATGGGGATAGCGCTGATTTTGGCGCTGGTGACGACAGTGCATTTAATGGTGGAGGCAGCTTTGGCCAGCAGTCTGGCGGATTCGGTGACCAAGACGGCTTTGGCTGCGGTACCGACAGCTTCGGCACAGAGTGGGTGGTGGCTGGAGAGGTGCGTATCTGCCAACCCATTCCGGAAAGTTATCTGTACATCCGTGCACTTTTTCTGAAGGCATTCAAACCGATGAATTTCAAGAGCATCTATGGGGTTGTTTCAATTTTTACGCACTTAGTTGAAGGGAATGCAGCCATAATTCGGGAGCATGAGTATGAGCAGCAAGTCATATTTCGGAGCCTTGATGTGCAGGGATCCATTAGGCTATCGCTTTAAGAGAGCGCAAAATATAAGCCAAAAGCTGTTAAGCAGTTTTCACTCTGCCAGGGGGTACACCGACACCGACTCCCCCCCCCCCCCCCCCCCGGAGGACGGTCAGGATGTACGAAATAGGCCACGCCCCTCGTGGGGAGGGGGAACCCGATCTCCCCTCGTCCCTTGGTCCACCCACCCCAACCCCCTAGGCTTCCTTGAGAGTCTATTGGCTGCTTTACGAAACTTTAGAGACACAAAACAATTTTTCCCCGCCCCTCGGTACGCTAGGATAGAAACTCGACTCTGCCCCCTCGCCAACTCGGCCGTACATCCGGCCCCGCCGCCCCCGCCCCTACTGGGGGGGGGGGGGGGTGCGGTCTTCCTCTCATCCCTCTTGCTCACCCACCCCCAACCCCTAGGTCTCACCGAGAGTCTAACGGCTGCCTTACGAAGGCTTCGACAAAGCAAAAGTTTCCGGTCCGCAGAACAGCGGCTGTACCTCCGGACGCCACGCCTCCCAGCAGGAGGCGGGTGTACCTCCTGTCGCGCTGCTGGGAAACCAGCAAGAAGAGCCCAGTAGGTCAATAGTGGAAACAAAGAAGCGGGCCAGGAGTTGGGACCAGGAAGGTGGGGACTAAAGAGGGGAGGGAAGACCAGTAAAGGCGGACCAGCAATTACATCCAGTATGAAGAAACGAGTGAAGGGGAACCTGGCTTCGGAAGGCATGCCAACAATATCTGGAAGCGCTAGCTGCTAAGCATGAGAACGTTGTGGAGGAGCAACCTGAGGGACAGAAGTACTATGCAGTACAAACCAATGACGCTACTGGCCTGCCCAGAGCGAATGTCTATGATGAAGGTACCGAAGTGGTGAACGGCTTGATGGGGTAAAGTACACACCAGGTCCTAGATGTCAGCGAATTTTATGTTTTACAAAAACTACTTTCCATAGGTCAATAATACTGAAAACTCGCGTGAAGCGCGCAAGTGCGATATACACCGTTAGGCGTATCGGAGCACTTGTTGGTTGATAAATGGTACATACGTTAGGACTTCACCTTTGAGATTTCCATTCAGTATTATATTCTAGCGCTAGAGGAGGTCAAAGTAAGAAACAAGTTCCAACAGGTGGAACCGATGTAAGACCTGCAAATTTTAAGCATAGGATTGGTGCTGAGTTCCTAAAGTTTCCAAAGAAAATCGTTACGCCAAATTCACTGAGGCAATTCAAGAGGCTTATTGATCGGTATCTCCCAGAAGCTTCTTAATACCTTACCAAATAATACGAGTTTGCCTATCCAGTACCTAGTTACCACTAATTGTGTTGTCCTATTCAATAACATGTAATCATTTTTCTGTTGTTTTAACCTTGAGTGAGATTGCTTACGTACAAAATAAATGAATAAATGTGACAACGAACGCGTAACCAGCAGTGACGCCTTTGGGCTACCCTATTTGTTCTTCTGCGAACTAGAGGTACGGAATACGCAGCTGACCTTCCCCATGTCTCTAGAGAGTTAGCACATAGAAGTCTCCTTCACCGTTCACAAACAGGTTTGCTATGAAAAGTAAGATATTTTGAAAATAAAAGGGAGCGTAACATAGAAACAAAATCCAAGCTACTACTCGAGATCATGTCGTGCCCATTTACTGTCGCTCATCGCTACGATCGCGCGGTTCATAGTCAATAAGCGCGCCCTGAGGTAAACAGGACAGAAGAATTCAACGGAGAAACAACCATACGTAGATGTAGCTGTTGGAGAGGTTCGAATCAAAGGTTCGTAAATGCATTCCGTGGTGTGATACCACACCTAAATTTGAAGCCACAAGGACGTCACTCCTTCTACGACACTCAATGTCAGAAAACAGAAGACCAAAGCGGCAAAGCAGTCGAACTTCGCCTTCAACTGTTGACGAAAGTACATCACTACGGCTATTGGAAATGCCAAATTCATTCAACGATCAACAACTTCTCTACAGATTTATTGTATTATATTACACACAAAGTTGTTGCATCTTGTGTTAAATTTCAAATATAGTTAATAAAAGTAGAAGTATTGATTAGGCAAAAGGCTATCAATGTTAGCATTCAGAACGCAGCGCCACTGGGCGACTGGAGCATGAATGCCGCGAAAAAATGCATGAAAGTGGAACAAGAGCTTTTATGAAAATGTAGTTTCTACTAAAGCTGGAAAGATGTTTCTTCGACGTCGCTTTCCATAGCGCAGCCGTTGATGTGACTGTTGTACCAGGCTGCATCTGTACCTGATGATGGATATTTAGAAGAACAAAGTCCTCTCTATTCCTTTGAAATGTGGAGGTTAGTAAATTCATAAAGGTCTTCGATTTGCCTGAGTAACAAAACCGCAAAAGAGCAGCTGGTCTTACCTGTTATCCATATAAATGCAGATGCCGCAGTTTGGCGGTTTGCAAAGCGAACAAACGGTCATTGCTGCAGGACGAGAACAAAAGCGTTTATTGCGGTACTTCAGCTTCACACCTTCTTTCAAAGACGTTTTAATTTGTCTGTTTGTTGTTCATAGCACAAAAAACTCATATCCGTCGAGCCAACATGTCATAGCACTGAAGTCAATTCGAATTCTTTACTTGAAAATGTAGGTTCTCAAGAAAAGACACTGCAGAGTTGCGCACTGATTCCCATGCTAACGTTTCCCCAGAAGGCACTTGACTTTAATCACAGGGAATCAAACGCTCCCAGTACTAAAGATATCACTCGCTTACTGTGTGCAGAAGTTGTACTTGCTCTCGAATCACTACCAATGTATAGAGTGCTCTAACGAGTAAAACAAACAGCAGCGAAATAAGAACTCTGCAAGAACTGTAAGGCCCATGTAGAAATTCTTGCCTTGCAAGAAGTGTCCCGAACAGGTTTGGTTGGCAACCGAAATCCCTTGTAGGATTTATCTGAACGAACTCTGTTACGACCATGGTTTCTCCGGGACGGAATACATGGAATAGACGTCAGAACCCCTCAAAGCTCAACAATTCAGTTGAAGAGCAAAAATACCACGACGCAGTAGAACTGAACCTTCCACCTCCCTAGCATGACGCAACGTCACTATACACTGCGCTCCGAGCCGTTTGCCGGGATAGGCTCTTCGCGCGCGCAAGAGACCCACAGCGTCGAGGCGCTGATTCCACAGTAACTTCACGGATCCCCTGCTTCTTGGGTTTAATGGTTTGGTAATAAAGAAACACACTTTTGTACTATTTAAGGGGTGGAGAATCCTCCTGTATTACTGGTTACAACCGTCCAGACATACGCTTCAGACCCTTCCCTTGTTAGAAGATGTTTAGAGCTCTATCGCGATGAGACGCAACGAAATAATAAGCTCGCATACTGATTGGGCGCTCAATGGCTGTTCCATGCGGCCCGTTTAGTCCACTTTCTTGAAAGCGCTGAATAGAATTCGCACCGATTAACTGGCATATAACCGCTTGTTTGAGTAGTTTTGAAAAAAGTCATAGAGTTCAGTTTTTTTTGACAAAGCCTTACACCGCGTTTAATTGTGGAATCTACATTCTCCTCTCCAGCATCTCATATTGAATATAAGGATAAGTCTACTGAATAAAGCGCCCCGATAGTGTTTGCTGTAGTGCTTCCCAAGCCAAAAAGACGACGACAAATTCTCGATCGATCCCCAAACGTCATCATATCCAGTGTTGGCGCAATGTTTCATATCCTTGCGATCTATCTTCACATCAATAGAGTATGTTGCTCACCAGTATACCCAGAAGACAGCCCCACAGCGCTCGACGATTAGTCCCGTGAGCATTGGTGGACGGCGGACGACGTAGCAGTAATATCTGAATGAATATCGATATACGGTAACGTGGCGCAGACCGCAATCACGGACAAAGTACTTCTTACTCAATTTGTGATACATCAGATCTGCTGGGCCGACACTGCCAGAGAAGAGCAGTTATGTTAAAATTGTGACAGCAGCATAAAAAGACAAAACAAATGTGATAACAACCTTGGCCACCATTTCAAACAAGACAACATCGGTCTGGAGTTTTGCTAAAACTAAAAATGTCCTACTGGCATTTCGCAGCCCATTAAGCCTCATCAGGATGTGTACCACTTTGCAGTGCCTAGTAGCGTAAGGCATAAGATCAACTGCGTCCTCAATCGGCGTCTAACAAAATGTTGAAAACTCGCACAAGGTTAGGAATATTTACGATACTGCTGTCGGCTCGTTAAACCATAACATCAAAAAACTACCAGTTGCATGAGTCGCAAATGTTTTATACACATAATATTAAGTTTGCAATCTCATTAAATAGAAATACAAGTATCATAAAAACGAGGACTTTCAAAGTTAAATATTACAAAAAGCACCTACATCTGTCTTTGCTGAGCACTGTGTTGTGAACGAGTAAACTCGGTACGTGCGAACTTTCTGCGACGTTATACAAAAATTATACGACAAAATAGAAAAAAGCTGAACAACTAGGGAAGAATCTCCTCAGTTCCTAGATCCACCACATTGTTCAGCACTACGAATGCTTTTCTCTCAGTCAACGAAGCACTTCTTGAGCAAAATTGAATAGAAACCGCTACCAAGGTTGTTTCCGAGCCTAACTTCTTCAAGAATTGAGCCTAAGCCAGAAGTCTTTTTCGAAGCGCATGTTAATTTGTTTTGTCGAACATGTACAAGAGCTCCCGACTAAGGATAAAAGGAGGATAGATGGCGTGGTTTATCAATGCCTAGTGGATGTGTCCCGCGTTACTTCTACGGGATATTGTGAAGGCAATTTGAACGCGTATTCGTTCAGTACAGTAACTTTCGATGGTCAGCCCAAAACGCAAATCTGTGTTTAATCCGTCCCGAGCAACTTTATGAGGGGGGGGGGGGGTGGGCTTGGCTCCGATAGCTCAACAAGTAACGATTGGTACTGTTGTTTACTGATATCTTTAACTGCAGTAGTACACTGTCGCTGTGTTGCTGTTGTTGATATAATAATTTTCGTGAAAAATGACACTTGATATTATTCATCGTAACAGTTGAACTAATATTATTAATAATAGTATTAATAATATTAATATTAATATTATATATATATGATTAATATGATATGATATGATGAAAAAAAAGTTGCCTTTGATGATAAATCGTACCTCTTGAGCTCCTGCTGAGGTTCGACCTTGGCTTGCAAGGCTTGGTTTTCTTGGGTGGCTCGCTAGATGCTCGGTTACAGGTGCAGCCTGAAATATGATACCTATAATAGGTGGTTAACCATCGTGTATTAAACGATTTCTGAGTTGCTCATCAAGGCAACCCGTGCCTTGATGAGCAACTGAGATGTTTCTCAACAGTAATGACGAAGTTATATGCACGCATGCTTGACGCTTTATTTTTAATCGACTTTGGACGACTTCTTTGCAAGTTATGGAAGTGGGCGATGGTAGCTCTATGACAAGAAGCACGCATAGGCTCCTGACGCAGCGATGTGAGGTACATGTCGTTAATATGGGAAGCGGATTTGGGAGTTGGGAGCGTGCTAGCCAATCACAAGCAATCAGGGTTCACGGAGGTGGGAGCGTGCTAGCCAATCACAACCAATCAAGGCCTATCAGGAGACTACCCCAACGGTAGATCGGAACCGCCCGAATGTATATGGGCAGAATCGCCTCTTTCTGGATAAAAGCAGCGATGACGAGCAAGTGGTCGTGGCGCAGTGGGAAGGCGGGTGGCGTAATCCCCATGATCGCTTTCTCCTGCCAACTTGAGCCCGCTCTCCTCGTTCAGGCAGAGGGCTAACGCCGCCAACAGCCCAACTTCCGCGGTCCCTAACTCTGCGCAGAGTTGCATTGGGGTCGAGTTATTTGCATTTTGTTGTTTCTTAGAAAGAGGCGATTCTGTCCATATACATTTGACCGTCCCGACCTACGGTTGAGATAGTCTCCTGGTGAGCCCTGATTGGTTGTTATTGGCTAGCGCGCTCCCACCTCCCAAATGCGCTTCCCATATTAGCGACATGGACATCACATCGCTGCGTCAGGAGGAAGCATGGCGCAAGCGCAGAGAGTAAAATTCGCCCTCTTTCACATTCGTAGCGTTTAAATAAATTGTTTTAAAAACTATTGAAAACGTTATGTTAAGCACGAATTCATATCTCCCACAACTTTACAGGATCATCTGAGTTTGCACCGCTAAGTTTAAAGCTGTCAGCTATGGAAGAGATACAGATTTAGCTTTCTCTAGACGACTACACCAGACTAATCTTTATCGTCCTAGAGTTTAGGTCTCAAATTTAACACGTTGACGATCGCGCGATTTTCGCGTGTCTAGCACTTGAGATCAAACGATATTTTGCAACGACGAGAGTTATTTGCTAATTAAAGCTACCACTTGTCGATAATCTCACTAAATCAGTAAATGAAAATTAGTTTCGTTTACCACGCTTTTTAGAACTTCTAAAGATGAAGTACACATAGTATAAAAAGTTGCCTCGAAAAGTTTGAATCCAACTGGAAGAATAAGTGACAAGACAGAGATACAACTTCATGTCAAATGGTCCTATTCAGCCGAAAGGGTGTGCCATGGCGTCATATCACGTCAAAGGGTTACATTTGGACCTGACATATCCCTTCCATAACCAAATTTGCGAAGCATACTGAGACATTTTCTCCATCTAGAAAAAATCTCTAAGTGTCCACACCTTTGCGTACATCTATGGAAACATTCTACGCTCCTCATCAAAACATGTAAAGCCAATGCATCCGTAATGATTAATCACAAGAATCTCACCTAAAGGGCGTCCGTTGCTCCAGGAGCGGCAGCGGTAGGCGTGAGCCTTCGGGAAGCTCAGGCTCATATGTTACTAAACAGACAAGAATAACATTCTCCGCATATGTAAAACTCTCTAGGTAGTCGCTAGAAGCTGTTTCACTGCTGATTTGTCATCACGTTTTTTCATCCACTATCTTTTAGTCGCAGTCCGCGACGTAATCTGGTACTCACGACCACATGAGGTCTTTTTGGTACAATGGGTGTCAATTACCACAAACTTCTTTTCTCAACTATGTCTAAACCCAGACCATCATGCATTCGGCGTAGCATTTGCGTTGCAGCACACCCCAATAACCCGAGTGAAATGGCTGCAGGCGAAAACTATAGGCCCAACCATCACCGCAATTCTAGTACTTCTCCAAAGGTTATAGTTCTAATTAAAATAGCTGTTTTGGCTCCAGCGCTATGAGGTTTGTTGACACGACAGATATGAGCTTGGCGTGGTATGAGAAGAAAACAGACACGTCAAGCAGGACGAAAAACTACGAAGTTGACATACCTGTCACCTCTTACCTGTCTTCACTTTACGATCTCAGAGTTGCTCCAGCGGTCGCCAGAAAGGTGTCCATACGTCCCTGTTCCGAGCCAATGGGGTCCAAGGGTGTGATTGTCCTGAGACCGGATTCACGACTGGTAAGATAATGAGATAGTGGTAGTGGTTAAGCCCAACAGAGGATAGTGGGCAAAGGGCAAGTTTGGTATACATGTATTCATAATTTGGCGAATGATATAATTCTAGCCCACCATTCACCCAACCCCAGGTAATTCTTCAACTTCTACCCTATATTCACATCATTCATGAATCCGGTCTATGGGTTTTTTGACACCTCGTCAATTGGCACGCTTGCTCAAAGGGTATTAAACAAGCAGATTAGATAGCCATCCCTCTTAATTTTCGACGATCTGGCTAGAGCGCCTCTGATCCGTGAACGTCGACGGTTTTGGCCGTTTTCCAATACCTAACCACGTATATCATATGATGGCGCACGAAAACATGTTTTTCGACAAATGGATGGAAAGGATTCCGCAGTGCAGTCGCTCAAAACCTGACATTTGTGTGTTATAAATAGGGACCGTGATTCAGTAGTAGACGCTTCTCGGGAATACAATGTATTGGTTTATGCATCGGATGGCCACAAAAGAGGTGCAGTCCTCACACAATCCTGCCCGCCGCCCAGTGTTCGCCCTGGCGGCGCGAAATCTCGCAGCGGGCTGCAGAATCGTTGCTTGGAAATACGCCGCCTGAAAAACCGTGCAACGTCTGCTTCGCAAAGCCGTCAGCTCACGAACAGGGGCAGGGGTAAGACGAGGGGATTTCGAAATCCGGAAAACGAGTAACGGATTATTTAAGATAGGTGTTTTGAAACCCCGTCAGAGAAATAGTACGTGGGGTAACCCAATGCGACAGAAAAAGCTAAGACCAGGTTAGCGTCGAAATTTAAGTCGAGACCTAAGGTAGCGTTTGTGCACACATGGAATTTCCATCCGGATCTATATTGCTGAGGAACACCTCGACGTTCGACGTAAAATGCTCGACGTAACCAGCATATGGGATGGCTATCACTCGCAATGCCAGTCATCGGGAAACTCTTCCCGCAATGTGAGCTTCCATCCCGACGAGGATGGCAGCTAACGAGAAAAGACGACAATTCCTGAATAGGCCCTTGGTATACTCTAGCGCCGCGCCGGCCACAGTGTTGGGCGGGCTCCTACGCAGTGCATAGCTACCCGCGCAGTGTTGCAGCGACGGTGTTGCGCGGGCAGCTACTGAATGCGCACTCGCGCAACACTGTCGCCGTGACCGATCGCCGGAGCGACACGAGAATGTAGCAAATTCGGTCCACTAAGTACATCGTACATCGAACAGCGTACTGTCATTGTTAGTGGAGCGCGTTACTCACTGCTTAGCAGCCATTTCGGACAGCACTATTAGGATGCTCGAGTATGAGAATGCCAACCTCCAGACAGGTAAATATTAGACATGAGAATTATCAACGAAAGGAGAAGGTTCACAAAGAAAGACGTCAGGTAATCCGCTTAGATGGGCCGCTACTAAGGTGATCGGAATCATCGTTTGTCTTCACGCCCCACCCTGTTTTCACACAAAGAAGCGAATAGCAACGCAAATAGTTGTGTAGACTACTCCACAACGTTGCACAGTAGATTTCACCAAACCGGCATAAAGCGGAATAGAGAGCGAACAAACGACAAAGAATCCCTCTTCATACAATTTCATACAACAAGACGACTCTTAACCCGTTTTGGTCCATGCTCTCACTGCTCTGCTCTTACCCTTTAAGCACTAATTTGTCGGCGAATGTCGCAGAAGACATCGAGACAAAGTGGGAAGGCCGACAGGTAAGACTTCATCACCTAAGCTACTTCAAGTCATTTTTGTCTGGCCTTCCCCCTCGTCTGCTTCATTCCATGAAACATGCAGAGGTAGGCTGACCTGACTGTCATCATCTTCTGTTTCACGCGGAGATCTCCATCGACGCCTTCAACAGTGTTGGCAGCAGGCTTCGAATATACTCGTTTTGTTAGAGTGATAGTGAAATCCTAATTAACTCTCTGTCGAACCTGTACCGGGCAGAAATGAACGGTGATGACAGAGACAGCCTTGGAAAGGTAACAAGAGAAACAAATAGTTTGCTAGAGAAATCATTGGTGACGGTGCTTAATAGCTAGCAGCTCCCGGAAGCGAACAATGTGATGAAAATAAATAGGTGGATTTAAGGTAACCAAACGACTATGCTGAGGTACACACCAGTCCAGACAGAATGCGGGCAGTTATTTTCGGCTTCACTAGGGTTGGGGGGGGGTCACCATGTAGGACAGCCCTACAGAACAGTTTGTGTATTTTGGAACCGGATGATTTTTTTGCATAACTGCCGTGTTCTACCCGTACAGCGAGCTGAGGTAGGCCATTTCTGATCAAACTGGACATACACATGCCTCCTTACCAGGGCATACAACCACTGAGTAGAGGGTGACCCCCCTCCCCGCCCCCCCCCCCCCCCCCCGAAATGGAAATATGGAATGGCTTGCGTTGCAAGGCCAGTCAACGGGAAACTCCTCTCGCAAGTTGAGCTTCTACCACGACGAGGTTGGCAACTGACAAGAAAAGACGACAATTCCTGAATAAGCCCTTGGTATACTACCGGCGACAGTATTGCCCTAGCACCTACGGACTACGTTCGTTATCAGGCAATTTTGCGCCAGATAAGGAACAGCAAATTAGCTGACACCTCACATCTGGAAGTGGTGCTGGATGATCCGTGCAGAAGACTCCACTCACTACTATAAGAGTGATCACGAGCAACAATAAAAGGCATTAAAATCCAAAAAGGTTATGTGACTTCCTAAGGTGAGCACAGGTGACGTAGATGGAAACGCGGTTAACCTCCATCTCTGCAGGGCCGCTGAATTTGTACCACACATCTACGAGACCTTCAAAACATTGAGTTTCTCGTCGCCTTGTCACCGCAAGTCATGCGCAAAACAAGAAAACACGCAAGCCACTATTACCGATCGTTAGTAGTGTAGGTCCTGGCGCATTTCATGAAGAACTGTTTAGCTCCGACCTTTGCGTTCCATCATTTGTGGTTACACGACTGCAGCGGGTTTGATTGGATTGCACGAATAAAAATGGAACCCTTTTAATCATTCGCCGTTGTGAAGCAACTATCGCCGCATAGTAGCGGCTGAATACGAGCATACGGAAACAGTTTTAAAAAGAAGAAGAGGGCTTGAAAGAAGACAGCAATCCTTCCACGAGTATTTCTGTAGAGAGGATTTTCTAAAAGCATTTTCTGTCGGATTGCACAGCGCACCCTGAGGTAAGCGGGACAGAATGAACCAGCGGAGAAACGTCACCCCCTAATGTAGATGATCGTGAGGTTGGAAGACCGAAAGCCAAAGCGACAACCTACCTTCACCTCTCAACAAAGACTCAGAAATATGGCTACTGGATATTCCAAAACCAGCTAACATACAACACTGCTGTGCAGATTTATTTACATATTGTACAAGCATTTATAAACTGCCACGTCTATTACCACATTTCAAATATGGATCTCAAATATATGGCCAACAGTGAGGATAGCAACACATATGCATTAGTGCGACCTACAATTGAAAAGCTATACACTCAGTGAACAACACATGAACAGAACATTGAAGCATCACAAGGGCTACCTTGAAGCTAAAGGGGAAGGATACTAGGTTGCACTAATAATATGAGGTGAGGTGTACATCGTGGCATACATCTTCGAGTGTTCACCCTATCTACGTGTTCATTATCTGTCCAGTTGTTGATGTTGGGCTCCTTCGCAACGTCGCTCTTTGTCAATTTCTGCAAGAGATTCGATAAGGTCAGTCGGTGCGAAATCGCACCGAAGGACACCGCCAGGAATGAGACGCGATTCGACGGCTTGTACTCTCACGAATCACAAAGTCGGCAACCGGCATTTTAAAACGGCTAAGTTAGATTAGGAGCTCCCCGAAGTTCATTCCCTTTCCTAGATCCGCGTCTTCTCCGTGCTTGCCGAGAACAGCACGGTAATCGTGGTGAGTGAGTATTTTACGAGCATGTGCAATCTTGACGGGAGCATCAGCCGATAAGTACCAAAATTTCCGCCTTAGTTTCGTCGCAGGATGTTATTTGAAGTGCTGGTCACAAATACGGCATTCCCTTTAGAACCTCGGTTGACAGGGTACGTTACGGTAGGTAAGAGATACTAAGGCTGGTGGGTGAGGATTCGCCCAAAAGTTCATCGAAGTGGATTGCATGAGGTACTAATTAGTGTATGGCATCAACCATCAAATCTTCAGCCTATTGAACACGTATACTACATATATTCCGGCGAATACTAGGTAAGGGCGATGAGGTCAGGATCATCGACACCGCCCACTTCCTACCTTAAAGGATTATTTAAGGCGCTGATCGCGAATATGATTCATAGCACAGAAGAATCCAATGCCGAAAACAGATACCACATTCGTGATCGGCGCCTTGAAAATCTGCGCCAAAGCGAAGTTGGGTCGAAAGCGATCACTCCCGACCCAACTCACCCGTAATGTACCATCATCGGCCTACAGTACGATGACAAATACCATATTCTTCATCAGCAACTCAACTAACCTCGTTGGGCGAACTCGGCGAAAACTTTTGTTCGTCGCTAAATGGTGAAGGTATAAGTAGATTCCGTAGTCGACCGAGATTTTTAAAAGGAATGCCGTACATATTTGTGATCAGCGTCGCAAGTCACAACTTTAGAAAAATTGCCATGCTTACGCGAACAAATCTTTTTCAAGCTCGGCATATGTGAGAGGACAATCTCGCCCATGAATCGGGTCTCCATGCTGGGGAAGTTTCTCCAATTTTTCATGCAGAGGTTGGATTGACCGCTTCAAATCCTTCTTAAGAAATGCAAAAAAAACCTCTTCAGGGAGTCGAACTACAAACTCCTTGCCTTCCACAACTCTACTTCCTTACCCACTGTGGCACCAATATACGGCAGACAGAGTTGCTTGCGGACTACTTCAGTAGAGCGAAGCCAAGGCTAAGCGAAAATGATCCGTTACTCCGTTCCCTGACATCTACTGCATTCAAGGAACGCAAATCTAAAGGCAGTACTCGAACTTCCAAGCTGCACAAATATCTCACCTCAAAGTTACTGCGACCTTGTATCTATCGTTTCTGAGTCCGCTTGTTTTTTCCTTGGCAGCTGGAGACACTGACTGGTGTAGTTGCCATAATAATCCTCTACGCAAACCGACCACGTTGGCAGGGACACGTGTTTGACTGCAGCACATCTGAAGTGCCCCCCTGGTGACGAAAAGCATCCACGAATTGGTTAAGCTGACAGGCGCACAAATATGTCAATCTACGCGCGTCCAACAATCGACAGACGATACTGACTAATTCTAACTAAGGAGTCTAAACATGCAATCGCAAGGAGTTCCGCAGTGTTCGCCACTACTCTGGAACAAGAGTGCTCTATAATGACACGTCGCCGACGGAGAACGATGAGGCTTACCTCAGCGGACATGGTCACAGCATAGGTAACCAGTAAAAATCGCTGAAAAAGACTCACTGGTTTCTCATCCAGTTCTGGTGTAAGTGGCGCCACATTTGCAGTTGTCACAGCTAATGTCGTGGATGTATATCTCCAATAAGCTAACGGCAAATAATCTTTATCCATAGGCTAGACCACCATGATGACGGCACTCACTAAGGGGGTCAGTGAGGTCGCTCCGGAGGTGCTCTAAACAGACCTATACGGTCTTGTAGGACAGCGGACTAGGATCACAGTGCTGTGCTTCGTTTTGCTAAATGCCGTTGAGCGGTCCAAAAATACGAAGAAAAAAACCGTATCATTTCAGTGCGTGTTGACAAAGCAAAATTGATGAACGGCATGGCGTTGTTGCACTCAAAAATTAATCTACGAAAGGCTTGAAGGAAAGGACTGGAAACTTACTTCCACACAAACTATGGAACAGAATTGTGGGCATGTAGAAGTGGACCAGGTGGACTATTACATAGATACTCCGCACGATCCATCAGCAGTACTCGGCAATCTGTCGCAGCAGCGTAGGCGAACTCAGCCCACTGCGTTCCGACCAGATGAGTGCCACAACCTGCTACAGCTGGCCACGGCTCAATGCATAACACAGAAGGCTAGAAGCAACAGCCCTTAGACGGCCAAGTTGAAGAGATCAGTTGTAAGATTCAAAGGATGAACACGCGTGATCAAATTCGCCCCCACTAAATACCGTGTTCGCTGGCAAGAACTCCTCTTCTACGCATCATGACGAGACTCTCGAAATGTTTACTTCTGAACGGAGAGAACGACGCATATTTCATTGCACCAATACTGCCACACACCATCTCGGACGGATAAGAGATCTAGTTGAGCTGAAAGCGAAATCACAGTGGAAATCTTTTCGTTGTCCCACACAATCAATCCCTGATGACCGGGTAATGTGAAGTCGATCCAAAATTTGTGGTTATATGTTCTTTAGGTGAACGCATCTGATAGCGACAAAAAACGCCGAAGGTCACTGCTTCTTCTCACAGCCTGGAGCCGTTGTTGCGATGCGTGCTTGGATGTGTGCAACATCGGCAGCCAGTCATAATCGACTACAGCGACCTGGTCTGTTCAAACGTGGTACGTTAACATAGTAATGCACGCAAAGAGTGTGTTCATTGTCCGCGACGGGAGCGACTGGTCGTTCATGCAAAAGATGCAAATCGATTAAAACCAAGCGATCATAGCGAAAGCTGCTCTGCGACGCTGGGAAGCATGCGATCTATGTATGTACACCCCCTTACCCCCCGTCCCAACTTCATATCCGTCCGAAGTATTGTAGAACTATTGTAAAAGGCTACACACTACATAATAATAGGCTTCGCATACAGCTGAATATGCTCCAGCCCTTGGCTGCATTGCATACGAGATCAAGACCGTGATAGCGTTCTTCAACTGTAACTCAGACGCTTTCATATAATGTCCACTATACATTGGATCCGATCGAAAATCTTCGGATAATTAGATGAGTCGCATAACGCTTTTCGGATAAATGCAGTGGTAAGTTTAAAGCTTTCAGTATCAATAAATACATAGAGGACCTTCTCTCTCCTAAAGCTGAGCTTAAATCTGAATTTGGTTCTGACGCATCCCTTCCAAGATCAATGCTGCAAAGTTGAGACATTCTTTTCATTAAAAAAAAAAACTCCAGGCGCCCACATTTTTTGTGTACATCTTAGGAAAGACTTAACGCTCTTCAACAACAACATGCAACGCCAATGCAAACGCGTTAAGTCGTAAGGGTCTCACCTGAGAGGACATCCATTGCTCCAGAAGTGGGTGTGGTAGGTGTGCTCCGGCACGGCGTTCGGGATGCTCAGGTTCATATGTTACAACATAAACATATGAGCCTGAGCTTCCCAAACGCCAAAAGCCTAGATCTGACATCATGAGATCTGCATGAAAGAACACGTGGTCGATAGTGTCCACCTGTGTCACAGAGGCAAGCCGCAAACATTCCTGGAAATTTCGGTCGTTTTCCAGTATTCAAGCCTAAAATGACAATATACATCTTCACTTCTTAACAGAAGTGCAACAGAAGCACCTACTGGACATTCCAAATGCATGTGACATTGAACAACTGCTCCAAAAATTTATTGACAACTTAGAAGAGGAGCCGATTATATTTATGGTTTACTGCTGCATTTCAAACGCGAATCTTTATGCAAGGTAGAAGCAGTGAGGACTAAACACTTTGCATAGTAGGCGCTATGTGACAACGAAGGGGTTAACAAAATTCAACGAATCACCTAGGATGCGACTCAGCACATCCTAGGTGATTCGTTGAAAGGAAATAATTCCCGGAAACAACGAGGAAAATAAAAAAAATACGGCACTATTGTACTTTACGGACTCCAGAGGACGGGGAGAGGTCGAAATAAAAATTTTCGCCCAAACCTCGCCCAGGGGGTTATTTGGGGTGCTGATCACGAATCTGACATCCGTTTTTGAAATTTCGGCCGATTACGGTAGGTACCGGTGACTAAGGCTGTCGAGGTCATAATGACTGATTTCGCCCAAACTTCGCCTATGGGGGTTATTTGGGGTGCTGATCACGAATCTGACATCCGTTTTTCGTTTTACGCTAAAGTTTGGGCGCAATCGGTGACCATTACCTTACTCACCGGTACCTATCGTACTCCAGCGTAAAACGAAAAACGGATGTCAGATTCGTGATCAGCACCCCAAATAACCCCCATAGGCGAAGTTTGGGCGAAATCGGTGATTATGACCTCGACAGCCTTAGTCACCGGTTCCTACCGCAACCTAGCGTACTCCAGCATAAAACGAAAAACGGATGTCAGATTCGTGATCAGCACCCCAAATAACCCTCCTGGGCGAAGTTTGGGCGAAGAAATTTTTTTCGACCTCTCCTCGTCCCTCGTCCTCTGCAGTCCGTAAAGTACAATAGTGCCAAAAATACTCACCTACGTCACTTTACCGGAAACTTCGGCGGTCAATTTAAAGGGCGTGCTCCTACTATCGGACGTGGGTCCTGCAGCGAAGATGGTATTGCACGAGGAGAGAGAACGTAGGCGTGGAGTGCGCGAGACGGAGCGACGAAAAACCATTCCAAGCGGAGGTTGCACGGCCGCGGTGTTTTATGTTTTTTTTTGTTTAGAGGTTCTTTTTACTTGTGTATGATGTGGGAGGGAGGGAGGAGGGGGAGGCGCACCGAGGGGGGTTGGAGCAAGGGGGGGGGGTGGATTCGGGAGGAAGGGGAAGCGCGCCAAGGGGGATGGAAGCGAGGGGGATTCAGATTTGGGCAAGGGAAGGGACTCCGGGGTGTAAGCAATGTAAACACGGGTGCGTAACTCGGCCACACCCCGGAGTCCCTTCCCTTGCCCAAATCTGTGCTCTCCTCCGCGTCAGCGGAGGAGAGCACAGAACAGATACTCGGACGACCCCCCCCCCCAAGCAACATGGAGGACCATTCCGGTTAAATGGTAAGTGTTTTTGTATTGCTTACATAAATGTCTACCTAGGCATATATTTTTTTTTGAATTTTGCTAACCCCTCCGTTGTCACATAGCGCCGCATAGTATTGTTCATTACACGCAAAACGAGCAAATGTGACAGGAAGACGAAAACACTGGATATGACAGAGTAAAACAGACAACAATATGAAACAAGAGCTTTCTAAAAATAAGATCACAAGAATTGGACGTGTAGAGACTGGTCAATTGTAATGAGTATGAAAAATGGATTTGGAAGATGTTTTGTTCAACCTTTGCTGTTCAGAACCCGCCCTATAAATAAGGCATTTGTCGGTAACACTAACATACGCGCACAGCTCTGGTGCTTGAGACCTGCAGGACAAGAATCACTGGAGATCTAAACAAAGCCTTTAATAATTTTATGCATCGCTAGAGGATCACTGGATTTCATTTGACCGCTAGGCTGTTTAGGGGAACAGTTTGTTTCTCACTACACCACAAGAGATAATAGGTTAGCCAGCCCATAGCAGTTGCCCTGACCTTAAGCCCACTAGTGAAGTCATTTTAGACTGCTTCCAAAGCGTTAATAATCCAATTCTTCCTGGAATGAAGACGCCAACACAAACACATAGTTGCAACAGTATGTTTTACAATTGAAGCATAGTAATTTCGGTGAACAGCACATGAATAGAACATAGAAGCAACACCAATGCCACATTGAAATGAAGTCCCTTGCCCTAGTTCTGGCCCTGACCATGCTTTAAATTAAACCACTTTGGAAGTGCCCGATAACTGTCCGATTCCTGAGTTGGCACTACCTATGCGACATTCCCCTAGTAAGTACTCATCCGCATAGACGGGAAGACCCGTTTAATTGACGTAGCAAGCAGCAATAGTGGATTGATGCGAACCCTAAACAACTGCTTCGTCAGCTTCTTGAGGGCATAGGCGCCCTAAGAATCCTCCCAAAACTATTCGTTCAAATTTTACATAACAACGATCGAAAATTTAGTCGGTTTGTGAGTTTGTGCAGCTGAACACGAATAAATGAACGTTCATAGACACGAAAAAATAAATGATCGTTAAGCCCTAGAGCTATTAGTGCACGGAACAACAGCACAGCTACGGCTCAACATTAACTATCAAGGAGAGCGAGGTTCACCAGTAAGTGACGTCGGTTTCTTCGCCATACTGGCCATTTAGTTAACTCTTTGGAAAACGAGGAATTCGTGTAAGAATATGTCCGACTAGGCGACCCGGTGCACACTGCCAGGGCAGAGGTGTTCGTTCCCGGTGACGAATCCAAATAACACGGCCGGTCTGGAAGACTTGCTTGAGGTCACGATGAGTGAATAACTTCAGCACTATCTCAAAACTACGGCTATGATGGCTAACTCCAGGTGAACGAAGCAGTCGATAAGTGAAGCAGTGAAGGTATAATTTCAACTGGGAAGGTCGCAGTTTACAAGAGAATCTTCCAACCTGCTGAATCCTTGTAGCAGCCGAGCTTTCTTGATCTTCTGTATCGTTGCTGGTGCCGCTTCCCAGAATCACTCAACCGCCAGACGTCGGTTCTAAAAGTGTTTCTCCACTCATTAGACAGCATTAGCACACCAAAGTAGCACATATAGTGGGTTTAGCCAACTGGCTGCAAGGGGTGCAGCAAGGGAGGCAGCAGCCACTAAAGGCACCGACTCCCAAGCTACTTCACTTCATGTTCCGTATAACATTAACTACCGATTCCGTTTGGGCTCCCTGATGGGACCGCAAGATTTGACTCAACCCAGCTGGGCAAATGTGCGATGGGCACCCTGAGAATTTCCAAAACAATCCATGATGTAAGGGAGCATCAGTAAAATTGTCTCACCATGTATAGTTACGAAGATTGCCGAGCACCAACAACACACCCGTGCTCGGCTGGCTCCATTTCACTGCTCCTTGCACTTCGATCTGAAATGAGTACCTAGCTTCTAGGGAAACGGAACCAGCAGATGAAAGGATTTCTCACCATTCGGCTGATGGAAAAGCCAGCAAAAATCTCGTCCCTTTCGGAAATATTTCTGGAATCAGCTCAGCTTTCCACTCTGTGTCAAACGGAATTATAGGTACGCTGACGATGTATAGTGTTAGGTGTTCATCTAATACTTCCAGAAGCTTCTTGTATTAAGTCAAGGGCCCTTTATGGCCATAGAGAAAACAATATTGAAAATGGCGAATGAAGAAAAATTAGGTAAGCGCCAGCTGCGTGTGGTTAAACAGATAGAATTCAGGCTAGAGTTACTTTATTAAAGAAACTATGATGAAGAGCTAGTATGGCAAGCCTCCAAAAAGCTTTAGTTGCTAGATAATTGTGCTCTAAATAACCTGATAGGTGATCAAGTACGTTACTATTCAGGAGGCACTGAAATCCTCTTCCCCTAGATCAAAAAAAATCGAGCCGGAAATGGACTTCGAATTTATGCCGCCCATCTCCTATTCAAAAATTCCTTTTCAAAACACTACCGGCTTACTGACATCCATTTTCCTTCAGAAATAAAGCGCGTGGCGCACTCCAAAAGTGTGATTGACAACGTGACTGCTCTACAGAGGTCTTTCCTTTTAAGCTGAACTCATACCGAGCGCATCCAGAAGAAGATATGTCCAAATCCTTCCGGTATGACCGGTAACGCGTACGGTTGCGTATAGTAGTTCACATGGTCCCCTATAGATTGCAAAATATGAGCGGATACCACTACTTCGAAGAAGTACCGTAGCGCGCTCACCTACTTGGCAATCGTTTTCTGAGACACCAACAACGCAGAGGTGTACTTCTAACACATACACAGCTCTCTGCAAACGCTTCCATTAGGACAAGGCCGAAGGACACTATCGTCGACATCTAAAGCAATTCATGAACATAGAAAAGCACCCACTTGGTTGCAGTCCATGTTGTATTTACAACACTAAAACCGGAAAAAGGATGAAACATATGCGCGTCGATAACCCCGAATAGCAGTCAATATCGCTACCAAATCGATATGAAACGACTGGCATATCCGGTGAAAACATGAGCACACGCTTACGCAACATGACCTAAGCTTCATCAAGAAGTTTCTACCGAGAATAAATTGAGCTGCTCACCTTATCACACAACATGCCAGCATAACCAGATGAGGACCTATACGGAGTGCTTGGAAGAATCTAGTGCATCACAGAATGACACCACGTGACACGTCTCCGGGACGCAGTCACTGGTATTGTGACACATCGCTGACGCATAGGGACCAGGTTTATCAGAACAAACGTTGACCCAACAGAGTTGATCAGTAGAAAAACGCTGAAAATGAACTCACTGCAGAACGAAAGGTACTAAGGTAGCGATAGCGTACTGCGTGGCGCAGTGAAGGCGTATTCGAAAAGTAACAGCTCGGTCTAGAACCGCTGAAAAACACACGGGTGACAGCCCTGTGGAGGATGTAAACAAAGGAATGAGGAACTGTAAATTAGAGCAGAAATATTATGGTTTAGTCATGACACTATCAATTGTACAATATGCGCCGTGCCCTCGAAATTAACCGTACACATTACTTTTACAAGGTAATCTACAATTACCATTAGCGTTGTTACTACATGGGTTTGTCCTTTTGAATGAACCAAGTCGATCGATGACCTATAAAATTCATCGACCGACAACCGAAACGATAAGCGGCCGTATGCTAGCTGACTATTTTGATTAGCCGCAACTTGAAGGATATGGCTACGACAAACCACGATGAAGATCATGGCTTAATCCTTTTCACTGCTGCAATGAAGTACACAAGGAGGTCCACTGGTGTGCATTTGTGTAAAATTAACCACCCCGCTCCTGATTTTAAGATCCCTCTGCTAAATCTAGTTTGCGACATCTATGAAGTACGTAAAAAAGTTACGGCTAGCTGTGTTAAAGGAAACTGCTGCGGTCATTTATCTCATATTGAGTTGAACAGCAACGTGAAAACATACCTTGCGACTGACAATGCTTCAAAAATGTAATCCACTCGCCCAGGACAAGAATAAAGAGTGCAATATCCACCTGAAGTAAAGCTATTTAAAGCAAGTACTCATGTGCAACATCCAAGGAGAACCAGAACAACTCACTGAACGTTCTATAAACAGGACACACTTGTACAGATGTAACCTTTTTGCACTTTCTTACATCCATTGGTGCAAGTTCGGTGAACTTCTCGTAAAAATCCGCGTTTTCCAATATGTCGTCTGCTGCAAAGCATCCTACCATGATACGGTTCGTCACTGGAACGACATAACACTCTCAGCTACACGCAATGCCAGTAATTTGATTCTTTATGAGCTTCTGTACTTGTTCTGCCATGCTCCTCATTAGTATGAAAACCATTGGCATCGATTAAGCAGTGCAAAAGATCGATATCTCTCGTCCTTGTAATACTGCGCCACGCTTCTGCAGAATTCCGCCTAAAAAGGCACTTAAAAGAACTAAAAACCTACCCCTAACGCGATTTGAGCTCCACAAATCTCGCGCTGGCAAAATGCCAGACAGCTGCAAAGAAAATTCCGATCCACGTACATGTACCGTCTATTTAGACAAGGTGCCTTCGCGAAAGAAGAGGACAATTCTGAAAGTAGCTGTAATTATCGTTCCACTTAACGGCGTCGAAACCCGTGAGAAAGAAATACCGATTTCATTGACCGAGTGAGCAACGACCATGAATCCAACAACCACCACGATGCACGATGCAACTGACAGAGTTCGCAGGCGGAAACGAGGTTTGTCCTTTCTCGGGCGTCTATGTCCTGTTAACCGATAATGGTTTCTTAAGCGACAGGAGCGACAGGAAGGACATGTCATACAGGCGTCGTCAGAGGGTCGGGCAACTAGTACCTGGTGAGCAGCTAGTTGATTCGCAGCAGTTTTGCTTTCTTCCACAACGAATTTCCCTTTATTCGCTGTTGACGGTCCTTTTTACAACGCGTGTGTTCCCTTTGGTAACGGCGTAAACAAATGGAGCTGGAGCACGACCGACGAGTAGAAAACGCAACGACGCTCCTCCTTCTTTGAACCCAGCAGAGACAAGTAGACGGTCCCCGCTGGGCGACGCTCCCGTCTCCTAGGTGTGTGTTGAGGAGGATCGCTCCTCCTTGTTGAATAAGTCATCGAAGTAGTTGTAAATTACTTCGTAGTCGCCATCTCCAACGGCGATTGTTGGAGATGGAGACTATGAAGCTATTTACAACTACTTTTCTGTCTTTCTCTACTGGACTATTGGAGTCCAGAAGAGAAACATAAGAGGCATGTACACTCCGCAACGAAGTGCGGCAGCCACGCTAAGGCTTTTGGTATACTCCCCCTTCGCGCCGGCAATGGGTCGCGGCGCGGCGGGAGCTGGCCTCCGCCCACATACGTGTGCCAGCTGCCAGCCGTGGCCTCTTCCTGGCGGGCGGCGCTCCCGTCTCCTAGGTGTGTGCTGAGGAGGATCGTTCCCTTGTTGAACAAATCGTCGAAGTAGTTGTAAATATCGTCATAGTCCCACGTTTAACGACGATATCGATATTAAACGGCGATGGTTAGAGTCCAGGAAAAATAGATAGACCGGCTCCTGGCGGACAGCTCTCTTCTCCTAGGCGTCTGATGGGGACATCCTTCCTCCTTGTTGGAATCGAGGAAGGACAGGAATACTTCCTCGTGGCGAAGAGCGATTTCTAGACGTGTGTTGAGGAGCTGCTCCTTCCTTGAATCCCGGCTACATACGGAGACCATCTCGACGAGTGCAGCCGGATGCTTCGCGGTAGATCCGTTTTCGACCGTGTTCTCTTGTCCTTCATACAGGGTACAAGCCGTTGTAGCTCCGCTCTCAAGGGGTGTGCTGCCATTTGTAACGGGGGTCTCTCTGAACTACTTGAAGAGCATGACGTGGGATTTGTCGAGTGACTAGCTTCGAGGGAGCTCTTGATCTTGGAAATCATTGTGCGAGCAGGTTGACCAAGGAAGTTACCACCGGTCGGCGCAGTAGTTCTCCTCGATTTGAACCCTGTCAGTATGGCCTGCGACCTTCCGTCCGCCGCTTTGGCAGGTTCCTGAAATAAAGCTTCTTTCCACTGGGCTAGAATTTCTGGCAGAGCTGGTTAGGTGTACCACAATCGCTCCTACAGTGTTACCATTAAGCATAATGTTCGGTTGTCGCCAAGAAGAACGACATAGGCTAAGAAAGGCGAAGGTTCTTAAATGAACAAGCACACTGGGCATACCATTGTGGGACGTCATCAATAGAGCACTTCAAATGTCAACGGCAGTCAATTCGAGCTTTACTATTGTGATATTCATGTAAGAAGGCTCCAAGCTTTCCAGCAGTGAATAACATTGACGGGGAAAATCAACGAAAGAAGACTAACAGAGGTATATACTGGGAAAACCGTAAAACTCTGTTCCCTACAATCGTCGATGTTCGCGCATGCCCTAGAATGGGCACTTGGAGTTTTTGTGCATTAATTCTGTATTAAAATCTTGTATTTACAATTAATTCATTCTTCCGAATCGATTCCATTTTTGGATCATCTTCAATTTTAGGTACGAGAGCAGCTAAGATGACAATTGCGCCGGCGAAGTAGATTTGCAAGGGAGCGTTGCGAATCCAAGTTGTATAGCGATCTTTTTTCGATTGGGCATCCACATGCAATACGGATTGCGAGAGAAAAATCCCAAACCGCGCCGCGTTTGTTTCGGTACGAGAAAATGCCCTCAGCCAGGGGAGAAAATGTCTGCGACTCCTGAGCGGTTGCGTGATCAAACTCGCTTGACAAAACAAATAGTAGTCACATGAACAAGGATACGGTATCCTCTCATTTCGTCATGGACAGGGTCTGCAGAAGGTTGAGGGCAGTGCGCATTGTGTTAATGTGACGTTGTAATCATGCATTTTAGTTAAGAGGGACTTAATTCATAACAGATCGTCTTCGTGGTCATTACTGTCAGCACAAGAGCTCCGCTAAAGTTTCTATGAAACGCAATGTAGTTAAGAATTGTTCCTAGGGAGCGATACACCTACATCTACAGGGTGCGTAAAAAGTATTGACGCACCTACGTTTTGATTCAGCTCCAGCTTTTTCTTTCTACCCCTCTAGGTTTTTGTGTGTTATTTTTGTTGTCTGTATTGTGCTCAAAAAACACTCACGAAAAAACTGAAGAAACATGATCTTCATCGTTACGGTGGCCCTTTTTTTGTCTGTTACCCAAAGAGCCGAATACTTACTTAACAAGAGATTTAGGCGCTGTTCGAAACGGCAGGTGAGGAAAGATGTCAGCAACCCAAACTCAGCCACGGCTCTGTCATAACAGATGATGATTACAAGAGGTTCATGCACGTTAACGTTCAAATCCGAAATTATCAACCTCTGTCCGATAACGGTAAACAGATAACGCGCGCAGGTGTAGACAGCTTCTCAGACGAGCACAGCTTAAACAAGAATCCGCTGGATTACTCTTTTTAGGCGATTTTGGAGAATGAGGTCTGGGCTACTTTCTACAGAAGTGACCAGTCGCAGAAGGCTACCTTGTTCAAGGCACGGGAGGAAATCCAAGCGAGTACTAGCGGCGCGTGCTCATGAATTTCTCCGTCGTTTTCGCTCCTGTATCCACAGTAAAGGAGCCAATGTCGATTACGAGTTATTCTATCGTGTTTGCAAAATCTTTTTCCATATTTCTCAAGTGAATATTTTAAAACTTACTGCGCAATACTATTTCCACAACCGTCATTTAGTGCGTCAATACTTTTTACGCACCCTGTACATCAATCTCTGCTCGAATGCAATTAGTACAAGCCCTTGGTAAACCAGAACACCGTGAGAGAGTAAACATTGCATGCACCGTTCATTAAAAATATTGTTACCGCGTTTTAAGCTGGTAAATCCTTAACCTTTAAACGCAAACCCCTGGTCGCAACGTACAAGCAGTAGATCACAGGGCTGTCCATAGTCCTCAATGGGAGCGATTGAGTCACGTGCGTAAAAAATACAAATCGATTAATGATGGTCGATCGCCAGGCAAAGGGCGGTAATATTGTTCGGACGGGAATCAGATGCTCCTATCGCTTCGGACGCGGACCATAATCAGGCCTATGTTTGCCATTCATAATTTCTGGAGTTTTGTTAACCCTAAGATGATGCTCGAGAAGCTATTCGCTTCCGTCGGGTAGATAGCAATATCCAAATCTTTGGACCCCTTTTGCCTTCGAAAACGTCTATGTTTGTCTAGTGCATCGAAATGGTACACCACGCAACCTCGTAGGTACAAAGACACACAGGGCATCTAAGAACCTCCGAGATTTTGTCTCAGTTTGTTAGGCACCTGCGCCCAGCCTGTTAGCCTTAATTTATAAACAAGAATGTTTTGCGCGCCATGGAGCAACGTTGTTACAGTAAGATTGCGCGTCGGCTTAAGTGTGCGCGGTGAAGCGGTGGAAACACGCGGCCGAGCGCTACAGTATGCTAATATTCTGCCGCTACGGGTTAGACTTCTTCTGAACGGATACAAGCGTGCGCTGTGACATCACATTTCTTCACCGCCTTTGTTTCTGACAAGAAAAAGTTACAGATAGCAAAACCATTTTATTGATGAAAATCTAGGGGTGTGTAATAAGAAGGCGATCAAATACTAAGTTCACTGAATGGTGAGTTTGGTAAGCAAATAGCGAGAAACAATTAAAGATTAGTGTTTACGCTTAATTTCAGACAGGGAACTTTAAAATCACCCTGCCTTTGCTGCCTCAAATTCCAAGCCTAGCTGAAAACAGAGTTGAGTGCAAGTCGCTAGTTGAGTGGTTTGTCCCGCTTCTCCATACCTAGCCACCACAAGCTTAAATATCTCTCGACAGCTGCACTACATATGAATCCTTTTAGAGCGCACGGTCTGCAGCCCTACTGCTCCGTCTAGGGTTGTGTTCACAACATATTGCCGCTCGTCAAGTCTAATCCAATGTCTGATATTTCGGTTCAGTCGCCGTGATTTAAGCCACGAGGTGTGATGAATTTGGGAAAAGGTGACTTAACACAGAAATACTGTCCTCCTCTGTATATGGATGATACTTTGAAAACTGGGCAAGCCACTGCCGAAAATTGAGAACCCAAGACTTGGTTGAAAACGGAGCAGAACCGAGCGTAGGTCCCACATACTTACATGGCTGGCCTGTCCCAATCTACCGTCAAAAATTGGAGGACCTGGGCAGAGTATTTCCGCGGTCAACGAACCACTACAGACGCAAGCCTTCCTCCTCTATATAGAGGATTTTCTGTCTGGGAGCTTTGATGAAGCCGTCGTAAGTGCCACCATGGTTCTCATTGCTTTCCAGGGTCTATTAAGGATTAGCAAGCCTTGCGCGCTTTTGCGTGTTTTTTTCCAACACTTCTTATAAAAGTGAAGGCACATTCTCATCGCTATGTCCAAGACCGATCAGGTGAATTAGGGACTAATATGGCCATTAAATATTACTACTACTACTATTGCTCCATGGTGCGCAAAACATTCCTGTAGTTTACACTTGCGCCGCCACGCGGCGCGGCAGCACGGTCGCCGTAGATATCGATTTTTCGCGTCGCCAGGTCGATATCTATTCCGACCATGGTGCCGCGCCGCGCAGCGGCGCAAATATAAACTGGGGCTTAATCGCGTGCGGTTGCATACGGTAGTTCAATTGGTCACCTCGCCCGGTCACATACGCCTTAAAGATTATTAAACATAAGTCATAAAACTATTTCAAAAAATAACCATAGTCTGCTTACCTGCTTGGAGAAATTATTATTTCCAGAGGCACCAACAACGAAAGTGCACTAGTAATCCATACAGGCCTTCGCAAACACCTCTCTTTGGACATGGTGGAGGGTTCCATCGTCAATACCTAAAGCACATGCCGGAGCTTATCTTGGATACGCAGTCACCGAATATCAATCAATGGCGCCTGATGATCGATATGGCGCAAGAGGTATGTCAGTTGGAAACATATGCATGTTCGTACACAAGAGCACCTCTTTTTTTCAGAAAATTTCCCACCCACTGAATGGCTCGAGCAGCTTGTCTTCATAGTGTAAGTGTGCACGTTCAAGCACTGCCTGGTAACCAAATAGTCACGTTTACCACTGAGTGAAACATTTCATCCACACATTTGTTCGAATAGCCACGAGAGTCTACACCTGAAACAACCAGATCCAATAGTGTTAGAAGCCACCTGCCAATAACGTGTTCGCGGTTACTATTCAAAACGGGAGTACAACAACATTACGAGGGTATAGCCCCACAAGCGTGCACTCCAGCTCCTCACAACCATCGACTGATAACACTAAGGCCTAAGGTCTATGTCATACCTTCGCTCACCCCGAGCGAAGGCGACGAACAGAGCGATGAGCGAAGTCTCTTCGCTAGCGTGAAGCTAGCGAATAGGCGCGCAGTTAATAGCGTTGTGTGCAGCTGCGTCGTAGCATCGCTACCGACGTCTACGGGCAAAGGTCAACCAAATCAGCGGGGTGGCGAGAGCGCAGAGAAATAGACATTCCTGCTGCGCTACGAGCGAGCGAGCTGACTCAGCGCCCGAGTGAGAGAACACGCTCGTCGTCTGCGTCTCCAGGGCTCGCCGATTGTTGCGGAAACTTGCTGTAGATGGATACTGAATTTCAAGAAGGCCATGCTCTAAAAGAGTAGGACTTCCTGCAAGTCAGAATCGAGATGCACTGAAACCGCTACTTTCTACCGGATTAAATATGTTGATTCCAAGAAATGAGGGCGTAGAAGCGGTCCATCCTCAGACCTTCTTTACTGTCCGTCTCCCTCAAGCAAAGCATTAGTGCTTATGTACAGATGAATAGTGGAGGTATATTAGGGAGACACACTTCAGTGTCTTTAGAACCTCTCTTTCTCTCTAGTCTTATGTATAGCCTGCCACAGTGGGTTGCCTTAGAGTCCCTGCTCCTTCGACTGATAAAAGGAATTCACTCGACAAGGAGCAGGAGAGGCACGACCACTCACCGTTTCGCAAGGGAAAACAGTTCCTCACCCTCAACTCAAAAACTGACACCGAAGAAGCACTTTTTGTTAGTTGATCCTTGAAGCGTGAAGCTTCTTGAAGCCATGTGTCGTGGAATAACGGCAAAAATTCCAATCATGCACGTAGAGCAAGCAAAACAGCAAAGCTTCTAGTTGCGCAGAACTTCACATGTGACCATAAACACTGTTGTGTTCAACCCAGAAGTGCACTGGTCGACTCACCCAACCTCGGTCCCTGTAGGGTGCTCTAGCACCGACGTGCTCCGCTGACTGTACTCTAGCGCGGGCAAGAAGAGACGTAGGGGCTATGCGAGGAGAATCTCTAGTGCGGAGAGCGCCGACGGCGCGACGAATCGGCGAAAGCATGAGTCATGGTTGTTCTTTGCCCTGTAACCCGCTACCGATGCTGCCCGACGCTCTGCTCAGCTCAGCGACGCGGTCGCATCGGTAGCGATGCCGTATCGCTCGAAAGTATGACACCGCGCTAGCGAGGCTTCCCTAGCGGTGGATCGGACAACTGCTACAGGCGTCTGCCCCTCCACAACGTCTGATACCGTCCCTTCCCCAATTATGTTAGTTGTCCATCGCCTTCGCTAGCGAAGAGCGATGGTATGACATAGGCCTAAGCTATATTCCCGCGGCAGTGTACGTGGACGGGCACGAATCGTGCCGGGACCCTACACCTGGCCACTTGTCGCCGCGCACGTGTTGCAGGCTGCGAAAAGAGGCTAGGTGTAGGGTCCAAGCACGAGTCGTGTTCGTCCGCGGACACTCCCACGCGAGTACACCTTAGGCGTAATCCTAAGATAAGTCAAAGGCTACACTCACAAAGCGTCCCGCAATACTCACCACTAAATATACATATGTCCCGAGGAAGGTGTCCGAGAGCAACAGCCGCCCTTATGCCGACGCGTCACCGACGCACAAGGATCAGGTCTAGCCGAACAAATATAGTAAAAGTAAAGGTGACAAAAAATCCCTCACAAGGACTCACTGGTTTCTCAAACGGTTTCGATGTATGTGGGGTCAAATCTAGACATGTACCGTTTGTGTAAAATATCGGAATTACACAAGGCTCCGCGTTACCAGAGGCGTCGTACTCCGTGTCTGAAATATGAATTTCGAGAGCACACCTGACGATATGAAATACAGCTTTAATAAGGTAAGCACAATATATCACTATCTAGACCACTTCTCCAAGATGAGGGTAGTGACGAGGAAGGTCAACGAAGTGACCGTGAAAATTCACAAAGCGACCTATTTGTATTTGTTTATTACATGCACCAAACAGTACATGTGAGAATAAAATAAGAACATCACAAAGCGTCGCAAGAACAGACAACATGAACAATAGATAGAAGCAAAAAGAAAGGAAAAAAGAACGAAGTGGGTAAACTGGACTCACAGATACTGGTCAACTGTGATGGGATCGAAAGATTAAGCCGTTTCGTTCAACCTTTGGTATTCAGACCCCAACCTGTGAGTGAAGAAGTTTGCCCGCACTGCAGTCTTGACTCCAGGTAGCACTAACTTTCGCGTGGTTGCTCTAGTGTTTGGTGTTTAAGTTGTGCAGGCCAAAGAAAGCATTACTGGAGATCTCAACCGAGCCTCTAATGATCCTATGAACCACCAACAGGTCGTTCCTCTTTCTTCTGACATACATAGTATCGCAGGGCGTTATCTGGGAAGCACTTCAGCCGCTTCCAAATTTTCTGCGGACCTCTGTGTAGGTCAAAAATGAAAAAACCGTGCGCTTCAGTGCGGGATGATAATGCAAAACTGACGACTGGAATATTCTTATCGTGCTCAGAAAATATACTGCAATAGTTTTGGAGCTTCAGTCATTGGTAGAAGGTGGGATTTGACAAATTCCTAATGAAAGCGAAGAGACACATTCACGGGAAGCATCCTCCAGGAGCGATCGGGTGGCCGAGTGAATAGCGCGGCGGACTTGCAGAAGAATGACCAAGGGATCGATCCCCAAGGAATGGTTCCCGCATTGTTAGTAAAGATTTTTGCATTTTTATCAATAAAGAGTACATTTTAGCCTCGGCAAGGTTCAGCGTTCGCTTTTCAACCACGTTTTGAACCTCTTGCGGGATGTCGACCAAGCTAGCCTTTGTCGAGTAAAGATGCGCCGCTGGCCATTAAACCATGTCTGTCTTGTGGGCAAATCTTTCATTAGATGCCCTCCATGTGATCCCTTTGTAATCTTTTCTATTAGTTGGAGAAGTGTGTCTTGTAGTAGCATCGTTTGACCGCTCTTCCGTACTCTAGGAGTTCCAAGGAAGGAAGAGAAACTGCGTTGCAAAAACGGGAAGGGTGAAAGCAATTCTTCCTATCGTGCTCGCAAATCAGGTGAGAGCGACAAATACTTCCAAAAATAATAGAACACATTACAAAGAGATCACACTTGAATAGTATCTAACGAGAGCCTCCCCAACAAGACAAGCGTATGTAGTTTAATGATCAGCGGCGTATCTCTAATCGACGAACTCTAGCTTGATCAACATCGAGCAAGAGGTGAAAAACGAGATTCAAATGCGAACAGTGCACCCTGCCGAGGCCAAAATGCATTCCTCATTGATAAAAATGCAAAAATCTCCACAACCACACCTTGATCACTCTCGTGCGAGTCCGCGGCGCTATCCATTCGGTCATCCGCCAAAACGTTTGCATTTCTGAACACCACAAGAAGGCGTCAATTTTGCGTTATCAGCCCATACTGAAGCGGTAGTTTTTTTTTTGTAATTTTTGACCTACCCAGAAGACTCAAACTATGGAAGTTAATTTTGTACAGCTAGAGATGGGCCACGTGGACCATGGTATACCCATACAATCAGTTCACTATAATCATCAATTTGCCCCAATGACGTATGTGGGCTTAGCTCATTCTAAACACAATTTCGGGAAATACTCACATAATCGACAACCAGTAATGCCACAGCTAGTCCGTTATCGCTACTGTATATCCTCGTACTCGTGCACTATCGCTTGAGCTTATCGTGCATTTACTCGACTTCTACTCGATGCATCGATAAAGTTTGGGTAATTATTTACCGGTATGTATAGGTTAGAGCCAACGAGTTATTTCACTCCTTTGCTTACTCCTTTCCTTTGTCTGACTCTCAATTCTACTACCGTTCTCATAGGTTCCATATAATTGTCAAAACGTAGCAGTAAGGTGCCCTTCAGAAAAAAGATTACGATCTGACCAGATAGTGTCACAACCCGCTACAGCTGGCTATGGCACCATGGCACAGAAGGCTAGAAGCAATAACCCTTCAAGGGATAGTTGGAGGAGAGATTAGTTTTAGGATTCAAGAGAAAGAGAAAGCGTTGGTGAAATTCCCACTCAATACCCCGTTCACTGTACTTCTATGTACGATGAAAGAACAATGAAAGACCGACACACACTTCACTAATCCAAGATTACCATACATCTACCCAGAAGGATAAGAGATAAAGCTGGTTCGGACGTGAAACGAAACTCAAAATCGATTCGTTGTCCCTACAATCAATTGCTGATCGTCGGGAAGTGTGGAGTTGACACTACAATTTCGGTTAGATCTGCCACAAGCACAGGTATCTGATATGCGATGAAAGACGGCGAAGGGTACTCTCCCGCCGGAGAGGAGAAACAGTCCCCTCCGGCGTCTTTTATACAGCAGACATGGAGCGGGCTTGTTTGCTTTGCATTTCTATGCGTGCTCATATTCGCGCTTTGAATAAATAAATAAATAAATAAATAAATAAATAAATGATAAACTCTACAAAATATTCCAACCCACCACCAATGTAGCGAATGCACACTATAGCTCGCTTTGACTCATCTCCGCAATGTTCGACAGTGCAACTTCGAAACTTCATGCATGAATGTCGATAAACATAGTGTCGCGCGTGGTGCATAGCATCTTTCAGTGAAGACGAATCGAAACAGTTCGGACCAGAAACTGCTGAAAAACAAAGTAACAGCTCCGCGAGCAAATGAAAGAAGGGCAGCAAATTTGAACAAGTATGCTACTCTGGATTGCACAGCGCGCGTCACGCTTTACAAATGACCCGTCTTGCCACGTTTTTACCAAAAAATGTCAGAACAGTTTCTAAAGGGGTTTATGATTTGTATGAGTAGAGTCAACTGTCCGTTAACCAAACAGATCCACTGCCAACCGAAACAATAAAGAGCGCTCGGAAGCCGATTCTCGTAGATCGATATTGATCAATAATCTAACCAGACCACATGAGTGGAAATAAGCCTATCACTCAACCCTATTAATTGGCGTGACAATGTTGAAAAATGGTAAGGGTATGTGTTTCTCGCGTAAGACTAACTATTCCACTGCAGTTTCAAGGGTCCATTTAGACTTTTGCGATATCTACGAAGAACCCAAGGAGAAAACAGACGAAACGGTGGTACAGCGACCTGCTGTAACCACTTTTTCAATAACGGGCTAACTAACAACGTGGAAGCATACCTGACGGTTGCCACTGCATTGGAGAAACGATTCTGATGTGATAACAGCGCTGCATCCATCTGAAGCGAAGTTAGCTAAAATAAATATGCAACTAGACCATTCAAAGGAAAAACGTCAGACCAACTCACTGAAGATCGTATAAATGAAATTCATGTGGGCAATGAGAACCTTCGTCCACTTTGTTATATCCATCGACGCCGGTTTTATGAGCTTGTTGCGGTAATTCGAAACTCTTCCCGGACGTCGTCTGTCAAACTTGGTACTCTCAGATAACTGAAATATTGCACTGGTTTGCTTCACTATTGGAGCTTCTATACTTCCTCTGCCGTGATGTGCAGTAGTACAAAACCGATCGACATTCATTGATTATACGATTTTAGCTATCAATACCTTCTAGTGCTGCAGGCTCCGCCCGATACTGCTCGTTTTATTTAAAATACATTAAGAAAAACTAAAAACCTACTATTAACCACTTTGACGCTCGCTCCTCAAGACTTGTCTTCTGCAGTTAAAGATAAAACTCGCTCCCTCGAACAACAACTCGGACGTCGCAACAAGCCTCTGTGAGACACGGACCCTTGTCTGAAAGCTGCACTGTTTTACTACTTATTTATTTATACTACGGGGTACATAAATCACAGAACGGCATTATATCTCGGCGCCCGGCTGGCGCGGCTTTTTCGCGCAGCCGCACCGCGACCGCGCGAAAAAGCCGCGCCAGCCGGGCGCCGAGATATAATGCCGTTCTAAATCACAGGTAAACCACATCTCATGCGCTGTGACCGTAACACGCGTAGCTACGGACTGCGTAGCTACCCGCGCAGTGTTGCGGCGACAGTGTACCGAAGGCGATAGACACGCACATCGCGCATCGCAGCTGCGTTCGGTCATCCCTGCTGGAGCGCGTTAACTCGCTCACTGCTTGGCAGCTATTTCGGACATTACTGTTAATATTTATTGGTTTGTACTGCATAGTACTTCTGTCCCTCAGGTTGCTCCTCCACAACGTTCTCATGCTCAGCAGCTAGCGCTTCCAGATATTGTTGGCATGCCTTCCGAAGCCAGGTTCCCCTTCACTCTTCTTACTGGATGTAATTGCTGGTCCGCCTTTGCTGGTCTTCCCTCCCCTCTTTATTCCCCCACCTTCCTGGTCCCAACTCCTGGCCCGCTTCTTTGTTTTCACTATTGACCTACTGGGCTCTTCTTGCTGGTTTCCCAGCAGCGCGACAGGAGGTACACCCGCCTCCTGCTGGGAGGCGTGGCGTCCGGAGGTACAGCCGCTGTTCTGCGGACCAGAAACTTTTGCTTTGTCGAAGGCTTCGTAAGGCAGCCGTTAGACTTTCGGTGAAACCTAGGGGTTGGGGCAGGGGCGGGGGCGGCGGGGCGGGATGTACGGCCGAGTTGGTGAGGGGGCGGAGTCGAGTCTATATCCTAGCGTACTGAGTCGTTTTCCGAATCCAGAAGCTCAGAAGTGCGCGCAGTCGCCGCTGTGTCGAGCATGAAGAGGCTATGCATATGGCAGATTCCTTGTTCCCTGTATGGATTCCCTTAGAGCTAATTTATACTTGCGCCGCCACGCGGCGCGACATCACGAGCGCCATAGATATCGATTTTTCGCGTCGCCCGGTCGATACCTATGCTGACCATGGTGCCGCGCCGCGCAGCGCCGCAAGTTAAACTAGGGCTTACGGCTCCCTTCTTATTGGTTCCTGCTCCCGCCTCAAGATCCCTTCTTCCAAGTAGATCCTCCCCCTCCCTTCCCCTCGGGTTCCTCCTTTCTACTTTACTCCAATTAAGTAGCCCTCCTACGCTCACGACACGACGACGGCGAGCGAACGCCCATTGCCCGACATCCGTGTCACATACTGATTCTCCTTTCTGCCCCCCCCCCCTTATTGGTCATACTGATTCTCCTTTCTGCCCCCCCCCCCTTATTGGTAACTCCCTACTGGTCCCTCCTTATTGCATAAACCCTTCTTGGTGCGACCTCCTGGGCTGCTTCATCGTTCCACCTATCGACTACCCCCTCCCCTCCATCCCGATGCCTCCTCCAGCCTCCTGATCGCTGTCGGTTCTCCACGAAGTCCCCCTTTTGCTCTTACCCCTTTAGTGGTCTTCTCATGCTAACGGTACGAAGTCGGCGGCACGACTTCTGGATCTGGACGCTCAGAAACGCGTGAACAGTAGGTGTTATTGTGTTAAGCAGTAAAGGACTACGCTTCCCCTGCCGCAGCAACATCCCACGTCCAATAACAAATTTTGCCCGCGCTGTAGAATGATGAGGCGGATCTTACTCAGCTTGGATCACTCGACCGCCCTCGCTGTGGATGATGAGGCGTATCTCACTTAAGTTATGTCATTCGATGGGCAAACTCCTTTATACATATATAGATGGTGATAAATTGTAATTAGATCATATAGTCACTACCACAAGCAAGAGACTGCAAATTGAAGATCATGTTCCTTCCAGCTGGTGAAATGATGGTGTAATCATAGCCGTGTGCTCTTATCCCGAGCTTCCTTGTGAAACTGTTTCGCACAGACTCCAGCTTAGCGATTTCACGCCAAAACTTACGACTAAACACGGTGGCACTGCATTCAAGTACCACAGATCTGACATATGCTTTGTAGGCAAGCAGCATGTGGATGATTGAATTTGTTTCTAATGACTTAGTAGATACTTGTGCTTTCAATAAAGATATTGAGATATATAACTGTGCTATAATTGTGTAGTAGAAGCACATTTCTTGCAGAATTGTACTACTTTTGGAAACTCGCACAGTGTGTTTTTGCGCGTCCTTTAAGAGTTTGCAGAATGAATACCTTAGTCCTTTTCCCGTCAGAATTTGGCGAAAACAATTCAAAGGTGAATCAGAGTTAGTCTTCCGCTACTGAACTGTTTTCATGCGCTTACATGGAGAAAGTTAGCACTCCTGCTACCCTTGTTAGCGTGAGTATTGTTTTAATTTTACTACAGGCCGATCTTTTGGAGGGACCAGTTTCGGTAACAGTGGCTTCGGTGATGGGGATAGCGCTGGTGACGGCAGCGCATTTGGTGGTGGAGGCAGCTTTGGCCAGCAGTCTGGCGGATTCGGTGACCAAGACGGCTTTGGCTGCAGTACCGACAGCTTCGGCACAGAGTGGGTGGTGGAAGGAGAGGTGCGTATCTGGCATCGCGTACTAATGAGTCGGGGTACAATGGGTAGCAAATCGACGGCTGGCCATGCACCACATTACTGTTCAGGTCGGGACACTTTTAGATAGTAAGAACTCCTGACCCCAGCGTGTGCAAGAAAGCCGTTTTCTTACACTCATGTGCAATAAACTTAAAGTAGAACTGTTGTATATCCAGACACAGTTGTGAACCTTGTTCACGCTCCCACCCCTATTCTATTGGCTATGGGTTCGACCCCAACGGATCTTTGGGACGAGGTCGTTACAATTCATACGGCGACAACGATCGACCAATGTGCCTTAAAATGGTGCTTGGCGTTACATCGTCGTCAAGTCGCTGGAGGACCCCGCTGCACCATCGAGGGATGACGAGGAGGAGGCCTTCTTAGGCAAAGAAGGAGAAAATGTCGAGGCGCAATGTCTGTCATCATTCCACACGGTTGTAACCGCGCTGCAGAACATCACGAGCGTCTCCGAAACAGCAGCAACAACGCTAACACTAGTTACAGTTCAACATCGTCTCCTTCACGATCACCTCCACTCCGTCACCGCGCATCTACGTGCTTCGATGGAAGCCGCCGTTCGAAACAGGACTCGGGCGGAGCCAATGCGAAGTACCGAAAAAGGAATGAAGACGATCTCCTGCAGTGGAGTCGACCAGAGGACCTATAAGTGGCCAAGGGTACAAGTGACTCGAAAATCACAGACAGTGGCTAAACAGACGGACAAAAGGACGCAAACACGATGGACTAGATTCACGGAAGAAAAGACGCAGACCGCATCGAAGTGAATGTGGAGAATTGTACGCAGTTGTTCGCGTACAGTGCCACATTCTTTCAGTCAGAGTATGTTTCCAAGTAGAGGTTAGTTTTTTATTATTTCTTCGTTTCAGAAAAGGGGAAAGGTAGAGAAAAAGAGTAGGAAAAGAAAAAATAAAGGGAAAACGACTAAACAGCTGATACCTGATCAAGGACTAACTAATTCAATTACTCTGAGAATGTCGGTACCTGTTCATGTGCTTATTTTCATTGTTGCATAATTTTAGTATGTGATAGTCATGTTTGTTACTAGTGTTTAGTTTATGACGCGTCATTCGGTTAAGGTAGAATAAGCAAATAAATAAATAAATAAATGGGACACTTTTCACGTCAGATTGGACACTCTTCTAAACAACGCCAACGCTTTTGAAATAAATCGAACTGAACATCTTCCAAATCAAAACGAGCTCCTTTTCTATTAAAATGGGAGCTCTCCTTAAAGGTTAAAATAATTCTTCTTCAATGAAAATATTAGTGTGGTTTTCTTTTAACTTTTAATTGCGTACCCAGCAAGTGAACGCTCTATCTCTAATTTTATATAATTCTCATTTTTTAAGCAAAATAATGGCTTATATATTGTTTTTCAAAAGGAGGCAGGCAGCCATTTTCAGTGAAGGAATTGCGCCATGCCATCCCCGTCCAAGACGTTGCGATTTTTATTCGAATGATAGCAAAATTTCTGTTTGCATGGAGCTTCACACCTGCAAACGACACAACAAAAACAATTGTAAAGAACACGCATGTCATTACCTTGATGCTTCATATGAGCAGCATTAACATGATAAAATAATAATCAGACAAAAACACAACGAGCATAATTTGAGACTTCTTAAATTCCTAGATGTAACGTTGTATAATTATATACTAAGAAACTTATTCGGCTAGCTTTTTTCCTTCAATACTCTAGAACGACAGCTTCTTGCGCGGCGGCATATTCGTACTGACAACCATCAGTAACCGAAATGCAATGTGACTTCGACAATAATAGGTAAGACCTCAACATGTTCATACTTTGGCTATGATCTTGCATACTTTTAAATTTCTACGGGGACTAATGTTGTCCAATTGTATACTAATTATCTCACATATTCTTCCTTGTCTTCCATTGCTATGTCGTCTTCACGGTTCTGAAAACCAATAAATGGAATGTGCAGTTACTTCAACAAACCGTGCTTCATAAGTGGCACTCCTAAAAAATTGAATCTTTAATCCTGGGAATGATCACATCATTTGGTGACCTTCTCAAAAATTTGGAATGGAAATTTGGCGGGTGAGTCCTAATTGATTAGATCCCTTTTTGGCTCTAAAGAAGCCGCCTTGCCGAAACTTCTATCGCTTAGTAACTTCGTGTTAAGCTGAAAACATAAAAATGCCCAAAAATATTACTTTCTCCAGAAAAATAGGAAAGAAGAAGTTGGAGGTTGGGTAAATAAGACTGCTTCTCAACTCGTACTTCTGACATAGTTTGGTAGTCCTTTCAAAGTCTTACGGGAAGTAGTGTAGCCTAGTTACGTAATATCTCATTGCACACGACATTGCCCGTCATCTGAGCAGGATGAGTTTTTCCGATGTTAATGATATATATAAGAAAACAATCTGTGAAGAGTTTGGGATGTATCCTACCCCGGGGGCCAAATAACTAAAAAGAAGGTAACAAAATAAATTAAGACTTACCGGGCCCAGGAGAGCGAGTTAGAACCTAAAAGAAGCCAAAAACGAACAAACAAACAAAATAAAAAATCGCTGCCGTTTACAACCGCCTCAGCGGGCAAAGAGCGACGGAATGGAGGCATGCCGCGTGCTGACCGCCGGCTGACATGTTATAACCAGGATCTAACATGGTGAGGAGGGCGCATGAAGCCGCATGCCGCGTGCTGACCGCCGCTGACATGTTATAACCAGGATCTAACATGGTGAGGAGGGCACACAACTTTGCCTGCTTACAACCCCAATAAATATTAATATATGTTCCCCTGGGATAAGGGAGCTCAGTTTCTCCCAAGGTTGCCGTCCTTTCCGTTCATTTACCCCTTAGGGCCTTTTCTTAGCAATTTTCTATGTTTGACGTGCGTTCCAGTCGGTTTTTTTTCGTATCGGTATCGTGATTTGCTCGTTTCGGTCCGCTCTGTGGTGTACTCGTCAGGCTTGTTTCGTATTCGACTCCTGTGCGTCGTTCGGATAGTTCCATCCTTAGCCGTAGATCCTTATAGGTGCTGCGATTCTAATTTTCCATGGAGGTTCTATGGATTTATTGTGAGGTCGTCTACATTTTGTGGACTTATATCCCATTAAGGTTAGTTTTGTATTTTTTTATTTTATTTTTTAATTCGTTGAAGACCTCCTTCCTCATTGGGGAGTCCCGACGAGGTTTACTGTTTCCTTATAGTGTGCTTGTCTGAGTGCTAGGGACGAAACGAGCATATTAATTCCATAACCTTGTTTCTTCTTCATTTTAATACATTGCTGTTTTTTTACTTTATGGTGAGGAAAGCGCATGAAGCCGCATGCCGCTTGCTGGCCGCCGCTGACATGTTATAACCAGGATCTAACATGGTGAGGAGGGCACACAACATTGCCTGCTTACAACCGCAATAAATGTGATTTTTTCGTTTTTTTTTCTTTGTGACTTTTATCGTTTAGGTCACATGTTGTTCCGTGGAGGCCGCTCGGTAAGTCTCAAGTGGATTTGTTGATATAGTACTTTTTTACTTATGTGCCCACCCCGGACTAGGATTGATCCAGACTTTGTTTAAGGCGTAATACGAAACTCGCACAAGGTTAGGCTGAACATTTACTGTATGCTATCGGCTCGTTGAATCATAATATCGCAGAACTACCAGTTGTAGGAGTCGCAAACATTTTATAACAACTTTTTTAAAGGATGGTTAAAAAATTGGGAACTTTGCCAAAACATACTATTAAGTTTGCAATCTCACTAAATAGAAATACAAGTACCTTAAAAATGAGGATTTTCAAAGCGAATTATTACGAAAAAGCACGAACCTCGTCAAGAGTTCTGTGCGGAACACCAAAAGAGCATTTATCACCATGCTTCCCACAACATCAAAGGCTAATTTAATTTCGTTGACGGTGTTGGGATTTTTAAAAAGCACTGAATGTTTTATGAGAGTGGTTCAAAAGGCCTACCACTCCATCGGGAAGGTTCTTGCTCCGCTACGTCTTTGGAGTCTTTGCGTCGTCGTGCGATGCTAATGCTGACATCGCATGCTACATCGCGTCCGTCCTTGCTCCGCTCACTGTAATAGCCGGTAGTGATGGCAGTCATGTTCTGACAGGTTGCAATAGATTTGGTTTGAAACAGTTTTCCAACCCGCGCCTTCACATAACTGGTGTTTATACTCTAGTAGCAAGCAACTGAGATGTTTCTCAAGAGCAAATGACGAAATTGTATGCAGCATGCTTGACGCGTTCTTTTTAATCGGCTTTGGACGATTTCTTTGCATCTCATGAGGGAACAAGGTGGAGCTCTATAAGAAAATAAACGCATAGCTCGTCAAACGTTGTTTCGGAGAATATAGAACTTTTGCACTAACACATGTCAGACCCTCTCTACCCATTGCCGAAAACCTGTTCTTAAAAGATACTCAGGAATTTGCGGAATACACTTTCCAGTAATCCCTTAAATATATGCTCAGCACCTCGAGATATGCTAACGGAGCTGTACAGTTTGGAAACACAGAAACTTCTCTGCACCGTCGAGAACAGAGAATTTTATAATTTCAAGAAAACTTCAGACAACACTCTTGACCACAGAATGCGGCAAATGAGACTGAATACTCATGGAAAAAGGTATAGATAGCTGTGAAACAGCAATTGCCACTATACGCCAAAATTGAAAAGATGAACAATGAGGAAAGGATCTCCTCTTCCTAGATAAACTACATTGTTCAGCACTCCGAATGCCTTCTCCTTCAGTCAACGAAGCAATTCTTGAGCAAAATTGATTAGAAACCGCTACCAAGGTTGTTTCGGAACCTCACTTCTTCAAGAATTGAGCCTAAGCCGGTAGTCTTTTTCGAGGCGTATCTTATTTTGTTTTGTCGAACATGTATAGGTGCTAACGATAAATGATAAAAGGAGGATAGATAACGGGATTGATCAATGCCTAGTGGGATGCGATACGCGTCACTTCTATGGGATATTGCGTAGGCGATTTGAATGCATATTCCTTCAGTACAGTAACTTCCGATGGTCATCCGACAAACAAATCTGTGTTTTACTCCTCCCGGACAACTTTGTGGAGTGAAGGCTTGGCTCCGAGAGCTCAATCAGAAACGATTGATACTGTTGTTTATTGATATCCTTAACTGCAGTGGTACACTGTTGTTGTGTTGCTGCTGTTGATATAGTAACTTTCGTGAAAATGACACTTGGTGTTATTAAAAGTAACAGTTTAACCAAGATTCATCCTCCAGCCGGAGACCTTCGCTACAGAAGAGAACTACCCATATCGATTACCCAGTGTGGGAAGTCGATGCAGTCCGCTATAATCGCTCCTAACTGTTTCATTCGCCTATGGTAATTGGCACTAATCCACTTTCTTAACGGATAACAAACGTTGAGTAGGGATAGGAAAGTGCATGCCGTGAGACACAACACGGCGCACATAGAGCTAAGAAGAGGTAGACCCATGGAATCAGTAACACAGAGCGGCTCTAGCGGCAACTTGACTCTAGGCACCTTCACTCCTTGTGCACAAACGGTGAGCCTCAGGAAAAAATCGACATCTTCGACAGACACTGAGCCTCTGATCGATTTTGGTCACACGACGAAAAGTCATTTCGGCAGAACGGAGGAATCCCACTCCTCCTGATACTATGTTGGACAGAATTTTTTTCCACGCAGGGCCCCGCTATCTGGGAATTTTCCGCCATTTTCTTTTCGCACCTTGTAATTTGATCAATATCGATTCATGGGGATCGATCTTCAAAAACGATCTACAGGATCGTGACCTCGTTTACCCTCTGGAAGTTCCCAGGCATGTAGAACACGTCTGGGTATTTTCCGCTATTTTCGCGTCTCGTAATTTCACCCCCCCCCCCCCCGAATCCCCCTATTTTTCCCCTTCTATTTTATGACTCGGCGTCGTTCGATGTATGACTTATCGCTTAGCGCGTTATTATATGGCATGACAGACAGGTAGATGATGGTCGGAAATATTGAAAAAAAATCAAAACAGAAAGCTGAGTTTTGAGAATGTTTATAACACTAATCCCGGCAAATTCACTCAGATGTGTTCACCTTTCAATGACTACATTAATGATTATACATACAGTTCTGCCAACAAACTCGTTGTAATTGTTTCTCAGCCGCGAATATCATTCAAAGTGTTGTAAGGCATTTTCAATCCCACATTGTCGCCTCTACTCGAAAATGTGGCCCGCATCGAGAGGTAGGAACGGGTCGGCGTGCCAGTGAGAAGTCAAGTACGATATGTACACTGGAGCTGGCGCGTGTTGGGTCTGAGCCTTGATTGGTTGTGATTGGCTAGCACGCTCCCGCCTCCCAAATCCGCTTCCCACATTAGCGACATGAATCTCACATCGCTGCGTCAGGAGGAAGCATGGCACAGGTACAGATAGTAGAATTCACCCTATTTCACCCTCATACCGTCTAAATTGTTTGTCAAATAAAACTATTTAAAACGTTAAGCAGGAATTCATATGTCAACATCTGAGTTGTCTTGTAGAGGAACATCTGAGTTTACACCAATAAGTTTAAAGCTGCCAACTATGGAAGAGATACAGAGTTAGCTTTCTCTAGACGACTACACCAGACTATCCTTATCATCCTAGAGTTGGTTTCAAACTTAACATGCTGACGATCGCGCGATTTTCGCGTGTCTAGCAGGTGGGACCAAATGATACTGTGCAACGTCGAGGATTGTTTGTTTATAGAAGCTACCATTTGTCGAAAATCTCAGTAAATGAAAATTAGTTTCGTTTACAACGCTTTTTAGAACTTCTAAAGATGAAGTACACATAGTATAAAAAGTTGCCTCGAAAAGTTTGAATCCAACTGGAAGAATAAGTGACAAGACAGAGATACAACTTCATGTCACATGGTCCTATTCAGCCGAAAGGGTGTGCCATGGCGTCATATCACATCAAAGCGTTACATTTGGACCTGACGTATCCCTTCCATAACCAAATTTGCGAAGCGTACTGAGACATTTTCTCCTTCTTCAAGAAATCGCTAAGTGTCCATATCTTTGCGTACATCTAAGGAAATATTCTACGCTCCTCATCAAAACATGTAACGCCAATGCATCCGTAATGATTAATCACAAGAATCTCACCTAAAGGGCGTCCGTTGCTGCAGGAGCGGCAGCGGTAGGCATGAGCCTTCGGGAAGCTTCGGCTCATATGTTACTAAACATTTGTGTTGCAGCACATCCCAGTAACCTGAGTGAAATGGCTGCAGGCGAAAACTATAGGGCCAACCACCACGCAAGTCTAGTACTTCTCCAAAGGCTATAGTTCTAATTAGAATAGCTGTTTTGGCTCCAGTGCTATGAGGTTTGTTGAATCGACAGGTATGAGCTTGACGTGGCATGAACAGAAAACAGACACGTCAAGCAGGACGAAAAACTACGAAGTTGACATATCTGTCACCTCTTACCTGTCTTCACTTTACGATCGCAAAGCTGCTCCAGCGGTGTTTAAACAGTGTGTGTTTAAACAGATAGAATTCAGGCTAGAGTTACTTTGTTAAATAAACTATGATGGGGAGCTAGTACGGAGAGTCTTCTAAATGCTTTAGTTGCTGAATAATTCTCCTCTAAATAACCTGATAGGTGATAAGGTACGTTACTATTGAGGAGGCATTAAAGTCCCCCTTCCCTAGATAGAAAAAGCCGGAAATGGATTTCGAATTTATGCCGCCCATCTCCTATTCAAAACTTTCTTTTCAATACACTATCGGCTTACTGGCATCCGTTTTCCTTCAGAAATAAAGCGCGTGGCGCACTCCAAAAGTGTGATTGACAACGTGACTGCTCTTCAGAGGTCTTTCCTTTTAAGCTGAACTCATACAGAAGAAGATATGTCCAAATCCTTCCGATATGACCGGTAACGCGTACAGCTGCGTATAGCAGTTCACATGGTCCCCTATAGATTGCAAAATATGATCGGATACCACTACTTCGAAGAAGTACCGTAGCACGCTTACCTACTTGGTAATCGTTTTCTGAGACACCAACAACGCAGGTGTGTTTCTAACGCATACACAGGTCTCTGCAAACGTCTCCATTCGGACAAGCTCGAGGGGCGCCATCATCGACATCTAAAGCAATTCATGAGCATAGAGAAGCACCCACTTGGTTGCAGCCAAAATTGCATCTATAACACTAAAACGGGAAAAAATATGGAGCGCCGATAACTCCGAATAGCAATCAATATCGCTACCAAATCGATATTAAAACGACTGACATATCCGGTGAAAACATGAGCACACGTATAAGCGACATAACCTAAGCTTCATTAAGAAATTTCTACCGAGAATAAATTGAGTCACTTACCTTCATCACATAACATGCCAGCATAACCAGATGAGCACCTATACGGACTGCTTGGAAGAATCTCGTGCTTCCCAGAGTGACTCGTGACACGTCTCCGCGACGCAGTCACTATATTGACATTGCAGTATTACGTAGGCTTGTCCGTCGTAAGGCCCCGTTTATACATCGTCGAGGCGCGACGCGATGGCCACGCAATGAGGCCAAATTGATCGATCGCGTCGCACAATCAATATGGCCACTATGCGTGGCGTCGCATCGCGCCGCGACGAGGTATAAACGGGGCCTAAAGGGCCCCACAGAGTTCTGCGGCAACGCCGCTCGCCGCAATGGTTAAGGATAGGGCAGGGACGCCGCCGGGGGCGAGCTCTGCGTCTCTGCCCTATGGTTGAGCATAGGGCCGCGGCGCTGCCGCAGAACTCTGTGGGGGCCTTAAGTGATAGCAATTGGGGCCTGAAATACAGATTACAGCAGAATAACAATTATTATGGCTAAATACCTGTAATAAGGTAACATCAACGAACACTCACCTAGAGTACGAATTCACAAAGATACAAGATTGATCCAACTACACAAGAAGACTAAAAACTTACCTCCACTCGAAACAATGGGAAACTACGAACAAAAATATCTGGTACAGAGAGTCTTTGGATACTATTCGCAGTCCGTATGGAAACGGAAAAATAAAGAATGACTAAGACGGTCGGTTTTAAAAGGGAACGTGACGGCCGTTCAACTAAGCGATTAGAGGTGAACCACGTCCACAAGCAAGGTGCACAGTGGTAGACGACCCATGAGAAAGTATTCCTAGGGAACAAATACTGCACCTCAACGAGGATGTTCATCCGGTAGAAAAGGAGAAAATCAAAGGGTGCCATAACACCGTCACGTAGTCATCGATGTCGTTAATTCTCAGAGAGACTCCACGATCTTTGCGCAGACCATTCCGTCAGAGCATGTCATCACTCAGAAGCACAACCAAAGAGCACAATACGAAGCCCCATCCAGCAAAATATTCATGTAGTGACACTGCTCGAGAGCAAAATATCACCCGCAAAACCAGGTAGCAAGGAAGGTTATCTGAACTTGATGGAAGGAGAGACGCTTAATTTGAATCTCAAGGAACCCATCAACACTGAGACAGAAACGTTTGTTAATCAGCCGCTCTTCGATGGTGCCTCATAGGAAGAGCGATTGCGGTTTGAGAATGAAACCTAGCGAGAGGAACATGGAACAACCGATTCTGTGCTTAATTGTGCATACATGTAATCATGGAATCGATACGGCACTGGAAGATCGAACGTCTACGTAGTTAGATTAAGCGCTAAGTTGTGAGATCTACCATTTTTATTACACGACTATGTTCGTGCGCTAGATTACAACAGAAGTCCAACGCAATGTAATACACCATGAAGTCCAATGAATAAGGGTTCACACCACCTGAAGCGTCCTTCTCTAGGGACTATATGCTCACGAAGGATTTTTTTTTTGAAAGCGTTATAGTTCGATACGCAATTGCCGGAGTTAGGAGTGTTCTCCCTAAACTAGGATTGTGCCTCCATTTAATTTGAAAATATGTGCAGATAAACGACGATGAAGTGGCTGCATCTTAATGTCAGAGATCAAAGATGCGGTCACACGCGTTCGAATCACGACTGGACATATTGCACGGTGGACGACCTGTCATAGTCATGATAAAGTATAGCTGTGTTGTTTTGAAATCGCTTGCGTTCAGTCGTTTCGTTAACTACCACAACGGTTAAGAAAAGCAGAACAAACCGTTGAAAATAGCTGGCATCGCGTGCTAATAAATCGGTGTAGGGTGCTTGTAGCAGGCAAAAATGTGCAAAAGTAGTGGGGAGAAGTGATAGTGACGAATATAGCAGAGCGAAGCTATGAAAACTGCTTAGCAGCCTTCGGCTTACATTTCACCTTCTCTTGAAGCGATAGCCACCTGATGGGCAATGGATCCCTACATATCAAGGCTCCTAAGTATGACTAACTGCCCATACTCATGCTCCGGGAGATATGGCTGCATTCTCTTCAACTAATTGCGTAAAAATTGAAACAACCCGCAGGACGCTCTACAAATTCGTCAGTTTGAATGTCTTCACAAAAGTCCATGTAGGCGGAGATAGCTTCCTGGAATGGGTTGGCAGATACGCACCACTCCTATCACCATCCACCTTGTGTCTGAAGCTGTCGGTACCGCTGCCAAAGCCGTCTTCGCACCGAATACGCCAGACTGCTGGAGAAGACTGCCTCCACCACTAAATACACTGTCGCCACCAGTGCCAAAACTACCATTATCTCCACCATCGAAACCACTGTTACCGAAACCGGTCCCTCCAAAAGATCGGCCTGCAGTAAAATTAAAGGAGTACTTACGCAAACAAGGGTGGCAGGAATGTGCCAAATTTCTCCATGTAAGCGCACTAAAACAGGCCAATAGTAGAACACTAACTTTGATTCCCATTTGAACTGTTTTCACCATATTCTGAAGGGAGAAAGTATGTCATCCTGCAAACTGTTAAAGGATGCGCTAAAACACACTGTGCGGGTTTCCAGAAGTGGTATAATTCTGCAAGAACTGTTCTTCTCCTACATAATTATAAAACAGTTGTAGATCTCAATACCTTCGTTGAAAGCACAGGAATCTATTAAGTGATTAAAAAACAAATTCAATCATCCACATTTTGCTTGCCTATATACTATTAGGTTGTAACGAAATAAATGGCACTGAACCACTGTATATTTAAACAGTTAATAGCTCGGCTTGTAGGCAAGTTTATTAATCGAAATAAAAACCTTCTGATTCTACACATCTTTGCCAACGTGACACAAGCTTTTTTATCCCAGTAGCATAAAAATAAGAAGTTCTGGAATTGACGAAATCTTCGAAGGCACCTTCGGCATCCTGTTGGTTTTTGAATATTTTCCCTACCAAGAAGTCGCCAAGATGCTTGAAGAAATGGTAGTCTGTTGGGGAGAGGTCGGGAGAAAACGGAGGATGTGGTAGAGTTTCAATGCTCAGCTCATTCAATTTCTGCAACGTCATTCGTGCTACATGGGGGCGAGCATTGCCGTGCAGAAGGAGAACTCGCCTTTTTACCAAGGCCGGCCGGATATCCTTCAACTTTTTCATCATTTCTTCAATTTCAATGCAGTACTTCTCTGCCGTGATGGATTCACCGGGAGGGAGGAAGCTGTGGTGAATAATTCCCAGCGAACACCACCATACTGTCACCATTACTTTCTTTTGGTGCAATTCCGGCTTCGCAAAAACATTGGGGCTCTCATCGCTGTCCACCCACTGTGCCGATCGTCGCCTGTTGTCGTACATTATCCATTTCTCGTCACAGGTTACGATGCGATCAAGGAATGGGTCCGTTTCGTTCCGTAGAAGCAGTGCGGACGAGATCTCATATCGTCGGTTTCTTTGCTCCTCAGACAGCTCGTGAGGCACCCATCTTTCCAGCTTTTTGGTCTTTCCAATTTCCTTCAGATGCCGGGCAGCTGTGTTGTGACTGACGCCAAGAACCTTCGCTATCTCCCTGGTAACTTTGTGTGGATCCTCCTCTACCACATCTCTCAGCTTGTCCTCATCAACATCACTATGCCTCCCACGACCTTCATGTTCTTCCAAGCTCTCATCTCCATTCCGGAACTTCTGATACCAACGATACGCCGTCCGAATTGTGGAACATCCTTGACCGAATGCGGCGTTGATCTTCTCGTCCGCCTCCTTAGCTGTAGTGCCCAGCTTGAATTCATACAAGTAAATGCCTCGGATTACCCTTTTGTCCATCTGCAAAAAAGTCAATAAAACTCTAAAGTTTTCCCACTTTTACATAGAAAGTTTGGTACTCTCCGGGAGAGCAAAGTTTGCGCTTCTAAATGATATGTCACATGTTACGGTTTGTTCTTGATCAAACGCGTAAAGACGCGCCAAAAAATGGCGCGAGCCAGTGCCATTTTATTTGTTACAACCTAATATAAAGCATATGTCAGATCTGTGGTGCCGTAGCACTCAATGTCAGAACGCAGAAAACAAAAGCGGCAGAGCAACCGAACTTCACCTTCAAATCTTGACGAAAGTACATCAGTACGGCTTCTGGAAATGCCAAATTCATTCAACGATCAACAAGTGCTCTACATATTTATTGACAAATATTACATGTGAAATGGTCAAAGCGCAATCTGCTCGCCAAATATCGAGACGATATGCCACGCGGTAGAGATAGTTCGGGCGGATAGACCACTCCAAATACCTGAAACTTGGGTAATTAAACCATTTATTGCTTGCAAAACCAGTCCACGGAACAGGAGAACATAACAGGCTAGCAACACTCTAAATGACGAAGTAAGAGAACAAAAGAGGCTATGCTAAAGCAGGAATGATGAACACAACAACCCTATACCCACAGGTAAAGCGGAAATAACTGCGGGAGGGTATCGATCAAGTAATGCACACAAGTACCTAAATAGGAGGAATGGACGCGAGTGAACAAAACCCAATGAGGATGAAACACTCGACGCGCCGTAGTCCCGGAGTAAAATGGTGACATATCACCGGGGCTCAGTCCCCTCTAAGGCCCCTGTTATACTCCCGCGGGAGCTTCCGCGGATGGGCGGAAATCGCGTCGGGACCCCGCGCCGGGCCACTCGTCGCGGCCCGCCACGCCCGCTGTCCGCGGATGGCCTTCGACAGACGACGAGAGGGGTGTTATACTTCCCGCCCGCGGGAGAGCAGCCTTCCGCGGTGCAGTGCACCGCGGAAGGCTGTCGTCCCGCGGAGTTCGGCGCGGGAAACGCGCTCCGATGCGACGCTAGCCGCCCCGGGACGACGACGACCGTCCGCGGTGCACCGTCCATCCGCGGACGTCCCGCGGAAGCTCCCGCGGGAGTATAACAGGGGCCTAAGGCGCCTTTTATACTCACGCCGCGGGGCGGCGCGTCAATTTGGGGAGCGGCGCGGCCAGTCGCGCCGCGCCCCGAATTTGACGCGCCGCTGCGCGATTGCAGTTAGAAAGGGGAGCATCAGTGACGCGCGGCCACGAGCTTCTGCGCACTATGGCCCGTGCTCCGGAAACGGTCCATGAGTCATTGAGGGAGCAAAACAGAAAGGATTCGTCTGGCTGATCAGCGCAATGCATATTGTCAATGTTTGTCGTGGGATTCCTATGGGGAGCGACGAATCCTCTCTTAAGCCTGGAGTCGAAGTCGTTCGCTCAACCTACGGTTGAAACTGGTGAGTGTGGTGTTGAGTCGAATCCCCTGCAATGCAAACGGCTTTAAACCACTCTTTATTTTGCGATATGTGCGGGTCCAAATGTAAAACTGCTGGAAGGTACTCATCGTCGAGAATCACTCAAAATTTTTTCTCATATGGCCATTCTGGGGTCACTGTGCACTAAGCATATCTTTGGCGTGGTATACGAAGCTTCGTGCATGTCTACAGATCTCCATTCTCTTCCTAGGTTACAGAAGCTACGGGCTAAGGTCATGGTCACCGATTTCGCATAAAAACTCCCTAATCCTGCAAACCTACTAATCGTCTGTAACTTCAAAAAACGATGTCAGACTCGTGATCAGCACCCTAAATACCCCCTCCTCCTTCCCAATAGGCGAAGTTTGGTCGAAACGGTGAAATCTCCACCCTACACCGAGTCTGCCTCGGCTGATCGCGCCGCGCCGCGCCCATCCCCTCAGCGGCGCGATTCGCCGAATACCGTAACCTGAAATTGCGTCAAGTGTGGTGTTTTGCGGCGGCGGAGTATAAAAGCGATGTGGCGCCGCCTCGCGGCGCGAAAAATCGATAGCCATGCCGACCATCACGCCGCGCCGCGGGGCGGCGCATGTATAAGGCATGTGTTATACTCCCGCGGGAGCATCCGCGGAAGGGCGGGAATCGCGCCGAGACTCCTCACCTGGCCAATCGCCGCGCCTCGCCACGCCCGCCTCCGCCGTGCACCATTGGTCCGCGCACGTTCCGCGGATGCTCCCGCGGGAGTATAACAGATGCCTAAAAGGCGCCTAAGGCGGGAGCGGGGCAGATACTCATGACAAAAGATTACGCGCTAGACAGGGAGTGCAGAGAACCCGGTCGATCGGGGCGCCGAAACCGTGATCACGCGCGATCAAGACGATTTGTTGTCACTCCGTCCCGAGTCAAATGGGGCCTTAACGCCTTGCGTTCCTCCTTGCCGTCAGACGAGCCAGTTCTCCCAACAGTTCGCGCAGCTCGTCCTCTTCTCGTTTGAATCTCATATGCGCCAACAGCTTCTTCTGCGGAATGTTGCACAGGGCTGCGAGATGACCACCATCGTCCGGAATAAGGTCCTCAAAGGTGGTCCCTTCTAGACGTTTGCAGTAGTAACAGTCATTATCTTTGTAAAGACATTTCTTCTTTTTCTGCTGGTCGTCTTGCTCGTCATTTGGCCACATAGCCGGACAGTATTCCAGGCGTTTGTAACACGCGCTCAAGTCTCGAATTGTGCTATTCCTTTCGTCTCCATTCGTCACGATCGGACGGGAGTAGGAGAAGTGTTTTCCTTCAGCTTCACAAAACGCGCACTTGAGTATAGGGCACATCCCTTGTGATTGTATTTCCCTCTTCCTGAAGGGGAAAGCTCTGAGGTATCGCCTCATCCTGTCGACCCAATTTTGGAGGTCTTCTACGCACCTTCTGAGCTCGATTTCTCTAGCTTCCTCCTGAGCTATCATTTCCTGTTCGATGACTGCCGCTTCGTCTTCCTCTTCATCTGCCACCGAGCGCTGATCGAGGTCGTCATCTACTTCGTCCTCATCTGACTCGTCAGAGACTAGTGCTGGTGGGGGAGCCTCCTCTTCTGGCTCTCTCACTTCCTCCACCATACACTCCCAGTACACAGCGTCATTCAGGTCCACTTCTATGACTGCTTCGGGCTGTTCGACCTTTTCGATACGATCCTTCTCCTCAATTTGTTGTTTAAGGCTCGCGAGTTCCATAGCCTATGCTTCGATCTTTTCCAGCAGCTCCTGGAACCTCTGCTCCGATTTGTCCTTCTCGTTGGCGGTCAGAGTGTCGAAGGCTCTTCGGAAAAGCGCATTGACGTGCTCTGAATTCGAAGAACAAGGACCGATTCGAAGATCCTTCTCGGCAGTGTGCAGCTCCTTCTCCATCTGGAAGATGTCGGCGTTCAACTTCTGTGTCTGCTCGTCCATCAGATGAATTACGCGCTCGGCCTTTCCATCCAACTCCGACTGCGATATCGGTAGACCACGGGTAGCATTCCTGTACAGCAGGTTGGTGACGACGTACCTGGTTCCCAAACGCGAAATCTCCTCCCTAGCTGAAAGGGAACCCTGCAAAAGCCTAATCGTATCCAGAACCTTAGAAGCAGGAGTAGCAAGCAGAAAGTTCTCATCAGATAACAAATGAGTCCACTGCGTGTTGTTAACCGAAACAACGCGCATCTGCTGCTGAAGCTCGTTGTAGATCGTCTCCAAGTCGTCCTGAACCTGAGGCCACCGCCTCTGCCGATCGGTCAGAAGACGTGCCAGGTAACGAGCATCGTTGTCGACCGTTGACATGCTGCAATAATGATCTTTCATAAGTGGTTTCCTGCCGTTGTCGAGCTGCTTTCTGTTACGGACATATTTGTTAGAGCTTTTTTGATACTGAGTTTATCCAGGTCGTATAAGGCGAAATAAACCTTTTGAACCTTGTGACTCGTACAGGAATATGCAGTACCCTAAGCTAGCGAAGCATATGAGCATAATTGCGACTATTTTTGTGATGTAGAGCCAAGCTACAAGGATAGGCGACGACATCTTGTAGTTTTCTACGCGAGTTTCAATTGAGTAAAAGGCAGTATGACTTGGTTTTATGGCTTGAAACTTATGTATATGTTCTACATCCCAGTCGAGATAAGCACTTTCCTTTATAAGCGAGCCAGTGCATATCCCGATCACTGTGGAGATGAGCCTAATTGAGAAAACCGACATGATGTTTCAGTCGCGAGACAGTTTCTTGTAGTCTATCTTCTTGAGTTGACGTAAGTTATAACGAGATGTCTTAGATTCAACCGCTGGACCACCGGCAATGTCGTCTTCTGTGACATCGGCCAAGTCAGACCGCTTTCTGAGGATTCGGATAGCCTTTCCTGAAGCTGCCGTGGTGTACTGGCGTTCGGTTTTGAAGTCGAATCGCCGTCGTCAAGCTCAGGAGGCACTAATAGATTTATGGGTCTTCTGATTTTCCTATGAGAGGGCAATAGAACAAATGCTGCACTCACAATGCCTTCCTGATTCGGCACTAGATCCTCAATGCGACCCATTTTTCACATGTAGCGAGGTTGAAGCGCATCACAAACCAGGACTACTTGTCCTTGTTTCGGGGCAATACGTGATCCGCGTTTGTTTCCAACCTCTCGCTGGTGTTACTCTCTTAAGAACGTCAAACATTCAGACTGCCACTGCTGCCAGAACTTTTCTGTCAGCTTGTATGAGCTTTTTATAGCCAGTAGCACATGGGCTTTAGTCTGAGATGCTAGTCGTTCAGCGGGATTGACGTATTCGGGGTCCTCGACTTGGTCATCTTACATCTCCAACGGAGATATGAGTTCGAACTCGTTCTGAAGGAAGTCTATCGGTCGAAGGACACGGTCTGAGTCGGACTCCGACTCTACATAGAGCAGAGGTTGTGTGTTCAGCATACTCTCTATCTCTATTAGAAGAGTTCCCAACTCTTCACGCGATGGTGTACATAGTCTTCCCCAGTGACTTGTGCATAGCCAGCTTTATGGATCTGATCAAGCGCTCGTATACTCCTCCTTGCCATGGTGCATAGGGAATAATATAAATCCAGTCAATTTGACGACCGTTTATCTCCTTTTTGATGCTGGGATCCTGTCGGACTTTCTGGAGATACTCTGAGAGGATAATATCTCCTAACGCGAACGTCGGTGCATTGTCGCTCGTTATTGACTGCGGTACACCTCTTCTTGAAAAAAACCGTCGCAACATGTGCAAAAACGCTACGGTAGAAACGTCAGATACCAGATCCAAATGAACTAATCTGGTAACTAAGCACGTGGTGATACATCCGTAACTTTTTTCTACACCTTCACTTTTCACGGAGAGCGGTCCGAAATAGTACAATCCTATGTGTTGAAATGGACGTGATCTTGTAATTCTAGCGCTGGTAAGTCTCCTTGTTCAGGATATTTGTAAGGCAGGTTGTTCATCTTCTGACACTGTGTGCAACGTCGCACAATAGCTGTCACCTCTGCTCGTAGTTTTGCTATCCAGTAGTGCTTTCGTACGCGACACATAGTCTGGCTGACGCTAGTATGAAGATCACGATGATATTCAGTGATTATCAGACGGGATAACCAAGTTTTTTGCAAGATGAGCATAGGGAACTTAGCGTAGTCACTAAGATTGCTCCTTCCTTGTCGACCACGACAGCGAATTATTCCGTCGTCGTCTGTGTAAGGATGAAGATAATGAAGCGCCTTTAGGATGGTGTGGTTAGCACGTGAAAGTTGATGCTGCCTCACAATGGCCTTACACGCTGCCCTAATCTCCTGTCCACTTAGCGACAGAGTCTCCACGTGAGATAAATCCTTGAACAGCGAGGATAGCACTATATTCTGTGTTTCCTTCTCATTCACTCGTCTCACCAGTACGTGAATGAAGCGCAGAACATAAGCTACAACTCTTTGAACGCTGCGAAATCCTGAAAATCGGATCTCGTGGAATATGTCGGCACATGTTGTCTTCGTTTGAGTACAGACAACTGCAACTGGATGCCCTTCATCAAAGTTATACTCGATATCTTGCAAGTTCTTCGATCCGTCCTCATTTTTCTGCAAGATTGTCGGTTTAAACGCGTTTATCCAGTCTTGTGCTGGCTGGGCAAGAAACGCAGGTCCAGTCCACCAGAAATGGTAGAGCAACGGCTCCTTATCTAAGCCTATTGTGGCGCAATCAGCTGGGTTGTCGGCAGATGAAATGCGGCCGAATTGCACTGCATATCCGCTCTCTTCCAGGTGGCTGGCAATGCTTCGGATTTCAAAAACGCGGTTTCGAATGAAAGGGCTCACGTTCTGTCGCGATTCCGCCCTGATCCAGTTTAGCGCTATCTCCAAGTCACTGAGAATAATTACGCGATCAACTGTGATAACAGAAGAGATCTGCGATGCTACTGAATTTGTCAGTCGCATAGCTAATCTTAGTGCGTCCAAATCCATTTTTGGTATGGTAGTTTTTGCCTTCAGGCTGGATAATTCAGATTTAGCCATGAACAAGTGTGACGATGATGTGGAACAAAAATACGCGCAGGCCGCAAACGCGTCACAGCTGGCATCCGCACATGTAACAAGTCTTACAGTCGAGAATTTTGGCGATAGGAAGCGCGGTATAGTCTTCTGGAATCCATCCATATCCCGTAAAATGGCTTCCCACTCGCTTTTGCGATCTGCTTGAAGCGATGTATCCCATTCGAGGTGGCCTTTCCATAACGACTGCAAGAACAGTTTTGCCTTATGAACTAAAGGCAACATCCCACCCATGGGACCGTAAACTGAAGCAATGGCACTTGCTATGGAACGCTGGTGACCTTATTCTGCACTGTCGTTTTGCAGTTGACTAGCAAAAGATCTTCGTTTTTGTTCCATTTGATTCCCAGACCTTTAGGATGGTCCTCCTTTGATCTGTCCGCTTGTTGTATGGTCTCCATGACCTCCTTGTTGTTGGAAGCAAACTCGCGGAGGTTCATATTGAGCTCCTTGAAGATTGTTTTTGTTCTGGAATACACTTGAAGTCCCTCTTCAGGCGTGTCCAGAGTAGGTATAAGGTTGTCGACGTAAAGGTTCTCTTTGATTTCCTTTACTAGCTCGACATCATTTGGATACTGGTCCAAATGGTAGTGCGTAGTAGCTGCGAGAAGAAACGGAGACGGAAGTAAACTGAAGGTTACGCGTGTGAAACGATACACTTGCAAGTTCCTGGCGTAACCACAAACACCGGTTGGCATCTCTGTCCACCTCGTGTAAGCACACTTGTAAGAACGCTTTTTCCACGTCCGAAATCAACGCAACGAGCCCAATACGGAATCTCAGGAGAAGTCCGTACAGTTTCGGTAGCATAACTGCTCCTCTGTGAAGGGCGTCATTAAGTGAAGGACAGTTCTTAAAGTGGGCTGAAGCATCGAACACAATTCGAAGCTTAGTGGTGCTCTTCTGTGGCGTTAACACAGCTTGATGGGAAAGGTAATGGATCGTTCCTTCAACCGTTGCCTCTTCATTCACCACCTCGATAATATTCAATCGTAGTTGTTCTTCGAATGTGTCATTGTACTTCTCCAAAAGTGCTTTATCCTTCTGAAGAGAGTTCCACACACTGATAAGTCGTCGTAATGCGATAGCTCTATTATCTGGAAGAGCCATGGGTATCGTTTTGCACGGTAGGCGGACGTAGTAACCATCCTCTTTCTTCTCCACCGTATTTAAGAACTCTTCCATCACTTTTTTGTCTTCTAACGTCTGGACATCTTGTTCTGACTTCATGAATTCTTCAGCACCGTCTTGCTCCATCATCCAGTACTTCTCCCATAGTGATTGTTCTTCCTTTACTTCCGATGAGTTTCTAATAGAGAACGCGTTTATGCTAGTCTCAAGAGACCATTCCTGAACTCCTTCATCCTTCCTCAACACTTGTGTGACCTGATGTGACCCCTGAACTCGCCCGGTTATTAAATGTCCTATACGCGTGGGTAACAAATATAAGCCAGACGGGAGACATATATGGGTCTGGTCATTTCGAATGAGCTGCCAAAAGTTGATCACTTCCGAGAAGGATCGGCTTCGTAGCTGCGTGGTCTAGCATTAAGTTGACGTTGAGGTTCTGCGCCTTTATGAAGGCGACGTCTTCTTCCAGCACAGGAGGAGTTTTCAAAGTGCTCGTGAGGGTTTCGTGGGTGAGGAGTTCCAAGGAACACGGTTCTCCGTTCTCATCCCACATCTCCAGTGGCACCTTACGACTTAGACATTCGTCCACGCGATCTGAACCGAAGGTTCGTACGCGCAGGAAGGTTGTGCCTAGTGTCGGTAGACACAATTCTTCCGCAAGCTTCTGATCAATGAAAGAACACTCCGCACCGGAATCCAGCAGTGCCGCTACTTTTTTTAGTCTACGCGTTGAGGGATCCATGACGGTAATCTCTCCTATTGGTAGAAAGGTTTCGCGCATGCAAACGATTCCTTCGCTCGAATGGAGTTGAGCGACAGCCGTGTTTTGTTGATCGGTACGCGCAGGGCTGTGTTCCTGATCACGATTAAGCTTATGAGTTGCAGTGGATGTAGGACTTGATTTTTGCGTAAACTTCCCTTTCTCTTTCACTTTCCCTGAAGAAGGGAATTTTCCTTGCTGTGAGGTTTCGGGAGATGTCGTCGACTTGAAGCAACATGAAGTGTGGTGCCTGCCCTGACAAGCGAAACATGAGCGTTTCTTACACTCAGACGTTGGGTGATGAGGGGATGCACAGATGCAGCACAACTTGTGCTCGCGTAGGTAGCTAGCTCGCTCCTGGGGGAGTATTGTACCTTGTGCATAATCCAGCTTTGTGATCTCCACCACAGTACATGCACGCGTCACGAGAAAACTGTCCTTTGTGTGGTTTATCCTTCCGTGGGTGCTGTGGAGACGATGTGTTGTTGTTCGACGTTCTCTTCACTCGAAATGAAGTGGTCCAAAGTGGTCAGGAGATCTTCCATCAGAAAAGCTCCCTCCATGAAATATTTCTTTTCCAATACTCTCCTTTGGACTAGCTCGGGGAACTTAGAGAGGACCTGCTTCAAAAGCCACTGGCTGTCGGCTTGTTCTCCTCTGTCTCTGAGTTGAGACACGATGACTTGTAGTTGTTCCAGGAGCAGGCGCTGGTCCTTTATCGACGGCGAACGCAATGCTACTGTCTCCAATCTTGATATTAAGTGGTGTATCAGCTCTTCTTCCTTCCCACATTTTGAATGGAGGAAGTCGATTGCTTTCTGGTAGTTTTGATCCGTGACTTGAAAGCGCATAATTGCATTTCGGGGCTCTCCTTTCAACGCGTTGAGAAGATGGTTGAATTTGAAAAGCGAAGGTGGTGGCTGAGTGTGAACATTGGCGTTGAACAATACCCAGAAGTTCTCCCGGTCCCATATGTTGCCGCTGAAGGTAGGGATGGGAAGAGTAGGTAGATCGATCCTTTTAGTCTCGGAAGAATGCTCCTGCAAGGCGTTTGCCGACGCGCTTGTGTGAGGACTGTCACGATTTCCTCCTTTCTTTGACGTAAAGGCTCGAAGACGACCTTGTATGACCGTCGTCAGGTCGAATGCCGAGCTTAAAATCGCCTCTGCTTTATTGGAGTACATTTCGAAGTCGTCCGTGTCCGACTTAGATGGCGTACTTGCCATATTGTTCAACGCGCACGTGTACTCTTGCCACAAATGTTCGATTTTTGGTGTGCACGACTCTATTGCCCCGAGTATTTCCTGTATGTCGTTGGAGTATTCCTTTTCGTAGCCTGGGGCACGGTTGTTATTTGTTAATTGTGCCTCCGAAAGATTTTCCTTAGCACGCGCTAATATTGCTTCCAATTTGTTACAATATTGGGTCAACAAGCGCTTATACGATGTAAGTTGCTTGACATTATACGCGTTCTTGATATTTAGCTCGATATCGGAAGACACAAGTAGAATATTTCAATGTAAGCGTAGTATTCTGTAGAAACGAAGTGTACGCGCAAAATTCCTAATCGTACGAAATTTTGTGAACTAGGTTTCTACGCGCAAAATCGAAGGTTAATACTAACTGCCCTCAGGTTATCAAAGTTACTCGAAACGCGCTTATGTCAAATTTTGATATGCACAAGAACCGACCTGTCGTATACCGAGTCCTCCTTGATCGATACCAGAATACAGACAGAATAGTGACGGCCGATGAACCAGTTGAAGTGGTCAACGCGCAATCTGCTCGCCAAACGTCGAGACGATATGCCACGCGGTAGAGATAGTTCGGGCGGATAGGCCACTCCAAATACCTCAAACTTGGGTAATTAAACCATTTATTGCTTGCAAAAACCAGTCAACGAAACAGGAGAACATAACAGGCTATGCTAAAGCAGGAATGATGAACACAACAACCCTATACCCACAGGAGGAATGGACGCGAGTGAACAAAACCCAATGAGGATGAAAGACTCGACGCGCCGTAGTCCTGGAGTAAAATGGTGACATATCACCGGGGCTCAGTCCCTCTCTAAGGCCTATGTTATACTTCGGCGACGCGTCGGCGACGCTGTGTTGCGCGGGCTGCTACGCACTGCGTCGCAGCCCGCGTAACACTGTCGCCGACGTCGCCGGAAACAGCGTCGCCGAAGTATAACATAGGCCTTAGGCGGGAGTGGGGCGGATACTCATGACAAAAGATTACGCGCTAGACAGAGAGCGCAGAGAACCCGGTCGATCGGGGCGCCGAAGTCGTGATCATGCGCGTCAAGACGATTTGTCGTCAACATGTAAATTTGTTGCATCTTTCGCTACATTTCAAATACACGTCATGAACACAAGTACAAGAATCGATTAAGCGAAAGACGATCAATAATGTTAGCCTTCAGAATGTAGCGCCGTTGGGCGACTTCAGCATGAGTGTCACGAGAAAATGGATGTAAATTGAACAAGAGCTTTCATCAAATTCCATCTAGTTTCCATGAAGCTAGAAAGATGTCCATCGACGTCGCTTTCAAAACCGCAGTCGTTGATGTTGCTGTTGTACCAGCCTGCACCTGTACCTGATCCTGCATATTTAGAATAACAATGTCCTCTCTATTCCTTTAAAATTTGGAAGTTAGTAAATCAATAAAAGTATCAGTAGAAGCGCAGCTGAGCTTAACTGTTATCCATATAGATGCTGCTGTTGCAGTTTGACGGTTTGCAAAGCGGATAAACGGCCATTGCTGTAGGATGCAACAAAGGCGTTTATTGTGGTAATTTCAGTTTCACATGTTGCTTCAAAGATGGCTTATGTTTGTCTGTTTGTTGTTCATAGCACAGAAAACTCATGATTCTCGAGCCAACATGTAATATAGCACTGAAGTGAACTCAGATTGTTTAGTTGAAAATGTAGGCTCTTAGGGAAAGACACTGTAGAGTTGTTCGACGATTGCCACCCATACCTCTCGTCATCCGACTTGGCTCATAAGGGCATCAAACGCCCCAAGTACTCAAAATATCCCCACTGCTTTCAGAGTACCGAAGTTCTGCTTGGCCCCGAAGCACACTATCAATGCATAGGATGTTCAAACGAGCAAAACAAACAGCAGTGAAACATGAATGCACAAGCGGAGTCTCGCATACCTGACCAGCATGCCGCACGCGACCTGGTTCGAGGAGGAACAAAGGCTGAAAATCGTGATTTCATCGCTAAATATGGTGTATTGGAAGCGTCGTACATTTTCAACCTTATATAAGAGATTTCTTATTGATACAGCTAATGGCAGTGCTTAGTCCAGCGCTCCCTAAGTATGGATGAACGTAGTGTGCGCATACAAATAGATGAAGTCGTAAATAGTTTCATTTTGTGAATGGCAATGTGTGGCTTTTCTGCAAGAACTGTAAGGCCGACGAAAAATTCTCGCATTGCAAAAAATGTCCCGTACAGGTTCGGTTGGCAACCGAAACTCCTTGTAGGATTTATCTGAACGAACTCTGTTACATCCGTGGTTCTCCCGTGCTTGCAAAGGAATATTGGTTTAGAAACTGGCGGACCATCGATATGGATACGGTAGCAGCAGCGAGCGTCGGCGCAGCTTACTTTCGAAGAAGTCGTTCTTCAGCAGAGCGAGAAACCTTCATGAGTAACTAATAGTGTCGTGATGCTCTGCGTTTTTTCGTTCTTCGTAAAATCTTATTTTCAAGCTTGGTCGACCCATCATCTCCCATGTTGTGATCCCAACGAATAACCCGACTACTTTATTAGGAGAGCGAAAGCTTCTCTTTTTAAAGCGATGAGCATCAAGCTCTCCGAAAGCCGGAAATGGTCGCTGATGGCCAGAAGCACGGGGTCATGCGACGTCCTTCTCCAGAAGGGACACCATTAATGAGCACATAGATATTTTCACGCTACCTTCTTCAGTTAACGCATTTTACTATGAGGGTACATCCTTGCTTAGCAATCGATTTTTCCATTTATTTTACTGGGGTTAAACTGGGGAACTCAAATTGGGTGAAACTGAGATTTGCTAGACGGACACTGCCATAGAAGAGCAGTTATGTTAAAATTAAGCCTTATTGGTACTCCGAAGGCTACTAAGCCTCATCAGGACGTGAACAAATTAGCAGTACTTAGTAGCGTAGCACATGAAATCAACTGCATCCTTAATCGCCGTCTAACAGAAAGATGGAAAGTCGCACTAGGTTAGACTGAACGTTTACGATACACTATTGGCTCACTGAATCATAGCATCAACGATGTATTAGTTATGCGGGTCGCAAATGTTTTATAACAGCTGTTGCTTGGGAAAAATATGGTTAAGAAATGGGATCTTTGCTAAAACATCATACCAAGTTTGTGATCCCATTAAACAGAAATAGGAGTGCCTTAAAAATGAGGACCTTCAAGGAGTAAAGAAAATAGCACAAACTTTGGGAGAAGCTCCTTGCGAATCACCAAAAGAGCGTTTATTACCATGCTCCCCATAGCATCCAGACTAATAAAAATTCGTTGGCGGTACTGGGATTTTTTTAAACCGCAGGTTGTTTTAAGAGATTGGTTCAAAGGACCTGCCACTCCATCGGGCAGCTTCTTGCTCCACTACGTGTGCTCCGTCGTCGCCCGTTGCTGGTGTTGCCATCAAATGCGACACTGTATCCCCGCTTCCTCCAGCAACTGTAATTGCAGGTAACGATGACATGTTCTCACAGATTGCAACAGCTCTGACCAACAGGTTTGGTTTGAAACAGTTTTGCAACCCATGTCTGGTGGCTTTAGCCCAATAACAAGCAACTGAGATGTTCCTCAAGAGCAATCACGAAGTTGTATGCACGCATGCTTGACGCCATCTTTTTAAGCCTCGTGCATACTTCCCGTTGCTGCGATGGAATGGCAACGGTGAGTTTTGCAGAGCGACGCGAAAGGAGGTGGAGTTCCCAGCGCTCTTCGCATCGCAAGTGAGAGTCGCACTTGCGCGCTTCGCGTGAAGTTGCAGCATCACTAAGCTAAGAACGATCACATTAAGCTAGCTGCTCCATCTGTGCAGTTTTCACCCCTCTCTGGTAGTACAAAAGACGATACTTGAAAACCCTATTTTGTTTAAACCTTGATCTACCTTCCTTGAGATAAGGCGAGTAGTTTTGCGGTACGAAGCCATCCAGACCTCCACCCCTACGCTCAACATCGGCATCATCTCCTGACGGTTCAGTGATACCACTGCTTGTGCTAATCAGTGACCTCGTCCACTAGGTTCTTGGGCAACCCTCTGGATGCCCAACAGCACAGTCCTCCACCTAACTCTAGTGCCAACTTCACTGCAGGCACCATCAGCCGTCATGCTCAAACGGTCAACCTCAGACAAAAATCGACGTTTTCGATAGATACTGGGCCTCTGATCGGTTTTGGCCACACGACGAAAAGTCTTTTTGACAGAACGGAGGATCCCCACCACTCCTAACAATATATTGAACAGAATTTTTCTGTTCAATAAAGTAAAGTTAAGTAAAGTTGTTAGTTTTGTCAAAGACAACTTTAATATAGAAAAGAATGAATAAGTTTCCTTACAACTGATAAATAGTGTTGTTTCTTCTTTTTCACTAAGGTTTTATTGTCCTTGGGGGACATGAGCTATTTTCCTATTACTTATTAGGATAACTAGCTGTTTTAAACGCACTCTCCGTGTGTCCATAAATAAATAAATAAATAAATAAATAAATCGTACCTCTTGAGCTCCTACTGCGGTTCGACCTTGGCTTGCAAGGCTTGTTTTCTTGGGTGGCTCACTAGATTCGCGGTTACAGGTGCAGCCTGAAATATGATACCTACTAATAGGTGGTTAACCATCGTGTATTAAGCGATCATCGGGAAAACTACCTTAACACGTTGACGACACTGTCGCACAATGGTGCGCGACAGCCAGTCTGTCCCGGGGACGATGTCGCGCAATGGTGCGCGACGGCTACTATTTTAACAAGAAGATATCCGGCCCATCCAAACTTCGTCCAAATGCCTTATTCAGGATGCTGAACACGATGCCGATGTCCATTTCGAAAATTACGGCTGATTGCCCTCTTAATCGGTAGTCGTGTCAGGACCACCGACTTCCCCAAACTCTGTGTAGGAGTTATGTGAGAAGATTGAAGCAAATCTTACCTCTGCTGTTTAGAAATGCGTTCAACTCCACTTTCGTGTTAGCCTCCTATTATTGCTTTTATCCTTATCAGCCTCATTCGTTCCCTTTTTCCCCTTTGAATTCTCCCTACTTTCTCTGCTTTGAAAACACAGTTGAAAGATAATTGGTGAAGTTTGAAAGGAATTTTCTAGAGTAGCTGTCGGAAGGTAACATCATGAGCGTTCCGAATCCCGATGAATCACGAATTTTAATCTATAGCTGCTTCCTCCACAGGGCAGAACGGTCGTCGCCAGGGTATGTGACGGTAGGTATGCGCTGGTGAGCGTTACCCATACCTATCGCAACATACCCTCGCTAGTTGGCTGAAATTTTAAAAATGGACGTCCGATTCGTCATGAGCACCAAAAGTACCTCCTAGACGAAGTTTTGTCTACATCAGACCCATTCCTTCCGTCTCTTTTATATCCTGATAAGACCGCCCTAGTTAACGACGTGGGGGGGGGGGGGGAGAGTAACCGGCCGTAACTGTTAAGAGGAACATTAGCATCGTGTTTGGCATCCCAAATTTATCCTTATACGAAGTTTGGGTCACTATATGTCGTGTCACGTTTGTGCGGCGCGCTTCGTCCCACAGGCCAGACACGCGAAAATCGCTCTCATCGTCAACGTGCTAACCAAACTACGTGCGCTTCTTCAAAGGTTATATCTCTAATTAGAATAGCTGTGTTGGCTCAATGTTACGAGGTTTGTCGACTCGACAGATATGAGTTTGATTTGGCATGAACAGAAAACCGAACGTCAAGCAGGACGAAAAACGACGAAGTTGACATACCTGTCACCTCTTACCTGTCTTCACTTTACGATCGCAGAGTTGCTCCAGAGGTCGCCAGAAAGGTGTCCAGTCGTCCCTGTTCCGAGCCAAGAGGGTCCAAGGGTGTGATTGTCCTGAGGCCGGATTCACGGCAGGTAAGATAATGAGATAGTGGTATTGGTTAAGCCTACCAACAGATAGTGGGCAGAGGGCAAGTTGTATTCATGTATTCATAATTTGGTGAATGATATAATTCTACCCCACCATTCCCGCAACCCCAGGTAATGCTTCAACTTCTACCCTACATTCACATAACCCTGGGTAAAGTGATTCATGAATCCGATCTATGGGGGTTTTTTGAAACTCCGTCAATTGGCACTCTTGCTCAACGGGTGTTAAACAAGCAGATTACATAGCCATCTCTCTTAATCTTCGACGACTTGGCTTGAGAGCCTCTGATCCTTGAACGTCGACGGTTTTGGTCCTTTTCGAATACCTAACCGCGCATATCATATGATAGCGCACGAAAACGGAAGTTTTTCGACAAATGGATGGAAAGGATTCCGCAAAGCAGTCGCTCAGAACCTGATATTTGTGTGTTATAAATTGGGACCGTGATTCAGTAGTAGACGCTTCTGGGTAATACAAAGTAGTGGTTTATCCATCGGCTGGCCACAAAAGGGGTGCAGTCTTCACACAATCCTGCCCGCCGCCCAGTGTTCCCCCTGACGGCGCGAAACCTCGCTGCGGGCTGAAGAATCGTTGCTTGGAAATACGCCGCCTAAAAACCGCGCAACGTTTGCTTCGTAAAGCCGTCAGCTTACAACCAGGAACAGGGATTAGGCGAAGGGATTTCGAAATCCGAAAAACGAGTAGCGGATTAATTTAAGATAGGTGTTTTCAAATCCCGTCTGAGAAACAGCACATGAAGTAACCCAATCCGACAGAAAAAAGTTTCAGACCCGACCGATCGGCCGCTCGCACAAATCAAAGCTTTGCAAATTGCGCGTTTTTACATTGTTAGCGTAGGGATTTAACCCTTTCACGACACGCACGATTTTCGGGTGACTGCCGCGTGGCACAGCGCGTATTTTTCCCGCGCGCTGATTATTTGAATTATTTTATTTGTATTATTTGTTAAATATGAAAAACAGTAACGAATGAAGTTTTCCAAGAACCGTCTTGACCGTAGATATTAGTGGACTCATTAATTAATATTATACTATTAAATGCTTTATAATTTTCCATGAACTATTTTTATGATGGTGATGAAAGACGACAATTCCTGAATAGGCCCTTAGTACACTCTAGCGTCGGGCCGGCCACAGTGTTGGGCGGGCACGTACGCAGTGCGTAGCTACCCGCGCAGTGTTGCAGCGACGGTGTTGCGCGGGCAGCTACGGAATGCGCACTCGCGCAACACTGTCGCCGTGACCGATCGCCGGAGCGACGCGAGAGTGCAGCAAATTCGGTCCAGTAAGGACGACAGTACGCAGTTCGATGTACATCGTACATCGAACAGTGTACTGTCGTCGTTACTGGGGCGCGTTACTCACTGCTTGGCAGCTATTTTGGACAGCACTATTAGGATGCTCGAGTATGAGAATGCCAGCCTCCAGATAGGTAAATATTATAAATAAGGATTATCAACGAGAGGAGAAGGTTCACAAAGAAATACGACAAGTAGAACGCGTAAACGGGCCGCCACTAAGATGATCGGAGTCATCGTTTGTCTTCACGCCCCACCCCTGTTCTCACACAAAGAAGCAAATAGCAACGCAAATAATTGTGTAGACTACTCCACAACGTTGCGCAGAACATTTCACCAAACCGGAATAAAGCGGAATAGTGAGCGAGCAAACGACAAAAGAGTCCCTCTTTAAACAATTTCGCACAACAAGACGACTCTTAACTCCTTTTTGGTCCATGATGACTGCTCGTACCTTTCATGCACTAATTTGTCGGCGAATATCACAGAAGACATCGATACAGAGTGGAAAAGCCGAAAGGTAAGACTTAATCACCTATCTTACTTCAACTCATTTTTCTCTGGCCTTGCCTAGCGTCTGCTTCATTTCATGAAACATGCAGAGGTAGGCTGACCTGATTGTCATCACCTTCTGTCACACACAGCGTCCTCAAGCGATGCATTCAACAGCGTTGGCAGCAGGCTTCGAATCTACTCGAGCTTTGTTCGAATAATAGCGAAATCCTAATTGACTCTCAGTCGAACCTGTACCGAGCATAAATGAACGGTGATGACAGCGACTGCCGTGGAAAGATACCAAGAGAAAACATGGTTTGCTAGAAAAGTCACTGGCGACGGTAGCTAATAGATAACGGCCCTCGGAAGCGAACAATGTGCTGAAGATAAATGGCTGGATTTAAGTTTAGCAATCGAACTATGTTGAGGTACGCACCAGTCCAGACAGAATATGGACAGTTGTTTTCACTGCGAATATGGAAATCCCGCAGTCTCAAATGCCAAGAAAAAGTGAAGATAGCACAGCAAACTTGGTTATGAAAATCTAAACTCAAGTTTTCACAGGAAAGGCAGAACATGAACATAAAACGAGCGAGACAAACGGATTATGAAAGTTCTCTTAATGGAAATGAATCGTTATAGTAATGTGTTTGTTTCGAGATGTTTCGCACGCCTCGTGTCATTCATAAAGGTGGACGGCAGACAATTATAAACGGCGGATATCAGGGGCCAGATGCATCAACCGCTTACCGGCCGGTAAAGGCCCCCACAGAGTTCTGCGGCAGCGCCGCGGTCCTATGCTTAACCACAGGGCAGAGACGCAGAGCTCGCCGCCGGCGGCGTCCCTGCCAGGGATGGGCGGAATTTCTGTTTTCTGTTTTCTGTTTTCTGATTTTCTGGCCATTTTTGACAAATTTTTTCTGTTTTCTGTTTTCTGGGAAAATGGCCAAAAATTGGGCAGAAAACAGAAAATAGAGTTACGAACAAAATGTTATCACAGAAACCTAATGAAAGGAATCCAAAAAGTATTATAGAATAGTGAGCTTCATTCCACAATAGTATTTCTAGAGCATCTTAAATGGAAAGCATGTGGCGTTTTTGGATGTGCTCGTGTAGTAATTGCGCCGCATACTCATGAACTATCACTAAAAATTTTATATTAAAACTTTAAAACTAGTATTCTGAGGGCATTAAATTATGTACTAACTAACCACTTGTCCTAGAGTTACTGTGGGTAGGGTTATTCTCCACCTCCGGTTTAAAAATTGATCACTGTTAGTCGGTGATCCCCAATATCGCTTTCTGCGGAGCCTTCGTCGAAGCTGCTTTTCTAACTATGAAGATTCCTCATTGGTGTCACAAATTAGTAAGAGAAAGAAAAGTTTTAGTTACCTTCGATTTCGCTGCTGTAATGATACAGAACTGATACACGAAATTTCTCATTTATCACTTATATCATCTGTCGTCCCATTGATCATCGAGTTGTTCAAGCGGACACCAGCAGCGCCTCAACACGTCCATGCCACGTGCCAGGGTATCTGAAGAATCCTTTTCGCACGAGGGACACGAAGAGCGTCATATTGTTTATTCAGGGCTTTGACAAGTCCGACCAACGCGTAGGTGGGCATCCTGCTGTTCTCTTGACATCCCGTGGAGTCTAGTCGGTGATGGCTCTCGTCCACTCGGTGTCTGCGAAGCGCATTACGTGGCCCGCCTAATTTTCGACGACTTGGCCTATGCGACAGCGTCCCTGATCTTCGAACGTCGGCGAAGCTCGGAAGTCTCGAGGCCTTCTCTCACTTGCGTGAGTCGTGTCACTCCGAGCATTGTCCTCTCGATTCCCCGCTACGCGACACTGATCGCTTGTTCATCCTGCTTTCGTAGAGCCCAGGTCTCTGATGCGTCTTTTAGGGCAGGAAGAACAGTGAAGTGGAAAAGGTGGGTACGGAACCCGACGTTCTGCGTCTTCTCCACGACTCTCTTGACAGCTCCTCAAGCCGCTCGCATCCTCCTTCCCAGCTCCGGCGCTAGTTAGTTGGTCATGTTGACTTCACGACCCAGATACACGTATCTGGAGCATTCGAAAATGTTCGTTCCGTTGAGCGAGAATGGGGCATCAGAAACCCATCCGTTCTTCATGAACATCGTCTTCGTAAGATTCAGTTACAGTCCAACGTTCCCACATACACAGTCGAAGCCAGCAAGCATTTTCTCTGCCTGGCTAGCGCTCGGTGTTAGATGGTGTAGGTGCAGTCTGTCGTCTTTCACTCTCATGTCTTCCCATTCTAGTTGTCGAATGACGTTTTGAAGGGTGGCGCAGAAGAGAACCGGGGATATAGTACTCTCTCATCAAACCTCTCTGTTCACTTTGGCAACGACGTTGTTGTAGAATGGCGAGACCTTTGTCGGGAATCCACTCTGCAGCTCTCGAAGGACTCTGATGTACACAGTAGGAACGCCCTGAACGAGCAGGACTTCGACGACCGCTTCAGTTTCGACAGAGTCGAATGCCTTCTTCAGGTGAACGTGCAGCGGCAGCTTGTCCTCTCGCGACACTTCGATAAGCTTCGTAATGATGTGTATGTGGTCGATCGTACTGAATCCTCTCTGAAATCCTGCTTGTTCGCAAGACTGTACTTCATCTAGCGTTCTGCCGATCCTATTCAGGAGGACTCGAGTTAACAGCTTATAGACTACGTACTTCAGGCAGACCAGGTGATTGTTGCTAATGTCGTGCACTCCCCTGTACAGCAAGGCGGTTCTGCTGGTCTTCCACTAAGATGTAATATGATATATAGATATGAGATGAAATAATAATGTGATAAAGAGGGTATATGCTCGGTCTTCATTATATGGTCTCTACGCATTCAAAAAAGCATCTTCACCTAAGATCTGTTGTGCTGACAGCCCCTTCAGTCAAAATCTCGTACTGTACTGTAAGGCACCAAGCCAGTGCACATCATCTTTAGTCGGCTAAGCAGTAACTAGGTGCTGTAAAGAGCATTGGTAAGTTGGCCTGAGAACTTTCAGTTACGCGGAAACTAGGCTACTTACAATGAAAGGTATAACCAAGAACGAAACGAACTAGGAATACAGATTCTAGCGGAGCCAGCAATACTCAACGAATCTCTGCACAGCTTTAAAGTATGTTGCGAGAGTGCGTCTACAAACTCAAGCAATTGAGTTGAAATATGGAAACAGTGATCACTGATTCATCGTGTTCAGTACTCTAAAAGTTTCTTACTAGTGGGACCATTATCTGATTGAGGCGTTCGCGGTGAAACGGGGCTGATGAGTAATGTTGTGTACTTCACTGTCGAGATTCCTAGGATCTATCAGTCCAGATTTACAACTTGCTGATTGCAGTAGACTGGAATGTAGTAGAAATTTTTATAAACGCTTACAAAATAAAACGCTGGTCTGCGACTACATCTCTAGTCATACAAAAGCATTTGCTACTGGAAAAATGAATCTTTGGGTAAAATAATTAGATCGTGTGATAATTTCCAAATTTTCTGTTTTCTGATTTCTGTTTTCTGATTTTTCTGGCGTTTTTGGCTTTTCTGTTTTCTGGTTTCTGTTTTCTGACGAAAGCGATTTTCTGTTTTCTGTTTTCTGGAAAAATTTTCAAAATTTCCGCCCATCCCTGGTCCCTGCCCTGTCCTTAACCATAGCGGCGAGCGGCGTTGCCGCAGAACTCTGTGGGGGCCTTAACGATGTATAGGTTACCGTGTCTGTATCTCTGCAACTCTGTGTCCCCCTGCATTACATACTACGTAGGCCGGTATGGTGAGTCCGCATTGAGATGTTACCAGCGGTATCGTTGATGAATCTGGCCCTCAATTTGTACACGATTAATGCTTTTAGTATTTACAAGGATGCCCAGAAAGTATCTGCAGAAAACTTCGCAATGTTCCAGATTTTTCCTAGAATATTCTGAAGATTTCAACATAAGTGTTATATAAATCCTGCTGTATCTACGTAGCATATCCAGCTCCGTCTTCTTTGCCTATTTCACTGTACGATGGCCGAACTGTCTACCCATATTAGACACGTACTCCTTTGCGAGTTTGAATATGGGCACTCCGCTGCAGAAGCCTATCGAAACTTGTGTCGTGTATTCGGCTCTGAAGCTCCCGTACGGTCTGTGTATAGCTGGTTCGAACACTTCAGAAGCTGGAACAGGAGTCTCGAAGATTAGCCTCCTCTGGTTGACCGACAACGACATCTTTGGATGAACTGAGGAAACTGGCGGAGCAGCAACCATATCAAGGTGTGCATTGTTTTGCTGCTGCTCTTGGCTGTTTCCGATCCACCGTGGGCAATGGACTGCGATCCCTTGGAATGGTTAAAAAGCTCGGTCAGTGGCTCCCACACGAACTGACCGACGACAACCGGCGAAGGCGTCTGGACACATGCACTCAGCTGCTCTGCCGAAGTCGCAACTTGAACTGGCTGGACACCATCGTCACAGGAGACGGGTGTCAACGCGATGAAGAGTCGAAATCTTTCGTAAAAGGTGAAATTCATGCGAGGAATGTTATGCTGAGCGTCTGTTGGAGAGTTTATGGGATCTACCATTTCGAGCTGCTGCCTAACAGCAAGACTGTCACTGCCGAGGTCTACGCTACCCAACTGCAGAGACTGGTCGACAAGATACGCATAGCCCAGGCTCGACAAAGTTCGCTCGCTGCACGATAACGCGCGCCCACCCATCGCGAAAACGACTTCTCAGAAAATTCTGGAACTCGGATGTGAAGATCTGCCGCATCCACCTCCCAGCTCAGATCTGGCTCCCAGTGACTACCATCTTTTTCGAACACTTCAGCATCATCTGGAAGGGAAACGCTATGAAGATCGTGACCACCTCGAAAATGACCTCCGAGCTTTTTTCGCCTCCAAGTCGCCGGATTTCTACGCCAGAGGAATTCGAAGTCTTGTGGAACGTTGAAGGAGAGTAGTCGATGTTGATGAAAATTATTTGGTTGATTAATAAAATGTTAATAAAAAATTGTGTTATTTTGAAAAAATTGTCGTATTTCTGCAGATACTTTCTGGACACACTAATAAACTAAGCCTCTTTGGGCTTTCATTTGAGTTACCCCTCAATGGATCGTATTTGCACTGTATCATTCTTTTGAATCGCTAACATAAAAAATTTCTTGCTCACATGAAGTCATTGTGTTTATTGCTGACAATGGTAATCAACAATTATGATATGGAGCTATGAAACATTTAAAACATAATCGCTTATCACACCAGCAGCATCTTATAAACGCTAGGGACAAACAGTCTTCCTCTCCTTCACAAGGCGTCACTAGTTCTTCTTCGTTGAAGGCATAATCGGTAGGCGTAGAGAAGGGCCCCGTGTGATCATCAACATATCCAGCCGCTACTCGACATTCTACTGTGAATGTTGAGTTTTTACCGGTATCAAACCAAACTCATAGTTATCCCGTGAAGCTTACATGTTTGTGTGCATTTACGGTATCGTTGCTGATATGATACATGCAAATAAAATCCATTGAAGGTAACTCAAATGAAGCCTAAAAAGGCTAGGTTTAAATACTAAAAGCATTAATCGTGTACAAATTGACGCCTGTGATCACGCAGCTCCATAATCATAACGACCCAATGTGTGCAAAAAGGTTAGCGACACCAAGGACCGAACCATCAAATCCACTCGGTGCGCCCGAGAGGCGCCCCCGCTACCATTGCACCAAAACCCCACACCAGGCTGGGTCGCAGCAAGGCGCCATGAACTTCGCGCTCAACGTTTACACGGTCTTTTTTGACCACGGAAGAGCATTCCGAAAAAAGTAACTATGGTTTTGGACTCCCCACACTGGACCATACATCCTGTAAAAATTGCATCGCGAAAGCTCACCGCCACTCTGGAGGCTCTCCTTGTCAGATAGTCAGCTGAAATGCAAGAATGCCACGAAGCACGAGGACCGAATCCCGACATCCCTCGCTAGAAGTAATCCCCCTACCCACTGTACCACGGCTCACTTGCCATCGGTGCCATCGCGGACGCACAAGACATCGATCGAACGTGGCAACGTGGACACCGACGCGTTCTCTAAGCTAGGAGAGTGCAGACAGTAAAAGTCTCGGCGCGACCCACACTACGGTTAGGCCTCTGTTATACTCCGCGGGAGCATCCGTGGAACGTCCGCGGACCAATAGTGCACGGCGGACGGCGGGCGTGGCGAGGCGCGGCGATTGGCCAGGTGAGGAGTCTCGGCGCGATTCCCGCCCTTCCGCGGATGCTCCCGCGGGAGTATAACAGACGCCTTACGGTGAGCGGGTCCTGGGGCCAGATTCATCAACGATACCGCTGGTAACATTTCACCGTGGGCTCACCATACCGGCCTACGTAGTATGCGATACAGAGAGACACAGAGATGCAGAGATACAGACACGGCAACCGATATATTGTTACCGGCCGGTAAACGGTTGATGAATCAGGCCCTTGATATCCGCCGTCGCACTTTTACCAATGACACGAGGCGTGCGAAAAATCTTGAAACAAACACCTTACTATAGCGATTCATTTCCATTAAGAGAACTTGGCACTAGTTAAAAGTTCCGACTCCACCAACAAGACTTCGGTCGAAAAAAATTTTTTCGCTGAAACTTCGTCTGGGGGGGGGGGGGTTATTTGAAGTGCTGATCACGAATCTGATATCCGTTTTTCACGATTCGGTCGGAGACCACCCATACCGTTAACATGGGCGGTCCAGGCAAGGTCACCAATTTCGCTGAAACTTCGTCTAGGGGGGGGGGTTATTTGAGGTGCTGAGCACGAATCTGACATCCGTTTTTGAAATTGCGGCCGATTACGGTCGCTAAAGGTAACTAAGGGTGTCGAGGTCATAATTATCGATTTTGCCCAAACTTCGCCTAGGGGGGTTATTTGGGGTGCCGATCATGAATCTGACATCCGTTTTTCGTTTTACTCCGGAGTTTGGGCAAATTCGGTGACCATTACCTTAGTCACCCGTACCTTCCGTAACCTACCGTATTCCAGCGTAAAACGAAAAACGGATGCCAGATTCGTGATCAGCACCCCAAATAACCCCCCTAGACGAAATTTGGGCAGAATTGGTGACTATATGACCTCAGCAGCCTTAGTTACCCGTACTTACTGTAACCTACCGTACTCCAGCGTAAAACGAAAAACGGATGTCAGATTCATGTTCAGCACGCCAAATAACCCCCCTAGACGAAGTTTCAGCGAAGTCGGTGACCCTGCCTGGACCACCCACGTTATCGGTATGGGTGGTCTCCGACCGAATCGTGAAAAACGGATATCACATTCGTGATCAGCACTCCAAATAACCCCCTTAGACGAAGTTTGGGCAAAATTGGTGACTATATGACCTCAGCAGCCTTAGTTACCCGAACCTACTGTAACCTACCGTACTCCAGCGTAAAACGAAAAACGGATGTCAGATTCATGTTCAGCACGCCAAATAACCCCCCTAGACGAAGTTTCAGCGAAGTCGGTGACCCTGCCTGGACCACCCACGTTATCGGTATGGGTGGTCTCCGACCGAATCGTGAAAAACGGATATCACATTCGTGATCAGCACTCCAAATGACCCCTCTACACAAAGTTTCAGCGAAAAAAAAATTTCGGCCGAAGTCTTGTCGGTGGAGTCGGAACTTTTAACTAGTGCCGAGAACTTTCATAATCCGTTTATCTCGCTCGTTTTATATCCATGTTCTGCATTTCCTGTGAAAAATTGAGTTTAGATTTTCTTAACCAATTCGCTGTGCTATCTTCATTTTTTCTTGGCATTGGAGGCTATGGGGTTTCCATATTCGTAGTGAAAACAACTGCCCATATTCTCTCTGGACTTTATTTAAATGAGAGCATCTAAATGGTGACCAAATAGAAAGCACAGCCATAAAATTCCCACTATTCCCGCCATCCTTTAGATCGCGTGTAGATCTGCTTCGCCATAAACAATCGCTGAGTGAACGCATGGCACAACCCTACCGTATGCCACATAGCTTCTATTCCCTGCATTTTGAAATAGGCTTCAAATAAGCTCAGCAACATTCCTGCTGCAGACGAATAGGAATGAAGTGGCACGACCATATTCTTCATAGTCAGACGGACTACGGACAGAACATAGACAGTTATATCCAAATCAAATGCGAGTGTAATTGTCTAGCCTCTATCCCCAAGCAAAGGTCAAGATAACTCAGCGAATTGGAATCTAAAAAAGCGGCACTATCGTACTTTCGGGACTCCAGAGGTCGAGGAGAGGTCGAAAAAAAATCGCCAAAACTTCGCGTAGGGGGTTATTTGGGGTGCTGCTCACGAATCTCACATACTTTTTGAAAATTCGGCCGATTACGGTAGGTTACGGTAGCTGCGGGTGACTAAGGCTGACGAGGTCATAATTACCGATTTTACCCAAACTTCGCCGAGGGGGGTGGGGGGTATTTTGGGGGACTGACAACGAATCTGATAACCGTTTTTCGTTTTACGCTGGAGCTTGGGGAAAATCGGTGACCACTACCTTATTCACCCGTACCTACCATAATCTACAGTACTCCAGCGTAAAACGAAAAACGGATGTCAAGTTCGTGATCAGCACCTCAAATAACCCCCCCCCCCTAGGCGAAGTTTGCGCGATATTGGTGACTATGGCCTCGGCAGCCTTAGTCGCCCGTACTTACCGTAACCTACCGTACTCCAACGTAAAACGAAAAACGGATGTCAGATTCGTGATCGGCACCCCAAATAACCTCCTGGGGCGAAGTTTGGACAAAAAAATTTCGACCTCTCCTCGTCCTCTGAACTCTCGAAAGTACCAAAGTAGTGCCAAAAAAAAAAACTAAGTGAACAAACGATTTCACAATAGATGCAAGGCATCTGGCGATTATTCATGTAGAGCGTAAACGCTCGGAAGCAAAAGCGACTCAAGACAAGTACCAGATATTAGAGACCAAAACGAGAAAGAAAACGAGAAAAAACGTTTGTCGGTTAGCGAAGCTGTTGTGCATCCAACGACTACCTTCACCTTAGCCTCCGATATACTACGGCGAGACTTTCGCTTTGCATTAGTACTCCAAGCACAACAGATGTGGTAGACGGCTTTATTCCTTGTCCCTGGCGAACTATAGTACGCAGTCGAGTGAACTCTGGTATACATACACGACCGCAGGCTGGCTTTGACTTAATCGCCGTTTAATCATGAGAATATGCGTATATGCAATGTGTTACAAACATAAGAACAACTTTGAAACTTTGATGCATACAAGATCAACACGATTGTCGGAATCCAGCGAACTTTGAGCTCACTTGTAATGAGCAATCATACTATATCATCATGTTTTGTGAAATTATTGACAAATTAAAAGTGGAAACCGACTACATTTACTGTTTACTGCCGCATTTCAGACGTCAATCTCCATGCAAGGTAGAAGCAGTAAGGACTACACACATTGAATAGTATTGTTTACTACATGAACTTAACGAGCACACGTGACAGCGAGACGGAAACACTGGATATGACGGCGTAAAACAGACAACAACATAAGACAAGAGCTTTGTAAAAATAAAGATCACAAGAATTGGACGTGTAGAGACTGGTCAATTGTAATGAGTGTGAAAAATGGATTTGGAACTTGTTTTATTCCATCTTTGATGTTCAGGACAGGCCCTACGAATAAAGACATTTTCCGGTAACAGTAAATTCTGGACGCGACCTGCAGGACAAAGAAGAGGAAGTTATCAGAGCTATTAGTGCTCCAAGCAATATCACAGCTACGGCTCAACATTAACTGTCAAGGAGAGCGAGTTCACAAGCAAATGACTTCGGGTTCTTCGTTGCATGGGCCATTCAGATGACTGGTTCGAGACCGGGCATTCATGTATATATCCGGCAGGGCGACTAGGTGAACACTGTCATGGCAAAGTTGTTCGTTTAGCGAATCTAGCAGAAGCACATAACAAGGCCCGTCTGAAAGACATATTTAAAGTCACGATGAGTAATGAATTCCAGCACTATCTCAGAATTACGGTTATGACGACTAACTCCAAGAGAACGACGGAGTCAATAAGTGAAACAAATAAACTATCATCTAACTGTGAAGGTGGCTTGTGAATCTAACTGTGAAGGCGGCTATTTACAAGAGAATGTTCCAACCTGCTGAATTCCTGTACCAGCGGAGCTTCCTCCATCCTCTCTATCGTCGCTGGTGCTGCTTCCCAGAATCACCCAAACCGCCCCACGCCGGTTCTAAAAGTGTTTCTCCACTTATTAGATAGCATCAGCACACCAAAAACAGTACATGTGGGGCGTTTGGTCAACCGGCTGCAAGGGGTGCAGCAAGGGAGGTAACAGCCAGTAAAGACACCGACTACAAAGTTTAGGTACCGTATAACACTAACTTCCAATTCTGTTTCGGCTTCTTGATGAAACAACGAGGTTTGACTCAGCCCGACTAGGCACGCAATTGGTACCATGAGGATTTTCAAGATAATCCAAGAAGTAAGGGAGCATTAGTAAAATTCTCTCACCACGCATCGTTATGAATTGTCGAGCGCCATCGATATACCTTGTACTTGGATGACTCCATTTGAATAGTCCTTATTCGTTTCGAACTGAAATGAGCACCAAACTTCCACGAAGACAGAAACAGCAGATAAAACAGTTTCTCACAATTTGGCTGACGGCAAAGCCACCTTATCCGGGCGAAGATTTCGTCTTTTTTGGAGATATTTCTGAAAACAATTGTAACCTTCCACTAGATGTCGAACGAAATCACAGGTACCCTGACGCGGTCCAGTGTAAACAGAGCCTGAAATTCAGCTTCAAGCCCTGTACGAAATCTTTCATTTAATACTCCCGGAAACTTCTGTATTAAGACCGAGGGTCCTTTATGGCCATGGAGCAAACAATATTGAAAATTGCGAACGAAGAAAAATGAGTTGCACGCCAGCTTCGCGTGTTAAAGCAGTTAGAATTCAGGCTAGAGTTATTTCATTAAAGAACCTTTGATGGAGAACAAGTACGGGAAGCCCTCTAAAAGCACTAGTATTGCTAAATAATTCTGCTCCAATTCGTGCTGCCAATCTCCTATTCAATCATTTCATTTCAGAATAATACGACGTCTATCGGCTTACTGTCATTCGTTTTCCTTCAGATCGGCTAGAAATGAAGGGCGTGGCGCAACCCAGAAGTGTGATTGACAACGTGATTGCTCTTCAGAGGTCTTTCCTTTTAAACTGAAATCATACCGAGATCAACCAGAAGAAGATACGTTCAAATCGTTCCGACATGATCGGTAGCGAATAGTAGTTCGCATAGTAGTCCCCTATAGATTGCCAAATATGAGCTGATAGCACTACTTCGAAGAAGTACCGTAGTGTGCTTACCTACTTGGCAACCTTTTCTGAGACGCCAACAACGCAGGTGCGCTTCTAACACATACGCAGGTCTCTGCAAACGCCTCCACTACGACAAAGCTGAAGGGCGCTATCGTCGACACCTAAAGCATGAACATAGAGAAGCACAAACTTGGTTACAGTCTACAATGTATCTATAACACTAAAACCGGAAAAATATGAAACTTGTGCACGTCGATAACTCCGAATAGCAATCAATATCGCTACCAGATCGACACAAAACGACTGGCAAATTCGGTAAAAACATGAGCACACGCATACTCCACACGACCTAAGCTTCATCAAGAAATTTCTACCGAGAATAAATTGAGTCGCTTACCTTCATCACATAACATGCCATCATAACCAGGTGAGCACCTACACGTACTGCTTGGAAGAATCTCGTGCTTCACAGAGTGACACGTGACACGTGTCCGAGACGCAGTCATTGCTATTGTGACACATCGGTGACGCACAAAGACCAGCCTCACTGAACAAACGTTGAGCCAATAGAGTTAGTCAGTAAAAAACGCTGAAAACGAACTCACTGGTTTCCGATCTGCTTCTGGCGCAAGTGGTATTACATTTACACAAATACTCCGATTTTGCTGAAAAAAAGCACCCAGCTTCCTATATTGGCACTACAGCATTACGAGAGATTTTGCTGTCGCAGATGACAGCATCTGGGCCTGAAATACAGATTACAGCAGCATAGCTTGTATGACTACATACCTACAATAAGAAACAGCAACTCATCTAGAGCACGAACTCTCCAAGATAAAGGATTGATCTAACTCCCCAAGAAGACTGAAAACATACTTCCAGAAAGAAAGAAAGGAAAGAAAGGGAAACTAGGAACGAAAACAATCTGTGTAGAGACAGTATTTGGATATTATTCGAGCCCGTATAGAAACGGAAAAATAAAGAACGGCTGCGACGGTCGGTTGAAGAAATGAACATAACTAGTCACGCGATTAATTATGATGAGAGCTGAACCACGTCCACAAGCAAAGTCCACAACGGTAGGAAACCTATGAGACAATATTCCTGGGGTAGCAAATACAGCACCTCAATGGTGATGTTTGGCCGGTAGAAAAAGGGACAATCAAAGGGTGCCATAACATCGTCACCTAGCATTGATGTTGTCAATTCTCAGAGAGACTCCATAATCTTTGAGCAGACCATGTCCGTCAGAGCATGTCATCGTTAGAAGCACAATACGAAGCCCCATCCAGCAAAATATTCATGTAGTGACGCTGCTCGAGAGCAAGGCATCACCCGCAAAACCGCAAAGTTAGCAAGGAAGGTTGACCTAAACTTGAGGAGAGGCGCTTAATTTGAATCTCGAGAAGGCCAACAACACAGACACAAGCGTTTGCTAATCAGCCGCTCTTCGATGGTGTTCCATAAGTAACACGACTGCCGTTTGAGAACGAAGCCTAGCGAGAGGAACAATGGAACAACCGATTCTGTGCTTAATTGTGCATACATGTAATCATGGAATCGATACGGCACGGGAAGATCGGACATCTATGTAGCTAACCTCGGAGATCTACCTTTTTTACACGACTATGTTCGTGCGCTACATTACAACAGAACTTCAACACAATGTAATATACCATGACGTCCAATGAATAAGGGTTCGCAACACCTGAAGCGTCTTACTCTAGGAACATATATGCTCACGGAGTAATTTTATTCGAAAGAGTTACAGTACGATGGCAAGAAATGCTTGCATCATGCTCGACACGGCTACGCGTATCGTTCATCTCCCTTTTAATCGATATCGATCGGTAGCTCTCATTTTGCCTTCCTACTGCACGACAAGAATGAGCAACACCTGATGTGGGATTTATACTTCAGTCGTCTTCAACTTCCCACATAGTCTAACATCATACACAGCTCAACGAATCCAGATAGAGCTATCCCGAACTCAGCCTGGACGATGAATCGAATCGTAACACTCGAATGGCTTTTGTTGCCATCTAGGAGATTTGTACATGTTCTGGAAGACGTTAGTACAGTACACAAAACGTTGGGTGCTGTGCAAGATCAGCCATCTGGCACTTCACTCCAGCAGCACAGATGAGCTTAGGTTACTGTGAAAACCCATGAGTGTTACAGCCAGCTAGAGCTGGCTAGCGCACCATAGCATTGGATTAGAACTAGTCATGCCTTTCATGCAGATGTGAAGATTAGTTTTAAAATCGAGAAGAATGAGAAACAGCAGACAAAATTTGGCTACAACCAAATGGGCCTGCCTTGAGTGCGCCACGCACTCCAGTATTATGCGCCATAACAGAAACACTGAACGATTATTTTCTCCTGCATAGAGAGAGAGCGACAGCGTTTAAATGTTTCAAAGTTACCAGACACTCTGCACGAATATACAACAAAATACCTGATTGGCCTGGCCGCAAAATCGTATTGAAAGTCGACTTGTTGCCGCCTACAATCGATTCCTGTTCACTGCACAGTGTGGAATCCATCCAATATCTTTGTTACGATGTTCCTTAAAATGTTGCATGAGATGCGCATTAAAAGACGCCGAAGGTGTTCCTGACCCTTGACTGCGAATCAGGGTTGCGATGGATGCGGATGCCCTGAGCGTTGGCAGCCAGACACCAGGATTAGTTGGCTACAGCCGTCCGTTCCCATGAAACGTGACATGTCAGTATAATGTTAAACGTGAAAACGCAATGTCGCCACAACGGCCGAAGGAACTCTGAACGCTGAGTGGATGACGAACACGACATTTTTCAGACTAAAAATGGCCTAGCCAGCACAAGAAGGAGACAAACAGCCAGCATACGAAATGAACGAAAACATTGAGAATCATACAATGAACTCTAAAAAACCTATCACAACTTACCAGCAGTGCCGTAAGTTTACTCTGCTGCCTGCTTCGACTTGACTCCATCTTCAAGAGAACCTCTGCAGATCGCCATACATGGAAGGTTAATAGGCATAGCGTACTTCCACTATCGATTGCACAGTGCGCGGCGCGCACTCGAAATTATCCACGCATTTCTGTAAACATCGCCTTAGATCTTAGGATACCTCTAGCTTAAATTAAATTAAATTTTTGTGACATCTATGTGTTGTACAGCAAGTAACACCTTTAGAATAATTACCGAGCTTATGCGAACAAATCTTTTTTTTAAGCTGGGGATACGTGAGAGCATAATTGCGCCTATGAATCGGGTCCCCAATCGGGAGGAGGCGCATTTTTTGCGTCTCTTACCAGCGCGCACTATTCCGCAAGGCCTTGGGCAATTCGAACTTAATATGACGGGCTTATAAGGCATTTCCGCAAAAAAGGACTATGATATTTGTTCTCTCCATGGCATACTACCCCTAGTAGACCTATTTTGAACAAGATTAAGTGGGGTACCATAAGTACAGTAGTACCCATTAATCAATCCGCTTTTCTGAATATTTGATTATCCTTCTCAAACCATTAGATAAATAAACTACGCTTACCGATCCATTACTTCCTCAACCCATTCGTTCATAGCGTCTCCAACATTGGAAAAAGTTCTCAGCTACGAACCACTGTGCTCTCCTTCAGCTTCCAAATCAGACTAAAGAAGAAAGGTCTATTTCTGTGAGAAAACGGAAACAATGGTATCTCTTTAGACTGCATCATGGTCCAATTAGCTTCTGGTGGTTCATATGGTAGATAAGAACCCTTCACGTTTTTTTGCGCATATTTTATTTGTTTCTTCAAATGGTTCAAGTAACAGACAAACATTACGCGATTAGGATATACGCTTAATATAAGTCTTTAATTTTTCACATAACGTCCCTCTTGTTATATTTGTTAGGTCAACTATCCTGTTGGACTGTTCATCTTCGTTCCGGTGTCATTCTTATTTATTGAGACAGGCTAGATCGACTTGACTCAAATCGATTTGCTTGTTCATGGACTGCATGTAGGCCTGGACTATGTGAGCATTTGTCACTGCCCCGATGTCGACTTGCGCTGAACGGCTATTGCCAGCTGCTCCTACAGGCCTAGCAGCGTTGGCTGCTGGCCGGTTGCGGCCTCTGTCGCCTAACCGCCGGCAGTTGACCGTTAGCCACCAGTAGTAAGCCACGGGCTGCGGGCCACTTATATGCCCCGAAGGAGGTGGGCAATCGCTGGTTACTGTATCGTGTTTCCGTGAAGCGGAAGTCATGACATTTTCGAGAGTAAAAAAGAAAAAGTTTCGGTTTGCCTGTTTGTTCCTTGTTGGCACTATTGAGTTTTATTTCGTTTAATATCGTGCCTTATTGGCACTATTGTGAGTGCTTTGAGTTTTTTCGATTCGTTCCGTTAGTGTTTGAGGGATTTGAGTTGCGAGAGCAAGATGAGAAGTGCTCTGGAAAAGTATGATTGCAAATCTGTAGCTTAGCCGTTGGAATATCCTCTGTTGAGGGTTCTTTAGTTTGATTGTTTTTACATTATCGTCTGAGTAATATTTCGTTTGCGATTCTGTAGAGTTTAGTGTAGTTTAGTGTAGAAATGGAGGAATTGGTAGTTATTGTGTGATAAAAAGGAGACAGCGGTAGGAGATTTCGATCAGACGGATTTCGTGTAGGGTTTTGTGTCCCTGATCCCAAGAAACAGGATGTGTGGTACTTGCATGAAGTAGAGGAAACGACCGTGATAGTACTCTTACAACGCGAGATAAAGACGAACACTTTATTATTAACGATAGTTAACACACAAACAAAGAAACTGGCAGAGGACGAGAGGGCAAGGGAGGGGGATGATGGGGCTCCTCCAGAACTGACCAATCCGTCCGAACTCGAATGTGGGAGCCGCCCGATTCTTCCCGCCCGGTGCGCTAAGATCAGTTGAGCTAGATCAACGCTAGGCTCCCAGCGCCATTCAACCAACGCTCATCTGGTTATTTGACCATACTGCGACAGCCGTCAACACTGCGCCTAATGCGCCCGCCGCTTCACCGGGAGGCCTTGACCACCTCTCCCTAACATTCGAATGTTAGTATTGTTGCATAGCTGGACTGTGAAAGCGTTGGCACACTTTTGCGGCAGCGCCGTGGCCAGTAGACGGCTAAAGTGGGGGGGGGGGCTTCAAGCTACAGCGCTCCTCCCCAGTAGTGCCGCAGGCTCATGGACGCGGCGCCTACGCAGCGCATTCCAATCGAGACCTACTCGCTCAGAAGGAGAGCGCGCTCCGGTGAGGGACCATCATGGCGCGATCGGCTAAGCGTAGCGCAGACAGTCTCTGCCTGCGGTATTGCCGTGGCGACGGCAATAATGATTTGAACCATTACTGACGGCGCTGCTTGCCGTCAACGGCGACCTCCACGTCCTTTCCTTATGCTGAAAGATAGGGTGCGGCGTTGCCGCGAAAGTGTGCGGATGCCTTAAGGTTTATAGTCCGTTTTGATTGGTCCAGTGTGCGAGAAATTCCTGAGTAAGATGTAGAAGACCCTTGTTGTTGCAAATGATTGTTAATGCTTCTCTGGCGAGAGCAAATACCTTTTCGAGTTTCGAGAAAAGAGAGAGCGTATTTATTAGGTAGTCCGGAAAGTTCTCAGCGTTTTGTGTTACTATTTTTCAATCGTCTATTATTAAGTAAAAATTCAACTTGCACTGCGCATTAATGGAACTTTCTGTACGGAATTTTTCGCTTATCTGAATAAATAATTTATGTTTCAATGTTGTTTTATAATTCTGTTCTTAAGGGGTTTGTTGAAACTGTGCGCCAATGGTTCAGTAAATTTCGGACTGGAGATTTCCGCTTCGAAGATGACCCCGTAGCGGTCCACAAAGGGCAATTCTGGAGAACGAATGGAAGGAATTGGTGGAAGCTGAAGCATCCCAAACAGTTCGGGGGATCTCGGAAGAGCTAGATGTCAGTAAAACTGCTGTAGCGAATGCTTTGAAACGCCTTGGGAGGGTAGAAAAGCTCGAAAAGTGGTTGCCCCACGAGTTGAGTGAGCGGCAAAAATTTTTATGTTTTCCGTACAGTGGACGGTGGACCCCGACGAACCCTCTGGGCATTTTCCAAAGGCGAACCTCCACCAAAAAAGGTGATGGTCAATGTGTAGTAGACATGGGATCCGAATCATGCATTTTCAGATATCCGGCCGGATTTATCCGGTTTCGGATTATCCGAAATCCGGCTCGGTCGAAAATTGCCCTCATCTGAATCATCCGAAGATCCGGGGTTTCTAAAATTGCCCTCATCTGAATCATCCGAAGATCCGGGGTTTTCAAAATTACCCTCATCCGAATCATCCGAAGATCCGAGGTTTTGAAAAACGCAATGAGTCGGATAAAATCGGATAAAAATCGGATAATAGGAGGTTAGCGCGCCTTGTTGGCAAACTCTGCGCCATTGATAACCTTACTTTTTCGGGCAGATTTGCAATCATTTGGCGGAAATTCTCTCACAAGGGAAGGGTCTGATAGCGTATATCTGAACGGGGAGAGGGAGTCATCCTATTAAATAAGAATAATCGCTACCCCTCAATTAGCATAAAATGTGTTTCATTTTTGCCAAGTCGTTAAACCGAAGGAGTGGGGGTTCTTGAAGTCACAATTGAACGGCGCATCACGAATTTGGGTTCTTGTACGACCACGATGCCTCTGCCGGCAAGCAGCTCGGAGCGCAATGGGTAGTGACGATGTTTCATGGGAGGAAGGTCGGGGGTTCGATGCTCGTGCTCTGCTGCATTCCTGCTTTTTAAATGATTGGTTGAGATTTGAGGGATTCTGACATCTATACCATTTTCAGATGTTTTCTGCGCACTTTCCAGTTGCATGCTGTGATACTCAACAGGATGATATATAAATATTCAACACCCGTGATACAGGTACAACGTGCATAAAGCAGCACTGGACACAATGGGCAGGGTATAAATGCTGCAGGCTCCTCACAGTCTGTTTCCATACATCGGCCAATGACCTCGGGTAAAACATCCTGCTCGGATTTTCAAAGGAGACTATGATGTGACGTCACATGTGGTTAAAACGAGAAAGTCTGTGGATCCCGGAATTTGACCTAAACGGCATCAATACACTCTTTCTCTCATCTTTGCCTGTCATCTGGAAATCAGAGGTCTGCTGGAGGTTCTCTAAAACCTAACACCAACAAAGTCGCCGATAGATAAGCAGCCTTCATAGGAATGACACTAACCTGACCGAACGGCTAGCATACCCAAGGACTTCGAAGCAAGTCAACTTGAAGTTAACGAAGACGAACGGCTGGATGTGGTGGAAAACCAGAAAAGGTTGGGATCCGCAAAATGAACTGATAGACGTGGAAAGGCTGGCAGCAGTGGGCATATGATAACGTTTTCGGCAGGAACTCTTGTTTCAGAAGAAAGGGAACGTCTTCAATTGGATTTCGCCTATGGAGCCGATCTCGTTTGTCCATATATGGAAGCAAACTGTGAGGAGCCAGTAGTCTTTATGCGCTGCTCGTATTGTGACCAGTGCTTATGTTCCATGTACTTTGTGTCTGTGTATCACTGATGTTAAACGTTCATACGTCGTTATGTTGAACAGCTTTCCAATTGAGTTTTGGTTAAAAAACCGGTCAGTAATAAGCAAGTGGCAACAAAGTTGCTCTCACGGCATGGCATACATCTGGAAACACTGCACAGCAAACGTCTAAAATGGTGCAGATGTCAGAATCGCTCAAATCAAACAATAAGTTGGAATGCAAAGATGCAGCAGCGCAGAAAAGTCGGACCATCTACCTCCCTCTCATGGAGCAACGCCGCTATCGACTGCGCTACGAGCCGCTTCCCGCCGGCGGCATTGCAGGCGTACAAGACTCCCGAACTCGTGAGGCGCCGATTCCACTGTAACTTGCAGGATCCTCTACTCCTCGGGCTTACCGATTTGGTAAAAAAGAAACACATTTTTATACTAATTGAGGAGTGGCGATTATTCCTATATATGGTGGGATGACTCGCTCTCTCCGTTCAGACATACGCTTCAGACCCTTCCCTTTTCAGAGCACGAGAAATTTCTTGCGGGGCGTTTCGGAATCGTTTCATTATTGTCCTTTACAAGACTTCGCTGTGCATTACCACCTCACTATTGAGTTGGTATTGGCTCTTTGGGGTCCTGAAGCTGTTTTTTGTTTGTTCTGGAAGCGCAAAATAGCTCTGCGGAGAGCTCCCCTCGTAGGGCAGCCAAATACGACATCTTTTACGTAGCGCTGGTGTGTTCCACTCCATTGGTGAACTAAGCTAGGCCAGATATAATGTAACTGGGCATTCATGGGCCTTGCTACCTGGGCATATAACCACTTAATTCAAGGTGAGGCGCTTCAAGCTGCTTTTCGCGCTCGTGACTTCAATTGGTCAAGGAAATAAACGCGGAGTTACTTATGTGTTCCGTTTTCAAGAGGTTGCATGCCCCTATTATATCACTTATCCGGTTGTATCCGAATCGGATATCCGAAATCCGGCTCGGCCGAAAATGGCGTTATCTGAATCATCCGAAGATCCGGGGTTTCTAAAATTGCCCTCATCTGAATCATCCGAAGATCCGGGGTTTGAAAAAATGGCCTATCCGAATCATCCGATTATCCGGAAAATCGGTGTCGGATCCAATGTCTAATGTGTAGTGGCCGGCGGTTGGTGTGATCCATTACAACTTTTTGCCACCAGGCGAAGGAAATCGACGAAATGCACAGAAAATTGCGTCAACTTCAGCCACCATTGGTCAACAGAAGAAGCCCGATTCTTTTGCACGATAACGCCCGCCCAGACGTTTCACAAATCACTATTCGAAAACTGAACGAATTAAGGACTGAAGTTCTGCCTAACACGCCATATTCTCTAGACCCCTCACCAACCAAATGCCAACTTTTCAAACACTTTCAGTACTTTTTCGCCGGTAAAACCTTCACCAATCAGGACCAATCCAAAATAGCCTTTATGGATTTTGTCGATTCTCGTCCACTCAATTTTTTTCGCTGATGGAATAGGTCGACTGGTGGATCGTTGGCAAAAGTGTGCTGATTCGAACGGTGCTTATTTCGACTAAATTCGATAAGATCTGAGAAAGTTATGGTAACTCAAATTGAAGCACTCAAAACGCTGAGAACTTTCCGGACAGCCTAATATTACGCGCTGGCGGTGCATCCTTAGCAGCTGATAGGTTTGTGTATTGTGATGCGCAAGAGTAATCTGTGTGTTGCAGATGTTACACAGACCGATTGCTCTTTAGTGTCAGTGGTTTGACGTGTTAGTCTTTGCTTTATGTAGCCAATCGCCAAAACCTAGTCGTATTGAGAAGACAGTGTATATTTCGCTGGAGAGGAGCTGCGCTGCTGCACGCTTTATATGCGTGTATGCTCTTATGTTACGGTCTCGTACTTTGTAATGTTGTGCTATGGGAGAGTTGAAGAGTCGGAAAATGATAGAATGCTTTGCAGATAGGATGAAGTGAAGAAGTGAGTTGCTGTAGTGCTTGTGTACGTATTGGTTATTGAATATTGTGCGGATTTAGCGCATAAAGATTCGAAGCGGTATAGTGGAGAATCGTGTTGGGAGTGATAAGAATTGGATCCATATGAGGATTATCATGAATTGTGCAATATGACTCAAAATTTCGAGCACTTCGTTTTGTCGTACGTATTGTTCGTTCGTGTGTAGTTTCTTTGGGCAGGTGTTTGAAGTCATTTCATTGTTAGCGATATGCTGACTACATTGCTCTTCATCGAAACGCTTACCAATGAGATCAGTCAGGCAGAATAAATCAGGCGCTGACATTCGAAACGATCCAGCATCATCTGTATCCGACGCATGTAATCCATCGCTTCCACTCCAGAACATATGCCTAAATATTTTCATAGTTGAACCGCTATAAGGCTAAACAGTAAATAAAAACATGGCTCTAAACCGCTTAACCCAATCTAATCGGGGCAAGATCAGCGAACATTCCTGTAACGGTAGCCTGTCCTTAGCCGATGTTAACGATATCTAAGTTCTTCTTGAGAAGCGTCTCCTCTCCCTGAGGGCGGAGTGGCGCACGCTTAACTATGTACTTCCTTTAAACAGCTCATAATACGAGCAATATCAAGAAGTGTCCAAAACAGAAATTGAGTAAGGCAAAGGAAGAAGGAAAGAAGCATGAAACATGAAGCACTATATGAGAGGCTGCTGAAGCATATCCAAACCGCAGCGTTTTGCTGCCACTATTCTGTGTGACGACCTTACACAATACTGATTTTGTAGCCAGCACGGATACTGGCATGGTGCTAGCCGAGTATTCCCAGAACATGAACGCTTGAAAACACCGCAACGGCAGTGATGAGGAATAGTTATCATCTGCCAGTAGCAAAGGAAGTCCTCACCACGGCTATGATGCCAGCGCTTACATGATTCTGTTCCTCAAACCTCCGAAACGCTACAAGAACGCATGCCCAAATGCCGTTTTCCTCCTCAATTGTTCGGAGGGGCGCCATAACATCATGTTACCATTGCAGGAACCACGACCAAATTTTCATTATTGACATAGGGAAGGCTACGGAGGCTCAACTCTCTGCTTGGGAAAAGAAGATCTACTGTACTTATCCATGCATGCTTTTAAGAAATTGTTGTTGACTAAGTTCTGTTCATAGCTACTTTTAGAGTTACGAGTGCCTCTTGTCGCGATTGGTTGCTGTTATGTGACTTTTCAGCAGAACGTGTTGCTCTTTCTCATTTGTTTTACGCGTGGGATCATGTCCACGTTATGAGTAAATAAATACTCACCCGGCGAACATTTTCGCTGCCTTCTTGCGGCATAAACCGACCAGTACCCTGTACCAATCCTTCACCTCCATCAACGCTGGATCGCACAGGAAACGGTTGCCCTTCAGACGAGAATTTTGGAATCATTTCTCGTCCCACAAATGGCATCGCAATTGGCCTTTGAAAACGAGAGCTAGGAACAGCGGGTGGGTGACATGTGGCCGTGGATCCGACGATTTCGCTCACCAGTGGAGGAGCTCGACTAACCTAAAGAAAAGATTTTCCATTTTATTTCGGCCCATCCGGAAGGAATTTCGCCTATGTGGAGCAGAAAATTTACAATTTGGAAAATGCAATGTCTACATGCAAGCACAAGCCTCGCGACACGTCGGGGTCCGGCGCAGCGCAAACGCAGACAGCTTGAGCGCGCAAAGACGATTGCGGCGCACCGAGAGCACAGATAGCTAGGGCGCGCAGATTACGCAATGCAATAGCGGCGCGAAGCTACAACTTCATCCGATTGGAACACGCTAATCGCTGCGGCTGGATAGGAACGGTGTGTTGCGAGCTTCCAACGGGATAGCAACACAATGTTGCTGTTCCAACACAATAACAACCGCAATTTCTGTTTCCAACTGCAGTTGCCAGACTGCTGAAGAGCGTGGCTGGGCGGAGCCGGCTGGACTCGTCGAACACAAATGTCCGAGCTGGAACTGTAAGTCTCAATGGATAGTCTTGGTCGACATCATAAACTCCCACAGCCTTTCAATTTGCTCGTTCTACTCCAGACCGAAGGTTTCGACGTAAAGTTCTTCCGGCGACCTTCGTGACCCGATCTTGGAGTTAAAGTCGCCGACTTTCACCTTGTAGAATGTGTGATCTTCCTTATAGAACTGCTTCAGCTCCACGTAAAAGGCCTCGACGTCCTCGTTTTCGTAGTCGGGTGTTGAGGCACGATGTACACAGTCAAAGCTGGCACGGAGCTACATCGCTTCAGACGCAGACGTGCGATTCGGCTTATTAGAGACTCGTATGAATCCGTTTTCATGGCCAAGTGCGTGTTGACGAAGACACCAACGCCGCCTACTCTCCTGTTGTCGCATGTTCCGAGGAACAGTTCTCCGGAGAAGTAGGCGGCGTGTAGGGGCGGTGCCTGCGTCTCGGTCAGTCCGATGACGTCGTATGTGATCTCTCTAGCTTGCATCATCAGGTCCTCGATGGATGCTTCCGATCAGGGGTGCACACTGAATTCTGTCCGTTAAATTTTCTTAACGAATTTTTTAACGAAAAATTTACGTCAAATTTCCGGTAAATCGTTAAACTTCGTTAAAAAATACAATTAGCCGCAAACCATTGTTTCAAGTGGAAAAAAATCAAGAAAAACCTTATAGGTTTCAAGTTCAAGAGGACAACAGGTAAAGTTCAAGGAATGGAGTGTAATGCTGCAATGAAAATAAACAATTCAACATCAACAAACATCAACAACATTAATAAGATGATCACCAGCAAGGCATCTTATTATAAAATGTGCGATCAGACTTCCCTAGCTCTTTGCGAAACCGCTTTGTGTGACTGTTCTACGAGCATATACAGTAATAATCTTGGTTATCCAGCCTCTGGTCATGACCCGAAATCAATTCATCTCGCATATTTATCTGCGATAATCCACAAAGCACGGAACGACAAGCCGGAACATGACTCGGCACAAGAGAAAACATGTCGACAATACATAACGGGAGATCACTGGGCACCGGAGTGGGGACGAATGCCGGCGTGGTCGGCGGAAGGAGCCGAAGCACCGCGTTGAAGGGCTGGCCGGGTCCCTGGGTGCAGTCGCGCGTCCCTCCACCGTCCGGGTGGCAGTCCTCGCGAGTCCTTTGTCCTCGCTTATATAGGTCCGTCCTCCTCAAGTCCGTGCCTGAAACAAGGAAGGGCAAGGGGCCGCGACGTTTCGAAAGATACGGCCAGCAAAGAGAGAGGCAACACGGGGGTAAAATGTCAAAACGGGACTCACCACACCGATTCCTCCTTCGTCCCTTACATCTCCCCCTTTTCGCGAAGTCCGTCCTCGGACTTAATACTTGATTGCAGCGGGGATAGTCTTCTCGAAGAAGCACATTTCAGCCAGAACTCTATTGAAGCGACACCATGTGATGATTTGTTCCCATAGTGGTATGACTTGAAGCGACGAGAGGCATCCTATGACGAACATTCCGTCTCGAGCCCGGGATAGCGCGACGTTGAGGCGCTTAGGGTCTGCAAAAAACGAATGGTTGGCGTCTTTGTCGATATGAGTCCGTGTGGTACACACAATCACAATAGATTTTTCCGATCCCTGTGCACTGTCGACCGTAGCGACGGCCACCTCGGTATCGCGCAGCACGGCTTCACATAGATATTTTTGGTCACGATAGAGGCATATGACCATAATGTCCTCAGCGCGGACTCCTTTTGCTTTTAAAAGGCACACTAGGACGCGCACCGCGTTTGCCTCGATGTCGTTGCTGTATGACCCAGTAACGGATCTAACCGCGTGACCTCTCACGTTCACGACTGCGAGTGGAATCTCGGGGTTCGTCAGTTTCACACGCGACAGCAGATTTTGGCGTAATTCTACTGGTGTGCCGCACCGCAAAGCGTCGCCGTAAAAGAACTTAGAATTGAGGCGCATGAGGCCCGCGTGCGGACGGTACACCGTCCGGATGGTGCAGACTGGAGCGTTGCCCCTGCGGTGGGCGACATCCAGCACCGACTGTGAGCAGAGAGCTACCGCCTTGGGGACGTTGTGGACGCCTACATACGGTGGTAGTTGCTTACTATCACCCACGAGGGTGTAGCAAGCATACTGAAAGCGCGAGAGAAGTGCAATGAATGTGGCCTCTGGAATCATTGATGCTTCGTCTAAAAGCACCGCACTCCATTCCCGTGAGGGGCGACGCCAAAGGCCCTTGCGTATAGTTAAATTTATGGCGGAGGAAATTGTACAGAGGAACACATTGGGTTTGTAGATCCGAATAAAGGCGCGGGTCAGCTTCTTAATACGTGTGGAGGCATAACGCTCCAGGAATAAAAGGCGCTTGTGCTCCCGCGTAGCGACTCCCCTCTCCTCGCCAGTGAATACGAATTCCCTGAGGGCGTTACGATGTTCCGCAAACTCCTCAAACATTGCTAGATCATTTTTAGACATAACTTCTCCATGGGTGCTTGGAAGGTTCTCCATGAGGGTAGCCATGTTAAAGGGTTCATTATGAGCGGCGTCCTGCGAGAGTAGCTCGCTGACATAGCGCACAGGACGTATTCTGTCCGAGTTAAGCTCTCCTATTTTTGCGCATATTACATCTAACGCGCTGTTTTGAACCGCGGCTACCAGCACGGTTTGACCCCTTTTTACCACTTCTTCGGCCATGACTGCCGTGCATAAAGACTTGCCGGCCCCGTATGCGCTGTCAATGATTAGGACAGGGCTCTGCCGATTGAACCAGTTTACGGCATTGACTTGGTCTGCGTTGAGCTCTACGTCGTTACCTGAGACGTTGACAGTTATGGAGGTGCGCTCTTCTACCTGCTGGGCCAATATATCAGCGTCTCCTGCCAGTACTGCGCGAGTCGCCAGCCATGACGTCGTGTCCGGCTCGAAGGTGCTAGCCATTCGGCAGTTTTCTAGCATCGCCAACACAGGATTGGCGCGCTCTTCGACGCTGCTGAGTGAAGTCCCGACCGCCATACGACGGTGTGGTGTGCTCAACATGTACGACCGAAACCTGGTGGTGTCCTTGAGAAGGAGTTCCGCAGTGACCCCGACTCTTGTGTCTCCCATGACTAGATGAATTATCCGGGCTTTAAGTATATCAGCCTGGTATGCTCCTTCAACGAAGCTACCCACCGCCCAACCCGATTTGCTACTAACGGGGATTTGAAACTCCACCTTAGCCGGGAAAGCATTTATATCAAGGAAAGTCCAGATTACATTATGTACTCGATGGTCGGACGCTTCTGCGACGCATGCCGCTATGGTCCCACAGGCAGTGCTGTAGAGGGGCTCCAGGAAGTGCATGACCTCCTTAGGACGAGACTCGAATAATGTGAAATCCGTGAGCTTGGCCTCGATTAAATCCTTATACGACTGCTCTACAAGTCGCATGTGCCCTGGAACGGGAGGGGCGCTTGGGATGTACTGAATATCGGCTAGGAAAGCGTATATTTCTGCTGAGTTGTCCTTAGGCGTACACGCGAAGCGCATGTAGTCAATCTGTCGTGGTCTAAATAAGGCTACGATAAAGGAGTTATCGATGACTTGTTCAAACTCCTTAGGATCGCGAAACCGATTTTTGTTTGCGGTGACCAAGTAACGGTGACCTTGCATGCACAATTTGAATGTGCCGTTTTGCCTGGAAACCACCCTGATGACGAATCCAAGGGTATCCTTAAGTTCGCGATATACAAGGCCGAACTGAGCCACGCGCCATATGGTGGACTTCCGCGATAAAGTAGCTTCCTCCACGTTTGTGGGGGCTACCAGATAGGAGGTTTGGAACTTTACAGTTACGGCGAGGGAATACACCCAGACTAGATCACCGATAATAAGGCTACGGAGGTCGACTCCTCTTTTACCAGTACGAATATTGATGCCGAACTGGTCGATCTGGATGGTATGGAGGTCCCACCGGTCGGGGAAGGGAAGCTCGATATGAGCTGCTTCTAGTCGTGCCCCGGAACCATACAAGGTTTTGACCCTATATAAGACAGGTAGGATACCCTTGTGGCGTTTTAACCCTCTTACGTAGGTGTGCTGTTCCTGAAGAGAAGCCTGGTCTACTAGGGGCATAGTTGGCAGCTCCCCTTCGCTCCTCTTTATACTTATAATGTTGTCGTAACTATTAAAATGACGAAAGTTTTCAATAGCCCTTGGACCAACCGCTTCCAAAATGGGTACCTCGTGACCCACCGTAGGTAATGGCTCTCCAGATGGGTGCAGGTGTAAGCCGCTGTACCCCGCAGCTGTTACTTTCTCATAGTTGCGAACATCCAGGTCGGAGTGATAATATTCACATTCCTGAATCTGTACCCTGGGCTCGAAGAAGGGAGCCCATGGGTGGGATGAAAACCGCTCAAACTTCACCGAAGGAGCGGTTTGCGGAACCTTATGTTTTAGTTCTCTAGAGGGGGCAACCACGGTTTTTTCTGCTGGTGGTGCCTCCTCGGGAACTGCTTCTTGGGAAAGAGTTGCTTTCTCGATAAGTGATGCCAGCGTCTCAGCCGCTGATTCACTATTTTTGAGTCGTTTCACGGCTGGTTGGCTGAAAGCTCCTGAACTAGACCCGGCAACGTTTTCATATTCGGTTTGGGGCGCTGATTCCTCAGAAGAGGTAATGAGCTGAGACACTGTTTGTATTGCACTGCCAGGTGGCATTTCTTCAAAAACAGTTTTGTTTGGGGCGGCAGATCCCTCCGAAGAGGTGATGAGCCTCGGTTTCTGCACTAGTTCTAATTTCACACCTTCCTCGTCAGAGTCGTATGAAATGAAGGTGAGAAACTGCTTCGACTCACCGCCCGCCGAAACGGGAGCGTTTACCGTTGCCGCCGGCGGTGGTGTCTCCTCCCCATCACCAGCATTTGAGAGCACGACGTCCATCGGTTCTTCATGAACGTTGCCGTCAGAAACTGGCAGAGGAGGGCGGTCTTCTACTGCTAGGGGCGAGAGTCCCTCAGGTGAGGTAACGCTCTGAGCACTGTGAGAATCACTTGACATTTTTCTGAAATAGGTGAAAGTTTCTTTTTGGAGAGGCTTCATGAAACAAACGACATATTAGCGATCTATGGCGGTAGGCGGAAATGATGAAATTGGAACTTGATATGAAAGGAAGATGCGTTTAAGTAATAGAGGAACAGATATCGCCGAAAATGGCGCCCGAGGGAAGCCGAGAATAGGAATTGTAGTCGTCGTGCAGCAAATAGAGAATGCGTCGTGGGCGCGAACTGAAAATTAAAGTAGTCGCGGAAAGGAAAAAATGTGTGTGAGGTTATGAAACTCATTGACGATTTCGAGGACGGAGATTATAGTGATGCGATGGACTCCCTGAGGCTGTATCCGTAGGGGATGCTATAGGTGCTTCCTCCCGTTGGTGGATGTAACCAGGGATATGCTCTTCAGGTAGTGCGTCTACGTAATCGTGCTCCTCCGGTACCGAAGGGAGGGTGGATGCTGGACCCGTGAGATCCACGACCTTTTTTATCTGATTTAGGTGAACACGACGGGGCTGGGACTGCGGCGACGTTATGCTCACAATCACCGCGTATGGATGGTCGACCTTCAGAACGCGAAATTGACCAATCCAGGGGAAGCATAACTTCCGTGCGAGCCCCGATTTGCTGGTATAATTGCGGAAAAACACCCGATCACCTTCGCAGATTGTAGAGGGGCGAGCTTTCTGGTCGTACACGCGCTTCATAGACGCCTTATATGTTCTGGCGTGCTCTGCTGCTTGCTGCCACGCCAGTTGTAAAGCCGATACTAGTTGCGCTTTATAATCGTCCGTTTCCGAGGGACCAGGGATTTGAGGTCGGGCTTCGGGCAATAGTATGCGATCTATGGTAAAAACAGGATCTCTACCAAACATTAAAAAGTATGGTGATTCACCGGTGGCTTCATTTATGGAGGTGTTGTAGCAAAATGCTACGCAGGGTATAAATAAATCCCAATCCTCCTGTTTTATATTGATAAATTTGGAGAGAATAGCTTGAAAAGTGCTGAAAGTTCTCTCCGTAGCGCCGTTTCCCATGGAATGATACGGAGTTGCAAAGCGGTGTTTGATGTGCAAAAGGTTGCAGAACTCCTGGTAAAAATGCGAGGTAAAACTTGAAGCCTGATCGGAGACTAATTCAGTCATAGTGCCATATTTCAAGACGCATTCCGTCAGAAGTGCGTGGGCGATCGTATTAGCCCTCGCGTCGGGTAAGGGAACGGAGATTACGTACCGGGTGAACCAACAAACAATATTTAAAATGTATTTATTGCCGCGCTCCGTAGTTTTGAGTGGTCCGCATAAGTCCAGTCCTACTTTGGCGAACACTGCTTCGCTGTGCACGGGAATGAGGCGTTCGCGGAAATTTGGCTTCGGATTGCGGCGCATTTGACAGGTGAGACAGGAGTCACACCACTTTCGGATGTCACTGTGCACTGAATGCCAGTAGTATTTACGCAGGATTTTTGCAAGGGTCTTTTTCCATCCCATATGACCGCCGGAAAGAGCGCTGTTGTGATGAGCATCGAAAATCAGATTCTGCAGGTGCTTGGGGACTAATAAAACGGTGTGCGCGTTATTCTCCTCTTTTAGGAAATAGTGGAGACAATTGTCATTTTTAATAATGCACCTAGGCGCCATTTTTGCAGCCTGAGTTTTAATCGGTTCTGGTGTATCTATGGGTAATTCTGAATCGGTTATAATACTTCGGAGACACTGCAGCAGGTTGTCCCTTTTCTGCTCATCAGCAAAGCTAATAAGGTCAGGGCTTCCGCTTACGTATGTGTTGAGTGAATACACTATGTGGGGCTCATCCGCCTCGAAAGCCATGGGTAGGCTGAGAGGGAACTCGATGATATCTCGTAGTTCCTTTTCAGGAGGAGAAACACTATCCTGGCTCTCGTATGCTCTAGAGAGTGCGTCGGCGACCGTGTTTTTTGAGCCTTTAATATGAATTACCTTAATATTATAGCTCTGCAATTCGATGAGCCAACGCGCTAAATTATCGTGGGTCTTGCTTTTGTTAAGAAGAAACGTCAATGGCTTATGATCGCTATGCAGTGTTACTTGCGCCATGCAAATATAAGGTTTAAACTGTCTAAGGGCGTAGATAATCGCTCCCAACTCGATTTGAACTGCGGGCCATCGGCGCTCAGTCTCAGTCAATGTTCTACTACAGTAAGCGACGGCATAAAACTGTTTTGAACCGACCTCGCTTTCCTGCATTAGAGCTCCAGCTTGAGCGACGCTGCTTGCATCGGTAAAGATGTGAAACGGCTTGTCGTAGTTCGGGTAGCCAAGAATAGGCTTCCTTAATAGTGCGTCTCTCAACTCCTGAAATGCAGCTTCTTGCGCTTCTGTCCACTGGAATTTTGTTTCTTTACGGGTCATTCTAGTTAGGGGTTCTGCTATGTTAGCGAAGTTGGGAATAAATTTGCGGAAAAAACCTACCATTCCGAGAAAACGCTTTATTTCTTTAGTATTACTAGGTCTAGGGAATTCCCGTACTGATTTCGTATTGGCTTCGGCTGGTGAGTAGCTGTCTTTACTGATGACATGACCCAGAAAAGTGATTTGCTGTCTTGCAAAAACACACTTTTTAGGGGAAGCTTTTAGGTTAAACTGCCGTAGTCGCATAAGAACTTTTTCAATAGACTGAAGGTGACTGCTGAAATCTTTGTTGTATATTAAAATATCGTCAATATACGTGAGGACGTTACCCTCTAGACCACCAAGGACCTTGGCCATTATGCGAGCAAAGTAGCTACCCGCGGATTTTAAACCAAAGGGGAGATGTGTCATTTGGTAGATTTTATTTTCCGTGATAACTCCACATTTGTAGCTACTTTCTTCGTCTAGGGGAAGCTGAAGATATCCACTAGCGAGGTCTAGTGTCGTGTAGAATCTATTGCCACCTATTTTTTCTAGGACGTCATCTATGCGTGGAATAGGGTACGGGTCCGGCAGGGTTTCAGGTCACTTCATTAATTGGGCGTCTCATATCTAAACAAACTCTGAGTGAGTTGTCCTTCTTCCGAACTACGACCAAATTATGAACCCAGTGGGTGTGCGATTCCTTCATAACACCTGCTTTAAGGAGCATATTTATGTGTTTTTGAATTTCCTCGCGATATTTGGCGGGGACACGGTAAGGACGAACCTTACTAGGGGGGTCGTTAGTGGTATAGATATGTACCTTGCCAGCGGTGCAACTGCCGATATCGTATTGGTGACGCGAAAATACATCGGGATATTCATCGAGAAGCGCGCGTAGCTGACTGCGTTGCTCATTATTGAGGTCGCAATTATCCAGGTTGACTACGTAGGTTGGGTCTGTTTCATTCATTTCAGTGACGCAAGCTACGGGAGTATGCGCCGGTAGCGACCCTGCACTTCTACCAGTGGCTTTGTCCTCACGGACCTCCGACGCGTTCGCAATGCGAGAGCCCGCGTATAAAGTTTGCGGCTGGTTAGTCGGGTTACTCACCAGCAATCGTGGATTGGATGAATTGATTATTGCGGGAGCTACAATGAGGTCCCTCTGAGATAATTGTGCTGACTGCGAAACCAAGACTAAATCTTTGTCAGGGCTTACATTTTGCACAACACACGAGACGATTTGCTCCGAGTTAGGAGGAATTTGTAACGTGTCGCTAACGCGCACGGGAAAGTCATCGTCCCTTGAGTAGTTAGAGGAGGAATATATTTGTCCTAGAGGCAGCGTTACAGAGCCGAAAGAAACCGTTTTCGCCTTAAAGTCCATAATCATTTTCGGTAGTAATGAAAGTACGTCATTTCCTATTATTACTTCATAAGCGGAGTTGATATTAGGAACACATAGACCTTTTGTAAAGTGAACGACAGGAGTCAACTCAATGTTTGCAATTTTCATTCTTACTACTTTAGATCCGGCCATAGGAACTTGGGTGCCAGCCATACCTACTGCTTGTAGAGAAATAGGAGGATCGAGATGGAAAATACCGAGAGCTGAGCAGAGATCCTGGGCTGCTAACGTGATACTGGAGCCGGTGTCAACTAAAGCTGACACGCTAACTCCGTTGACGGTAATGCGGATATGAGCAGACATAGAGTGATCGGCAAGAGAGAGCGTGTAAACACGTGGGAATGAGGACCGTGGCTGGAGTTCCATAGATTCCTGGGGTGGGGTACTGTATCCCGTTTGCGATTGGTCGGCGCGTTGCAGGCCACGCCTCCTTGGCCTGCCTAAGTTAGCCACAAGTTGAAAAAGGGCACCCGGGCTTTGAAAAGAGGCATAAAGGATGATCAGCCGCAATAAAATGTTAAGAGTCACAAAAGAACAACATGCAATGACCCAGGGTTTATAAAGGAGTGATGCGACATATGAGAATGAATTGAAAGGGGAAATAAGTGAAGAAAAACCGTCAGGGGTTGAGTAGGCGTTATTCTGCGTAGTAGCAGCAATGTGCGCCTGAAGAGCCATTTCGTTGCCTTCGAATGCTGACCAAAGTTCCGTAAACTGCTGCTCCGGTACGAATTCGCTAATGTTAGTGATTACAAGGTTATGAAAGAGAGTAAGGGGTGGACGAAGTTCACTGGGAGGGCGATTAAAGGAATTATGGAGTACGGTAACTCTATCCCGTGGGACAGATTCATAAACGCCGGTCAACGGGAAGAATTTTGTCACGGTATTGTTAAAGGCGAATTCAAAGAAATTATCGTTAGAACATGGAATTGGAGCCGCCTCATGTGTGATAATATTAGTTAAAGGGTCGATAAAGGTATTCCAGCGAGATTTGTCCGGAAGAAATATTGAAATAGATGGAAGAGAAAAACAAGAAGAATTAAACGTGGTGAGTGCGTACATGGACGGTGAAAGGCTTGCACAGGCCTTTGTGCGCACGATATTACCACCAAGATATTTTGCTTCAATATCGGTGCGTTGTAGAATATTACGCATGGCCAAAGTTGGATTTGCAGAAATGGAAGAGACCAGAGACGCGCTTAAGGAATTTACGGACTTGCAGAGGGCGGCAATGGCATGGTGAAACGAGGCGCCTAAAGAAAGCTGCATGTTATCTTCGACAGCTAAGAGCTGCGCGGCTAACTGGTTTGTGGTTGCAAGTCCCACCTTCTGCCTCACTGAGACGCCCGCTTGCCGTTTGGGACGAGGATACGGAAAAGATTCAATAGCATAACCTTGATCGGTAGGAATAAGAGGGTGACCACAATCGGAAACTGGCGGAGATGAGAGTGCGAACGATAGAGCAAATTCTTTAGAATCACTGAGCCACACCCTGTCGGCGAGCGTACCCTTCATCGAACTAACGTAAACATACTGGCAAGTCTCCTGCGAGTCGGGCGTCCATATGACCGCAGCTCCAGAGGCCATCGAACATTGCCCGTCCTTGTATAAGCATCCATTCAAGGGTCCGATGGAACTTTCCATTGATGTTGAGCCGTGGTAGGCGTATACCGTTGCCTGGAAAACAACGCAATTAGATACCGACGTAGTATAATCAGAGCAGCAATGGAAAGGAGCCGATGGCCAATTAATTTCCAATGTATTCAACGTTTTTAAGACGGTTCCAACCGCAATAAGGTCGCCATGCGCACATGTTCTATGGGATACCATGTGTTTGCAAGTGTCTGCGGAGACCGTTTCCTCCTGCGTAGTAATTTTCTGCGTGCGGGCGCCGAAAAAGTTTACAGAAAATATGGCTGTTTGCGTGACTATACGACAGACATGTGCTGGGCTCTTATACCGAATCGTATTTGGGCGGTAGACTTTCACTTTAAGAGGAGCTGCTGCCGCAGTCCAGGACGGAAGAATTCCTGTGCAGTTAATGTCAGAGGGTACTTTCCAATAGCTTACTGGAGCTTTATTAGAGCATAGAAGGGGTGGAGAAATTTGCGCACTGGAAACCTGAGAAAGAACCGTTAAAGCTAACATGCAAATATAGGGCCAACTAGAGGATGAGGAAGGGGGCGACCGACTACGTGACGGACGTTCCTCTTCCTCCTCAGCGTGAATGTTTAGGTTACGGGTTGCGAACGCTAAGTCCGCTAACGCGTTATTTCTTTCAATTAAGGCGGCTATGTGAGCATCTTTCTGCTCGTTAGTGAGCGGCTCTTGATGAACAATGGGCGTACTGTTACCATATGATTCGAGTGCCAAAACGTTCGAAGTAGTACGGTTATTGCTAGTCCTCGGATTCGTTTCTAATCTGCGCTCTCGCTGGGGGATCGCGTTGCGCGCATCGCCGTACTGATTATTGCGCAACTGTGGATTTCTGGCTTGGCTAAATGGCGCTGCGTTAGGGCGCCAGCTGTTGCTACGATAAAATGGCCTTGGAGGAGCTAAATTGGCAGGGGGGAGGGTATAGCGGCAAAATGTCTGAATGTGTCCCATTCTGCCGCATCGGAAACATGTTACGTCAGAATTGGGGGCACGTTCATTTACTCGACGACTGAAACGAGAATAAGAATTAGAATTATTATTGCTAAGTGAAAAACTATTACCAAAGCCACCGCGCCTTTGATTAGATCTGGAAGTTCTACCGGCGTCGACTCTTGAGGTGCTAATGACATTAACTGGTGGTAAATGAGGTTGAGAACCTGGAAAAATACTCATGCTATTAGCCGCATCCGCGAGAAGCGACTCGTACGTAATGGCTTTTATTACTGCCTCATCAAAGGTGGCAGGGTTTGCCGCCTTCACATGGAAACGCAGGCTGGGTTTTAAGCGATCCACGAACTCGTCCAACAATCTTTCGTTTTGGGCAAGCCTGGTTTGTCCCCGAGTTACCTTCTTTACAATATGCTTGAGTCTCTCAGCAAAAGCACGCGCGCCCTCCGTTTGACTTTGCCTGCAATCGCATAGCTGCTGGCGAGCTAAACTCCGAAAATGTGGAGATTCAAAATGACTACGCATGCGTTCTACAATGCTGTCGAAATCGTTCTTGCTTTCCTCCGACATCTCGTCCACTAGATCGCGAGCTTCGCCTTCCAGATACCCCACCAGGGTGTTGGTCTTGAGCTGGTCCGGTAATGGCGGGTTGACCATTCTTACGGCATCTTCGAAACTGCGGAACCAGGTTTCGAAATCGCGACCATCCGCTCCGGAAAATGGTTTCAAGGTTTTTGGCGCGAGCTGCCCGAAGGTCAGGACGCTAGGAAACGCTGCTACAGCGTCGCCTTGTATGGGCAACATCTCACTCTCACTTTTACACTCCAAAACTCGCTCCTTTTTAGCTGAAGGTGAACGTACCTCGTCGATAGTGGGAAGCTTAGGGTCGTTGGGTGATCGCTGCGAAGGGGTTGACCTGGAACGCTTAATGGTAAAGGCGCGAGAGACGATGGACGTCTGCAATGTATGCTTTGAGTCCTAGACTACTTTTATAGGGGGGAAGTACGAGACAGGTGCAAGCTGGCCTGGGATAACATGTTTTGCTTCGGAACGGCGAATGGTGGAGGGCTTTTTGTGCAGACAAAGAACGATGCCTTACTCATGCGTCCGGTAGACAAAAAAAGGGCACGCGGGGAGGAAGTGAACTTTCTGGACGGCAGGAGCGAAAACATGCAAAAAGAGGTCTGAGAAACGGGGCTCCGCTGCTGGCAATTCGGGAAGATTCTGCGCAAACACGACGGAAAAGTTCAAATGTGTCCGCAGACAAAGACCTACCCGTGAAAACAGCGAATACTGTAGCCTAGACAGCGGCCGTGCAATACAGTGAATGAGCGGCTCTGGTGGCGATTGGAGGCGTACGATGCCGTCTGTTCGCGAGGCGGTGTGCTGCAGGACCGAGTGTATCCCGCGGGTGATCGTTTGATAGCGTTCGCGGGGAGGTACTTAACGAAGTCCGCGAGCATGCCGCTGGGTGGGCTCGATGAGGCACTCGGCTATAAGGATGTTCTCCGTAGCACGTCCCTTCGTGTGGCCGCATATTCACCAGACAGTTTGGACGCCCTACGGTCTGAATTGCGCAAGGGAGCCACGTGAACCCCGTCTTTGTGTCATTTTCTAGGCGCTACTAGACACATAATGGGCGCTGAACCCAGCTGTCAGATGCAGCGGTTGTCAGTACTCTCCACGTCCACCGCGGCCTAATTACGGTATTTCATTTGGATGCGAGGCGATTCCGTCGTAGTCTTAATATAACTAGCATCAGACTTCATATTTATTTTAGGCAGTGTATGTAGCTCCAGGTCCCCGAGGGTGACGTGGATTTTACGGCCCTTTCCCTTTTTTGTTGGCGCCAAGACCACTCCAGTGTCTCTTTTTCCAAGTTCCCGTAGGGAGCAGCGTGGATTCCTCTTTAGGACATCCAAACAGTGGATTTTTCTTTCCATAAATGCGTTCCGGCACTCCACAAGCAGCGCTCCAAAACACTGACTACTGAGGCAGTGAAGGAAGGAGGGAGAGGAGGCGTAGAAGGCGAAAGGAGCTGCGCAGAATTCCCCATCCGCCTAACCTGGCTATCCCTCCTAAATTCACCTGCCCCCCGGTCGAGGCTTAAACCGGTCATCCCTTTGGGTCGATTGCTCATCCCCAAAGAGGCTCTACTACACCCCGAGATCGGGGATCGCGGCCTATCCTGAGACCGCACTCGCTGCTACCAGTAATAATCTTGGTTATCCAGCCTCTGGTCATGACCCGAAATCAATTCATCTCGCATATTTATCTGCGATAATCCACAAAGCACGGAACGACAAGCCGGAACATGACTCGGCACAAGAGAAAACATGTCGACAATACATAACGGGAGATCACTGGGCACCGGAGTGGGGACGAATGCCGGCGTGGTCGGCGGAAGGAGCCGAAGCACCGCGTTGAAGGGCTGGCCGGGTCCCTGGGTGCAGTCGCGCGTCCCTCCACCGTCCGGGTGGCAGTCCTCGCGAGTCCTTTGTCCTCGCTTATATAGGTCCGTCCTCCTCAAGTCCGTGCCTGAAACAAGGAAGGGCAAGGGGCCGCGACGTTTCGAAAGATACGGCCAGCAAAGAGAGAGGCAACACGGGGGTAAAATGTCAAAACGGGACTCACCACACCGATTCCTCCTTCGTCCCTTACAATACAATCTCGATACGAGCAATAGCCCACGAAGCACAGAAGTTATAATAAAAATGCAATTAAAAGGCTATCAGTGGAATGTTAACACTTTTTCGAACGCACGATTTTCGGGTGCCTTGTGCGCGGGACCAATCCATTTTTGCAACGTCGGGACCGTGACGCGGTATCATGTCACACGGTCCCATAGTGCAGAAAGGTGTGACACGTCGTCAACGTGTTAACGTTCAGTAAAAGTAGCACTCCTAATTTTTGTTATTAGCGTTTTTATAAAATCGTTTAAAATACATCTAGTGGCTGAAAACATTCTCTCCGTCTCGACTGTTTCAGGTGGCAAAAGTATTCTGGGATAAGCAACGCCAAGTGAGGATAGGCATATCCTACGAGGAGGTTAGACCAGTATCTTGCGGATTCGTTGAGGTGCTTGGAGGATCGGTGAAGAAATTTCTAGCTCCAAAATGCATTAAAGGATGAGGATAAAGAACGGCATTAGTCAATCTCTTTTGGGATGCGCCAAGCATTCTACTTCTACGGGATATCGTGGAGGCGATCCGAATGCGCATTTGGCCAAATAATGGCTTGTGGTGGCCAGCCGATGAAGCAGTCAGCGCCTTATCCTTCCTAGACAAGTCTGATACCGATTCCCCGACCCAGGAGGGATGGAAGGCTTGGTTGGCCTAATTTTCAACAGTGTTGCAGGCGAACCAGAAGCCTGGTATCGGGTGCACGTTACAGCAGACACCTCCTACTACGCTACACGCGCCCCAAAATCCATTTACAAATTCCAAAATTCAAAACAATTTCATAAAAACGTTAAAATATTCTTGCTGATTTCAATAGTTTTTTCAGGAACAGTCTTAATTGGGAGGATAATCCTGCATCGTTAGTGAAGAGAAAGGGTAAATGTGATAAACGCACTGAGAAAAACGTCCTTTAAAAATTCCGTTAAATTTCTAAAAGTTTCCGCTAAGTCGTTAAGCCAGATTTTAACGAAAAATGCCGTTAATTCGTTAAATTCGTTAACCGTTAAATGTGCACCCCTGCTTCCGATGCGAGAGTGCGGACGTTATAAGTGCAGATCGTCGTTCTAGTCCTCAATTTGCGCAGCCTGGTTAGGTCCTGAGATTTTAGCAGCCTCTTCCTACTCGTTATTCCCATCGCTGCAGAAATGGGGCTCTTTCGGAGTCAGGGAAATGAGGCCCTTTAGTGCTGCTGTGTTTGAATGCAATACACTCGGGTAGCTAGCCAGGCTCTGTCGTGTGGGCGAAGAACTCTGTGCAGCCAGCCAGACTGCCCGAAGGGACGGGGCAAGACTTTTGAGGTGGCTTCGAATCGCATTACGATGTACTCCTAGTCTACCGAGTACAAGCTTTTGGCCGGGCTGAACAGGTACAATCTGCGCAGACGCTAACAGATCCACGCAGACTGTGCATGAATATATCGTACCCACACACGAGGAACGAGTCGACCAGACACAGCTGGAGCAAGTAGTCCATCCCCTGCATCTCACCTCCGTCTTTGAGCAGTACACGGTCCCATTTGGTTCGCGTTTCATTCCCCTATCCACCACCCGGGGACGCGACACGTGGCACTGCGACAAGCGGCCCGAGATCCCTCTTAAAAAGAAAGCCCGAAGGTTCTCTATTGAGGGGGACTCGTGAAAGAATTATTCTGAACTTTACAAAATATAGCACCTTCCCAGCTAATGTGTATTATAGCTCGCTTTCGCTGATTTCCTCAATGTTCGAGAGTGCTACTTAAAAACTTCATACATTGGGTGGGGGGGGGGGTGGGGGGCAGCAGCGATACTCATTTTGATGCATGCGGTCGCGCGCGCATGTCGCCCAAGGCGGAGTCCTCGCTGCCCCCGCGGCGGATAGGACGAGTTTTGCGCTAATGTTCTGAGGCTGGGCCAGTTGGAGTGCGAGAATGCCTGCAGACTAATGCACTGGTGGGCAAAACGTGGGTGTAAAACGGTAGAATGACGAAACACCATCTTGTAGAATGGTTTAATGTGATAGAATGCTAGTGATACTCAATCGAGTGGCATTAAGTCACGTAATATAGTGGGCGAGGGGAACCTGGTGAACGATAAATGATGAGGAAGATCCAAACAGAGAATGTAAGTAATGAGCTAATGTTTAAAATTGGGTGTTAAAGGTAGAAAAATATTCAATTACTATTAGATTAGATTGTTCTTTTAAAGAGTGGAAATAGTACATTTTGAGTGTTGCCTGCAATTAATACATTTAATAAAGTATATTGTGCGTTCCGAGGCCGAGTGCATAAGCGAGCCTACAAAAATTGAACCAGAACCACCAAAAACTGGAGAAACGGGACCAGAAACTGCTGAAAAACAGTTGACAGATCTGCGAACAAATAAAGGGACGGTAAATTTGAGAACAAAGCTCTAGTTAGGTCGCACTGCAATGTACAGGGCGCGTCACACTTTACAAAACAAACCCTCTTACTATGCTTCACCAAATAATGCCAGAGCGGTTTCTAAAGAGGTTTGGGGTTTTGTACTACATGCTAACCGAAACAATAAGGAGTACCCAAGATCCGGTTCTCGTGTATCGATATTGATCGATAATCTGATAGGAGAAATGAATGGAATGAAACCATCGTTTAATCCTACTCATTGGTGTAACAATGCTCTCAAAATGGTAGGGTTGTGTGATGTAGGACTGACTACCCCAATTACAGAGTTAAGGCCAATGTTATACTCCCGCGGGAGCATCCGCGGAACGTCCGCGGACTAGGGGTGCACCGCGGACGGCGGGGGTGGCGGGGCGCGGCGATTGGCCAGGTGAGGGATCTCGGCGCGATTCCCGCCCTTCCGCGGGCGCTCCCGCGGGAGTATAACTCAGGCCTAAGGGATCATCTAGCTTACTGTTGGACTTCTGCGATATCTACGAAGTACACAATGAGAAAACAGAAGAGGCAATGGTACGGGGATCTGCTGTAACCACTGTCCTGATAACGAGCTAACTAACCATGTGGAGACATACCTAACAGCTGTCACTGCTTCAAAGAAACGTCTCATATGTGATATACCATCTAACCATAAGGCAAGAATATACAGTGCTACATCCAACTGAAACGAAGTTAACTAAGGCAAACATACAACAAACCTTTCAAAGAAATACCAGACCAACTCACTGAACATCGGTATAAACCGTATTCACATGGGCAGTGGGAACCTCGCACTTGGTTACGCTCATCGACGCAGGTGCGATGAACTTCTTACAGTAATTAGCCATTCTTACAGAACGTCGTCTGTCACACAACATCCAACTATGTCAGGGTTAACTGCTGAAATAGCCTAACGTTAGTACCCCCAGATAACTGAAATACTGCATTGACTTGCTTCACTATTGGAGCTTCTATACCTCTTTTACCGTAATGTGCAGTAGTATGAGACATCGACAAGGATTAGGCAATTTTAACGATCAATACCTTCCAGTGTTACAGCCCCCGCCCGATAATGCCTGCTCTGTTTAAGAGACACTTAGAAACACTAAAAACTTACTCCGAACCGCGCGACGCTCCTCAAAACTTGTCTTCTGCAGTAAGAGAAAAATTCGCTCCTCGAACAACCCGTACATCGCAACAAGCCGCAGTAAGATACGGACTCTTGTCTGAAAACTGTACTGTTCAAATCGTGACTGAACAGGACACCTCTTATACTCAGACTCACTCAGACATCGCAACCAATGTAGCCTGTTGGGCATGTACACACATAGATGGCATTGTCCGTCGATGCAAGTGGAACGCCATTTAGATACGGCACCGTCGTGCAAGGAGAGAACAAGGCGGGAAGCACTCATAATGGATCAATATATCCACTACATCAACGGAAATTCCGTTTCGAATGTTGCACTAAAATGATAAAAGTGATCAGCTACCATACTATGGTGTTCATACAGCACAGGGAAACCAGTATCTCATGCACTGTGAGCGTAACGCTAGTTTACAGTGCGCGGCGACAGCGAATCGATGGCCCGGGAAGTAGTGAAATCGAGTAGAGGTTGTTCATACTTCGCCACGGCAGCCACAGAAGCAGCGACAGCGGCGGCGGCGACTGCGGAGCGGAGTGGAGGTAACACCAATCAATGCCCCAACATCCTAACATATGGCTAGATATCGGGCTACTATATACAACCCTTGAGTGAACAGAGCTGGTGCAGTAGTTTTCAGGAGCATCAGCAACTTCCGAATTAGGGTTCGTAGGCGCGTCTGGAAAAGGAGGCAGCATCGTACTGATAGATGAGTACAGCACAATGGTAGGCCGGCCCAGCTACTACTCCAGATCAAGTCATCCCTATTTGCTGTTGCGAATCTCTACGATCGTGACGCTCGTAGTCAATAAGCACACTCTGAGGTAAGCGGTACACTTTGGTATCAACATAGAAACAATCACACATAGATGTAGCTGTTGGAGAGGTTCGGATAAAAGTTCGTAAATGAGTTCCATAATATGACCTCGGACTGAAACGACAAGGACGCCACGTCTTCTATGACATTTGATTTCAGAAAAAAACCGAAGCGGCAACCGAACTTCACTTTCAACTCTTGACAAAGGTGCATCAGTACGGCCACTGGAAATGCCAAATTCATTCAACGATCAACAATTCCTCTTCAGATTTATTGACAAATGTTTTACATGTTATTGTTGCATCTTCTGCTACATTTCAAATATAATTGTTCACGACATGAACAGAAGAACAAAACTACACACAAATACCGATTAGGCGAGAAACGATCAATAATGCGCGCCTTCAGCACCTACCGCCACCTGGTGAAGGGAGCATGAATGCCGCGAAAAATGGATGTAAATGGAACAAGAGCTTTCGTCAAGATTCCCACTGAAGCTGAAAAGATGTTCCTTCGACGTCGCTTTCAATACTGCAGTCGTTGATGTTGTTGTTGTATTAGCCTGCACCTGTTCCTGATTCTGGATATTTATAATAGCAATGTACTCTATATTCCTTTAAAATTTCGAGGTTAGTAAATCAATAAAGGTCTTCGAATTGCACTACTAGCAAAACAGTAGAATTGCAGCTGGGTTTACCTGTTATCCATATAAATGCAGCTGTTTGGCGGTTTGCAAAGCGGATAAACGGTCACTGCTGCAGGACGAAAACAAAAGCGTTTATTATGGCCACTTTCGTTCCACACATTGCTTTAGGCTGCCGCTTTGGTTTTCGGTCTCGGAACATCACGATCTCCAACATTAGGGGATGACGTTGTTTCTCCGCTGGTGTTCCTACCGCCCTGGTTACCTCAGGGTGTTGACTGTGACCGTCGAGGTCATAGCGATGCTCGATAGTTGACATGGCTTGCAGAATACACATGGAAAGCATAGTATAGGTGGAATATCACTTCCGTCTGTTTCGCAGTTACCTGCCGATCGCATAGGTGATGTACTCGCGACAAAACCTGCCGTAGTAGCGACGAGTTTTCCGCGGAAATTACCTAGTTTTCCATACCGTATGGCGGCTGTCGTTCCAGGAACGCGCGAACGCTCATTGACCACCGTACACTCCGGGTTCGACCAGTGAACCAACGACAGATAAAATGTGACAAAGATCTGGCCAAAATCGTTGTGGTCCTTACACATCACATGCGGCACATAGAAATGATATAACGTCACGTTTGTGTGCTGTGAAGGGTGCTTTCAACAATCTGGTGTTGTTCACATGCTTCGCAATGGAATCAAAGTTTTCTGCAGCTAGCTACAACCGTCCTAGCACGGATGCCTTGCCTCGTCGCGGTGTTCACGTATTCAGAAATAGTTTTGGCACGTCGTCATTATAACAGTATATTTATTTATTTATTTATTTATTGAATACGTCACATAGACGTGCCATAGTCAAAAAACATCAGACAGGCAGAAAGTTAGAACAGAACACGTAACGCAGCTGTCTAATTGCAGACAAAATTAGTCAAGAATGGGAGAGAAAAAAAACAAAATGGAAAACTAAGGATAAAACGTAGGCAGAAAAGGGGAGGATAGAACGCTAAGACATCCCAGAGGTGAAGATCATCATCGGAACCGAGCATAATTCCTACCACTAAAATGCACCGTTTGGATAACCTGATTGGGTGCCATTACCAGACGTGGCACCGGGAGACAGGCCCAACATTACTAAACCGAATTGCAATATTATGTTAGAGAGAGAGGTAGGAAGGTTTAAGCAATCTAGCCTGTATCTGGTACGAGCTCACGAGTGTCCTGACAGCACGACTCCGCGGAAGGTGCCAACGAAGAAGCACGTCCAGAAGCAGTCCTAAAGCGGGTAACATCCAAAGAGAAGAAAACAATTTCTATAGCTATATATTGGACATAAATGAGTGAGACGTGCTGCCTGTGGCCCTTGAAAAATTAGCGAAGTGTGATACCCGCAACGTATATTCGGACTAAAGGAAATCGTGGAAATTCCAGAGACGGCCCTGGATTCCCTAGAATAAACTGCCAGACACATTTATGCTCTAAAAAAAACCAGATAGGCTGCAAGGAATAGAAATGTAACGTCATCAGCTGTAATTTTGAACGGACGCTTATCCCACAGGTGATCGTCTGGAAGTGGCATCCAAGTGTTGTGAAATCTTAATACTGTGAATATAAAGATACTTGGGAACGCTCAGTTCCATTGATGAATCACAAAGAGCAACAAGAGGTTACCTTATGTGAAAGAGAGGCAAAGTTACAAACAAAAAGAACCAAAATAAACAATGACGATTACACTAACGTGCCCGTACAAAAAAAAGGTTATGCTTTCACAAATCAGAAAGCTGCTCCATCCTCAACACTATTGCCCAATTTAAAAGGTTATGAAACTATTAATTAGCCCAGGGACCCCTAAAAGCCTCAAAAATAAACTGATCCACTAATCATCGAGAAGTGAGGTAGTGTTTCGAGGCACCACCAGATGATTGAACAAACACAGTCCAGGCCGGCGCCTGCAATATGCAAAGGTGAATATATGAAGAAAAAAAAACAGAAGAAAAATCAAACTGTATCAATAAGGCCAAGAATCTCGAGAACGTCATGCTTTCCAAGTTTCTTCTTGAAGGTCAGTCCGTCTTGCGCACTGAGAACGTCTATCGGTAACCGGTTCAACCATCGCGCTACTCTGACGAAAAGAAAGTTATACATTTGATTAAAATTCCTTCTGAAAATTTTTTTATACTGCAGCTGGAACCCACCTGTTCTGGAGCTAGTTGGTATAAAGACCCAGTATCTGCTTGCAGGAAGACAAACTTCTTTGCGGAGTATACGAAAGCAGAAAACTAGGTCCGCCACAACCCTTCTGTAGTGTAATGTCTTAAGCTGGAGTCTTCTTAAGCGCTCTTTGTAACACGGTATTACCTCACCAGTATCTACCTGCCTATCTCTATAAGCTCTAAGAAATGCAAGCCTTGTAAAAGTTTCTTGAACTTTTTCGAGAAGCAGAATGTGCTTCTTTAGAGTGGGGTTCCAAACAGGCGAGCCGAATTCTAAGTGAGGCAAAACGTAAGTTTTATACAGGCGCGTCAAAATTCTAAGATCACTAACATGAATGTTACGAAAAATGCAGAAGAGGGCGGAGTATGCACTATCAACGGCGTTTTTGATGTGCTCAGAGAAGTTCAATCTAGAGTCAACTAGAATACCAAGATCTTTGGCTTCTGTACAGTGACTCAGATTTATGCCACTCACCGTATACACAGGAGCTTCTGTATTACCAAGATGCAGCATATGACATTTTTTCGGATTAATTACTAAATTCAAAGGAGTAACATAGGCGATCAGTCTATCTAGTGAAGCCTGTAACGATGTGGTGACAGTAAGTGAATCTTCATGGTTATAGATCCCGTATAGCTTTATATCGTCAGCGTACAACTGTATTTTAATATGGTGGGAAGACTTCACCGATTCCGCTAAATCTATTACGTATATCAGGAACAGCAATGGTGACAACACACCTCCTTGTGGCACTCCACTGCAACAGTGATGCCTACCAGAATACCCATCACCTACCCTGACTGTCATGTGCCTTCCAGCAAGGTATGAGACCAGCCAGTTTAGCAAATTACCACGAACTCCTAGGGAAATAATTTTATCGATTAGTATAGAGTGGTTTACTCTATCAAACGCTTTGGAGAGATCCACGTAGATAATATCCACAGATTTACCCTGGTTCAGTGCTGTCTTCCAGTCAAACACGCTGTCAACTAAATTAGTAATTGTAGAATACCCTGGTAGGAAACCATGCTGCGAGTGAGTGTCACCATACTGTCTTTGTAGTAATGAAAGCAGTTTGTTCCTGATCATTTTTTCCATAATCTTTATGGGAGTAGGAGTTATACTTATAGGTCGATACTCCGATACTAGTTGTGTTCCGGGAACCTTAGGGATGCCAGTCACTAGTGCTTCCTTCCACAGATCAGGTACCTCACCTAGCATGAGAGAGGTGGTGAAAATGGCTGCCAGAGGTTTGGAAAGTGACTTGGCACATTTTTGAAAAACAACAGCGGGGATGCCATCGTAAGGTTCAGTTGAGGAGGGTTTAATTTGCCTAAGCAGTTTGTGTACAGTAGAAGGGTGGAAGTAAAGTTCCTGGCATTGCCGAGGGTGCCCGAATATATTGGGTGGAAAACAAGGTGGATATGTATTAACAGAAAAAATTTTGGAAAAGTGTTCAGCGAGAACACATGCCTTGGAAGAGTTGCTCGAGTACAACCGCCCATTTTCATCCCTGAGAACAGAGCAATTACTTTTGGACTTAATTCGGCTACGAATGAAGGCATGAAGCTGCTTCATAGACCCAGAAGAAGCTAGATGACGTTCTTTGTAAGCCCAGAATTTTTGTACGTGATAATCTATGTCGCGACAAACTTTCTTGTATAAGGCGTTGGTCAAGGGATTTGGAAGGGAATAGAAGAGTCGTTCCTTTTGGCTAAGAAGATTCTGGATATGGACGGGAAATCGTTTACTCGTAGGGTACTTCACAGCAAAAGGGACGGATCCAGCGAGCACTCTGTAAACAACATTGCAAAATCTGCGATACATGTCTGACGCTGAAGAGTAACCAGAGAAAACTTCCATCCAGTTGATGTTGTTGAACTGAGTGTCAAGGTTTGTATAATCTACCCTAGTAAAATCAGGCAAAGGGATAAGTCCAGATTTCGTATCATTGAGCCTAAATCCAAAATGAATAATTGTATGATCGGAGGTAGAGAGCGGTGGAAGGTAATCAAATATCTTAACAAGAGGGGTGGATGTAAGAATAATGTCGAGGATATTAGCACCTCGTGTTGAGTGGTCCACTACCTGGTGCAAGCTAAGATTCTTGAACAGGGTAAAAAACTGTTCCGAGGCGGAATTAATAGGTTTAGAAGAGCACCAGTCGATCTTAAGGTTGAAATCTCCAAGTAACACCATTTCTTTACCTGAGGATAGGGCCGTAATGAATTCAATTAAATCGTCGTCGTCCTTCTTGTGCGAGTTAGGAGGCCGATAAACGACAACGAACCTTACAGAGGAGCTAGTGTTGTATTGATGAAGTTCAACACATAGGACATCCGCTTTCCCTAAGAAGTTGTGCTTGACAACAGGCAAAGAAATAGTATCACTAAATACACAGCACACTCCTCCACCCCTCCGTCCCTTCCGATCCATGCGACATATGTTGTACGGTAGACCTCCAACGATCTCAGAATCTTTAACTCGACAGGAGAGCCATGTTTCCGTGACAAAAACAATGTCTGGTTTATTGGTAGCAAGAAAGTATTGAAAGTGGAGCAGTTTATTAGCAAGGCTTCGAGCGTTGAGCAAGAAACAAGAAAGAGATCCCCGTGAACCGTGCAATTTTATGCGTTTTCCGATGACCTAACAGGAAGTTCCGATATATGTTTGAGCTCACCCCTATAAACGACCCATTCCCTCTGAGGCTTACCCTTATTACGCTCTCTGGCTGCCTGTCTCAGCTCATACTCCCTTTTCCGTTCATCTCCTGTCATGCTTCTTCGCACAAAGACATGACTGAAGCCAGGAGCCGCGCGCAATAGACGAGCATTAGCCAACGCGGTTCTCCAATGAGATCGCGTAGGCAATACAATTTTGACTAGTCTAGGGCGAGAGGAGTCCGCTCTTCCCATCCGGAAAACCTCCACAGGTTCGCAATCAACCTTCAAAGCGTCGAGTAGATTGCTGACCTTCTCCCTGAGTTCTGCACGCTGAAGCGACGGCGGAAGATGCTCGCCATTGGGCTCACTAACCCCTGACACAACCAGACTCCGTGAGCGCTTCTCCTCCTCAATGCCATCAGCAACTGCTGAGGATGCCTTATCAATCGCAACAGTAAGCATCTGTGCCAAGATGGGATCAGTGTTCCGTGCGGCGATGCTCTTCAGCAGTTCACATAGGCTCAGCCTTTGGAGATTAGACACCTCCACATCGACGGTTCCTGAAATCGGTGACTGTTGGGCAGTAGAAACCGACGGAAGACTATTATTGTTACTAGTAAATCTACGAGTGGTTCGAGCCATCTAGACCTATTTGAACTATTTGACCTACCCTGTGGACGGAGAACCGCTATTGATCGCAACCCCTTAAACAAAACACGAACTCTTCAAATCAGGAAAAATTACCGAGAACCTCAAGAGAACGGGCACAGAGGTGAAGCTGAGACAGATGGGCAAACAAGAAAGGACAACGAACCCTGAGTATCCAAAATTTCAACGGAAGTAGAAACAAAGTGCGGAGCAAAAGAGAAACCTGCCGCCCTGCGTCAGGACACGTAGAAGTTAGCGTCATTTTAAACACCATGGAGGCTAGCACCCTTTGACTGCTTTCAGTGAAACCAGTGGTGGGGTGACCTTGTGGGAAACCTTGCTTAGACTCTGCTCTTTGAATTTCCCTCCTTGGCATCCAATTGCTCGCGACCAAAGTCTAGAGGAAAAGCGTAGAATGACTAGAAAAAGAAACAACGGCTTCTATATCGGCACGACTGAGTTAGACGAGGGAAGGCATCAGCAGCACCGGGTTTCATTGACGTTCTCGACGTTCACGGATCAGAGGCGCTCTCGTACTGGGCCAACTCGATGGAAATTAGGTGAGCTGGCTATTTAATCTGCGTGGTTAACGACTGTTAAGCAAGAGCGGCAGTTGACGGGTGAGGGCGGTCATGAATGACTTTATCCACGGTTATTTGGATATAAATAGAAATAGAAGCATTACCTGGGGGTGGGTGAATGGCTTGGTGGAATTAGATCATTCGCCGGCATATATCACTTATAATAAATTGTATCATATGAATACCAAACTTGCCATCTGCCCACTATCACCTGTTGGTGAGCCCATCCACTATCATTTATTCATTATCTTACCAGTCGTGAATCCGGTCTCAGGACAACCACACACGCGCTAACCGGAAATTCTTGAACGAGATGTATGGCGTTCTTAGTGTCCCTAGACGGAGGATGATCACGTTGGCACTGAACAGGGACGAACGAACACGTTTCTGGCGACCGCTCGAACAATTCTGGGATCGTAAAGGGAAGACAGGTAAGCGGTCACAGGTATACCTACTTCGTGATTTTCCGTATGCTGCTTGAAGTGCCTGTTTTCTGTTCATGCCACATCAAACTGATATCTGTCGAGTCAACAAATCTCAGCACTGGAGCCAACACAGCTTTTCTATTTAGAAATATACTTTTTGGATTAGTACTTCAGATTTGCATGATAATTTTTCTCCTGCAGCCGTTTCACTCAATTTGGTGGGATGGGCTGCAACAAAGTTGCTACACCTCAGAATGCATGATAAGAGCTTAGCAAAGACAATGCATCGTAATCGGCATCAAATGTACTAAAAAGACCTCATATGGTCGTGGTGCGAGGTTACATCGTGGACTGCGACTAAAAGGTGGAGGAGGAAACAAGGTCACGACAAATCAGCGGTGGAACAGCTTCTATCGGCTGCTCTATCGAGTACGACATACGCAGAGCACCTTACAAGGAGAGCCTCCAAAATGGCGGTGAACTATAGCGATGTAATTTTCACAGGATGCAGAGTCCCATGTGGGGAGTTCAAAACTATGCTAATTTTTTTCGGAGTGCTCTTCTGTGCTCGAAAAAAGGCGTGTAAGAACGTGAGCGCGATGTTCATTACGCCCTGCTGCCACCCCACCGAATATGCTCGGTTGGCGGAGTAGATACTGTCCTCGTTTCACTGGGACGTGGTCGTGGGTTTGACTCCTCCTTACGCTGGCGTTTTTGCATTTTGCGATATATCGTCAGTGAGACCCAATATCCCCATTTACAACACATTTTTGAACTAAAACAGTGCAATAAAATGTCGTTTGCCATGCATGTTATGCAGCAAAAGAAGTTAATGAATCGATACAATTGATAAAAGAATTCTCATCGTAGCCCACGTTGATCAGTCCTTCTTGGGATGCGCTATACGTTGTACTTCTGAGATTATGTAATATTCGTACACATTCTGGATGTGAATTTGCTCTTTATAACTGTATGCGGTAGCCAGCCGATGATGGCAAGTTTGATATTCAGATGGCAAGTTTGGTATTCATATGATACAACTTAGTATAAATGATAACGGCGAATGATTTAATTCCACCAAGCCATTCACCCACCCCCAGGTAATGCTTCTTTTCTATTCTTTTTCTATCCAAATAACCGTGGATAAAGTCATTCATGACCGCCCTCCCCCGTCAACTGCCGCTCTTGCTTAACAGGTGTTAACCACGCAGATTAAATAGCCAACTCACCTAATTTCCATCGAGTTGGCCTAGTACGAGAGCGCCTCTGCTCCGTGAACGTCGAGAACGTCGATGAGGCCCGGTGCTGCTGATGCCTTCCCTCGTCTAATTCTGTTGCGCCGATATAGAAGCCGTTGTTTCTTTTTCTAGTCATTCTACGCTTTTCCTCTAGACTTTGGTCGCGAGCAATTGGATGCCAAGAAGGGAAATTCAAAGAGCAGAGTCTAAGCAAGGTTTCCCACAAGGTCTCCCCCACCACTGGTTTCACTGAAAGCAGTCAAAGGGTGCTAGCCTCTATGGTGTTTAAAATGACGCTATACTGTTATAATGACGACGTGCCAAAACTATTTCTGAATACGTGAACACCGCGACGAGGCAAGGCATCCGTGCTAGGACGGTTGTAGCTAGCTGAAGAAAACTTTGATTTCATTGCGAAGCATGTGAACAACACCAGATTGTTGAAAGCACCCTTCAAAGCACACAAACGTGACGTTATATCATTTCTATGTGCCGCATGTGATGTGTAAGGACCACAACGATTTTGGCCAGATCTTTGTCACATTTTATCTGACGTTGGTTCACTGATCGAGCCCGGAGTGTACGGTGGTCAATGAGCGCTCGCGCGTTCCTGGAACGACAGCCTCCATACGGTATGGAAAACTAGGTAATTTCCGCGGAAAACTCGTCGCTACTACGGCAGGTTTTGTCGCGAGTACAGCACCTATGCGATCGCCAGGTAACTGCGAACGAGACGGAAGTGATATTCCACCTATACTATGCTTTCCATGTGTATTCTGCAAGCCATGTCAACTATCGAGCATCGCTATGACCTCGACGCTCACAGTCAACACCCTGAGGTAACCGGGGCGGAAGGAACACCAGCGGAGAAACAACGTCATCCCCTAATGTTGAAGATCGTGAGGTTCCGAGACCGAAAACCAAAGCGGCAGCCTACCTTCATCTCTCAACAAAAGTGCAGAAGTAGGGCTATTGGATATTCCAAATCCAACCATCATTCAACAACTGCTGTACAGATTCATTTAGATACTTTACAAGCTAAATTGCTAGATCTACCACTACATTTCAAACAAGAATCTCAAACAGTAAGGACAACACTCATATGTTTCAGTACGACCTACAGTTGAAAAGCTACATACAGTGAGCAAAACACTAACCGAACATAGAAGCATGACAAATAATATGGGGTTAGGCGTATGTTGTGGCATACAGCCTCAAGTGTTGATTCTAAATATGTGTCCCATATCTGCAACGGACATCGGCGAGCGGAGTGACCGACGATTTTCACGTTCCCTTGACCGCGCTCTGCCAAAGTAGGCCGCAAATATTGTTGGCAGCAGCAGCAGAGGCGGTAGAGTGGATAGGGAAGCGGTAGGACTGCAGTCCAGGTGATGATGTTAGGCTCCTCCGTACGTCGCTCTTTGGCACTTCCTGCAAAAGGTTCGACACGATCAATCAATGCTCTCGGTGCGACATCGCACCGAAGAATTTCGCCAGGAAGGAGACGCGACTCAACGATTGCACCCTCACGAATCCCAACAGCACATTTTTGGTACATAGCGGGCTGATGCCTGCATAGCACCGGCATCTTAAAACGAGTAAGTTAGATCAGAAGTTCCGCGGAGTTTCTTTCCTTTCATAGATCCGCGCTCTCCTCCGTATTTGTGGAGAACAGCACAGTAACCGTGTTGTACGAGTGATCTACGAGCATGTGCAGTCTTGGTGATGGCATCAGCCGTTAAGTGCCAAAGTTTTTGCCTTAGTTTCGTCCCAGGGTGTTATTTGAAGTGCTGGTCACAATTACGGCATTCGCTTTTAGAATCTCGGCTGATAGGACATGTTACGGCAGGTGAGAGATACTGAGGTTGGCGGAGTCAGAACTCGCCCAAAATGTCATCCAAGGGGATTGACTGAGGTACCGATTAGAATACGGTATCAACCATCAAATCTTAGCCTATTAAACACGTATACTACATACATCTCGGCGAATAATGGGTAAGGGCGGTGAGGTCAGGATCATCGAGATCACCCAATTTTTACCTTAAAGGTTTATTTAAGGCGTTGATCACGAATATGATTCATAGCGCAGAAGAATCACACCTGTTTCGTCAACATGCCCAGGATTCGTAAACACCGTGCTGTTTCTCGTAGCTACTTCACCCGTACATCACAATGCCAAAACGGGTCCAATATTCGTGATTAAGTATCCGCGCCCAGGCAAATTTGGGTCGAACAACCGAACAACTCTACTTTCCCATAACCCACCATAGCATACCGTAATCGGTCCAAAGCATGATGACTAACGCCACATTCTTCATCAGCACCTCAATTAACCTCACTAGGCGAAATCTGTTCGACATTTTTTGTTCGTCTCTAATGGTGATGGTGTAAATATTATACATCCCGTAATCGGAAGTGATTTTAAAACAAATGCCGTATCTATGATTACCACCGCAAGTGAACCTTTAGAACAATTATCAAGCTTATGCGAATAAATCTTTTTCAAGCTCGGGATACGTGAGAGTACAATTGTGCCCATGAATCGAGTCTCCATACTGGGGAAGTTTTTCACATGCAGAGGTTGGATTGACCTTTTCAGATCTTTCTTAACTGCAAAAAAACCTCTTCAGGAAAACGAAATACAAACTCCTTGCCTTCCGCAACTCTACTTCCTTACCCACTGTGCCACCACTACACGGCGGACCTAGTTGCTTGTGAACTTCTTCAGCAGAGCGCGACCAAGGCAACGCGAAAACATTCCGTTACTTCGTTCCCTGATGTCTGCTGCAAACAAGGAACACAAGTCTAAAATCAGCGTTTGAAGCTGCACAAATACATATATCTCAACTCAAGGTGTAACTGCGACCTCGCATCCATCGCTTGTAAGTCCGCTGGTCTTGTTCCTTCCTTGACACTGAAGACACCGCAGGTGTAGTCGTGTAAATAAACGCAAAACTGACGACGTTGGCAGGGAAACGTGTTTGAATGGAGCACATCTGAAATGCCTCCTGGTTGCGAAAAGCACTGACGAATTGGTTGAGCTGATAGGCGCACAAATACAGTCCCCTCCCGTTATAACGACTCCGGATAAGGCGCGACTCTCGATATAACGTAGATTTTCTCCGGCCCTGGCCAGCTTACCTTTACACCAGTACAAATCAACTCCGCTTAAGACGCGTCGGATGCAGGGATGGGCGGAAATGGCGCTTCTTCTATCGGTAATGAGAGATGATGTGCAGACAAACTCAGATTGTTCCAAAACATTCTCTACACATTTGTTTTAAGCCTAAATCAGCTGGTATAGATTATACGTACTGCTATAGGATGTCTTTTTGCGATCAGAACTCTCGCACCATGCTGACATCTGTCTGTACCATCTGCTTTGGGCAGGATAACAGAAGCTACGCTGCTTGATCACACGCGGCATCCCCATATCTTGGGAGAGTACTGATAAGCCATCAGCAATGAGGATATCGCGGATGTGGCGCGCGATTCAGTAGCATGGATAGTGTAGGGGGCTAGTAATATTCCCGGAAGGCAGGGAGTGGGCTTCGAGTCCCGCCTGGCACGACGGTTTGATCACAATAAAAGATCTTGCAACATTGGGTTGCACAGTTGTGCTGCTGATTACGTCTAACTACCCTTCCTACTCGGTTATTCCTCATACACGTTTGACATGCTTATGCATATAACAGAGAGTATCTTTATGGACAGGGCTTCCTTTATAACTTAAAGTTGTTTTACGCCTTCATACTTCCTTCATGGTCATATGTTACTGCTATAGTCACAGTCGTATTTAGTCATTGAATGTGACTTGAGATAAATTTGTGTATGAAAAAAACTACAAAAAGATCAGCTCCTGTTAGAACGCGACTTCCGTTATAACGCGGATTTTCTCCCTTCAAACGCGTTGTAAGGAGGGGGGACTGTATATCAATTTACGCGCGTCCAACAATCGATACACAATACTGATTAAATCAAACTAAGGAGTCTAAACTTACAATCACAATGCGTTCCGCAGTACTCGCCAGTACTCTGGAACAAGGGTACCCTATTCTAAAACGTCGCACACGGATGAGGATCAGGCTTACCTGGGTAAACATGGTAATGGCAGAGGTAACCAGGTGATCGTTGTAAAAGACTGATTGATCTCTCATGCAGGTCCTGTGTAAACAGAGCCACATTAACACATGTGTCCCGAGCTGATCTCGACAGCACAGCTGAAGTCCTGAATGTATATCTCTAATAAGGGAACGTCAAATAATTAAATCCATAGGCTAGACCACCAAGATGGCGGTACTCACAAGGGGATCAGTGAACTCGCTCCGGAGATTCTAAACCAGACCTATATGGTATTTTAGGGCGCTGGACGAGGATCACAGTGCTGCTGCTCTTCGTTTCTACTGAATGCCTTTGGGTGGTCCAAAAACGGCAAAAACTCTATCACTTCAGCGCGCGCTGACAAGGCAAAACTGACGCCTGGAATGGTCTCGTCGTGATGAAAAATTCATCTAGAAAAGGTTTGAAGGGAGGACTGGAAACTTACTTTCGCTCAAACTATGGAACATAGTTGTGGACATGCAGAATCGGACCAGATGGACCGTTAAATACTCTGCATAATCAATCCACTACATTCGGTAATCTGTCATAATAACGCAAACGAACTCAGCTCACTGCGATCTGACCAGCTGAGTGCTACAGCCCGCTACAGCTGGCTACGGCTCCATAACTAACATAGAACACTAGAAGCAACAACCCTTCGACGGCGAAGTTGTATGGATTAGTTGTGCGATTCAAAAGAATGAGAAAGCGCGATGAAATTCGGCAGCACTCAATACCCTGCTCGCTTGCGAGATGCATTCCTCGATGCAATCCCTATCGGGGGGGGGGGGGGGGGGTGGGGGGCAGTCCATTATGAATTGTTAACGATAGCTACGCATCTGTACACACAACATGTAATGCAACATATCAATACCTTAACTTACCTGGTACCCCCCTTAAAAATCTCCCAGCGTTACGCTGAAAAATTAAAAAGATTTCATTATGGGACTATGCACGGCGGCACGGTTGTGATCCAAAAGTGTATTTGCTTTGGAACGAAATCGCCAAACCGCTATGCACTAAATGATTAATGTAATAAGGTTGCCTTAACGAGTTTTTGCTGTTTTATAGTACTGTAATTGTTCCAGGGTTCTGTTCAATTTACTGTGTTTCCATTACTTCCTCACCCCCCCCCCCCCCGATTGGGAAAGCGAACAAGAAAGCCGATTTTGATAATGGAAAGACAGCGTTTTAGAAGGTAAGCATATTTATACATATTTATACGCCCTAGGATAGAAACACTCGAATAGTTTACTTCCTCTTGAATAGGGAGAACGACACATATTTCGTTGCTCCAATATTGCCAGACACACATCGCAGACGGAAAAGAGATCTAGTTGAGCTGAAAGCGAAATCACAGTGGAAATCTTTTCGTTGTCCCACACAATCAATCCCTGATGACCGGGTAATGTGAAGTCGATCCAAAATTTGTGGTTAGATGTTCTTTAGGTGGACGCATCTGGTATGCGACAAAAAGCGCCGAAAGTCACTGCTTCTTCTCACATCCTGGAGTCGTGGTTGCGATGGGTGCATGCATGTGTGCAACGTTGACAGCCAGCCACCATCGTTAATGGATTGCACCAAATGGACCGTTTAAACGTGATACGCCAGTAGAAATGCACGCGAAGGGCTTGTTCATTGTCGGCGTCGGCAGGAGCGGCTGGTTGTCTGTGCAGATGATACAAATCGATTAAAATCGAGCGATCACCATGAAAAACTGTTCACAGACCGTTGCTGGGGGATGTGCGACCTGACCCTCTGCGATTTGTCCGAAGTTTTGTAGAACTCGCCCCATAGCTCCATAAAAACAATACATTTTTTGTCATAATAGGCAACACATACAGCAGAAGTCTTCCAGTTCGTTGTTGCATTGCATACGATCGGGAAAGTAATAGCGTTCTTCAACTGCTACTCACCTGGTCAGACGCATCCATTATACTTGTGCTTTTTTAAAATTTTTCGAATGAACGAATAATCGAATAACCCCATTTTTTCGGTTATTCGAATTTCCGAATAATCGAATAACCCCATTTTTCGAAAATTCGAATGAGCGAATAATCGAATAACATCGTTTTTTTAGTTATTCGAATTTCCGAATAATCGAATAACCCCATTTTTTGGTTATTCGAATTTCCGAATAATCGAATAACCCCATTTTTTGATTACTCGAATTTCCGAATAATCGAATATTCGAAAAAATCGAATAATCGAATAAACTTTATTATAACATAATACACTCGGTGCAAAATAGGTTCACCACTGGTTTGTCCATTGGTACCCGAAGAACCCGCTGCCGAGGTCCAGTAATGTTACCATCGTGTTCCCCACTATGGTAATCTTCTATAGGAGAATTCTAAGCAGTTTATCTTATCAGTGCAGGATACCACGAACTTTAACTGAAAATTTAAGAAATGGGGACCGGTGCAAAATATAAGTTCGCTTCATAGATAATCTGATTAAACACAAAAGTACCTACAAACAAGGTAAGATTAATACTTCGTCACATCACCTTTGTTGCAGCCATATCGAAAATTCTATTTTGCATGCTACTGATAAGTTATCAATAACAGTTCGCTCAAAATGGTCCCATGCATGAAGTATGGCGTTCTTCAGATCAGAAACCGATGTCGCAGCGGTTCCATTTTTGTACACTGTGTAAGAATGTCCTACTAGCTTTCTAGTTTTCGGGTTGAGATCTGAAGAACGGCTAGGCCACTTCAAATGTTGAGTTCTGTTGGAGTTGAGCCAACCTGTAGTTGACTGCGATGCGTTTATGGATGCATTATCTTGTTGGAAAATAAGGTTGTGCCTACGAAATCTTCTAAAATATGGCAGAAGGTAATCTCCGAGCAATTTCTGGTAGTCTTCACTGTTCTTCCTACGCGAGACGAACTCCAAGGCAACAAGTTCGTATCCAGAAAACGCAGCCGAAACCATGAGACTTCCACCGACAAAGTAGCACCTGTAGAATACTCGCTTCTCTCTCTCCTCAAATCTCTCGAATAGTGTCTGTACCCGTCGGGCCCATCAAGATTCCACTTCTTTTACACTACTGGAGAGATCTGAGAAAAGAGGTCGAGTATCTTCTAGGCGCAACTTTTACGGTGAAAGTCTCATGGTTGGGCTGCGTTTTCTGGATGCGGACTTGTCTCGTTCGCTTCGGAAGTTCGTCATCGTGTAGGATGAACAGTGAAGACTACCAGAAATTGCTCCGAGATCACCTTTTGATTTAAGGAGACTTCGTAGGCACAACCTCATTTTCCAACAAGATAATGCATCCACACACGTATCGCAGTCAACTGCAGGTTTATTTTATTTATTTATTTATTCAATACGTTCGCGATAAGCGCAAGCGGGAGAAAAAAGTATTACAACAACACAACAACATAAAGACACACCTAGAACGAGTCAAACCAATGTCCTATGAGGAGAAAGGGCCACCTTCAGCTTACTCCTAGGTCGACTGATAGGAAGCTTCTCAGGCTCCCCTTTTGCTTGAGGCGCACGCAGATCAAAGAATTTGGAGCCTACAAAGCGCGAAAAGTGGATTAACTTATAAACCCGACAAATATCAAAGAACTTCCTGCGAGAAGCCAATGTGTGAAGACCCAGGTATTTGTTCCTTATCGATGCTTTAAGTACCATAGAGTAAAGGAACCCGCCAATGCGAATAAGAACCTTGTAGTTAGTTATTCTGTACCTTTTCCACAAGGTTTATAAGAGGTTGGCTCAACTCCAATACAATTCAACTTTTGCAGTGGTCTAGTTTTCCTCCAGATCTCACCGCTGATAGAGAACTTGTGGGGCATTCTTGTATACAAAGTGTGCAAAAATGGAATCACTTACGAGCCAATGTTGAGCGAACTGTTATTGATAACCTAATCAGTAGCACGAAAAACAGAATTTTCGATATGGTTGCAACAAAGGTGATGTGACGAAGTACTAATCTTACTTTGTCTGTAGGGACTTTTGTGATTAATCAGGTTTTTTACGAAGGGAACTTATATTTTGCACCGGTCTCCATTCGTTAAATTTTCAATAAAAGTTCGTAGTATCCTGCACTGATGAGATAACCTGCTTAAAATTCTTCTATAGAGGCTTTCGATAGTGAGGAATACGACGGTAATCGCTGAGCATAGGCAGCGGATCCTTCGGGTACTAATGGAAAAATCGGGGGTATCTATAATTTTGCACCGGGATGTATTAATAAGGACGATGCGATTTTTGTGCTAGCCAATTTCGTTTGATACGTTTACTTACTCCAAAAGCGCATTGTGTAGGCTCAAGTAAATGTAGTAAAGTAAGTTCAACGACACCAGGGACAAAATAAAAGATTTGGATTCTTAAAAAAAGCAAATAATGAAGATATTCAATATCTTCTCAGAACCGTTGACAATACTCGTTAAATGGCAAGACATGAGAACTTTTTTCCTGCAAACAAAATCCTACAAAAAAATTCCTACAGAAATACGTGTGCAAAACATCTACGCACAAGTGCAAACCTTTGCGAAAAAAACCGTTCACTCCATTTGTTCATTTCATTATCTCACAGGAATCGTCAGCCAATCAAATTGTAGAGTTATACGGCATTTTCAGTCGAAATTCAACGTTTTTGAAATAAATTTCAACCTTCTTCTGGAATCTTCCCCTTGTAACAACGTTGAATTTGATTTGAAAAACTTTGAATTTCAACTGAAAATGGTATATAGTCGTGTCATATGTCCAAACTGTGAGCTTCAGTCCCGAAGTTATAGAGGTCGCTGAACACGAATCTTAAGTTAGTTTCTGCAGTAACGGTTGCCATCAAGAGATATTAATCAAATTATCGATTTTTCGTAAATATCACTCAACAAGATCGAAACTTCAGGCCTGAGGTAATCGAGGTCACTGAACACGAATCTGAATTCATTTTTAATTTTCCGTCAAAATTTGTGTTTATTGTGCAAATTCCGTAGAGGATTCAAGTGTATGACATCGATGACAGTCGTGGTCGCAGAGAACGCAAATGTGAAGTTAGATTTTGAAAATATCGACGAAGACCGGTCATACAATTGATTCGCTTCAACGAATTCTCCATAGAAAATCAATAGCTCGATCAACTTCAACCGATAATTTCGAAAACAAACTTCAAATTTGTGTTCAGCGAGATCGACGAGACCCCAACGGCTGAAGCTTCGGACCGCAGTCGATCGCCATCAACTGCGGCCAGTATCGCCAATACGCCATTTCCCCACGCCAGTTGTGATGGACTGATGGACACACACACACACACACACACACACACACACACACACACACACACACACACACACACACACACACACACACACACACACACACACACACACACACACACACACACACACACACACACACACACACACACACACACACACACACACACACACACACACACACACACACACACACACACACACACACACACACACACACACACACACACACACACACACACACACACACACACACACACACACACACACACACACACACACACACACACACACACACACACACACACACACACACACACACACACACACACACACACACACACACACACACACACACACACACACACACACACACACACACACACACACACACACACACACACACACACACACACACACACACACACACACACACACACACACACACACACACACACACACACACACACACACACACACACACACACACACACACACACACACACACACACACACACACACACACACACACACACACACACACACACACACACACACACACACACACACACACACACACACACACACACACACACACACACACACACACACACACACACACACACACACACACACACACACACACACACACACACACACACACACACACACACACACACACACACACACACACACACACACACACACACACACACACACACACACACACACACACACACACACACACACACACACACACACACACACACACACACACACACACACACACACACACACACACACACACACACACACACACACACACACACACACACACACACACACACACACACACACACACACACACACACACACACACACACACACACACACACACACACACACACACACACACACACACACACACACACACACACACACACACACACACACACACACACACACACACACACACACACACACACACACACACACACACACACACACACACACACACACACACACACACACACACACACACACACACACACACACACACACACACACACACATTGAATGCGTTTTCGTTACGGTGAGCTCCTCGACAGTGTGCTATCGAAAACAATCGTCACCGAAATGAACGCCGCTCACAAAAATCATCATTATGCCACATTCGAAACAACCACGTATTCGAAATTCGAATATTATTCGAATTTTCGCACCTCGAATATTCGAATTCGAATAATTATTCGAATTTTCAAGCCTCGAATAATCGAATTCGAATAATTATTCGAAATTGGAAACCTCGAATAATCGAATTCGAATAATTATTCGAATTCGCTAAACTCGAATAATCGAACTCGAATAATTATTCGAATTTACGGAACTCGAATAATCAAATAATCGAATTCGAATAAATTATTCTAATAATTATTCGAATTCGCTAAACTCGAATAATTATTCGAATTTACGGAACTCGAATAATCAAATAATCGAATTCGAATAAATTATTCGAATAATTATTCGAAATCGATTATTCGAGCACAAGCATAGCATCCATGTAAGGTTCATGCATCGGCTCTGCCGGTATCCGTTGGGTGAGACACGTGGGATATGCAACCCTTGTGAAGCCATGCCAGGGATGCATAGCGCAAATATAGAGAGGAGAGATAGCCCACTTTCACATCACAACGTTCAGAGAAGGTGATCGAAAACATTTGAAAACGTTAGGCACGAAAGTATGTGTCCCACAACTTTAGAGGAACACCTGAGTTTGAAGCGGTAAATTTAAAGCTGCCAATTGTGAAAGGGATACAGAGTGGACTTTCTCTTCTTTTAAAGTTGGACACAAACTTAAATCTGGATTTGACGCATCCTTTCCAAAATCGAAGTTGTAAGGAGATTTTTGCAAAGAGATTGAGACATTTTTCCTTCATCCAGAAATCGACAGGTGTCCACATCTTTGTGCACATCTTAAGAAAACTTTACCCGGCAGTATTGACTTTTAGGTCTCCAGAGGTCGAGGAGAGGTCGAAAAAATTTTCGCCCATACTTCGCCTAGGAGGTTATTTATGGTGCTGGTCACGGGTGACTAAGGTCATGGTCACCGTAACCTACCGTAATCGGCCTAAATTTTAAAAACGGATGACAGATTCGTATTAGCACCGCAAATAACCTCTTTGAGGCGAAATTTGGGCGAAAAATTAAAAAATTTCGACCTTTTCTCAACCTCTGGAGGTCTGAAGCACAACAGTGAGTGCCCCTCACGGTCTTCAAAACAAGGACATGCAACGCCAACGCATCCACGTTGGTTAATTAGGATCTCACCTGAAAGGGTATCCAATGCTCCAGAAGTGGCTGCGATAGGTGTGCTATGGCACGGCGTTCGGGATGCTCAGGTTCATATGTTACAACATAAACATATGAGCCTGAGCTTCCCAAACGCCAAAAGCCTAACTTTGACATTGCGAAGACAAGAATAGTAGAACACATGGTCAATGGTGTCCACCTCTGTCACAGACGGAAGCCGCAAACATCCCTGGAAATTTTGTCGTTTTCCGGTATCTAAACAAATATACCACACGATAGCGCACTAAAATAGACGTTCTTCGACAAAAGAATGGAATGAATTCTGCAATGCAGTCGCTTAAAGTTTGACATTTGTGTGCTACAGATTTGGACAGTGATTCAGTAGTAGACGTTGGTGGGAAATGCAAAGTACTGGTATCCATCGGCTGGCCACGGAGGACGAGCAGTCTGTGCACAGTCCTACCCGCTTCCCTGTGTTCGCCTTGACGGCGCGCAAACCGCGCTACGGGCTGCAAAATTGTTGCATGGAGTGACGTCGTCCAAAAACCGAGCAACGTGTGCTTCGCAAGGCCGTCAATGTACGAACCGGAACAAGGATGAGGAGGTGGGATTTCGAGATTCGGGCAAAAAGAGTGGTGGATAATTGTAAGATAGGTGTTCTCGGCACTATTGTACTTCACGGACTCCAGAGGACGAGGAGGGGTCGAAAAAAAAATTTTCGCCCAAACTTCGCCTAGGGGGGTTATTTGGGGTGCTGATCACGAATGTGACACCCGTCTTTGAAATTTCGGCCGATTACGGAAGGTTACGGTAGGTACCGGTAACTAAGGCTGTCGAGGTCATAATCACCGATTTCGCCCAAACTTCGTCTAGGAAGGTTATTTGGGGTGCTGATCACGAATCTTACATCCGTTTTTCGTTTTACGCTGGAGCACGGTAGGTTACGGTAAGTGCGGGTGACTAAGGCTGCCAAGGTCATAATCACCGATTGCGAGCAATCCCATCCTTCTAAGTCATTCCTGGAAATCGGTTGCGTCCTTTTTTATTTATTTGTTTATTTATTGGACGCATATATTACATATGCATGTAAGAGAACAACAAAAAAAACCGCGGAACAACATTCAGTGACTCACAATGGGGCAAAACACAACAGCTGCTAAATATAAGAAGTGAAAAGAAAAGAAACTGAACAAGGTGGAAGGAGACTAAGGGGAGAGATTGGAGCTATTGGAGCTATTGAGCACCGTGCGGGAAACAAGATTTTTAAACGACGTGAGTTTTAACCGTAGTCCGCCCTTTGCCAAGAGTGGGTTGAGCAGGGAGACAACCCTCTGAGAAAAGAACTGCGACCGAAGCCTAGTTTTTGCTAGCGACCGTCTAAGTTTGCAATGACCACCTCTTGTGCGGGAGTTAGCAAATTGAAAGAAATTGTGAAGCGTAACTGTGGTCAAGCCCGTGATGATTTTGTATGCTAGGATCAAATCATTTCTCACCCGTCTACTATGGAGACTGGGCAAATTAAATAACTTATTTCTTTGGGTGCCGTTAGGTATGAAACGGTCATCAATTCCACTGCACCGCAAGACAAGCTTCCTTGTAAAGTTGTTTTGAACACGTTCAAGTAATCGGATATCCTTTTTCAACTGAGGGCAAAAAACTGAAGTTCCACTTTCAACAATGGGACGGATATAAGTTTTGTAAGCCCTAATGAGCGTAGCACAATCACGTGTCTTAAGCGCCTTAAAGAGGTCAAACGTGCGTGACATCGCCTTGGAGAAAATATGTCTGAGGTGAGGAAGGAAGGACAGCTTGTTGTCATAGAAGAACCCTAGATCACGAACCTGATCAACACCTTCCAATTCGGTATCACCAATGGAATACGAGGCAGAAGGGATTGGTTGGCCCAGACAAAGAACCTTTGTCTTATGAGGTGCAAGTGGTAACCCATTAAGCGATGACCAGGCGTGGACACAGTTAACAGCAGCCTGAAGAAGCGATGTGTCACATGGGTTTTCGATAGTTCTATAGATTTTTAGATCATCGGCGTACATCAGGCACCTCACATTATTCGAAGAAACCAAAGATGGAAGATCTGCAGTGTACACAAGGAACAGTAAGGGAGATAAAACACCACCCTGTGGGAGGCCGCTAACACAGGGGTAGATGTTGGAAAGGCAGTCTCCAACTCTGACCTGGAATGTACGGCCCATCAAGAAGCTTTCAATCCAGCGTACGAAATCGGAATGAATCCCAATGGAGTGCAGCTTATTGATTAACCTAGAATGAGGGACCTTATCGAACGCACTCGAAAAGTCAAAGTAAATTACGTGTACAGGTTTATTCTGCTCAACAGCTTGAGTCCAGTCGTTCATAGAGGCCAACAGTGCCGTCTCACATGATTTTCCTTTGCAGAATCCATGTTGAGATTGAGGTATGATACTGTGTTCTTCCAAATGATGCAGTATCAGCTTCCTCAAAAGTTTCTCGAACATCCTGGCAAAAATTGATGCGATGCTAATGGGTCTGTAATTTGCGGCCAGATTATAGGGAGCCTTTTTGGGAACTAGAGTGACAAATGAGTGCCTCCATCTGTACGGCACGTTACCAGTCGCAAAGGAGAGGTTGAATATATATTCCAGAGGAAAGACAATAAGGTGCAAGATCCGTTTGAAAAACGCCATAGGAATGAGATCAGGTGTGATCGTATACGATGAGGGATATTTCATGAGTTCTTGGAAGATGTCACCCCCTGAAAACCGGAAGCTGTTGCGCATGGGTGGAAAGCAAGCCTCAGGTGATTCTGTTTCGGAATGGGAAGCTGTCGCGCTGAAAGCCGTGGAGAAGTGTTGAGCAAAGAGTTCAGCTTTATCAAAGTCCTTGAACACAAAGTTATCATCGTTGTCAATCCGAAGGCTGGGAATAGATGGTCGGTCCTTTAATCTGCACTTTATATATCTATGAAAATTTCTCCCGTCCCTGGATTCAACTATCTTGCGCTCTAAATAGGAAAGAAATTTGGAAGTAGCCTTTTCTAGTTTAGAACAAACTGCCTTGTATTTCTCCACGGAGTCACTAGCAACCGTACTCGAAGCAGAGGCCCATAAACGGTCCTTTTTCCAGGCAAATCTTTCTAAATAGGAGGGGAGTCTAACTCTATTCTTTTGAATCAACCTCACCGGTACGTAAGTAACTATGACATGTTGAATTATGCTAAGGAAGAGCTCATAAGCGTCATTTGCAGCTGTAACCGTGGAGAAGGACCCAATCCAGTCAACTCCCTTCAGGTAGTTTTCAACCGCAGGGTAGTTTGCGCTTCTGTAATCCCTACTCCATGTCTCAGAAGTGGGCGCATAACTAAAATTTATGGAGAACACCACGCTATCATGATCACTGCTGCCTATAGGCGGAGTAATTTCAGTACCCGTAATGAGGTTAAAAGAATTACAAAATATTAGGTCAAGAAAGGATCCAGCTCTAGTAGCTCGAGGGACCAACTGCCGAAACGAGTGAGAGTTAAACAACTCCGCAAAATGTGCCGATATTTGGGAGGCTTGTGAGGTGTCTGTGGTACTCCAGAAAGTGACCGGAAGGTTGAAGTCACCCAAAACAACAACAGGAAAGTCACTGGATGAGAAATCACTAATGACCTTAATAAGCTGGACAGACTGGGAAGTTACACAGGCTGGGGCTCTATAAATCAAAATAAACCTAGTGACGCGATCTGTAATAATGACATCGACAATGAGTACTTCATACGAGCTGTCGACGGATTCAGAAAAAACTTCATTGACACTAATAAAATTCTTGTAAAAAATGACTACACCCCGCCTCTTTTATTGCGCCTGTCGCACCTAACAGCCTGGTAACAGGAGGTGGCGGGGCCAAGCAGTGGTGCAAGTTCATTTTTACTTTTCAACCAAGTTTCACAAATGAAGGCAAGATCATAGTTCTCATCCAAAAGAGTGACCCCAAGAGCATCCCCATTCTTGACTAAAGAGCGGACATTAGAAAGAAGACATTTAACTTTGAATTTACCACGGAAGTTATGAAACCTGCGACTACAATCTAGTTTCCCTGCGGAGCTCTGTAGCTAGCATTAAAAGACCGATCAGAACAATCAACGAAACTAACACGAGCCTTACGTTGTTGCATCCTTTCTTCCAAGGTGAGAGAAGGTCGGATAAAGACTCCTCTCTCCGGAAAGGATCGACGCTTAGGGGCACTCCTAATCGCAAGACGTTGAAAAAAAGTACAAGGAAATACAACTTTTAACAATCTAGACCTTCCATTGACTTTTTTGCCTAATCTGTAGACACTACAGGAAGGCAGTCAACGCCTATGTGGAAAAGGATATTATGCACGCTGAGTATGTCATAACGTACTCTACGATCAAGTAGCTGAACTCAACTCAGGGACTCCACTTATCACAATGGAACGAAGCTGTTCTCCTTCACGTTCCATATCCGGCAGATGGGCAGGTGTCGTTGGCTCAGGCTTCGATCGATTGTGATCATCGACAACGTTGTGGCTATCGTTCTCATCGCTCACCGGTGCGTCCAAGGAAATGCCAATCTTCTTGCGAAGAATCAGATTCTCTCTAAATAGTCGGTCACGTTCCTGCTTCACAGTCGTCAGCTCGTCCAGAATGCTATTGAAAGCGTTTTTAATGCACAACGGTACCACTGACGAATCGTTGACCTCGCGTAGCGCATCAATCAAAGACACAGGAGTCGACCGCGGCGAGGAACCAGGAGAAGTATCGGGGCAGAAGCGTTTGACAGGCCCTTTAGACCGAACAGCAGCAGTAGAATTGGACATAGTGGTAGTCGTGAAAATAGGAATAAGACGGCAGACGTGGAAGTCAGGTGAATGGTCGAACCACAGCAACGGAATCGAGCGGAAAATACGACCGACCGCTCAGCGTCAGTGCACAGCTAGAATTCGAGTGCACAGCTAGAATTCCTTTTTTTTAGCTTGCCAAAGACGTCCTTCAGCTTGAAGTCGAGCAGTTCTTCCTGACGGCGGTTGTGGAACAGTGCCTGGAGGGCCATAATGCTTAGATTGCTATCTCTCAATTAAGCCTTCGCCTATCGAAAAGTTTCCTGCAAAAATGGTTTCCCGCTGGTTTGCGACTTTCCGCGCGATCGCTGCGGGACCAGTTGCATGCTGTGCTCACCCGTAGCACCACGGATAACCCCTATAGCCGAAGTTTGGGCGAAATCGGTGACCATGACCTTAATCACCCGTACCTACCGTAACCTACCGTACTTCAGCGTAAAACGAAAAACGGACGTCAGATTCGTGATCAGCACCCCAAATAACCCCCTAGGCGAAATTTGGGCGTAATTTTTTTCGACATCTCCTCGTCCTCTGTGGTCCCGAAAGTACAATAGTGTCACCAATTTTCCCCAAACTTTGCCTAGGGGAGGGGATGGGCAGGGGGTTATTTGGGGTGCTGATCATGAATCTGCCATCTGCTTTTCGTTTTACGCTGGAGTGCCGTAGGTTACGGTAGGTAGGGTAACTAAGGTAATGGTCACCGATTTCGCCTAAACTCCAGCGTAAAACGAAAAACCTTAAACTCCAGTGTAAAACGAAAAACAAGTGTCAGAATCGTTATCAGCACCCACCCCCTAGGCGAAGTATGGGCGAAATCGGTGATTACGACCTCGGCCACATTAGTTACCCGTATCTACCGTAACCTACCGTAATCGGCCGAATTTTCAAAAACGGATGGTCAGATTCGTGATCAGCACCCCAAATAACCCCCACTCCTGGGTAAAGTTTGTGCGATTTTTTTTTCGACTTCTCCTCGACCTCTGGAGTCCCGAAAGTACAATAGTGCCGGTGGTTCCCCCCAACTACCATAGCGCCGATGAATCTCCCTAGATGCGAAAAATAAGCCAGATCCTATTGATTCCGCTCCTCCAAAATTGTGAGCAAGTACTAGAGCGCCAGGCACGTCTCCGAATACATTTAAACTCCATTGTTTCTCCTAGGACAGCGAATTTTTTTTCAGTTCCACGGCTCGCTGAGCAGTTTTAATTAAACCAGATTCGCTAATATAACCATTCCTATGAACGATGTGCAGATGAAAGCATCACGAGCTTCGTAAGTGTCACCGATGCCTCCGATAAAATCTTCGATGGGTCTAGAATATATTCCTTTGCAAAAAGCCCATACTACCATATCAAATAAACACGTTCCCTAATCATATAATTACATAAAAATCAGTAGAGATAGCTATTTTCGAGAAACTGGTCGAGTACGTCGTAATGTTGTGCGCCCCAGTGAGAATAGAGCACGCCCAAATTGGCAGTCGGGTTCCGACGTTTAATAGGCTTCCTACAGACGTTTCCTGCACAGCATTAAATCGCACCCTTAAAAGAGTCATTTGGCTTGAGATTATCTCGTCTAGACAGCAGTACACATGAACAATCCGGAAAAGGAAAACTTTCACATTCCTCTCCTATTTATGCTGACACCACTACTACTAAGATGGAATGAGAACCCCAAAACATCAAATGGCCTACAGTAGCTTTACACACAATACAAGCGTTGCGCACATCAGCACCTAAGAAGTAGAAAATAATACGAAACTAAAGCAGAAGGAATGGAATACTATGACGGACGCACAAGCAAGAGACGTTATCTCGGAGTATTCGACGAATATTCACCACACATGAAAGAAAACTGGCATGTGCGTTCGAGAAAAGACGCAAAAATTCAAATACTGAACATTTCATGAAACACTCAGAACTGCTGCAGTCGAGCCACACTAAACCGGCAGTCTTTGGCAAACGTCCAGACCGGCTCGTGGGCGTATTTCTCCGTCGTCCAACACCGCGCGTTAGAGCGCGATTTCAGGGAAAGCAGCTCCAGAAGCAATCCTCCAAAGGCTTCAGGATTGGAGGAGTTGTATCGCCTCCAAGACTTCTATACATCCCGAGGTTCTTGGCATCATGAAATTCTAATCCTTTTGGAGATAACTGCTTTTTTACTTCACATGGTTGGACACGTTCTGCGGCAGTAGTTAAGACCGTCAAGTTTCATTTCAGATGAGCTGTATTCTAAGAATCTGTCTAAGCATATTACGGAACTGATGTCCACATAAAATCTTTACCAAACTGGAGGACTCTGGAAGGCTTTCTCTCCGTCGTTGTACATAAGTATGATAGCATGTTGTAGACCTTTCCCCTCACCATTATTCCTTTCGAGAAATTGATTGCAATGATAGATCACACGCGTCTGCACTCGTGATCCTAGTTAAAGTGAAGAATAGGTGAAGAAATAGCGTCACCATTCTTTCTAAATAAATGCGGAAGAAGACGTTTGGATAAAAAATTTTATGTGAGTCGAGTCAGAGGAGAGATCTATCTGATCCACTTCGATCAATAAGTCCTCCTGTGCTTACTGCCTATTATCAGGTTCCTTGTGCGTCTCCTGACCCAGACGAGTGCACCTCGATAGGCGATAGGCGGAGTTGATCGAGTTTGTTCCAGGGTTTGTTTCATTCTGCAGTGCTTCCACCTCTCTCCTCTCAAGTAGGAATGCTGTTTTGTGCATCACCATTTGATCTATTATCAGCATTGGAGAGCATAGATTAGCTTGGTTGCACTTTACGTTGCATGATTCTCTATTTCTACTATACCTTAGAGGAGATATCAGGTGAAAACTCGATTTGAACCAATATTCCACTACCTGCTGAGGCCCTTTAACCATGCAATCTGATCCTAATACTTGAAGAGGCAATTATGCTACTGAATCTTGTTACGGCATTCATTAGTTAAAAATAAAATAAAAAGACGCCAACCGACAAAACGAATCGGTTGCGTCTTGACTCAGGTACGCCAGTAGAGATATTCAACACGCCATATTTCGTGACATCTAACAACTGCTCTACAGTTTTATTGCCAACGTTGAAGAGGAAATCTGTTGTATTTGTTGTTACATTTCAAATGTGAATCTCTACAATGTGATCAAGCAGTTATGATTACAAATATAGGTACTGAGCGGGCTGGTGCCCGCTGTACACCGGCAAGGTATCCTAAAACGGGTAAATTAGATCAGCCACGCCCCGGATACGGTTCCTTGCCTAGTTCTGTGCTCTCCGCCGCGTCACTGGCGGAGAGCACAGAACTAGGCAAGAAACCGTGTTTATTTTAGTGTTTCACGACCATGGTCTCACAGTGGAGCGGGCACCAGCCTACTTAGTACTCACATATAAATGGATTAGCATGAATTATGGTTGCAGCCCAAAGCGGAATTTATACTTCAGTCGCGGAACGGCGCAGCGTTAGGACCTGTTCATACTTCGCGACAGCAGCGACTTGTCACCGGCGCAAATCATACGTATTGACTTGTACTGGGCGATCGCCCGGCATCAGTCGATCTGTGTGCACTGCATTAGCGACTCAGTCGCTGCTGTCGCGAAGTATGAACAGGTCTTTAGGCCAGAGGGAGCGATCAGTGTGCACGCGATGAGCGACCGATGTAACGGTAAGCTCCTATATCGATCGCGCAACGCGATGAATCGATATCGGTGGATATCACTGCATCGCGTCGCGCGTCACGTGCACACTAAACGCTCTCTGAGGTATACTCCCGCGAACACTCTGCGGCACGTCCGTCGATGCAGACAGCCATACCCCTAAGGCCTCGTGCATACTTCCCGTCGCCGCGATTGAATCGCGGCGATGAGTTTTGCAGAGCGACGCGAAAGAATTTGAATTTCTCTGTGCTCGTCGCATCGCCCATCGCTCTGCAAGGGAGCGCGACGGCGATCCGTCCAGGATCAGCGCTAAACACCGCGCGCGGCGCGAAAAAGTATGCCATGCCCGCGATGGGCGCGGGAAGCCATCGCGCATGCCGACCGCCACTGTTGCGGCGGACGCGGCGAGGTTTTCTTTGACTATTCGACCGCGTGCGGCGGATTGGCCATGAACTGAGCGCCGCGATGGCATCGCGGCGATGGAAGTATGCCCCCGGCCTAATGCGCGGACAGCCTGCCACGGGCGTGGCGGTCTGCGACGACGGGACCTGACACGATTCTTGCCAGCCCACGGGAGTGTCCGCGAGAGTATACCTTAGGGCCTGTTCATACATCGAGCGACAAGAGCGACAGGAGCGAAAAGAGAGACTGGGGCGAGGGACAGGTGTAGAGTACGTAATTGATTACGTACTCCACACTACGTTCATCGCGGACGGAATGTGGGGTACGTAATCATCTACGTGCACCACACTACGTCCGTCGTCCAGGTCGCCTCAGTCGCTCTTGTCGCTCTTGTCGCTCGAAAAATGAACAGGCAGTTCATTCTACGCGACAGGAGCGACAGAGCAAAGCATACGTATCGGTTTTTCTCAGACCATAGCTCGCCATTAGTCTCGTATGGTTTGTGCGAGCTACTTAGTCGCTTTCGAGGCTGTTGTCGCGGAGTATGAACAGGCTTCTCTTATGAAAGTATGACTATCCATCGTCTGCGCTGCTCAGTCGATGGCTGGTAGGTTTCATAGCGTCACGCCGGTCTAGGTGACTGAAGTGTAGATCCCGTCTAGCACGTCTAGTAAACAGCACAGGAACAGCATCCTCGCATCACGAGGGATACCTTAGAACCTGCCATGCCTGGTAATGTTTTGAATCAAATCAGCTCGGATGTCATGCTTACTGAGACGTGCTACATTGTTCGTAGACGAGAATACATGCGCACAATGGCAACGACACGTGAAGTGATGAGGGGGAAACAGTGATGATGTAGTAAAGAGAACTCCCAAAAATGAACGTAATCAGGACAGCAGAGAAAAGCTGTAATGTGGCAAACAGATACGCGGTAGTTACCCTCTACACATAATAGGATGGAGATAACTACAAAAGCTTGCCAAAATCTACCGGAGTTTCTATGCAAGACGTTCTTACTAGCATACCACGTTTTCAAAGCGTTACCGTAAGAACGATCGTTGCGGAATCACCATTGTTTTCGGATTAGTGGCATCGTGCTAGCTCCAGGGTTAATCAATAATGGAGCTTCACTTTTTTGCACTTTTTTTGAGAGCTTCTCACAGTGTGAACGACAGAAAAAACGCCTCCGCACGCTTCTAAAGCGGCGGTCCTCTCCTTGACCATGGGGCAGGGACGCAAAACTTGCCTCCCGCTGCGAACGGCGACGACCGCTGCCGTGCCGCAGCCGCACATTAAAGCGGCAAGATTTTGGGCGGCGGCGGTGGTGCCGCAAATGCGGCAGCGGCAAACATGATTCACGTCATTATTGCAGCAAGCCCTGTCTGTCCGTGAGCGGCGCGCTTCACGGGTTTTACCGCGTGCCGCTTGCCGCAAAAGTGTACGGAGGTCTTAAATCATAGAACGAAGGGTATGCGGCACTATTGTACTTTCACAACTCCACGGGTCGAGGAGAGGTCCAAAAAAAATTAAAGATAAATGCAGTGGTAAGTTAAAACCTTTCAGTATCAATAAATACAGAGAGGACCTTCTCTCTTTTAAAGCTGGGCTTAAATCTGAATTTGGTTCTGACGCATCCCTTCCAAGATCAATGATGCAAAGTTGAGACATTCTTTTCATTAAAAAAAACGCCAGGCGCCCACATTTTTGTGTACATCTTAGGAAAGACTTAACGCTCTTCAACAAGAACATGCTAAGCCAATGCAAACGCGTTAATTCATAAGGATCTCACCTGAGAGGGCATCCATTGCTCCAGAAGTGGGTGTGATAGGTGTGCTCCGGCACGGTGTTCGGGATGCTCAGGTTCATATGTTACAACATAAACATATGAGCCTGAGCTTCCCAAACGCCAAAAGCCTAGATCTGACATCATGAGGACGAGCATAAAAGAACGCGTGGTCGATAGTGTCCACCTGTGTCACAGAGGCAAGCCGCAAATATTCCTGGAAATTTCGGTCGTTTTCCAGTATTCAAGCCTAAAATGACAATATACATCTTCACTTCTTTACAAAAGTGCAACAGAAGCACGTACTGGATATTCCAAATGCAAGCGACATTGAACAACTGCTCCAAAAATTTATTGACAAATTAGAAGAAGAAACCGATGATATTTATGGTTTACTGCTGCATTTCAAACGTGAATCTTTATGCAAGGTAGAAGCAGTGAGTACTAAACATTTTGCACAATATTGTTCATTACATGCACTTAACGAGCAAATGTGACAGCTAGACGAAAATACTGGATATGACAGAGTGAAACAGACAACAATATAAGACAAGAGCTTTCTAAAAATAAAGATCACAAGAATTGGACGTATACAGACTGGTCAATTGTAAAGAGTATGAAAAATGGATTTGGAAGTTATTTTGTTCAACCTTTGGTGTTCAAAACCCGCCCTATAAATAAGGACATTTGTCGGTAACACTAGGAAAAGATGTGATCTAATCACTATCTATAAGCTAATCAATGGTATGTTGGATCTTCCTCTTCAGGAATTTTATTCACTATCTAACTCAAACACTAGAGGTGGTCAGATGAAGATTCAAATTCCAAAAGCCAGAAGTAATATAAGGTCGACATTTTTTTACAAACCGAGCTGGAACCGAATTTCAACCAAAAGACTTGTTGACAGGTATCTTCAGGATGTTCCTTAATAGTTTACTTCCTACTGTTACTGTTGTCTGTCGTCTGTGGCTAACAATATATGTTTTATTCGTTCTGTTCTGTTTTTAATGGTCATGTTTTGTTGTGCCATTTTTTGCGTGGACCTCCACGTATAGATAAATAAATAAATGAACTAGGATCTATGTGCAGAAAAGTGGATGAGAAGGCGAGAGAAAAGAGAAGCCACACTTCCATCTATACCTGAGCAGAGGACTTCCGGTTTTCATTCTCATCAATAATTATCATGTACTGATATCACCCTTCAACACAAGGAGATTAAAAAAGCTTGGGCTCGCTCTGGAATCCAGCTAGGCAGTACATCGCTTTCGTATCCTACACGACTGTCTCAATTAACCCTCACTTCTAGACTTTGTTGAATCCCTAAGGCGAAAATCCTGGAAAAAGAGGCGGTGTGGTGCTATCCCTTCATCGTTCTAGAACTGTGGATGTAGAACCAATGTCTTTCGTGTACATCACGTGTATTCGTTCCCTAAAGAAGACTAATATTTCGTCTTCCGCTAACAACGAGACAGTTGCATATCCTCTTAGGAACTCCTTAGCCTAGACATTCCTGACGACATCAACAACCGCGTCAACTCATGATATATTTGTTGGTATAAATGGAGATTCTTTACACATGTTGCTATTTTTTCTTCATTTCTGTGATTTTCCACAATGCTGAACAGTCATGTTGTCCTTTTTGCGGTTCGCCCACGTCATCATTTGAAAACTAGACTGTGACAAAGTGGGAATGTTTAAAATAACAATGTCCTCTCTATTCCTTTAATATTTAGATGACAATAAATCAACAAAGATCTTCAATTTGCATGACTAGCAAAACAGTAGAAGCGCAGCTGGCCATACCTGTTATCCAAATAAATGCAGCTCTCGCAGTTTGGCGGTTTGCAAAGCGGACAAACGGCCATTGCCGCAGGATGAGGACGAAAGCGTTTATTATGGTCAACTCAATTTCACAAATAGTTTCAAAGATGGTCTTGCTTTACCTGTTTGTTTGTTCATAGTACAAAAAACTCATAACCCTCGAGCCAGCATGTCATATAGCACTAGAGTGAACTCAGATTCTTTAGTTGAAAATGTAGGTTCTTAGAGAAAGACACTGTAGAGTTGTTCGACGATTGCCACACATACCTTTCGTCATCTGACTTGGCTTATAAGGGCATCAAACGTTTCTAGATACTCAAAATATTCCCACTGACTATCAATGCATAGGGTATTGGCGAGCAAAACAAACAGCAGTGAACATGAATGCACAAGCGGAGTCTCGCATACCTGACCAGCATGCCGCTCGCGACCTGGTTCGATGCGGAACAAATGCTGAAAATCGTAATTTCACCGCTGAATATGGAGTGTTAGAAGCGTCGTACATTTTCAACCTTATATAAGAGATTTCTTATTGATACAGCTAATGGCAGTGCTTAGTCCAGCGCTCCCTAAGTATGGATGAACATAGTGCGCGCATACAAAGTCGTAAATAGTCTCTTTCCTGAATGGCAATGTGTGTAGGGTGTGGCTTTTCTGCAAGAACTGTAAGGCCGATGTGAAAATTTTCGCATTGCAAATAGTGTTCCGAACAGGTTCGGTTGGCAACCAAAATCCCTTGTAGGATTTATCTGAACGAACTCTGTTACATCCGTGGTTCTCCCGTGCTTGCAAAGGAGTATTGGTTTAGAAACTGGCGGACCATCGATATGGATACGGTAGTAGCAGCGAGCGTCATCGCAGTTTACTTTCGAAGAAGTCGTTCTTCAGCAGAGCGAGAGATCTTCATGAATAACTAATAGTGTAGTAAAGTTCTGCGTTTTTCCTTTCTTCGTAAAATCTTATTTTCAAGCTTGGTCGACCCATCATCTCCCATGTTGTGATCCCAACGAATAACCCGGCTACTTTATTGTGATCGCGAGAGCTTCTCTTTTTAGAGCGATGAGCATCAAGCTCTCTGAAAGCTGAAAATGGTCGCTGATGGCCAGAAGCACGGGGTCATGCGACGTCCTTCTCCAGAAGGGACATCATTAATCAGCACATAGATACTTTCACGCTACCTTCTTCAATTAACGCGTTTTACTATGATGGTACATCCTTGCTTAGCGATCCATTTTTCCATTTATTTTTATTCACTCAATTTCGGTTAAACTGAGATTTGCTAGACGGACACTGCCATAGAAGAGCAGTTATGTTAAAATTAAGCGTTGTTGGCACTCCGAAGGCTACTAAGCCTCATCAGTATGTGAACAAATTAGCAGTACTTAGTAGCGTATCTCATGAAATCCACTGCATCCTTAATCGCCGTCTAACAAAAAGTTAGAAAGTCGCAATAGGTTAGACTGAACGATTACGATACTGCTATTGGCTCACTGGATCATAACAACAAAGAAGTATTAGTTGTGCGGGTCGCAAATGTTTTATAACAACTGTATTTAGGAAAAATATGGTTAAGAAAATGAGATCTTTGCTAAAACATTATATCAAGTTTGCGATCCCATTAAACAGAAATAGGAGTGCCTTAAAAATGAGGACCTTCAAGGCGTAAAGAAAATAGCATGAACTTTGGGAGAAGCTCAGTGCGAATCACCAAAAGAGCGTTTATTACCGTGCTCCCCATAGCATCCAGACTAATAAATATTCACTGCTGGTATTGGAATTTTTTTAACAGCTGGTTGTTCTAAAAGATTGGTTCAAAGGACCTGCCACTCCATCGGGCAGCTTCTTGCTCCACTACGTGTGCTCCGTCGTCGCCCGTTGCTGGTGTTGCCATCAAATTCGACATTATATCCCCGCTTCCTCCAGCAACTGTAATTGCAGGTAACGATGACATGTTCTCACAAGTTGCAACAGCTCTGACCAACAGGTTTGGTTTGAAACAGTTTTGCAACCCATGTCCTCCTATGACTGGTGGTTTTAGCCCAATAACAAGCAAGTGAGATGTTTCTCAACAGAAATGAAGAAGTTGTATGCACGCATACTTGACGCCATCTTTTTAAGCCTCGTGCATACATCCCGCTGCTACGATGAAATGGCAAGGTGAGTTTTGCAGAGCGAAGTGAAAGGAGGTGGAATTCCCAGCGCTCTTCGCATCGCAAGTGCCCTCGCATTTGCGGGCTTCGCGGGAAGTAGTGGTATCACTAAGCTAAGAACGATCACATTAAGCACGGAGGATCCCCACCACTCCTAACAATATGTAGAACAGAAATCTTTTCCATGCAGGACCCTGCCACAGCAACGACGAAATGTCTAACCGTCATCGACAGACAGAGAGAGGAACGTCGCTTTCAAGCTAAAATCAACAATGTCGCTCGATATTTCCTTCTGATCGAAAAGTTCCACCTGCTAACTTATTTTGCCGCACAGCATTCTCCGCGTATTCAGTGCCGAAATTTAGACATCGGAGCTGTTACGATCGTGGTACCAAACAAGCCGGTAACCGGCCGTTGAGCTTGAACTTGAACTTTGACAGAGTCATGCATTTGCATCCTTTAGCGCCAGAGACGATAATGTCATGGTGATAACATTCAGCCCACAAAAATCTCAAGTAGTGATGTTGAGAAGAGGTCCTTCAACTCTTTCTGCCTGTCAATCACCTCCGTTTCCTCATGTGTGAATAAATAAATAAATAAATAAATGTTTCACCGTCTGATGACTACTCGAAAGATACTGTACGTTGAACACAGAAAAGAGAAGTATGAAGAAGAAGAAGAAGAAGAAGAAGAAGAAGAAGAAGAAAGAAGAAAGAAGAAAGAAATCGTCTTCTTCGTTTGGGCTATCCGTAATGATTCCAGAGGTGGGTCGAAAATGTCTAGATTAGCTGAGGCGCATGGTGGGGTAGAGCGCAAACATAAACCTGTGCTCCACTTTAAGGCCTCTGAAGACGACGGAAAGTCGAAACGTCAGGGCGCCAATAAAGATCCACGTACAAACCTCGTGTGGCACAAAATACTGACACATGTAATATAATTCTTGAAAGTACAGGATGGCGCTTACAAAGATTTCAGTATCGTTCGATGAGATTCAAGTTCTCCCAAATTCTTGTAAAAACATTCTGACGTAGAAAGCACGGATTTACGGTGCTTGCACTTATCAGTTTTAAACAGGCACTGTAACCACGCAAATAACAGAGAATTAGGGTTGTTAGGGCATATGTTATACTTCGTCACCCTGTCGGCCAAGCGGCAACCCATCGCCGACAGCACAGGATCGCCAGCATGACGGGCTAGGCCCTGTTCATGCTTTGCAACGGCAATGATAAGAGCGACTAGAGAGCACGAAAGGTACGAGCAGGCGACAGAAGTGATGGGAGCAATGAGAGCAATTGGAGCGACAGACGCAGGTGGTGTACGTAATTAATTACGTACTCCACATTCCGTCCGTGCCCCAATCGTTCCCATTGCCGGCGCGAGTATGAACAAGCGACAACAGCGACGAGAGCATCCGAAGCAACAAGATCGACGGGAGCAAAAGCGACAGCGCTTGGGTATGATCAGGTTTCGGCAGCGATGGCTCGGTTTTAATCGATTTGCAGGTTCTGCACGGACGATGAATCGCTCTCGTCGCGAAGTATGAACAGGCCCCTACAGAGTGCACGCGAGAGCGCACGGACGATGTGCACCCTACACGGCCAAAGATCTAAACTTGTCGCAGCGCCCCACACTGCGACAAGGTGTCGCCGAAGTTGTCGGCGACGGTGAGTATAACACCCCCTGCTACGCACTGCGAAGCACCCGTCTAGCACTGTCGCCTACAGAGCGACCAAGTATAGCATATGTCTAAGCTGATTTTGGACAAATACAGCAAAAGCGCGGAGAAGATTTCACATCAGTTACCTTATAGATATGCTTCTTCAATTACAGAGAAGTCGTGAAGGGGCGGCAGGCACTGACGAATTTATTATGAAGGACACAGCGGTGATAAGCGTCATGACAGACTACAGGTAAAATAGAGGAAGAAACACGCTTCCAGTTGCATATGTCCAGTTGTATATTCAAGCATTCTGCTAGGAATAGAGAGCAGAAAAACCCGTTCAACCGTGACCTTCGTGACTTGGCCGACAAAAAAAAACAGCACCGATGCCATCTCCTTCACAATTGCAGGTAGCCATTTCTTTTGCTGTATTGTTACCTAAGGGCGCATGTGGCGCACTCGGATGAGATGCCAGCTGTCACGAGCACCCGATATCACACTCCTGGTTCGGATTTCCCGCCCGGGCCAACCAAGGCTTCCATCCCTCCGAGGTCGGTGAATTGGTACCGGACCTGTACGGAAAGGATAAAGCGCTGACCTTCCATCAGCGGCCACCACAAGTTATTGTATGGTCAAATACGCAGTGAAATCGGGCTCCACAACATCCTGTAGAAGCAGAAATCGTGGCGTATCCCAAAGGGATTGAATAAAGCCGTCCTTTTATCCTTTATTGCTACCTACTATTAGAGTAAGAAGGAAAGGGCTACAACAGGAATCGCTCCGGAGAGCAAGTTGGTTTGCGAGTTTCACAACCAATTTCCAAATGAGAGTTGGTGCACGAAGTGGGGGTGGTCGCTGTTTAAGCGCAATGCACTCTTAGAAAATACCGAAGTCTCATGATACAACTGTTGTAGCGCATAACATCCTCAAGCAGGCAAAGGTTTGCCAGTCGTGGAAAGTCTAGTGGAGTGGAAAGAATGGTCAGGAGGTGTGGAAAGGTTCAATGATCCTATGAAGCTCGACCACATGTTTGTTTAAAAAAACAGCTAGACTACGAGCAGAGATTTTAAATTAAATGGCTACTCAAATCTGATCTTGTTTTGAACAGCCTTTACATTAGAGGTAAGAAGAGTTCGATACACATTTGCCCTTTTTTGGAAACTTTTTTTTCGGTGAGTATACGCCTACTCCTATAATAATCTCATAATGCAAGATAACGCGCTAAGAGCAATCGGTAGCTTGTCATAAATTAGCGGAAAATACACCCCGGTCGTAACAACCATGGGTGCGCATAATTGCGACTGACGATTTTGAAATGCACAGCTATTTTTGGATCCGTCCGCTGTCGACACGGACGGCTAGTGATGCCATACGCGTGTGGTCGCCGCGCTGAAGGGCGCGCTAGAGCGCGAAACTGTGCGCCGGCGACTGCCGACTGCGTTGTTTCAGCCAGCGCTGAAGAAGGAGAGCAGTTTAATAAGATGCACTGTTGGCAGAGATGCTTATTCTTGAACAGTGAAGAAGTGTGTTCGTTACTAAGTACGAATGGAATGAGACTCAATCTGTTTCAAATGAGGGGAAAGTTGCAAAGTTCTTGTTGCGCGACGTAGGGGACTTGTACTCTGATTCCAAAAGCTCAGAAGCGCACATTTGCCGTTTCAAACAGGAAGAGGCTGCGAACATGGTAGAATACTTATTCCCCGTATTAATTCCTATTATACCTCCCTTCTTTCTCGTTCTTCGTCCAGGTTCCACGTCCAGCTTCCTCCTTCGTGGTAGCTCTCCCGGTCCTCCCCACCCGTCTTCCACTCTCGTGGTCGCCCTTACTACTCCTATCCCTTTAGTGATCATGGCACTAAGTCGGCGGCACGGCTTCTGAATCTCAACGCTCAGAAACGTGCACAGTAGCCGTTGTGTCACGGAGTAAAACGCCGCGCTTCCGCTGCCGCAGCGACAAACCACGTTAAGTAGCAAATTTTGCCCGCGCCGTCGATGATGAGGCTTATCTCACGCAGGCTAGACCACTCAAACGCCATCGACCGCTCTCTTTTATATGAAGGTTGTGATTTTTAGTCTAGATATCCCTCCAGATGTAAAAGAGAAGGGTTTTCGTTTGTACGTAATTCTTGAGACCTTCGTAACTAACTTGAGAACTTGGGTGATTAAACCATCGCTGGCTCGATGGTTTAATCACCCAAGTTTGAGGCACGACCTCGCCTTCTCTCTCCGAAGGGGAGCGCCGGGAGGTGAGCAATCGCCGCTGCCGAGGAGGACACGTGAGACATTGCGCAATAGGCCGGTGCCGCGGCTCTGTCCGAGCACGTGTTGGGTGGCTACTTCGTCGAACTGTCCCCCTTGAAGGCCCCTGTCCTCGTTACCGTTCAATTAGTGGACCTGCAGTATCCTGCGGTGTTCCTGCAGGTGTGTTACCGCGGGGTACGGCTGTGCCACCTGTATGCACCGGCCGAGGTCACAGCTCATTCCTGTTGCTGCTATTCCCCTATGTGCACCCGTAGGTGGTTCAGTGGTTTTTCCATGTTTTTCTGCAGGACAACTATTTCCGCAGAAACCTTTTATCGTTGATGCTCGTTCAAGGTCTGACATTGGTGCTCGCCCTCTTGCATGGCGCGATCTCATATTTTATTGCGCTATATGCTTAGCTGTGGGCTGTAAGTAGATTCCCATTTATCGCTTGGGCCCCCTTCCAAGACGTTCGATTTTTATTCGATTGATAGCAGAAGTTGAGCAATAAATGCAACAGTAAGGAACACATATCCCCACTTTGGTGGCTCATGTAAGTGACACTTACACCACCAATGGAATAAAAGCTTCGATGAACTTTTAGGGTGCATGGCGCGATCTCATTTTTTATTGCGCTATATGCTTGCTTCTTAGCTGTGGGCTGTAAGTAGATTCCCATTTATCTCTTGGGCCCTCTTCCAAGACGTTCGATTTTTATTCGAATTCCCATTTATCGATTGGGCCCTCTTCCAGGACGTTCGGAATACAGCAGAAGGGTGATTCTCCTCCAGGCTATTGAAATAAAGGTCACGACGAAGATCTAATCCAGTAGAGACACCAGTACCACACTCAACACACGTGCCACGTTGAAAATAGATTCACAAAATAACGGAAATGCAGTCACACCTACCTGAATTCTGCTGCGCACCTGGGGTTGCAACCGGCCTGCCGTAAACGGCTGCCCCACTCAGCTGTTGACTATCGTTGGTGCTGGTTGACGGTGTCACCTGTTTCTTGTCCACAATAGTTCGACCAAAACAGCACATACACCTAGGTGCAAGTCTACTGGGGAAATGTGGGTTCACCTGATGCTCCCATAAAAAACAATAGATCCCCGTACGCTTTCGCGTTAACATGCTCCCTTTTCTCATGTCATGACACAAGCCTCTTTTGACCAGACGACCGCGCGTCAACCGCTTGACTTGGCGATAGGTAGAGTTGTTCAAATCTGTACCGGGTTTTGTTCCACTGTTTTTCTTACCTTTCCCCTTCAATTAGGAGTACTGTTTTAGACATCCGTTCGACCGATTATCAGAGCTAGAAGAAATAAGGTTAGCAAGGCTCACTCCATGTTGCTTGTTTTTGTTTCTACAATGATTTTTATGAGAATATCAGGCGGACTCTGCCACTAGACTTGCACATACACCTACATACGAAACTCATAAACGAAAAACTGCGATAGAACATACATCAAGATGAACTGCAACGTGCCGGTTCTCAGTGAATGCATCACTCGTAAGGACTTCATTCCCTCTGTGACCTCTGGATGCTAGAACATTAAGACAATCGAACAAACGTTCACAAGTCGTTTCCGTGGTGCAGAAACCACGTATTCCAATATAGACAAGATGATGGGCAATTTAAGGGCGCATTTGGATTACAACTTGTAACCATCGGATGCACAAATCGGTAAAGTCTGGCACCAATTCTGCAATCTCGGAGGAATGTGAGGTTTGGTTGATCCTGGCGAAACCCAACCCTCGAACAGATTTGGAAGATTTTGAGTGAACGAGACAAGCGACGATTCCACCGAACGCGTCACACGCGCTCCTTCGCTCGAGCGCTTCATTACAAAACGGCTTCAAGTTCGAAGAACATTTTTACCCTCAGGCTCTATGCCTTTTATAATACCCTTAACCACACCAACCACTGTTACAGTGTAACACATCAACTACTCTGGCTTGAGTGAACACAGACGGTAAAAGACTGGCAGCACAACCAACCTGGTGTTTGTTGCGAATTAGTAGACGCCTCGACATGAGAATTTGCATTCCGTGGATCTCGCTAAAAAAAAATCCCCATTCAAGAAAGAGAGACCATAATTCTGCTGCTTATTTAAATTCTTCAGTTCACAAAGGCAAGGAAAGTTATGAAAAAACAACCTCAGGTACTGCAACATCTGCAACTTGCACATTGCCAGTACGGATATGCCACGGTAGCTGTCTGGGCGAAGACTCTGAAGTACTTCGATGTACTGAGAGCTTGGAATAAGTCAGGAAATAGAAGGAGAACCCTGATGGCAAACGCCATGTATGAAGGATGAATTCGATTTACTTAATGCTAGTCTTTAGGTCCTAGTTAGTCTGTTTTGCTTTGCTTCTGGTTTTTAAAAGAAAGTTTTTATATGACTGCTTGAAACTTGAAGTTGATGTTTATTGGTGACAACGTTTCGGGCATAAGCCCTTCTTCAGGTCTAAATACAATAATGCTACTTGACACATACACACAGTAAAGCGGCAAGAAATACGACGCTTACTCACAACGTCACATCCATACGAGAATCAATGTGAAAGAAGGAATTGCATGATCTGCGAAGGAGACAACAACGTGTGTGAGATGAAGTGTGTGGTCTACAAGGTGGTCTGTGTGTCCTGCGAAGAATTTTATATAGGTGAAACAGCGAGACCACTATGGAAGAGAATGGATGAGGACGTGAGAGCTCTGCGCAATCCTCAGAGCTACCCGGACAATCCATTCTCGAAGCACCGCACCCTGAGACACACGCGTGAGCCACCGCCGCAATTGCGGATTTCCATCCTCCACAAAAATCTGGCAGACCCAGTAGAGAGGAAGATCAAGGAAGCGCTAGAAATAAAACACTGGGAGCCACCGATTAACAATAGGGAAGAAATGAAGTATGCGATGAGTCTTATCACTCTATAGGGGCTAGCGACATGACCGCTGAAGACCATCGTGACATATAAATGACTAGTCACGACTCGACCATATATAAAGAGTCCGAGCACCCCTGCACTTCATTTCCGGCCAACCAACGTCCAAGAAGACCTTGGCCCTTCCCTCACCCATTTAATCCGTCGTGGATCCCAGGTCCGTATTTCTTTCCGCTTTACTGTGTGTATGTGTCAAGTAGCATTATTGTATTTAGACCTGAAGAAGGGCTTATGCCCGGAACGTTGTCACCAATAAACATCAACTTCGAGTTTCAAGCAGTCACATAAATCGAAGAGAGAATATGAAGCTCAGGGAACCATCCATTTTGAACAAAGTTTTTATAGGAAAACCACCGCCTTGAGAAAAAAAAATAGCTACACTGTTTAAATAAGAACTAAAAATATTTTCACTTGACCTCATACAATATTTCTAATCTTTATTTTGACCTGCTGAGAGCAGTGAATTTGCTGGGGTTGTAGGGAGAACCGCGCAGCGCAAACATTCTATTCATTGCTTAACGTCTATTCGAATGATAGCGCAAGTGGTGTTTACATGAATGTAGAAACATCAAAAGTAATAATAGAGGAAAAAATCCTCGATTCATAACTCTCTGTAGACAGCGCCTACGCAATCAATCGAATGAACGCTGCAATGTACTAGACGAATGTGCAGCGCAATCCTTGCACACGAACAATTTGCGCCGGAGCCGTTTAGAATGCATATAAAACTGTTTTGCAAAACGGATAGAAATTCTATGCTCATTTAAAGGGACTTTTTAAGACACGCCGTATAAGAGTTTGTTCACAGAAATTTTCTGAAAACACAAGATTGTTTAGGCTTTGCATTGTAGTGTATGCAAGTGCTCCGACACGCCTAACGGCGTGTCTCAGACTTGCGCGCTTTGCGCGAGCTTGCAATGTCAATAATCGCTCATCACGAGCGACGCCCAATGATATGCACCCATATCGATTCCATCGCGCCGCCCGATCGATGTGCGAGCATATCATTATGCGTCGCTCGGTGTGAGCGATGGTATGACAAAGGCCTTATATTCGTTCTTCTCATGGCAGATTACCCCTGGTAAACCTATTTTTTACAAGATTAGGTGGGATACCATAAGTACAATAGTATCAAGATATTTTTGCCCAGAAATGGCCGGATAACGGAAAAACGGATATCCTACCATATATAAAGGAGCAAGCGTGTGTGTGTGTGTGTGTGTGTGTGTGTGTGTGTGTGTGTGTGTGTGTGCGTGCGTGCGTGCGTGCGTGCGTGCGTGCGTGCGTGCGTGCGTGCGTGCGTGCGTGCGTGCGTGCGTGCGTGTTTCCGTCACACTTGAATTGGCGCGCGGCAGCCGAACACGTCGGCAACCCTGCAGACTACAGGGCAGCTCGGCCCCGAGCATGCTGAATCATCGCAGCGAGGCAGATTCCAGACGGAAGAGTGCCTGCGCCGACACTACATCTCTAGCCGCACGTGCAATTCATGCGAATGCTTTCCCACGATGGAGAGACTTCATATGAGATCCAAAAGAAAGAAGATGTGGCGGGATTTGGAAGTACCGTTGTTGGGAAATGGCGTCGTTCGAACCGGTTCGAGTGATGTTTGTTCCCTCACAGCAAAGGGGTAGAAATATCGCGGTATATATCCTATCTCGAGATCATCAGCTGTGCTATGAGTGGGCGTGCAGGGAGACACTCTCAGACGGAGAGTCCAGCACCTTTGTGTGCTGTGGATGCCGATCGCTTAAGGATCGAGAGCGCGAGGTGTACAATCAGCGTCTGCCTTACTGCAAAGTCAGAAGCGGACACTTCATAACAGATCCTCCGCTACTCGAGCAGCAATATTATGGAACAAGTGCTCGGACACGCCTAACGGCGTGCCTCGCACTTGCGCGCTTCGCGCGACTTTGTACCATCACTGACCTAAAGAAAGTAGCTTTTGTCAAACTTAAAATTCGCTAACATCTAGGACCAGCTGCGTACTTCATCGGAAGCCGTTCACCACTTCGGTACCTTTCATCATAGCCATTTTCTCTACACGGTCCAGAAACATCATTGGTTTGTGCTGCGCAGTACTTCGGCCACTCCACTGTTGACACGTCTTTCGAATCCGGGCGCCAGCTTCCCCCTCACTCGTTTCTTCTTTCTAGAACTAATTGCTGGTCCGCCTTTACTGATCTCCCCCCCCCCACCTTCCTCGTCCCATCCCCTGGCCCACTTCCTTGTTTTCACTATTGACCCCCTACTGGTCTCTTCTTGCTGGCTTTCCTGCCCTGGTCCCTCCTTCAGGTTGTTCCTTTCCTTCCTTTACGCTCACCTGCCCCTCTAAAGGCCACTTGCTTCCCTTCTCCACCACCCTAGTGGTCCTCCCATGCTCAAGGCAGACGTCAGTGACACGTATTCAGAATCAAACGCTCAGAAACGCGTGTAGTTGCCGCTCAGTCAAGCAGGAGGAGGCTACACGTCCTCTCCTGTAACAACATCCCATGTTAACGGCAAACATTGCCCGTGAGAGGTACGCAAAGGCGTATCTCGCGCGGGTAAAATTTTAGGTTCAACGTGAGACAATGCTGAATTCTGAATGTCATCCACTCGTCACACGACGTCGGCGAACCGCTTCTTGCTCTAGACGATTGTTGCGCGACAAATGGGACCCGTATTCTGAATCCATAAGCTCAGAAACGCGCGCAGATGCCGCTGTGTCAATAGAGAGGAGGCTGTGCTTCCTCGGCTGGAAGGGCATCCCATGTTGAATTCTGGATGCGGCCGCTCGTCGTACGACGACGGTGCTTTGACTTCAGATGCTTGTTGCGCGACAAAGGGGACCTGTCTTCTGGATTCAGACGCTCAGAAGCGCGCGCAGATGTCGCTGCGTCAAGCAGGAGGAGGTTGTGCTTCCTCTGCTGCAGCAGTAAAGTTCGCGGCCGGTCGTCGTACGACGACGATGTGGCCTTTGCTTCCTTTATTTTCGCTTCTTCTGAATACAGACGGTTGTGGTGCGACGAAGGGAACCCGCCTTCTAGATTCAGGCACTCAGAAACGCGCGCAGACGCCGTTGTGTCAAGCAGGAGGGTGCGCTTCCTCCGCTGCAGCGGCATCTCATGCTCAATTCTGAATGCGATCCCTCGTCGTAGGACGACGGTGTCTCCTCTTCTGACTCCAGAAGGTTGCGGTGTGACGAAGGGAACCCGTCTTCTGGATTCAGGCACTCAGAAACGCACGCAGATGCCGTGTCAAGCAGGAGGAGGCTACGCGTCCTCTGCTGTAACAACATCCCATGTTGAACGGCAGACGTTGCCCGCGCGAGGTACGCGGAGGCGTCGCAAGTGGTTCCATGAGATTGGGCGTGGTTCCACGAGGCGTATCTCAGCCAGGTTTCCAACCTGAGTGAAATACGTCTCACCATCAACAGGGTGCGTAAAAAGTATTGACGCACCTACGTTTTGATTCAGCTCCAGCTTTTTCTTTCTACCCCTCTAGGTTTTTGTGTGTTATTTTTGTTGTCTTTATTGTGCTCAAAAAACACTCACGAAAAAACTGAAGAAACATGATCGTCGTCGTTACGGTGGCCCTTTTTTTGTCTGTTACCCTAAGAGCCGAATACTTCCTTAACAAGAGATTTAGGCGCTGTTCGAAACGGTAGGTGAGGAAAGATGTCAGCAACCCAAACGTCAGCCACGGCTCTGTCATAACAGATGATGATTACAAGAGGTTCACGCACGTTAACGTTCAAATCCGAAATTATCAACCTCTGTCCGATAACGGTAAACAGATAACGCGCGCAGGTGTAGACAGCTTCTCAGACGAGCACAGCTTAAACAAGAATCCGCTGGATTACTCTTTTTAGGCGATTTTGGAGAATGAGGTCTGGGCTACTTTCAACAGAAGTGACCAGTCGCACAAGGCTACCCTGTTCAAAGCACGGAACGAAATGCAAGCAAGTGTTTGCGGCGCGTGCTCATGAATTTTTCCGTCGTTTTCGCTCCTGTATTCACAGTAAAGGAGCCAATGTCAATTACGAGTTATTCCATCGTGTTTGCAAAATCATTTTCCATATTTCTCAAGTGAACATTTTAAAACTTACTGCGCAATACTATTTCCACAACCGTCATTTAGTGCGTCAATACTTTTTACGCACCCTGTACAGGGCAGGGAGCTAACTCAATTATATAGTGGTAGATATCCTAGGCACTTTTCCCACCGATAGTGCCCGTCGTAACCACAGAAGGAAACCTTTCGCTGCGCCAGTTTATGCGCTACTGGCATGACACGTGGGGTGCTGCTGGTCGCTTCGTGTGCGACCATTCTGATAACTTCGGAACGCGGACAACGAACTTCATTGAGGGGTTCCACAGTAAACTTTGAGAGGCGTTTCCTAGTGGCACCCTGCTATGGCGGTTATATTACAGTTTTTCGCCTCACAGTTAACTATGGCCAAATCTCAGCTCCTGTCTATAGAAAATGGGGAATGGCGACAAGATATATCCAAAGTCGCCAAGCCTGCAGGCCAAATGATATACACGATGAGATGAGACGCTTCAGACAGTTCCTCCAGGCGGATGGTCGTCCACCTACACAAGAGAGTGTAAGAATCACCTCGGTACCTTAGGCAGCAACCTTGGTCACTAGTTAGCTCTCAATGTGTCTCCGTCTCCTGGTAAAGAGTGTTCTAAAATATTTATCTAAAAAAAAGAAGAAAAGTCTCAAACATGCTTCTAAACATCCTGCAGAAACTCAGCGACTGTTGTGGCTGGATTAGTGTATTTCCTCAGTGATGTCACCAAGAGTACGAATGGTGTGGAAACATATCACGCTATGAGACACCGGTCGTGCAAATCGCTCAAGAAACAGCACGTCCCCACGCGAGACGGCACTGCGCGCGAAATAGCGGGGAGGAAGCGAGGTGGCAGGCGCGCTGCAAATCGACGTGACTCAGCATGGTAAACGAAACCAATAAAAATTGGTTTCGTTTACCATGCTTGTTAGAGCGTCTAAAGATGATGTACACATAGCAACTAGAAAAATAAATTGCAGGACAGAATCAAAACTTCATATCACATGGTCCTACTCAGCCGAAAGGGTGAGGCATGGCGCCGTATCACACGGTCGTGAAAGGGTTACATTTGGATCTGACGTATCCTTTTCATAATCAAATTTGCAAAGCGTACTGAGACATTTTCTCCTTCTTCAAAAAATCGCTAAGTGTCCACATCTTTGTATACATCTAAGGAAACATTCTACGCTCTTCATCAAAAACATGCAACGCCAATGCATCCGTGATGATTAGTCATAAGAATCTCACCTCCTAAAGGGCCTCCGTTGCTCCAGGAGCGGCAGCTGTAGGCATGAGCCTTCGGGAAGCTCCGGCTCATATGTTACTAAACAGACAAGAATAACATTCTCCGTGTATGTCAAACTCGCTAGGGTAGTCGATAGAAGCTGTTTCACTGCTGATTTGTCATGATCTTTTTTCATCCTTTATCTTTTAGTCGCAGTCCGCGAAGTAACCTTGCACTCACGACTACACGAGGGCTTTTGGCACTATTGTACTTTCACAACTCCACGCGTCGAGGAGAGGTCGAAAAAAATTTTCGCCCAAACATCGGCTAGGGGGTATTTGGGGTGCTGATCATCTGTCATCCGTCCTTCGTTTTACGCTGGAGTACGGTAGGTACGGGTGACTAAGGCTGCCAAGGTCATGGTCACCGAGTTCGCCCAAACTTATGCTAGGAGGGTTATTTGAGGTGCTGATCACGAATATGACATCCGTTTTTCGTTTTACGCTGGAGTACGGTAGGTTGCGGGTAAGGCGCCTTTTATACTTGCGCCGCCCCGTGGCGCGGCGTTATGGTCGGCATGGCTATCGATTTTTCAAAACACCACACTTGACGGAATTTTGGGTTACGGTATTCAGCGAATCGCGCCGCTTAGAGGAAGAGCGCGGCGCGGCGCGACCAGCCGCCGACTCGGTGTAGGGTGGGAGATTTCACCATTTCGACCAAACTTCTCCTATTGGGAAGGAGGAGGAGTATTTAGGGTGCTGATCACGAATCTGCCATCGTTTTTTGAAGTTACAGGCGATTACTAGGTTTGGATGATTGTGGAGTTTGGGCGAAATCGGTGACCATGACCTTAGCCCGTACCTTCTGTAACCTAGGGAGGGAATGGAGATCTGTAGACATTCACGAAGCTTCATATACCACGCTAAAAATATGCTTAGTGCACAGTGACCCCAGAATGGCCATATGTTAAAGAATTTTGATTGGTTATCGACAGCCAGACGAATTCTTTCTGTTTTGCTCCCTCAATCACTCATGGACCGTTTCCGGAGCACGGGCCGTAGTGCGCAGAAGCTCGTGGCCGCGCGTCGCTGACGCTCCCCTTTCTAACTGCAATCGCGCAGCGGCGCGACTGACTGCGCCGCTCCCCAAATTGGCGCGCCGCGCCGCGGCGGGAATATAAAAGGCGCCTAAGGAATGCTTCAGGACGGATTGCTGGTGATAGCCTAAATATCTTCCTGGTGGCGGTTGTGGAACAGTGCCTGGAGGGCAATGATGCTTAGATTGCTATCTCTCGATTAACCCTTTGCCTATCGAAGAGTTTCCCGCAAAAATGGTTTCCCGCTGATTTTTCAGGCGATCGCTGCGGGACCGCTTGCATGCTGTACTCACCCGTAGCACCACAGATAACCGCATAGCCGAAGTTTGGGCGAAATCGGTGATCATGACACTGGCAGCCTTAGTCACCGGTACCTACCGTACTCCAGCGTAAAACTAAAAACGGATGTCATATTCGTGATCAGCACCCCAAATAACCTCCCTAGCCGTAGTTAAGGGGAAATCGGTGATCATGACCTTGGCAGCCTTAGTCACCCGTACCTACCGTAACCTACCGTACTCCAGCGTAAAACGAAGGACGGATGACACTTTCGTGATCAGCGCCCCAAATAACCCCCTTAGACAAAGTTTGGACGAAAATTGTTTTTCGACCTCTCCTCGACCCGTGGAGTTGTGAAAGTACAATAGTGCAGGCCTTTTTGGTACAATCGATGCCAGTTCCACGCACTTCTTTTCTCCACTATGTTTAAACCTTGACCATGCATTCTGAGGCGTAGCATTTCTGTTGCAGCACATCCCAATAACCTGAGTGACTGCAGGCGAAAACAATAGGCCCAAACATCACGCAAGTCTACTAGTTCTCCAAGGGTTATAGTTCTAATTAGAATAACTGTTTTGGCTGCAGTGCTATGAGGTTTGCTGACTCGACAGATATGAGCTTGATGTGGTATGAACAGAAAACAGACACGTCAAGCAGGACGAGTAACTACGAAGTCGACATACCTGTCACCTCTTACCTGTCTTCCCTTTACGATCGCAGAGTTGCTCCAGCGGTCACCAGAAAGGTGTCCATTCATCCCTGTTCCGAGCCAAGGGGGTCCAAGGGTGTGATTGTCCTGAGGCGGGATTCACGACTAGTAAGATAATGAGATAGTGGTAGTGGTTACAGAGGATAGTGGGCAAAGGGCAAGTTTGGTTTTCATGTATTCATAATTTGGCGAACGATACAGTTTTACCTACCATTCACCTAACCCCAGGTGATGCTTCAACTTCTACGCTATATTCACAATAACCCTGGGTAAAGTCATTCATGAATCCGATCTATGGGGGGTTTTTTGAAACTCCGTCAATTGGCTCTCTTGCTCAACGGGTGTTAAACAAGCAGATTACACAGCCATCTCTCTTAATCTTCGACGACTTGGCTAGAGCGCTTCTGATCCGTGAACGCCGACGGTTTTGGCCGTTTTCCAATACCTAACCACATGTATCATATGATAGCGCACGAAAACAGATGTTTTCCGACAAAGGTATGAAAAGGATTCCGCAACGCAGTCGCTCAAAACCTGACATTTGTGGATTATAAGTTGGGACCGTGATTCAATAGTAGACGCTTCTCGGGAATACAAAGTAGTGGTTTGTCCATTAGCTGACCACAAAAGGGGTGCAGTCCTCACACAATCCTGTCCGCCGCCCAGTGTTCGCCCTGAAGGCGCGAAATCTCGCTGTGGGCTGCAGAATCGTTGCTTGGAAGTACGCCGCCTGAAAACCGTGCAACGTCTGTTTCGCGAAGCCGTCAGCTTACGAACAGGAGCAGGTGTAAGGCGAAGGGATTTCGAAATCCGGAAAACGAGTAATGGATTATTTTAAGATAGGTGTTTTCAAATCCCGTCCTAGAAATAGTACGTGGAGTAACCCAATCCGACAGGAAAAAGTTCAGACCAGACCGATTGGTCGCTCGTACAAATCAAAGCTTTGTAAATTGTGTTTTTTTTTACATTGTTAGCATCGAAATTTAAGTCGAGACCTATGGTAGCGTTTGTGCACACATGGAGTTTCCATCGGGATCTATATTGCTGAGGAACACCCGAATCCTCGGCGTAACCAGCATTTGGGATGGCTATCGCTCGCAATGCCAGTCATCGGGAAACTCTTCCAGCAAGTTGAGCTTCCGTCCCGACGAGGATGGCAGCAGACCAGAAAAGACGACAATTCCTGAATAGGCCCTTGGTACACTCTAGCGTCGCGCCGGCCACAGTGTGGCGCGGGCAGCTACGGGATGCGCACTCGCGCAACATTGTCGCCGTGACCGATCGTCGGAGCGACGCGAGAGTTAGCAAATTCGGTCCAGTAAGGACGACAGTACGCAGTTTGATGTACATCGTACATCGAACAGTGTACTTTCGTCGTTACTGGGGCGCGTTACTCACTGCTTGGCAGCTATTTCGGACAGCACTATTAGGATGCTCGAGTATGAGAATGCCAACCTTGAAAATCTGCGCCAAGGCGAAGTTGGGTCGAAATCGACCACCCCGACCCTACTCACCCACAACTTACCACAGCGTACCACAATCGGCCCACAGTATGATGACAAATACCATATTATTCATCAGCACCTCAATTAACCTCCCTAGGCGAACTCTGGGTGAAAATTGTTGTTCGTCGCTAAATGGTGAAAGTATAAATAGATTTCGTTATCGGCTGAGATTTTTAAAATGAATGCCGTACATCACGGTGCCAAATTATAGATTCACCGGTACATGCCGTGAAGGTGAGTAGCACTGGTAGATGGGAGTGCGCCAACCAATAATAACCAAACAGAGCACAGCCCGAACACAAGCCAGCACATCAGGGTACCGTCTGAATACGCCTCTCTGAACGGCATACCCATTCAATGCAATCTGATTGGTATAGGTTTCCCACCCACCAATGCTGCTCGCCTACGCGACATATACCCGAAAACCTTTATGGGAAAATTCTAAGCAGCAAATCTTATCAGTGCAGGATACCACGAACTTTTATTGAAGAGGTAACGAATAAAGGCTGGTGCAGAATACAGGTTCACTTGAGGAATTTTCTCACGCTCACCATTTTCCGGTGCAAAACTCGGTATAAATAGGTCAGTAATGTAATGAAAATCAATCACCTATCAATCGCTACAATGGCAAAGGGCCCCAGGCTTTCTACACGTGAACAAACTCAAGTTGTGCTCTTCATGCGGCCGACCTTTCAAACAGGAAGATCGCAGCTCAACTAAGGAGGTCGTTGAACTGTATCAATTGCTATCTGAAGGACTTGGAAGCCTACAAGCAATAATCGAAAGCTGACCGTCCAAGGAAGGTGTCTGCGAGGGATGAGAGCCGTCTGCTCCGGACGGCTTCCAAAAGCACCCAGTCCGCGGAGGACCTCGACGTCATCTGGACTTCCCTGTCGAAATGCGGTAATACGAAGCTCGTATCGCAATACCCACATTGTTCATCAAGTTATGAAGAGTGTCCCTCGTTAGATAGATTGCCACAAGGCTGCCAGGCTCAATTTCGCTCGTTCACACATGAGGACGAATTGGGAGAAAGCGAGGTGAGACTGCGACTAGTTTCACATGCAAGCAGAAGAGCGTTTTCAATTTTTAGGATGTATTGTCCGTGGAAAAGAAGTGAAATCTTGATGGGCCCGACAAGTACAGACACTACTGGAGAGATCTGAAGAAAGAGCAGCGGGTATTCTCCAGGCGTATCTTTGGCGGTGGAAGTCTCATGGTTTGGGCTGCGTTTTCTGGATAAGGACTTATTGGCTCGGAGTTCGTCCGTGTAGGATGAACAGTGAAGACTGCCAGAAAATGCTCGGAGATCACTTTCTGTCATACTTCAGAAGATTTCGTAGGCACAACCTTATTTTGCAACATGATAATGCATCCGTACGTAGCGTGATCACAGTCAACTACAGATTGGCTTAATTCCAACAAAATTCAACTTTTGGAGTGTCCTAGTTGTTCTCCAGATCTCTACCAGATAGAGAACTTGTGGGGGCATTCCTGTGCACAAAGTGCTCAAAAATGGAACCACTTACGGTTTCTGATGCGAAGAACGTCACACTTGATGCATCGAGCAATGCAGAGAAAAGTATTATTGATAGCCTTATCAGTAGTATGAAAGATAGAATTTTCGATGATGTTTACAACAAAGATGATGTGACGAAGCACTCATTCTGCTTCGCTTGTAGGTCCCTTTTATGATTAATCAGCTTTATATGAAGTGAGCTTATATTCTGCACCGATCTCCATTCGGTAAATCTTCAATAAAAGTTCGTGGCATCCTGCACTGATAAGACCACCTGCATCAAATTCTGCTATAGAGGTTTTCAGTAGTGAGGAATACGATTATAACATCGATGAGCCTCGGAAGTGGGCTCTTCGGGTACTAATGGACAAATCGGGGGTGAACCTATAATTTCGCACCAGGCTGTGTCTGTGATCAACACCGCAAGTAACACCTTTAGAGTAATTGCCGAGCTTAAGCGAACAAATCTTTTTCAAGCTCGGGATTCGTGAGAGGACAATCGCGCCCATGAATCGCGCCCATGAAGGGGTCTCCATGCTGGGGAAGTTTCTCGTTGTGATTTCTCATGCAGAGTTTGGATTGACCGCTTCAGATCTTTCTTAAGAAGTGCAAAAAGGCTTCCTCAATGAATCGAACCGTCCACTCCTTGCCTTCCACAACTCTACTTCCCTACCCACTGTGCCACGACTAGACGGTCGACAGAGTTGCTTGCGGACAACTTCAGTAGAGCGCGGACAGTGCAAAGCGAAAATGACATCTGCTGCAGACAAGGAACACAAATCTAAAATCAGCGTTCAAAGCTGCACATATGTATCTCACCTCAAAGTGTTATTGCGACCTTGTATCTGTCGTTTGTAATTCCGCTGCCCTTGTTTTTTCCTTGGAAACTGGAGACGCCTGACTTGTGTAGTTGCCATAATAATCTTCTACGCAAACCGACCATGTTGGCAGGGACACGTGTTTGACTGAAGCACATCTGAAATGCCTCCTGGTGAAAAGCACCGACGAACTGGTTGAGCTGACAGGCGCACAAATATATCAATCTACGCGCGTCCGACAATCGATACTTAATGCTCACTAATGCAAACTAAAGAGCCTAAACTTGCAATCGCAATGGGTTCTGCAGTATTCGTCAGTACTCTATTATGACACGTCGCCGACGGATAAGGATTAGGCTTATCTGGGCAAACATGGTAACGGCAGAGGTAACAAATAAAAATCGCTGAAAAGACTCAATGGTTTCTCATTCGGTTCCGGTGTAAGCGGCGCCACATTTACACATGTGTCCCGAACTGATTTCGACAACAGAGCTGATGTCGTGGGTGAATATCTCTAATAAGGTGACATAAAATAATCTTTATCCATTGGCTACATCACCAACTTGACGTTACTCACAAGGGGTCAATGAGGTCGCTCCGGAGGTTCTAAACCAGATCTGTACGGTCTTGTAGCGCAACAGACTAGGATTACAGGGCTGTGTTTCGTTTTTGCTAAATGCCCCTCGGCGGTTCAGAATAGGCAAAAAAACTGTATCATTGCAGTGCGGGCTGAAAAGGCAAATCTGACGATGGAATAGCGTAGTTGCGCTCAAAAATTAATCTACAAAAGGTTTGGAGGAAAGGACTGGAGACTTACTTCCACTCAAACTATGGAACACAACTGTTTACATGTAGAAGTGGACCAGGTGGACCATTAGATACTCTGTACGATCAGACCACTACATTCGGCAATCTGTCGCCGTAACGTAGGTGAACTCAGCTCACTGCGATCCGACCAGATGAGTGCTACAACCCGCTACAGCTGGCTACGGCTCCATTACTAACATAGAACACTAGAAGCAACAACCCTTAGACGACGAAGTTGACTGGATAGTTGTGAGAATCAGAAGAATGAGAAGCGCCATGAAATTCGACCTCACTCAATACCCTGTTCGCTCGCGAGATGCACTCCCCTTCTACGCACCATGACGGAAACACTCGAAATGTTTACTTCTGGATAGAGAGACAACACATATTTCGTTGCTCCACTGATGGCAGACACATCGCAGAGGGAAAAGAGATCTAGTTGAGCTGAAAGCGAAATCACAGTGGAAATCTTTTCGTTCTCCCACACAATCAATCCCTGATGACCGAGTACTGTGAAGTCGATCCAAAATTTGTGGTTAGATGTTCTTTAGGTGGACGCACCTGATACGCGACAAAAAACGCCGAAGGTCACTGCTTCTTCTCACATCCTGGCGTCGTGGTTGCGATACGTGATTGCATGTGTGCAACATCGGCAGCCAGTCATAATCGACTACAGCGACCTGGCCTGTTCAAACGTGGTACGTTAACATAGTAATGCACGCAACGAGATTGTTCATTGCCTGCGACGGGAGCGGCTGGTCGTTCATGCAAAAGATGCAAATCGATCAAAACCAAGCGATCACCGCGAAAGCTGCTCTCCGACGCTATAGCATACAGCTGAATATGTTCCAGCTCTTGGCTGCATTGCATACGAGATCAAGACACTGACAGCGTTCTTCAACAGTACCTCAGACGCATTCATATAATGTCCACTATACATTGGATCCGATCGAAAATCTTCGGATAATTGGATGACTCGGATAACGCTTTTCGAATAAATGCAGTGGTAAGTTAAAAGCTTCCTGTATCAATAAATACAGAGAGGACCTCTCTCTTAAAGCCCGGCTTAAATCTACATTTGGTTCTGACGCATCCCTTCCAAGATCAATGCTGCAAAGTTGAGACATTCTTTTCATTAAAAAAAAAACGCCAGGCGCCCACATTTTTTGTGTACATCTTAGGAAAGACTTAACGCTCTTCAACAACAACATGCATGGCCAATGCAAACGCGTTAATTCATAAGGATCTCACCTGAGAGGACATCCATTGCTCCAGAAGTGGGTGTGTTAGGCGTGCTCGGGAACGGCGTTCGGGATGCTCAGGTTCATATGTTACAGCATAAACATATGAGCCTGAGCTTCCCAAACGCCAAAAGCCTAACTTTGACATCATGAGGACGAGCATAAAAGAACACGTGGTCGATAGTGTCCACCTGTGTCACAGAGGCAAGCCGCAAACATTAGTGGAAATTTCGGTCGGTTTCCAGTATTTAAGCCTAAAATGACAATATACATCTTCTCTTCTTTACAAAAGTGCAACAGAAGCACCTACTGGACATTCCTAATGCAAGTGACATTGAACAACTGCTCCAAAAATTTATTGACAAATTAGAAGAGGAAACCGATGATATTTATGGTTTACTGCTGCATTTCAAACGTGAATCTTTATGCAAGATAGAAGCAGTGACGACTGTGCACATTGCATAGTATTGTTCATTACATACACTTAACGAGCGAATGTGACAGCTAGACGAAAATACTGGATATGACAGAGTAAAACAGACAACAATATGAGACAAGAGCTTTCTAAAAATAAGATCACAAGAATTGGACGTGTAGGTACTGCACAATTGTAATGAGTATGAAAAATGGATTTGGAAGTTGTTTTGTTCAACCTTTGGTGTTGATAACCCGCCCTATAAATACGGACATTTGTCGGTAACACTAACATACGCGCACACCTCTGGTGCTTGAGACCTGCAGGACAAGAGTTACTGGAGATCAAAACAAAGCCTTTAATGATTTTATGCATCGCTAGAGGATCGCCGGATTTCATTTGACCGCTAGGCTGTTTAGGGGAAACAGTTTGTTTCTCACCGACCACAATTGACAATAGGCCAGCCAGCCCATAGCAGTTGCCCTGGCTTTAAGCCCACTAGTGAAGCCATTTTAGACTGCTTCCAAAGCGTTAATAATCCAATTCTTCCTGGGATGAAAACGCCAACACAAACACATAGTTGCAACAGTATGTTTTACAATTGAAGCATAGTAATTTCAGTGAACAGCAAATGAATAGAACATAGAAGCAACACCAATGCCACATTGAAATGAAGTCCCTTGCCCTAGTTCTAGCCCTGACCATGCTTTAAATTAAACCACTTTGGAAGTGCCCGATAACTGTCCGATTCCTGAGTTGGCACTACCTATGAGACTTTCCCCTAGTAAGTACTCATCCGCCCAGACAGGAAGACCCGTTTAATTGACGTAACAAGCAGCAATAGTGGATTGATGCGAACCCTAAACAACTGCTTCGTCAGCTTTTTGAGGGCATAGGCGCCCTAAGAATTCTCCCAAAACTATTCGTTCAAATTTTACATAACAACGGTCGAAAATTTAGTCGGTTTGTGAGTCTGTGCAGCTGAACACGAATAAATGAACGTTCATAGACACGAAAAAATAAATGATCGTTAAGCCCCAGAGCTCTTAGTGCACGGAGCAACAGCACAGCTACGGCTCAACATTAACTGTCAAGGAGAGCGAGGTTCACCAGTAAGTGACTTCGGGTTCTTCGCTACACTGGCTATTCAGTTAACTGTTTGGAGAACGGGCATTCTTGTAAGAACATGTCCGACTAGGCGACCCGGTGCACACTGCCAGGGCAGAGGTGTTCGTTCCCGGTGACGAATCCACGGTGAAGCAAATAACACGGCCGAAATGGAAGACTTGCTTGAGGTCACGATGAGTGAATAACTTCAGCACAATCTCAAAACTACGGCTATGATGACTAACTCGAGGTGGACGAAGCAGTCGATAAGTGAAGCAGTGAAGGTACAATTTCAATTGGGAAGGTCGCAGCTTACAAGGGAATCTTCCAACCTGCTGAATTCTTGTAGTAGCCGAGCTTTCTTCATCTTCTGTATCGTTGCTGGTGCCGCTTCCCAGAATCACTCAACCGCCCGACGCCGGTTCTAAAAGTGTTTCTCCACTCATTAGACAGCATTAGCACACCAAATTAGCACATATAGTGGGTTTAGCCAACTGGCTGCAAGGGGTGCAGCAAGGGAGGCAGCAGCCACTAAAGGCACCGACTCCCAAGCTACTTCACTTCATGTACCGTATAACATTAACTACCGATTCCGTTTGGGCTCCCTGATGGGACCGCAAAATTTTACCCAACCCAGCTGGGCAAATGTGCGATGGACACTCTGAGAATTTCCAAAAACAGAAGTAAGGGAGCGTCAGTAAAATTGTCTCACCATGTATAGTTACGAAGATTCCCGAGCACCAACAATACACCCGTGCTCGGCTGGCTCCATTTCACTGGTCCTTGTACTTCGATCTGAAATGAGTACCTAGCTTCTAGCGAAACGGAACCAGGAGATGAAAGGATTTCTCACCATTCGGCTGATGGAGAAGCCAGCAAAAATCTCGTCCCTTTCGGAAATATTTCTGAAATCAGCTCAGCTTTCCACTCTGTGTCAAACGCAATGATAGGTACGCTGAGGAAGTATAGTGTTAGGTGTTCATCTAATACTTCCAGAAACTTCTTGTATTAAGTCAAGGGCCCTTTATGGCCATAGAGAAAACAATATTGAAAATAGCGAATGAATAAAAATTAGGTAAATGCCAGCTGCGTGTGGTTCAACAGATAGAATTCAGGCTAGAGTTACTTTATTCAAGAAACTATGATGGAGAGCTAGTACGGCAAGCCTCCAAAAAGCTTTAGTTGCTAGATAATTTTGCTCTAAATAACCTGATAGGTGATCAGGTACTTTACTATTCAGGACGCATTGAAGTCCCCTTTCCGTAGATCAAAAAAATCGAGCCAGAAAAGGATTTCAAATTTATGCCGCTCATCTCCTATTCAATAATTTCTTTTCAATATACTATCGGCTTACTGACATCCGTTTTCCTTCAATAAATAAAGCGCGTGGCGCACTCCAAAAGTGTGATTGACACCGTGACTGCTCTACAGAGGTCTTTCCTTTTAAGCTGAACTCATACCGAGCGCATCCAGAAGAAGATATGTCCAAATCCTTCCGGTATGACCGGTAACGCGTACGGTTGCGTATAGTAGTTCACATGGTCCCCTATAGATTGCAAAATATGAGCGGATACCACTACTTCGAAGAAGTACCGTAGCGCGCTCACCTACTTGGCAATCGTTTTCTGAGACACCAACAACGCAGAGGTGTACTTCTAACACATACACAGCTCTCTGCAAACGCTTCCATTAGGACAAGGCCGAAGGACACTATCGTCGACATCTAAAGCAATTCATGAACATAGAAGAGCACCCACTTGGTTGTAGTCCACGTTGTATTTACAACACTAAAACCGGAAAAAGGGATGAAACATATGCGCGTCGATAACCCCGAATAGCAATCAATATCGCTACCAAATCGATATGAAACGACTGGCATATCCGGTGAAAACATGAGCACACGCTTACGCAACATGACCTAAGCTTCATCAAGAAATTTCTACCGAGAATAAATTGAGCTGCTCACCTTATCACACAACATGCCAGCATAACCAGATGAGGACCTATACGGAGTGCTTGGAAGAATCTCGTGCTTCACAGAGTGGCACGTGACACGTCTCCGAGATGCAGACACTGCTATTGTGACACATCACTGACGCACAAGGATCAGGTTTATCTGAATAAGCGTTGACCCAATAGAGTTATTCAGTAAAAAACGCTGAAGATGAACTCACTGATTTCCGATCTGCTTCTGGCGCAAGTGGTATTACATTTACACAAATAACCCGATTTTGTTGTGAGAAAATTTACGCAACCCAGCTTTTCCTAGATTGGCACGACAGCATTACAAAAAGCTTTGCCGCCGTAGGTGATAGCATCTGGGCCTGAAATATAGATTATAGCACATACTCTTGTATATATATATATATATATATATATATATATATATATATATATATTCAGCTTTTTTCAGCAGGTGACAGCTCTGTGGAGGATGTAAACAAAGGAATGAGGAACTGTAAATTGGAGCAGAAATATTATGGCTTATTAATGAAACTATCAATTGCACAATGCGCGCCGTGCACTCGAAATTAACCGTACACATTACGTTTACAAGGTAATCTACAATTACCATTACCGTTGTTACTACATGGGTTTGTCCTTTTGAATGAACCAAGTCAATCGATGACCTATAAAATTCATCGACCGACAACCGAAACGATAAGCGGCCGTGTGCTGGCTGACTATTTTGGTTAGCCGCAACTTGAAGGATATGGCTACGACACACCACGATGAAGATCATGGCTTAACCCTTTTTCTGCTGCAATGACTTACCCAAGGAGGTCCACTTGTGTGCATTTGTGTAAAATTAACCACTCCGCTCCTGATTTTAGGATCCCTCTGCTAAATCTAGTTTGCGACATCTATGCAGTACGTAAAAAAAGTTACGGCTAGCTGTGTTAGAGGAAACTGCTGCGGTCATTTATCTAATATTGAGTTGAACAGCAACGTGAAAACATACCTTGCAACTGACAATGCTTCAAAAATGTAATCCACTCGCCCAGTACAAGGATAAAGAGTGCAATATCCACCTGAAGTAAAGCTATTTAAAGCAAGTACTCAACATCCAAGGAGAACCAGAACAACTCACTGAACGTTCTATAAACAGGACTCACTTGTACAGAGGAAACCTTTTTGCACTTTGTTACACCCATCGGCAGAAGTTCGGTGAACTTCTCGTAAAAATCCGCGTTTTCCAATACGTCATCTGATGCAAAGCATCCTACCATGATACGGTTCGTTACTGGAACGACTTAACACTCTCAGCTACACGCAGTGCCAGTAATCTGATTCTTTATGAGCTTCCGTACTTGTTATGCTATGCACCTCATTAGTATGAAAACCATTGGCATCGATTAGGCGGCGCAAAAGATCGATATCTCCCGTCCTTGTAATGCCGCGCCATGCTTCTACCCAATTTCGCTTAAAAAGGCACTTAAAAGAACAAAAACCTACCCCAAACGCGATTTGAGCTCCACAATTCTCGCGCTGGCAAAATGCCAGACAGCTGCAAAGAAAATTCCGCTCCGCTCAAAGATCACCTTGCACCGTTGAGACAAGCTGCTGTAAGGCATGCATCCTTGACTGAAAACCACAGTTGAAATTCCAAACACCATTGAACTAAATACCGTCTCACCATCAAGGCTCATATTGACACCGTGAAACAATTTTGCCTTGGGTAAGGGCACATTTAGCTAACGCCTCCGATCCACGTACATGTACCGTCTATTTAGACAAGGTGCCTTCGCGAAAGAAGAGGACAATTCTGAAAGTAGCTGTAATTATCGTTCCACTTAACGGCGTCGAAACCCGTGAGAAAGAAATACCGATCTCATTGACCGAGTGAGCAACGACCATGAATCCAACAATCGCCCGATGCAACTGCCAGAGTTCGCAGGCGGAACGAGGTTTGTCCTTTCTCGGGCGTCTATGTTCTCCTAACCGATAATGGCTTCTTAAGCGACAGGAGCGACAGGAAGGACATGTCATACAGGCGTCGTCAGAGGGTCGGGCAACTAGTACCTGGTGCGCAGCTAGTTGATTCGCAGCAGTTTTGCTTTCTTCCACAACGAATTTCCCTTTATTCGCTGTTGACGGTCCTTTTTACAACGCGTGTGTTCCCTTTAGTAACGGCGTAAACAAATGGAGCTGGAGCACGACCGACGAGTAGAAAACGTAACGACGCTCCTCCTTCTTTGAACCCAGCAGAGACAAGTAGACGGTCCCCGCTGGGCGACGCTCCCGTCTCCTAGGTGTGTGTTGAGGAGGATCGCTCCTCCTTGTTGAATAAGTCATCGAAGTAGTTGTAAATTACTTCGTAGTCGCCATCTCCAACGGCGATTGTTGGAGATGGAGACTATGAAGCTATTTACAACTACTTTTCTATCTTGCTCTACTGGACTATGGGAGTCCAAAAGAGAAACATAAGACGCATGTACACTCCGCAGCGAAGTGCGGCAGCCACGCTAAGGCTCTTGGTATACTCCCCCTTCGCGCCGGCAATGGGTCGCGGCGCGGCGGGAGCTGGCCTCCGCCCACATACGTGTGCCAGCTGCCAGCCGTGACCTCTTCCAGGCGGGCGGCGCTCCCGTCTCCTAGGCGTGTGCTGAGGAGGATCGTTCCCTTGTTGAACAAATCGTCGAAGTAGTTGTAAATATCGTCATATTCCCCATGTTTAACGACGATATCGATATTCAACGGCGATGGATGGAGTCCAGGAAAAATAGATAGACCGGCTCCTGGCGGACAGCTCTCTTCTCCTAGGCGTCTGATGAGGACATCCTTCCTCCTTGTTGGAATCGAGGAAAGACAGGAATGCTTCCTCGTGGCGGAGCGCGCTTTCTAGGCGTGTGTTGAGGAGCTGCTCCATTCTTGAATCCCGGCTACATACAGAGACCATCTCGACGAGTGCAGCCGGATGCTTCGCGGTAGATCCATATTCGACCGTGTTCTCTTGTCCTTCATACATGGTACAAGTCGTTGTAGCTCCGCTCTCCAAGGGGTGTGCTGCCGTTTGTAACGGGGTCTCTTTGAAATACTTGAAGAGCACAACGTGGGATTTGTCGAGTGACTAGCTTCGACGGAGCCCTTGATTTTGGAAATCATTGTGCGAGCAGGTTGACCAAGGAAGTCATCACCGGTCGGCGCAGTAGTTCTCCTCGATTTGAACCCTGTCAGAATGGCCTGCGACCTTTCTTCCGCCGCCTTGGCAGGTTCCTGAAATAAAGATTCTTTCCACTGGGCTAGAATTTCTGGCAGAGCTGGTTAGGTATACCACAATCGCTCCTACCGTGTTACCATTAAGCATTACGTGCAGTTGTGGCCAACAAGAAGGTTACCCATAGGCTAAGAAAGGCGAATGTTCTTAAATGAACAATCACACTGGGCATACCATTGTGGGACGTTATCAATGGAGCACCTCAAATGTGATTACCCGGCAGTCAATTCGAGCTTTACTATTGTGATATTCATTTAAGAAGGCTCCAAGCTTTCCAGCAGTGAATAACATTGATGGGGAAAATCAACGAAAGAAGACTAACAGAGGTATATACAGGGCAAAAAGTCAAGCTCTGTTCCTTACAAACGTCGATGTTCGCACATGCCCTGAAAATGGGCATTTTGAGTTTTTGTGCATTAATTCTGTTTTATAATCTTGTATTTACAATTAATTCATTCTTCCGAATCGATTCCATTTTTGGCTCATCTTCAATTTTAGGTACGAGAGCTGCTAAGATGACGATTGTGCCGGCGAAGTAGATTTGCAAGGGAGCGTTGCGAATCCAAGCTTGTATAGCGATCTTTTTTCGATTGGGCCTCCACATGCAATACGGATTGCGAGAGAAAATTCCCAAACCGCGCTGCGTCTGTTTCGGTGCGAGAAAATGCCCGCAGCCCGGGGAGAAAATGTCCGCGACTCCTGAGCGGTTGCGTGATCAAACCCGTTTCACAAAATAAACAGTAGTCATATGAACAAGGATACGGTATCCTCTCATTTCGTCATGGACAGGGTCTGTGAAGGGCTCGGCAACTGAAGTTGTGGGAATAACCTCATCCGCATTCTCGAAAATAGCAATGTGGTTATTTTTATCACTTAAAGTGCACGAAAAGCCCACCAGCAGAGCTTAGCTCTTCTCAAAAAGGGTGCACATCTATTGCTATATTTCCACTTGATTGCATGATTGAGGGCAGTGCGTATTGTGTTAATGTGACGTTGTAATCATGCATTTTAGTTAAGAGGGAATTACTTCATAACAAGATCTTCTTCGTAGTCATTACTGTCAGCACAACAGCTCCGCTAAAGTTTCTATGAAATGCAATGTAGTCAAGAACTGTTGCTAGGGAGCGATACACCTACATCTACATCAATCTCTGCTCGAATGCAATTAGTACAAGCCTTTGGTAGACCAGAACACCGTGAGAGAGTAAAAATTGCATGCACCGTCCATTAAAAATATCGTGAAAGGATAAAGGACGGCGTTACTCAATCCCTTTCGGGACGCGCCACGCATTCTACTTCTACGGGATGTGGTGAAGGCGACTTGAATTCCATTTGGCCATACAATGACTTGCGGTGGCCAGCCGATGAGCAAGTCAGCGCTCTATCCTTCCAAATCAAGTCTGGTACCAATTCAACGACCCCGGAGGGATGGAAGGCTTGGTTGGCCTGGGCGGGAAATCCGAACCAGGAACCTGGTATCGAATGCACGCGACAGCCGGCGTCTCCTCCGACTGCGCTACACGCGCCCACAAATATCGTTACTGCGTTTTAAACCGGTAAATCGTTAACCTTTAAACGCAAACCCCTGGTCGCAACGTACAAGCAGTAGATCACAGGACTGTTCATAGTTCTCAATGGGAGCGATTGAGTCACTCGGGTAAAAGATACGAATCGATTAATGATGGTCGATCGCCAGGCAAAGGGCGGTAAGTATTGTTCGGACGGAAATCGGATGCTCCTATCGCTTCGGACGCGGGCCATAATCAGGCCTATGTTTGCCATTCATAATTTCAGGAGTTCTGTTACACCCTAAGATGATGCTCGAGAAGCTATTCGCTTTCGTCGGGTAGGTAGCAATATCCAAATCTTTGGACCATTTTTGCCTTCGAAAACGTCTATGTTTGTGCTGTGCATCGAAATTGTACACCACGCAACCAACCACATAGGCGCAAAGACATAGGACATCTAACAAGGAAATCATGGTGAGATTTTGCGATGCCATTTTGGCAAGATGTAGGGCTCTGTGAGTGGAGTCCAGAACCACAGTTAGTTTTTGCTGAACGCTTCTTTAAAGACCTGAAAAGAAGGTCTGAAGGCGTGCGCGCAACTATTACCAGCCCCTACGACACCCAACCAGATATGCCTCAGTGGTGCAGCCGGTAACACTGTTGACTCATGGGCGCACACCGGCGGGCCTTTTAGTTGGAGTCCAAGTGCTGCCATTATTTTCGCACTTATTAGTTTGTTGTTATTATACATTCTTGTGATCACAGGAGTCAATTTTAGACCACCAATGCTTACAACAAACCAAGGCTCTCTATTTGCGCCTTCATATGTGCGAGTTTTTGAACTATGCATATCTGTACCATATCACTTCTCTGCAAATAAAAAGTCTTATACATTATTAAAGTAAAAACCTTATATTTATTATTTCCCTTCCAGTCAACAGCTATGGGTACAAAACTATGAAACAAGCAAAACACAAGCGCTTGTCACGCCAGCAGCATCTTACAAAAGCCAGTGAGGAATAATCTTCTAAATGGCTCCATTCCTTCTCTAAGGAATTACCACTTCTTCTTTGTTGAACGCGTAATCTGTGGGTGTAGAAAAGGGTCCTAGGCGAACATCGACGTAATATGAAGGCGCAAATAGAGAGCATTGATTTGTTGCATGCATTCGTCGTCTAAAATTGACTCCTGTGATCATAAGAAAGTGTAATAACAACAAACTAATACGTGCGAAGAAAGTGGCAGCACTCGGACTCCAACTGAAAAGCCCGCCGGTGTGCTCCTATGAGGCGGCAGTGTTAACGGCTGCGTCACTGATGCACGTCTCGTTGGGTGTCGTAGGGGCTGATAATAGTTGCGCACACGCTTTCAGACCTCCTTTTCAGGTCTTTAAAGAAGAGATCAGCAAAAACTAACTGTGGTTCTGAACTCCACTCACAGAGCCCTACATTCTGCCAAAATAGCATCGCAAAAGCTCACCATGAGTTGGGAACCTTTCCTTATAAGAAACTCCGAGATTTTGTCTCAGTTTGTTAGGCACCTGCGCCAAGCCTGTTGATCGCGTGCGGTTGCATACGACAGTTCGATTGATCACCTCGCCCGGTCACATACGCCTTAAAGGTTATTAAATATCAGTCATAAAACTATTTCAAAACATAATCGTAGCCTGCTCATTTATGTGGAGAAATTACTTTTTTCAGAGGACTAACAATGCAAGTGCACTAGTAATCCATACAAAGGCCTTCGCAAACACCTCTTTGGGCACGGTGGAGGGTTCCATCGTCAATACCTAAAGCACATGCCGGAGCTTATCTTGCATACGCAGTCAATGTCGCCAGAATATCGATATGGCGCAAGAGGTATGTCAGTTGGAAACATATGCATGTTCGTATACAACAGCACCTTTTTTTTAATAGAAAATTTCCCACCCACTGAATGGCTCGAGCAGCTTGTCTTCACAGTATGTGTGCACGTACAAGCACTGCCTGGTAACCAAATAGTCACGTTTATCACTGAGTGAAACATTCCATTAACACATTTGTTCATATATCCACATGAGTCCACACCTGACACAACCAGATCCACTGTGTTACAAGTCACCGTGCCAATAAAGTGTTCATGGGTACTATTTAAAACAGGAGTGGATAGCTGTACACACCATTACGAGGGTATATCCACACAAGCGTGCACTCCGGCTCATCACAACAATCGACTGACAACACTAAGGCCTAAGGTACAATCTCGCGGGAGTGTACGTGGACGGGCACGAATCGTGCCGGGACCCTACACATGGCTATTTGTCGCCGCGGACGTGTTGCACACTGCGAAAAGAGGCCAGGTGTACGGTCCAAGCACGAGTCGTGCCCGTCCGCGGACTCTCTCACGTGAGTACACCTTAGGCTTATTCCTAAGATCAGTAAAATGTTACACTCACAAAGCGTCCCGCAATACTCACCACTAAACATACACATGTCCCGAGGAAGGTGTCCGAGAGCAACAGCCGCCCATATTCCGACGCTCACCAACGCACAAGGATCAGGTTTAGCTGAACAAATATAGTAAAAGTAAAGGTGACAAAAAATCCCTCACAAGGACTCACTGGCTTCTCAAACGGTTTCGATGTATGTGGGGTCAAATCTAGACATGTACCGTTTGTGTAAAATATCGGAATTACACAAGACTCCGCGTTACCGGAGGCGTCGTACTCCGTGTCTGAAATATGAATTTCGAGAGCACACCTGACGATATGAAATACAGCTTTAATAAGCTAAACATAACATATGACTATCTAGACCACTTCTCCAAGATGAGGGTACTGACGAGGAAGGTCAACGAAGTGACCGTGAAGATTCACAAAGCGACCTGTTTGTATTTGTTTATTACATGCACCAAACAGTAAATGTGAGAATAAAACAAGAACATCACAAAGCATCGCAAGAACAGACAACATAAAGCAAAAAGAAAGGAATAAAGAACGAAGTGGGTAAACTGGACTCACAGATACTGGATCGAAAGATTTTGCCGTTTTGTTCAACCTCTGGTATTCAGACCCCAACCTGTGAGTGAACAAGTTTGCCCGAACTGCAGTCTTGACTCCAGGTAGCACTAGTTTTCGCGTGGCTGCTCTAGTGCTTGAGATGTGCAGGACAAAGAAAGCATTACTGGAGATCTCTACCGAGCCTCTAATGATCCTATGAACCATCAACAGGTCGTTCCTCTTTCTTCTGACATACATGGTATCGTAGGGCGTTATCTGAGAAACACTGCAGCTGCTTCCAAATTTTCTGCGGAGCTCTGTGTAGGTCAAAAATGAAAAAACTGTGCGCTTCAGTACGGGATGACAATGCAAAACTGACGCCTGGAATATTCTTATCGTGCTCAGAAATAATACTGCAGAAGTTTTGGAGCTTCACTCATTGGTAGAATGTGGGATTTGACAAATTCCTAATGAAAGCGAAGAGACACATTCACGGGAAGCATCCTTCAGGAGCGATCATGTAGCCGAGTGAATAGCACGGCCGACTTGCAGGAGAATGACCAAGGGATCGATCCCTAAGGGATGGTTCGTGCATTGTTAGTAAAGATTCTAGCATGTTTATCAATAAAGAGAACATTTTGGCCTCGGCAAGGTTCAGTGTTCGCTTTTTAACCACGTTTTGAACCTCTTGCGGGATGTCGACCAAGCTAGCCTTTGTCGAGTAGAGATACGCCGCTGGCCATTAAACCATGTCTGTCTTGTGTGCAAATCTCTCATTAGATGCCCTCCATGTGATCCCTTCGTAATGTTTTCTATTAGTTGGAGAAGCATGTCTTGTAGTAGCATCGTTTGACCGTTCTTTCGTACTCTAGTGATTGCAAGGGTGGAGGAGCAACTGCACTGTAGAAACGGGAAGGGAGGAAGCAATCCTTCCTATCGCGCTCGCAAATCAAGTGAGAGTGAGCAATACTTCCAAAAATATTAGAAAACATTACAAAGAGATCGCATTTGGATAGCATCTGAAAATAGCCTCCCCAACAAGACAAGCATATGTAGTTTAATGATCAGCGGCGAATCTCTAAACGGCGAAGTCTAGCTTGATCAACATCGAGCAAGATGTGAAAAACGAGATTCAAATGCGCACAATGCACCCTGCCGAGGCCAAAATGCATTCTTCATTGACAAAATGCAAAAATCTCCACAACCACACCTTGATCACTCTCGTTCGAGTCCGCGGCGCTATCCACTCGGTCATCCGCCGAAACGTTTGCATTTCTGAACACCACAAGAAGGCGTCAGTTTTGCGTTATCAGCCCATACTGAAGCGGTAGTTTTTTTTTGCAATTTTTGACCTACCCAGAGCCCTCAAACTATGGAAATTAATTTTGTACAGCTAGAGATGGGCCACGTGGACTATAGTATACCCGTACGATCAGTTCACTACAATCAACAATTTTCCCCAATGATGTATGTGGGCTCAGCTCATTCTGAACACGATTTCGGGAAATATTCCCATGATCTACGACCAGTAACGGCACGTCTAGTTCGCCGTTACCACTGTATATCACTGAACTTGACTTCTACTCGATGCATCGATAAAGTTTGGGTAATTATTTACCGGTATGTATAGGTTAGAGCCAACGAGTTATTTCACTCCCTTGCCTACTCATTTCCTTTGCCTGGCTCTATATTCTACTACCGTTCTCATAGGTTCCGTATAATTGTCAAAACATGGTAGTAAGGTGCTCTTTAGAAAAAGAATACAACCTGACCAGATGAGTGTCACAACCCGCTACAGCTTGTTGTGGCACCATGGCACAGGGGGCTAGAAGCAATAACCCTTCAACGGTGTAGTTGGAGAGATTAGTTGTAAGATTCAAGAGAATAGAAAGCGTTGACGAAATTCCCACTCAATACCCCGTTCACTGTACTTCTATGTACAATGAAAGAACAATGAAAGACCGACACACACTTCACTAATCCAAGATTACCATACACCTACCCGGAAGGATAAGAGATAAAGCTGAATTGGACGTGAAACCAAATTCAAATCGAATCGTTGCCCCTACAATCAATTCCTGATCGTCGGGAAGTGTGGAGTCGTTACTATGATTTTGATTAGATGTACCACAAGCACAGGCATCTGAACTGAACTCATCCACCTTACAGCCCAGACCTTGCGCAGAGTGACTACCATTTTTAGTTCGGTGCAGTACTTCTTGGTTGGAAGACGATTTAATAATTTGGACCGGGTCAAAATGCACCTCCAAAGATTCTTGGCCTTAAAAGCACAAAAATTCTGTGGCCATGGGCTAGACCAGCTACCTGATATATGGGAAGCACCTTTGCGTTCCGAGGGATCTTATTTTAATCAAAGATTGTCATTAGTTATTTGTTAATAAATACTTTTGCTGAAGATTCTTGAGAGTCCACGAAATTAGTTGCCAACCTAATAATAAGTGGTTTAGTCCCACTCTCGCGATAATCAATGGCACCGGCGTGCCAGAATCGCGGAAGATTTATCCAAAGCTTCAAGTATTCCTGGATTCAGACCAGCTGGTTTTCCTAGGTCGACTCGAAGTGAATAAATAAACTTTATCTAAAGCACAATAACGAAACACGCAGAATAAAACACAATGAGCGATCCGAACCCCTCTACTAATACCGGTCCGCTTATATACCACATCACCCGCACGATCGTGAGATCGCGCTTACAGTCAAAAGGTCAAGAGAGAATCACCAAATGGCTAAGGGATATCAGAACTAGATCAAGTGGGTTGCCTAACATCTCCCCCCTGGGGTGAAGCGGCGTCCCTGCCGCTGGAGTCGAGATCATAGTCAGTAGCGTCGTCCGCGCCCACGATAGTATCCACCACGTCCTCGAAGGTTGTAGGGCAGTGCCATCGTCCAACTGCGTATGTTTCCTGGGAAGTTCCTGAATGAGTTGGAATAGGTTTTCTTCACTCCGCCACGGTTCACTCTCGCTTCCTTTCTGGCTTTGAAATACTTGCGCACTCTGTCTCCACGAGACGAAGACTCGAGCAGCGGCGGTAGAGCAACTTCTGCTTTCACGTATTCGATCAGCATTTGCAGGTACTCACTCATCGTCTTTTTCGAGTATGGTTCCGCACTTGATTCCCTTGGGTGCGCCGAAGGCCCATGGGACGGCTCAGAAGTGGTTTCCACCATCGGTATGAGACTAACAATATTGTGAGCCATGAGTGCCACTGATTTCCTAGCGAGATCCACTGCTTGGTTCATATCCATCCGATTCTGGAAGTATGCTGCTTCTCCACGAGGAGGTGCCACGGCGATAATTTTCGTTCCATTCCGAGCAGCTGATGCGAGAGCTGACGCGACTCTACACCATTCCTTTTTCGCGAATGCGACGTCCGACGTAGGTCCACAAATCACACATACGTGCGCATCGGATCCGGTCAGAAGCTCACTGACGTCACTCAGCTTCCAGTACACTTGGCGCTCCACCATGTTCTGCTTCTTGAACACTGTGTTGATTTCACGGAATCCATCTGGCAGGAGGAGTAGAATTTTCTGCTGCTGCTTTTCGATGGCGCAAACGTCTTTCCATGAGTTCTGCTTCGCGAATCGGACGCCTTCATTGTTGAGCTCGTTCAGCTGGTTAATAGGGACACCGGTGCCGCCGTCATGAGAGAGACTGAGAAGAGAACCATCATGCAAGGTGAGGGCCCGAAATACATGGTCACAGCAATGCTTGAAAAACGAAAACGCCTTTTGCACGCCCGACACCGTAACCAGAGTATATGAAGGGTCAGTCATCAGAAACCGTTTGCGATCAACATCACGCTCGCTTTCGAAAATTGAAATCAGACGAGCTAGACTGAAAATTGTATCGAAGCGAAGGTTTCCCATCGTTTCTCCTGCGGACGGCACGACATCTTGGAACAACTTCTCTCGAATCGAGCAGGAAAAGTCGTACGTGGCTCCGTTTTTACTATGCAGGCGTCCCGGACAGCGGAAAAATAGACCGAGAGCTCCTGTGTCCTCACCGGTCGGAGTCGCGCTGAAAAAGATACTATTAACGAATGCTTGACGCCGCTTAACTCTTTTTGTTTTTGTTATTATCGGTTCACTAGAAATTTCAGGCGGAACAGTAATTAACGTGTCCATCGGGACTCTTATTGGCTCCTCCTTTTCGTTTATATGGGAAATAAGAGCGGAGTTTTGGCTTGCTTCGATGACCCTATAGGGTCCTGCCCACGGTTCACAAAGCTTTGGAAACTTCCTGCTGGCTTTTTCTCTAGGCAGTTTAAGAAACACTCTGTCTCCTATTTTAGGTAGTTTCTGCGGATCTACTTTATGTCGCGCATCATAGATTTCTTTCATTTTGTGCTTGTAGCCCTCATTCAACTCGCGCGCACAATCCTGTGCTAGGCGAATACCAGCTAGCAACTCATGCTTGTAGTCGTCAGTAGCAACATGATTGAACGACAACTTGTCGCTAGGTATCACGTTAGAGGGATAGTTGGGATCCATAGCGTGTAGCAAATAAAATGGGCTCTCCCCCGTAGCGTCGTGTGGTGCCGCGTTATAGGCAAATACCACCATAGGGAGAAGCAGATCCCAGTCTGCTGGTATTATAGTCTTCTTACGGAGCATTCTACTTATTGTCCCTATTACTCTTTCTGTCATACCGTTCTCTCTGGGGTTATAGCCCTTCGTTACCGACTGCGCTATACCCGTAATCTCACATATACTGGATAGAACGGAATTTATGAATTCAGGGCCTTGGTCAGAATGTATGCATTTAGGCCACCTACACCCGTCACATATCCATCGTTCGAATAAGGTGCGGGCAACAGTACGTGCGCTTTTGTCGGGAATCGGATACGCACCGACGAATTTCGAGAAGTGGTCTATAACAACTAGCGCATATCTGTTTCCCCTTTCTGTCTGTCCGTACTCCACCAGATCTATCCCAATTAGTTCATATGGAGCGCTGGTTGTGAACGGCCTTAAGGGTGGGGTATGCATTTCATGGGCTCTTGCTAAGAAGCATCTGTAGCATTCCTTGGACCACTTCGCAATATCGGCCTCCATTCCTTCCCAAAACACTGTCTTCTTTAACTGCCTGTACAACTTGCGCCCATTTAAGTGTCCTGCCATCGCACCACTATGCGCTTCGTCGAACAGCTGTCTCCTCTTCGATTTTGGTACTACTCTTACAGAATTATTTTCCAGCATCATTTTCAGATCACCGTTGTCAATGAAGAAGTCTGCAACTCTGAATCTCCGCGCACACCTTGGCAGTTTTACTTCCTTGTGATCCAAATGGGCTTTCGAATCACTTATGAGCTGCTTATAATCGTCGTCCTGCTGCAGTTCTCGCAACCATTCGCGATCCTCCACAGCTACCTCACAAATTATCAAATCTTCTTTGTGTTCCGTTGGCAAGTCCTCGTATGGTAGCTCTACAGCACTACGGGACAGAGCGTCCGCGACGGAGTTAGCTTTTCCAGCGACGTACTCAATCTTTAAACGATACTTTTGGACTTCTAGTGCCCATCGAAGTACTCTAGCCGATATGTTTGTCCTGTTGAACAGGCAGGTCAGCGGTTGGTGGTCGGTTCTTATGACTACGTTCAATCCATAGATGAAGAAGTGAAATTTCTTCAACGCGAACACTACCGCTAGTGCTTCCAAATCCGTTATGTGGTAGTTTTTCTCTGCCTTTGTTAGACCCTTTGAAGCAAAGAAGATGGGATGCAGAAGTTTATCATTGCCTTCTTGACACAACACGGCGCCGAGCCCTTCCTTGGAAGCATCCGTATAGATAATGAAAGGCTTGGTCCCATCCTCGGCCGCTGCCACGTTGGGTTGCGCCAGCACCGGAGCAGTTGTCATGGCTTTCTTCAGGGCTTCAAAGCTCTTCCTTTCTTCGTCACCCCATTGCCAGTTATTGTTAGGACTGGTCAAGCGATAGAGGCATTTGGCCATTTTGGAGAATCCCGCAATGAATTTCCTATAGTATGATGCCATTCCTAGGAATGTCCGCAAGTCGGCCACACTTTTTGGAGCAGGATAATCCACGATCCTCTGTATCTTATCTGGGTCCGCACCTACGCCGTCTCTGTGTATTCGATGTCCCAAAAAGGATACGCTCTCCTTCAGGAACTCACATTTTTGCGGTTTCAGGCGAAGGTTGGCCCTTCGAAGCGCTTCGAATACCAACTTCATTACTTGGTAGTGGCGCTCTAACGTTTCTGTTGCGATCAGAATATCGTCGATGTAGACGGATACTTCACCATCTTCCACATCCAATCCTTTTATCACTGTGTCCATTAGGCGTTGGAAGACTGCAGGGCTCGTTGAAAGTCCGAAAGGTAGTACCGTGAACTGGAATAGTCCTTCGCTTGTTGTGAAGGCACTTTTCCGCTTTGCGTCTTCCGTTAGCCTAATTTGCCAATACCCGGATGCGAGATCCATCGTCGAAAAAACTTTCTTCCCGCTTAGGCTTTGCAAGACGGCGTCAATAGTCGGGAGAGGATAAGAGTCCTGACGGGTTACTTTATTTAACTCCCTGTAGTCTATGCAAAGCCTTAGGGTTCCGTCCTTCTTCTTCACCAGGACGACTGGCGAAGCCCACTCTGATGAGCTTTCCTCTACAATTCCTCTCTGTACCAGGTCCTTGATAATTCCTTTAAACTCTTTCCTCGCTCCAATCGGGATTGGTCTTGTTTTTTGTTTTATGGGTCTGTGGTCGCCTGTGTCTATTTCCTGGACCACCAAGTCTGTTTGAGTCAATTCGGCATCCGTCACTGCAAAGACATCGCTGTAGGATTCTATTATCGCTACCGCTTCCTCTGCTAGGGGCCCATTCCTTTGAACCATTTCCTTCAACCTTTTAAGTCTTTCGGTGACCGTGTCCCATTTCTTCGGTTGTACCAGATCCAACATATCACTGTCTGGTTCGATGTGCTTGGGTTTTATCCATTCCTCATTTCTCCATTGACCGATTACGTCACCCTCCTTAAACACCATACCTTGCTTGGTGTTGTTGAGTACGGGAATGTCTACCTCGTTCTCATCTGATGCCCTACAAACCCCATCTGGGACGGCTGGGTTTGCTGAACACAGAACAGGATCTTTTAGTGAAGCTGCGCATGTGACGGTAAGCATTTGGATTCCACCAGAAGGAATGAACACTCGCCGTTTCACCCTCGCTTCTGGTTCATCTCCATTATTACTCACAGAGTTTGATTTGACGGCAGCTTCTTTTACGTCCTTTTCCAACCTTAAATTAAACGCTTGTAGCGCATTGGTTCCCAGAATAACGGTTTCGTCTGCACCTTTACCAACATATGCCGCTACGTACTGCTGCTCTCCATTTAGTTTTACGGCTACTCTGACGGTATCCAGGAACGACATCTCATTTCCTGACGCGTCGCGAATCCGTACTTTGGGGCACGGTATCCGTTGAATGTAATTGTCCAAGTTTTCGCCTGCGTCTATAGCCCTTTTTAAGAGTCGCACAGGGATTATCGTCGTTTGTGATCCAGTATCCAAGAGAGCTGTTGCGTCTAAGCCCACAATCGAGATGTTGACAAGCGATCTCTCACCGAAAAAATTGTCTTCACTCTCTTCCCGTATCGTTTTCAATGTGCAAGTCCACTTTTCCACCAGCGAAGCATATGCTCCCGGAGATCGCCGCCGATCCTCCATGCTTGCCTCGCGCGGTGGACTTACATTGCCATTACATTCCCTTGCAAAGTGACCTGGTTTGCCACACTTGAAACACGAACGTGGCTCCTTTCCTTTGCTGCCTTTGGTCAATTGGGTGTTTCCATTCTCTGTTTTTAATCGGACCTCCTGCTGACTTCTATCGGGGTTATTGTGCAGTTCCCTGCCGGCACTTTCCACAGAGGTCCTATCCTCACTCATGGGGAACTTAGGCTTATTCGTTTTTGACCATCTGCCCAAGTACCTAGACATCGAGGTCCGCCTTTCTGCGTTTCTACAGTCCTCCGCAATTTTGATACTTCTTTCCAGACGCAGCGCCACCTCTTTTACCTTTTCGTAAGCCTCTTCCGCTGCGCTGGTTTCCAAGGCCTCCGTCAAGCAGTAACTACCGTTCCAATTAGAAAGCTGTCTGCATAAAATCTCAGCTTTTTGGAGCGCTGTTACCTCTCGGGGCACATCAGGGTACGCCTTATTGAATAACCTTTCCAATACTAGGCAAAACTCGCCTACTGACTGGCCATCCCTAAGTGCTAGCTTACGGAGATCTGCTAGTGCCTTTACTCTTTCGCTATTTGAATCAACACACATGCGTTTTTTCATGGCTTCTACCACTTCATCAAACCTCCCATCGCGCACTTCCCTAGGCAGCGTTTCAAATACAGTAAGGGCGGATCTACGAAGAAAGCTTTGAAACAGCTGTAAGCGGCTTGAATCTTTCCATTGATTCCTTGGATACTTAATTTCAAATGACCGCAAAAAGCTTTTGAAACATTCGTTCGGTTTACCCGAAAATGGTTGGACATCTGGTAATGCCAACGTTCGAATATAGTCGCTCATTGAAAATTTATCAGTGTTCTCACCGATGTCCGACCAGCGTTGTGCTTCGGGATTGTTCGCGTATTCTCCGGTCTGCATATTCGAGCAGGATCTTTGGGTCGATGGCTTCCAAGTCGAGGCCGGCGATTCCTGAAATGAAACATTTCGTCTCGACTGACAATCTCTTTCTCCTGCACTATGTGACATACCGGTCTTTGCGGCTTCATGGTCATCCTTTGGTGCGCGCTGCAGCTTCTCCACCTCTTGTCTCAGGGCTTCCACCTGAAATCTCTCACTTTGTAATTGCTCCTGCAATCTTTCACACTTTCCTCTTTGAAAACGCAACGCGCTTAAGATTTCCTCTAGCCTTGCGTTTACCATGTCCTCCGGACATTCAAGCTGGGTGCTAACTCTCCTAAGCGTGGCGCTCATCTCCTCAAAAGCGTCCATGTAACGCCTAAGCTGGCTCGCTTCCCCAATTTGCGCAGCCTCCAGTAGCTCGCCTATGTCGTCCTGCACCCTTGATCCGCATAGTTCGCATAATTCAGACAGCGAGCTTTTTACGATTTCTTTCACCAACGCGCTCTGCTCGTTAACCGCGCTCGCCACGGTATCCCTTCTCGGGTCGTCTGTGCGCATCGTTTTAGCCAGCTCAGTGTCACATGTAATAGCTATCGTACTAATCTGCGCTGTTATTCTCTGCGCGCACTTTTCAAACTCTTTAGTGAAACTCACCCCAGGGTCTGTTCGGGTCTCCTCCAAATCCATTTCGTCGTGTGACTGCGAATATGACGGCGCAGACGAGAGCTCTTCCTGAGCGCGACAGTCCATCTCGCCAGTTCTGTAAGTGAAATTACGATCAACGTTCGGTGAGACTGTGCACGAGTCACGACCACACGACGCACGAGTACGTACCACAAGAATCACGGAGCAACAGAAACACTGAGACGACTATGAGTGGATCGCTAGGTTGGATGGCAAGTTCAAAAAAATCCACTTAACCGAGACTGATCGATACTCGACAAATCTTGGGCCTTCTTTTTCGTTTCGCGCGTTCCTTGCACCCGTCCTGGGACCCGCGCTCTTGCCTCTGGACAACAGCCAAAACGATCGGCTCAATCGATTGCCTCCTTCACGTATTGCTCAGCCGTCCTCCGTTCACCCAGTTCACCACGATGCTTGATGTGGGAGACTGGTAGCTTCGCTGGCCCGGATATCGGCCACACACGGCCTCCAGGCTCTTCGACTCGTCCACGGGCCCTCTACTTTGTTTCCTTAGGGTTGCTCCACCTAGGCCTGAGCTCGGGACCAGCTGCGGTTTGGCCTCAAATAAGTCGCTCAACTGACCTGAATGTCAACCACACACGTGGGCTTCAGGCGCTTCAGGTCTCAAATAAGTCGTGCTTTGGCCTGAATATCGACCACACCCGTGAGTTTCAGGCTCAACCGGTCCCAATTAAGTAGTTTGATTGGCCTGAATCTCAACCACACACGTGGGTTTCAGGCTCAACCGGTCCCAATTAAGTAGTTTGATTGGCCTGAATCTCAACCACACACGTGGGCTTCAGGCTAAACCTATCCTCCTTTCACTTCGACCTCACCTTCCAGCCAGCTGTGGTTCGGCCCCCAAATAAGTGGTTTAGTCCCACTCTCGCGATAATCAATGGCACCGGCGTGCCAGAATCGCGGAAGATTTATCCAAAGCTTCAAGTATTCCTGGATTCAGACCAGCTGGTTTTCCTAGGTCGACTCGAAGTGAATAAATAAACTTTATCTAAAGCACAATAACGAAACACGCAGAATAAAACACAATGAGCGATCCGAACCCCTCTACTAATACCGGTCGGCTTATATACCACATCACCCGCACGATCGTGAGATCGCGCTTACAGTCAAAAGGTCAAGAGAGAATCACCAAATGGCTAAGGGATATCAGAACTAGATCAAGTGGGTTGCCTAACATAATAGTTGTAAAGACTACTCACGGCATTGCGTAGTACGCATGTCCAAATGACTATGAACTGGAATAAGGGAAAAGCGAACGACAAAGGAATAGACGGACAAGCGCAATGAGGCTCGAGTGAAGGGGGGGGGGGGTGGTGGTAGTCACTTTGTATACAGTGATCTTCCGCCTTTCATATGTGGCCTAGCTCAGATCAGCATAGGGATAGAACTCACCAGTGTTCCATAAACATTTTAGTTTCATGCAGCACTGAATGTACCATAGGGCAGCTTTCCATGCGTACAGTTACCACTCTGTGAGCTGAGATGGTCGTCACTGCCATCTGTCATGCATTGCATCACAAGGAATAACCGTCGACTTCTATAGAAATACAGGTCGAGCCTGTGTACTGAGCAGAAACGAACGAAGGTGAAGGAGACAGCTCTTAAAGGACACTAAGACAATGAAGCCGTTTGCTAGTCAAACCAAAAACGGCGGTAGTGAATAGATAGCCGCACCCGAAAGCGAACAAACTGAGGAAGTCCAGCCAGAAAATCGTTCTGCTCATTCCCAGTGCGAGAGTAATCGCTTAGCCGCTATCCCTAAGAAAAGGAAACAGGTAGAAAACGGTCAAGATGAAACAGATAACAAGATACTACATGTATAACAACAGCCCTAGTGTTAAGTAAAAATGTAAAACTCTAAGGATAAGGATAAAAGACGGCGCTGATGAATCCCTTTCCGGATGTGCCACACTTTCTTCTTCTACAGGAAGTCGTTGAGCCAAGCTGAATTCGTATTTGGCCTGCACAATGACTTAGCAGGGGTGTGCGCAATTACGAGTTACGGTTAACGATTTTACGATTTACGGCGATTTTTGGGAATTTTTTAAAGATTTACGATTTACGACATTTCGGGTCGTAAATCGAGAGTTTTCGTAAACTGTGTTCTTTGATCGCCAGACACTCACACCTGGCGCAATCCAGTTTGAGTAAACTTTTGTCTAATTTTTGACAATGGACACCTCCTGCAAGCCTCTGGAATCTGGGTGTGGAGTGTTTGACGGCCTTGCTTTTATCACGTTTTTGGAGACTAGATGAGTGAGATAAAAGAAGAAAAAGAAAACGTTCCGATGAAAAAATTGAAAATCTGGTGAATTTCCACTTTTTCATCAAAGCCGTCTATGGTTAGCGACTTGTAAGCAGACATCAGAAGAATTTTGTCTTCCTGATTTTTAAAGTGACCTTAAGGCAGTGAAAACATTTTCTAGGATACTCTGTATTTCTAGATTAATGTAGACTGGACCAGGAAGGAAAGGAACGACCTGGAGGAGGGACAAGGACAGGGAAACCAGGCGGACGGTCAGGAGGTACACCCGCCCCCGGCTGGGGGGGGGGGGGGGGTATGCGATCTTCCTCTCATCCCTCTTGCTCACCCACCCCCAACCCCTAGGTTTCACCGAAAGTCTAACGGCTGCCTTACGAAGCCTTCGACAAAGCAAAAGTTTCCGGTCCGCAGAACAGCGGCTGTACCTCCGAACGCCACGCCTCCCAGCAGGAGGCGGGTATACCTCCTTTCGCGCTGCTGGGAAACCAGCAAGAAGAGCCCAGTAGGTCAATAGTGAATACAAAGAAGCGGGCCAGGAGTTGGGACCAGGAAGGTGGGGGAATAAAGAGGGGAGGGAAGGCCAGTAAAGGCGGACCAGCAATTCCATCCAGTAAGAAGAAACGAGTGAGGGGGAACCTGCTTCGGAAGGCATGTCAACAATATCTGGAAACGCTAGCTGCTGAGCATGAGAGCGTTGTGGAGGAGCAACCTGAGGAACAAAAGTACTATGCAGCACAAACCAATGACGCTACTGGCCTGCCCGGTGCGAATGCCTATGATGAAGGTACCGAAGTGGTGAACGGCTTGATACCGATAAAGTACACACCAGGTCCCAGATGTCAGCGAATTTTATGTTTTACAAAAACTACTTTTCATAGGTCAATGATACTGAAAACTCGCGCGAAGCGCGCAAGTGCGATATACACCGTTAGGCCTATCGGAGCACTTGTTAGATGGCAAACAGTACATACCTTAGGCCTTCACCTTCAAGGTTTCTATTCAGTATCATTATCTAGCGCTATAGACGTCAAAGTAAGAAACAAATTCCAAGAGGTGGAACCGATGTAAGGCCTGCAAATTTTAAGCATCGGACTGGCGCTGAGTTCCTAAAGTTTCCAAAGAAAATCGTTACGCCAAATTCACTGAGGCAATACAAGAGGCTTACTGATCGGTATCTCCCAGAAGCTTCTTAATACCTTACCAAATAATACGAGTTTGCCTATGCAGTACCTAGTTAACACTAATTGTGTTGTCTTATTCAATAACATGTGATCATTTTTTTTGCTGTTGTTTTAACCTTGCGTGAGATTGCTCACGTACAAAATAAATGAATAAATGTGACAACGAAGGCGTAACCAGCAGTGGTGCCTTTGGGCTACCCTATTTGTTCTTCTGCGAACCAGAGATACGGAATACGCAGCTGACCTTCCCCATGTCTCTAAAGAGTTAGCCCATAGAAGCCTCCCTTCACCGTTCACAAACAGGTTTGCTATGAACAAAAAGATATTTTGAAAATATACCATTTTCAGCTCAAATTCAACGTTTTCGAAATCAAATTCAATGTTCTCGAAATCAAATTCAATGTTCTCGAAGACGAATTCAACGTTTTCGAAATCAAATTCAATGTTTTCGAAATCAAATTCAACGTCTTCTTTGCTAGCTGTACGTTTCAATGTTTACTTCTTCTCAAAAAATTCAAACATTCAGAAAAGGCTATCCAACGAAAATTAGAAACAACTAGCAACTAAAGCAAGTCAGGCACTTCAGTAGTGATGCGACACAAGTACATAGTAGTGAGCAAACTAAGCGATACAACTATACAGTATGAACAGGAACTATACAGTAACAATACAGCAATACAACAATAACTATTCAAAATAGCACAATGAGCAAGTCAAGGTAAGTCATGTACTGTTGAATCTTTACGACAACGAAGAGATGAATGGCGCGTGGCTGATCATGGACAACGCCAGGATTCACAAAGCGGGCGACCTGCGGACAATTATGGGACAATCATACACTTTAAAGTTTTTGTCGCCATACTCTTACATGCTTAATCCTGCGGAAAACGTTTTTTCAAAAGTGAAGGCCACGGCGAGGCGCCTCCTAAGTAATCCTGTCGCGGAGAGGACGCTGGCGAAGTTATTGAAGAGGGTGTTCATTCTGTATCGCAGCAAGATTGTGCAAACTACGTCCTCCACACGATGGTAAACATGACAGCAGCTGTAGCAGGGCAAAGATTCAACAGTACATACTTACTTTGACTTGCTCATTGTGCTATTTTGAATAGTTATTGTTGTATTGCTGTATTGTTACTGTGAAGTTCCTGTTCATACTGTATAGTTGTATCGCTTAGTTTGCTCACTACTATGTACTTGTGTCGCATCACTACTAAGTGCCTGACTTGCTTTAGTTGCTAGTTGTTTCTAATTTTCGTTGGATAGCCTTTTCTGAATGTTTGAATTTTTTGAGAAGAAGTAAACATTGAAACGTACAGCTTGCAAAGAAGACGTTGAATTTGATTTCGAAAACATTGAATTTGACTTCGAAAACGTTGAATTCGTTTTCGAGAACATTGAATTTGATTTCGAAAACGTTGAATTCGTTTTCGAGAACATTGAATTTGATTTCGAGAACATTGAATTTGATTTCGAAAACGTTGAATTTGAGCTGAAAATGGTATAAAAGGGAACGTAACATAGAAACAAAATCCAAGCTACTACTCGAGATCATGTCGTGCCCATTTACTGTCGTGCATCGCACGGTTCATAGTCAATAAGCGCACCCTGAGGTAAACAGGACAGAAGGATTCAACGGAGAAACAACCATACGTAGATGTAGCTGTTGGAGAGGTTCGAATCAAAGGTTCGTAAATGCGTTCCGTGGTGTGATGTAACACCTACATTTGAAAGCACAAGGACGCCACTCCTTCTACAACACTCAATGTCAGAAAACAGAAGACCAAAGCGGAAAAGCAGTCGAACTTCGCCTTCAACTGTTGACGAAAGTACATCACTACGGCTATTGGAAATGCTAAATTCATTCAACGATCAACAACTTCTATACAGATTTATTAACAAATATTATATTACATGTAAAGTTGTTGCATCTTTTGATACATTTCAAATATAGTGAATAGAAGTAGAAGTATTGATTAAGCAAAAGACTATCAATCTTAGCATTCAGAACGGAGCTCCACTGGGCGACTGGAGCATGAATGCCGCGAGAAAATGGATGTAAGTGGAACAAGAGCTTTTATCAAAATGTAGTTTCCACTAAAGCTGGAAAGATGTTCCTTCGACGTCGCTTTCCATAGCGCAGTCGTTGATGTTACTGTTGCACCAGCCTGCATCTGTACCTGATGATGGATATTTAGAAGAACAAAGTCCTCTCTATTCCTTTGAAATGTAGAGGTTAGTAAATTCATAAAGGTCTTCAATTTGCATGACTAGCAAAACAGCAGAACAGCAGCTGGTCTTACCTGTTATCCATATAAATGCAGATGCCGCAGCTTGGCGGTTTGCAAAGCGAACAAACGGTCATTGCTGCAGGACGAGAACAAAAGCGTTTATTGTGGTACTTCAGTTTCACATCTTCTTTCAAAGGCGTTTTAATTTGTCTGTTTGTTGTTCATAGCACAGAAAACTCATATCCATCGAGCCAACATGTCATAACACTGAGGTCAATTCGAATTCTTTACTTGAAAATGTAGGTTCTCAAGAAACGACACTGCAGAGTTGCGCACTGATTCCCATGCTAACGTTTCACCAGCAGGCACTTGACTTTAATCACAGGGAACCAAACGCTCCCAGTACTCAATATATCACTCGCTTACTGTATGCAGAAGTTGTACTTGCTCTCGAAGCACACTACCAATGTATAGAGTGCTCTAACGAGTAAAACAAACAGCAGCGAAACAAGAACTCTGCAAAAATTATTTTGCAAGAACTGTAAAGCCCATGTAAAAATTCTTGCCTTGCTGGAAGTATCCCGAACAGGTTTGGTTGGCAACCGAAATCCCTTGCAGGATTTATATGACCGATCTCTGTTACATCTATGGTTTGCCCAGAACTGAATATATGAAATAGACGTCAGGACCCCTCAAAGCTCAATAGGTCAGTTGAAATGCAGAAGTACCACAACGCAGGAGAACCGAACCTTCCACCTCCCTAGCATGGAGCAACGCCACTGCGCTCCGAGCCGCTTGCCGGGATCGGCACTTCGCGCGCACAAGAGACCCACAGCGTTGAGGCGCTGATTCCACAGTAACTCCAAGGACCTCTACTTCTTGGTGGGACCAGTGAAATGAGAAGCTCCCATTATTAATTGGGCGCTCGATGGACCGATATGCGAACTAATTGGTACATAACCGTTTGCTTGAGCAGTTTCGAGAAAAGTCATAAAGTTCATAGCAAAACCTTCCACTTCCACCTCATTTATTATAGGAATCTACACTCTCCTCTCCTGCAACTCATATTGAATATAAGGAAAAGTCTACTGAATAAAGCGCCCCGATAGCGTTTACTGTCCTGCTTCCGAGACAAAGGCAAATCTCTTTCGATCCGCAAACGTCTTCGTATGAAGTGTTGGCGCACCGTTTCATATCTTTCACATCAATAGAGTATGCTACTCACCAGTAGACCCTGATGACATTCCCACAGCGCTCGACGATGAGTCCCGTGAGCATAGGTGGACGGAGGACGACGGAGCAGTAATATCTGAATGAATGTGGATATACGGCAACGTGGTGCAGACAGCAATCACAGACAAAGCACTTCTTCACTCAATTTGTGATGCATCAGATCTGCTGGGCCGACACAGCCAGAGAAGAGCAGTTATGTTAAAATTGTGACAACAGCATAAACAAACCAAAACAAATGTGATAACAACCTTGGCCACCATCTCAAACAAGACAACATCGGTCTGGAGTTTTGTTAAAACTAAAAATGTCCTACTGGCATTTCGCAGCCCATTAAGCCTCATCAGGATGTGTACCACTTAGCAGTGCCTAGTAGCGTAAGGCATAAGGTCAACTGCGTCCTGAATCGCCGACTAACAGAAAGCTGAAAGCTCGCACAAGGTTAGGAATGTTTACGATACTGCTATCGGCTCGTTGAATCATAACATCACCACAACAACAAGAACTACCAGTTGTACGAGTCGCAAATGTTTTATACACATAATATTAAGTTTGCAATCTCACTAAATAGAAATACAAGTATCATAAAAATGAGGACCTTCAGAGCGAATCATTACAAAAAGCACGTCCATCTGTCTTTGCTGAGCACTATGTTGTGAACGAGTAAACTCGGTACGTGCGAACTTCCTGCGACGTTGTACAAAAAACTATACGACAAAATTGAAAAAAGCTGAACAACTAGGAAAGAATCTCATCAGTTCCTAGATCCACCACATTGTTCAGCACTACCAATGCCTTTCTCTCCGTCAACGAACCACTTCTGGAGCAAAATTGATTAGAAACCGCTACCAAAGTTGTTTTCCTAGCCTACTTCTTGAAGAATTGAGCCTAAGCCGGTAGTCTTTTTCGAGGCGCATATTAATTTGATTTGTCGAACATGTATAAGAGCTACCGACTAAGAATAAAAGGAGGATAGTGACGGGGTTTATCAATGCCTAGTGGATGCGATACGCGTCACCTCTATGGGATACTGCGGAGGCGATTTGAATGCATATTCCTTCAGTACAGTAACTCCGATGGTCATCCAACAAACAAATCTGTGTTTTACTCTTCCCGGACAACTTTGTGGAGTGATAGGCTTGGCTCCGAGAGCTCAATCAGAAACGATTGATACTGTTGTTTATTGATATCTTCAACTGCAGTCGTACACTGTTGTTGTGCTGCTGTTGTTGATATAATAACTTTCGTGAAAATGACACTTGATGTTGTTGATATTATTCATCGTAACAGTTTAACTAATACTCATTCTCCAGCCGGAGACCTTCGCTACAGAACGAGAACTACCCATATCGATTAGCCAATGTAGGAACTCGATGTAGTCCGATATGAACGTTCCTGCTTGTTACTTTCTTCTTCTTCTTCTTCATCATCAGCATTTGTCCGGCTTAGTCGCGGGGTCCGCTCTTTGGTCGTTGCCTAGGCGGTCCCTTAGGCCGTTTGCCGGATACATATATGTTGAGGCCAATCTTCCTAACGGTGCCATTCGCACGAAGAACATGGCCACACCAGTGTAGGTGAGCTACACGTAGCTTATAGGCAATTGGAGCGACGCCAAATCTTTTGACGTATACAGACATGGGGAATATGATCCAAACGCGTGACACCAGCCGTCCAACGCAGCATTTTCGTCTTCACTACGCTTTAGCGGCTCTCAACCTCCCTCGACGCAGCTAAAGCGTACGTCGCTACTGGTCGGACGACGGTTCCGTAGATGTTTGATTTAAGGCGCTCTGGTATTTTCCTGTAGCACAGAACGCCTGTCATTGAGTGTCATTCGGACCACGCTGCACTCACGCGCGAGTTCAATTCGAACGTCAGACTACCATCGGACGCAATTGCAGATCCAAAGTACTTGAAATGTGTCGCTCGCACGAGCGAATTGTCATTGACCTCAATGGACTCAGTCACGTTTACGTCTATCGTCAAATACTCAGATTTTTTGACGTTCAGTCTGACCCCGAACGCCGCCGAGCGGCCACACCAAGCTTGCACTTGTCGCTCAAGTTCGGCCTTGTCTTCACTGGCAAGCATTACGTCATCTGTATATACCAGCGTCCAAGGAGTAGGCTTCTGAAGGGCTCGCGAAATGGTATTCATTACGACAACGAAAAGGAGCGGGGAAAGCGCGGAACCTTGGTGAACACCGACGGAGATTGGAAACTCTGCCGATGTGCCGGCTGGCGTTCGCACTTGACTCTTAGAACCAGAGTAAAGAATGACACCCAAACGATAAAGTTCTTCGGGAACACCGTGCTACCGTGAACCGTACCATATGACCTCATGCGGTACACGATCGAATGCTTTCTCCAGGTCGAGAAAATGCAGCGGTTTTTGTTTCTCGCGATATCTTTCTGCAAAAAGACGAACAGCATGAATGGCGTCAATGGTGCTACTGCCGGCTACTAAGTCACACTGGTTGGGGGAAAGTCGGACGATCTCGCAAATACGTCCATCCACAATTCATTCGAATATTTCCATAGTGTGTGAGAGCAATCGGATTGTACGGTAACTCGTGCAGTCAGCGGAACTGCCCTTCTTCCAGATCGGGATCGTTGTGCTTTCCTGCCAACTACCAGGAACCTTCTTCTCCGCAACAACCTGGTTGAAAAACTTCGTTAGCCACTCAGGAGGTTTGCTGCACCTCAACTTCCATTCGTCGGCCGCTATGTCGTCGGGGCCGTTGCTTTGCCTGGCTTCCGTCTCCTCCACAGTGATTTTCTGCACAGGGCCGTGCGAAGGAGGAACGCAAGGAATAGACGTATGGGTAAACTCTATAATTGAAATTCTCTCGAAGTAGTCATGCCATCATTCCATAGCCCTTTTCCGGTTCATCAGTAGGTGGTCATTCTCCTCGCTGCAACTTGACTGCAAGCATCTACACTCCTCGTGCTCAAACGGTCAGCCTCAGGCAAAAAACGACATTTTCGACGACGAAAAGTCATTTTGTCAGAACAGAGGATTCCCACCCCTCCTAATACTATGTTGAACAGAAAGTTTTTCCACGCAGGGTCTTGATACAGCAGTGACGAATTGGCTGACCGTCACAGACAATGTCACTTTCAAGTTACAATCAACAATGTCGCTCGATATTTGCCTTCTGATCGAAAAGTCCCACCTGCAGCGAAGCACTTCCGTCTAGCATAATAACACGTGCCTCCCAAACCGAAATCGCCGTTCAGGGAATCGATAATATCTTCCGATATTGGCCCCCATTCGAAACTTCCTACCTGCTGTAAAGGCCTCCCGTCGACGATCACTTAACACTCACCCTGACCGGTTAAATCTGAGAGAAAATCAATTATATCGATATTCTTTGCATGATCTATATGTCACACCTTACCAGAACAACTCCCTTTACTGTCAATAATCCGCTTCAATGATCCCCTTAGCGGACGACGCCTTCGGTTCGTTTTCTGAATCCCCTGGCATCGATCGATGGTATGACTCGTGGTAACGCATGATTATATATTATGATAGGCACGTAGATGATGACCGTATACTGGCGGAAAGTTTGAAAAAAGCAGAAAACTGAGTTTTAGGAATGTTTATAAGAACAATACCGGCAAATTCACTCAGATGTGTTCACCATTCAATGATTACATCAATGATTAGACATACAGTTCTGTCAACAAAACTCGTTATAATTGTTTTTCAGCCGCCAATATCATTCAAAGTGTTGCAAGGCATTTTCAACCCCACATTGTCGGCTATAGTCGCGAATGTGGCCCGAATTGGAAGGCAAGAACGGGTTCCAGGAACCGGTATAAGTCATGTACGATATACGATAAACTCACCTAGACGGCGTCCAGTGGTCCAGGGTCGGCAGGAGGTGTGAGCCTTCGCTGCGTGGAGAAGCTCAGGCTCATATGTTACTAAACAGGCAAGAGCCTTACTCTCACTTCACGAGGACAAGCATCGTAGAACTTTTACTGAATTTAACGGATTTTTTTTCATTGAAAATAGTCGTTAAAAATTTACCAAAAAAAAATTAAAGCACACCCCTGATTTGTATGCTGTAGACTGGATCCGTTATTTAGTGGTAGAGGGGCCTGAGAAATATAATACAAAAATACCGGTTTGCCCCTCGGCTGGCCACCGCATACAGTTGTAAAGAGCAAATTCACAACCAGACTACGTATGTGATATTACATAATCCCAGAAGTACAATGCATCTCGCATCTCAAAAAAGACTAATCAACGCGGGCATCGGCCGCAATTCTTTTATCGATTTTACGATCATTAACTGTTATTGACAGTAGACAAGTTTCAGTGCTCCTTACTCGCTTGCCTAAATTTGCCCGCACTGCAATCTTGACTCCAGGGAGCACTAGCTTTCGCGTGGCACCTCTCGTGTTTGAGTTCTGCAGGACAAAGGAAGCATTGCTGGAGATCTTAACCGAGCCTTTACTGATCCTATGAACCATCAACAGGTCGTTCCTCTTTATTCTGTCAGCTAAGGTACCATCGTGTATTAAACGATCATCGGGAAAACTACCTTAACCAAACTACGTCCGCTTCGTCGCAGTAGACGGCTGTCTTCGAAGATTACAACGGATCCCTCGGCATCCTTCGCATCCATCTGAACATTTAATTTGAGGTCGGATAGTAGTCACATCAACGTTCAATTCATGCTTGTCATCGAAGCAAATTGGCAGACCACGAAAGTGACTTACAAGGTTGAAGTTTCGTATCAGTATGTCAATCTAATCTACATAATCTCAGAAGTACAAGGCATCTCGCATCTTAAGAAAGACTATGCAACGCGGGCGCCGGCGAGAATTCTTTCAACGGTTTTACTGATTCATTAACTCATTTTGCCGCACAGCATTCTTCGCGTATTCAATGCCGAAATTTAGATATCGGAGCTGTTACGATCGTGGAACCGAACAAGCCCGTAACCGGCCGTTGAGCTTGAACTTGAACTTTGACGGAGTCATGCATTTGCATCCTTTAGCGCCAGAGACGATAATGTCATGGTGATAGCATTCAGCCCACAAGGATCTCAAGTAGTGATGATGTTGAGAAGAAGTCCTCCAACTCTTTCTGCCCATCAATCACCTCCGTTTCCTCATGTGCAAATAAATAAATAAATAAATGTGTCACCGTCTGATGAATAGTCGAAAGATACTGTACATTGACCACAGGAACTAGAACTAACACACTCGTCCGGTGAAGATCAGCAAACTCATGCTGGATTGATAACTTTAGAACCCGCTCATACTTTTAGAATGATATGATGATGCCCTTCTCATTCTAGCAATGGGTTAGCACCTCGCACTCACACGACCTGGGCATACTAGTCATACTAGTCATACCAGTCAGCTCACGCACGAGGTACGGACACAAACTACTGCGAGGCTCCAACGTCGAGATGAACTTTTCCAGCCTCCGGGCAAATGCTAAGCGAAATGTACTAGAAGACATTTCGAGATTAGTATGAGATATCCGGAACCTGAAAGAAGGACATCGGTCATGCATCTCGCTCCTTTCGAGAGGCATTACGATATCAGAAGACCCAGCACTGTTGACGCAGTCCAACGCCACGTGTTCGGCTACTTTTCCAGCTGTTTTTTTTTTCTTCAGAAAAAAATATGGTTAAGAAGATGGGATCTTTGCTAAAACATCATATCGAGTTCGCAATCCCATTGAATAGAAACAGAAGTACCTTAAAAATGAGGACCTTCAGGGCGTATAGAAAATAGCATAAACCTTGGCGGCAGTTCCGTGCGAATCACCAAAAGAGCGTTTATTACCATGCTCCCCACAGCATCAATACTAATGCAATTTCGTTGATGGTGTTGGGATCTTTGAAAAGCCGCTGGTTGTTTTAAGAGAGTGATCCAAAGAACCTGTCACTCCATCGGGAAGCTTCTTGCTCCATTACGATTGCTGGAGTGCGTCGTCGCCCGATGCTGATGCTGACATCCTACTCCGCTTCCTCCAACAATTGTAATAGCAGGTAGCGGTGACGGGTTCTCACAGGTTGCAAAAGCTTTGACCAACACTTTTGATTTGAAACAGGTTTGCAACCCATGCCACGCTATAACTGATGACTTTTGCCCAGTAACAAGCACCTGAGATGTTTCTCAACAGCAATTACGAAGTTGCATGCACGCATGCTTGACGTTTTCTTTTTAGATCTCGTGCATAATTCCCGTTGCTGCGATGGAATCGCAGCGATGAAATTTGCAGAGCGACGAGAAAGGAGGTGGAGGCCCCAGCGCTCTTCGCATCGCAAGTGCCCTCGCACTTACGCGCTTCGCGCGAAGTTGCAATATCACTAAGCTAAGGACGATCACATCAAGGGTGGCTATGTCCGTTCGTCCACGTGGTGCCACTGGAAACTGCCCGCTGTGCGAGCTAAGCCGAACACGGGCATTCGATTGCAGGCGACGGGCCCTTGTGATAGGCCGGCCTACGAACATCCATGTTACATCACATGGTTCATGACATTGCAAGTTTTTCGAGATAGTGCTACGGCGTCCGCGGGAGCCGACGCGCACTCGCAGGGCCCGGCGAGTGTGAGAAGTATGCGAGGGTCCCTGATGCGAGGACGGCATCGGGGGGCAACTGAGCTGGTCCGAAAGTCCCGTAACGTAAGCAGGACCCGCGTGGCAACGCTGAATGTGGGTACGTTGACGGGCCGCTCGTGCGAGTTGGTTGAAGCACTGGAGCGTAGAAGAATTGATCTCTATGCGGTGCAGGAGACAAGGTGGTCCTGCCGCAAGTCAAGGGACATAGGACGTGGCTTCAAGGCCGTTCTATGTGGAAGTCCCAGGACCACCAGTGGTGTCGGTGTAATCGTCTCCGAACGATTTCGTGACTCGATTGTAAGCGTCGAACGCTTTGACGATCGACTGAAGATCGTTGTCGCCGCTAAGGAGCGACTCTATCACTTCATCTCTGCGTATGCTCCGCAGACTGGCTGCTCCGATCAAGACAAGGATGAGTTTTGGAACCAGCTTGATGAGAAGACAGCAGAGGTACTGTCGAAAGATGTCATCATAGTCGCTGGTGACCTTAATGGGCACGTAGGTGCTACGAAAGACGGGTACAGCTGTCATGGTGGCTTCGGATACGGATCACGTAACGCCGATGGTGAGCGCATTCCTGATTACGCGGAATCGCATAACCTCACCATAGTGAACACCGTTTTCCGAAAACGCGACTCGCACCTTATCTCATACTACAGTGGGAGCACCAAGACTCAGATAGACTTTGTCCTTGTGAGAGATCGCGACCGGAGTCTTGTCACAGATGCGAAGATCGTGCCGTAAGAGACGGTCGCCCGGCAGTACCGAACGTTGATCTGCACTCTGAAGATGTCCCTCCGAGGCTGAAGCAGGTCGAGCGATGCGGTGCTGCAAGAATCAAGTGGTGGCGAATGAGAGAGAAGGAAGCAGCTGTGATTTCTCGCGTGCGGTTACCGACAGTAACAATTGTCGACGAAACTTGGAAGAAAACGACTGACGCGATTCGTCAAGCTGCACAGTCGGTACTCGGCATTACGAAGCCTGGGCGACGGGAGGTCGACAAGCAGGCATGGCTGTGGACAGATGACGTGAAAGCAAAAGTGCGAGAGAAGAAGTCGCTTTATCACGTGTTTCTCGGCGAAAAGACGGCCGATAACTGGAGAAAGTACCAAGAAGCCAAAAAGGCTGCAAAGAAAGCCGTGGCTGTTGCAAAAGCCACTCATTACGGAGATGTCTACCGAAAGCTCGAATCGCGCGATGGTGAGCGATATCTGTACCGACTTGCAAAGTTTCGCCATCGGCAGACCGAGGATATTGAGAAGTTCTTCGGCATCAATGATGAGAAAGGCCATCTTCTTATGGACCGCAAGAAGGCATTGAAGCGATGGCGCGACTACTTTAAGGAAATCTCTACGATACAATTTTCTCATCCAGCCATCCCTTCTACGGCTCCAACCCACGGTCCCGTTCAGAAGATCACCGTGGAGGAGATTGAAGCGGCTTTGAAGAAGATGAGGCCAGGCAAAGCGACTGGGCCCGATGACGTGGCAGCTGATTTATGGAAGTCCAAGTACTGGTACCCTGCTGAGTGGTTGGCGAAGTTCTTTAATCAGGTTGTGGAGGAGAAGAAAGTGCCTGAGTGCTGGCGCCAAAGTACGACGATCCCGATTTGGAAGAAGAAGGGCAGTCCTGCAGACTGCTCCAATTACCGTCCGATTCGCTTGCTTTCGCACAGCATGAAGATCTTTGAGCGAGTTGTCGATGGGCGAATTCGGGACATCGTCCAGCTTTCCAGCAATCAGTACGGCTTCGAAGCTGACTGTGGCACCATTGATGCCATACATGCCGCCCGCCTCCTGTTAGAGAAGCATCGCGAGAAACAGAAGCCAGTGCATATCGCCTTTGTCGACTTGGGGAAGGTCTTTGACCGCGTAGCGCGTGAAGTGATATGGTACGCCCTGCGTCAACATGGAGTTCCCGAAGAGCTCATAGAGTGAGTGCGACTTCTCTACTCTTGTCCAAAGAGTCGAGTTCAAGCTGCAGCTGGAATCTCGATGGAGTTTCCCATCTCTGTCGGGGTACATCAGGGTTCTGCGCTTTCCCCACTCCTCTTTGTTGTCGTCATGGATGCCATCACACGAGATCTTCAGAACCCCGTCCCTTGGACGTTGCTTTATGCCGATGACGTGATGCTCGCTAGCGAAGATAAAAGAGAAATTGAGCGAGAGTTGCAAGCTTGGTGTGATCGCTTGAAGCGGTTTGGACTCAAATTGAACGTGAAGAAGACCGAATGTCTAACGACGGACGTTACTGAGTCCAGCTCCATCAAGGTTAACGGCATCGAGCTCCCACGCACTTCGGTCTTTAAGTACCTGGGATCAGCAGTCACGTCTAACGGCAAACTGATGACTGAAGTGAATTCACGCGTGAGTGCAGCTTGGTCCAAGTGGCGCTCGTTGACTGGGGTGCTCTGCGATAGGAAGATACCAGAGCGCTTTAACTCGAAGTTCTATAGAGCAGTGGTCCGGCCACTGCTCTATAGAACTTCTTGCCTTTGTCGACTTGGAGAAGGCCTTCGATCGCGTACCGCGTGAGGTTATATGGTACGCCCTACGACAGCACGGTGTTCCCGAAGAACTTGTAGAGTGGGTCCGAATGCTATACTCTTGTCCAAAGAGTCGTGTGCAAGCGGCAGCAGGAACCTCGACGGAGTTTCCCATCTCTGTTGGGGTGCACCAAGGATCTGCGCTTTCCCCACTCCTCTTTGTTGTCGTAATGGATGCCATTACGCGAGATCTTCAGAAGCCCGTCCCTTGGACGTTGCTATATGCTGATGACGTGATGCTCGCCTGCGAAGACAAAGGTGAGCTCGAGCGAGAGGTGCAAGCTTGGTGCGACCGCCTAGCCATGTTCGGACTCAAATTGAACGTCAAGAAGACCGAGTATTTCACGACTGACGTAAATGAGTCCGGCTCCATTAAGATTAACGGTACTGAGCTTGGACGCACTTCGGTGTTTAAATACCTGGGATCAGTAATAGCTTCTGATGGGAGGGCAGTTTAATGGTTGAAGTGAACTATGCGTGAGTGCAGCTTGGTCGAAGTGGCGCTCGTTGACTGGAGTACTTTGCGACAAGAAGATGCCAGAGCGCTTAAAGTCGAAGATCTACAAAACCGTCGTCCGGCCGGTAGCGATGTACGGAGCTGAGTGTTGGCCTGCGACAAAGGAAACGGAAAGTCGCCTCAGCGTAATGGAAACGAAGATGCTGCGCTGTATGGCTGGAGTCACGCGCCTGGACCGCATCCGAAACGAGGCTATTCGGCAGAAGTTCGGTGTCGCGCCGATAGCGGACAAGATGCGTGAAGCTCGCTTACGATGGTACGGCCACGTTTTGCGTGGAAAGGAAGACAGCGTCCGTAAGATAGGCCTTAACTTCGTAGTGTCTGGAAAACGGCCTAGAGGACGCCCGAAGCAGCGCTGGGCTGATACGTTACACAAGGACTTTAAAGTAGCTGGTGTCCACCCTGATCTAGCACGGGATCGGGAAAGATGGCGACATGGCACCAGAAAAGCGGACCCCGTCATGAAGCGGGACAAACGCTGAAGAAGAAGAAGAAGAAGAAGAAGAAGACAGAGGCACAACTTCATATCACATGGTCCTGCTCAGCCGAAAGGGTGTGGCACAGCGTTATACCACGTCGAAGGGTTACATTTGGACCTGACGTATTCCTTCCATAACCACATTTGTGAAGCGTATTGAGACATTTTCTCCTTCTTCAAAAAATCGCTATGTGTCCACATCTTTGTGTACATCTAAGGAAACACTACGTTCTTCAACACGTCAAGCAACGCTAACAGATGGTGATGAATCATAAGAATCATACCTAAATCTATGGCGTCCGTTGCTGCAGGAGCAGCTGCGGCAGGCGTGAGCCTTCGGGAAGCTCCGGCTCATATGTTGCTAAACAATTCCAATTACCACGCATTTATTTTCTACACTAAGTGTAATCCTAGACAATACATTCTGGGGCCATTTTACTGCAGCACATCCCAATAACCTGAGTGAAATTGCTGCAGGCGAAAACTATAAGCCCAATCATCACGTCTCTAGTACTTCTTCAAAGGTTATATCTCTAATTAGAATAGCTGTGTTGGCTCAATGTTACGAGGTTTGTCGACTCGACAGATATGAGTTTGATGTGGCATGAACAGAAAACCGAACGTCAAGCAGGACGAAAAACGACGAAGTTGACATACCTGTCACCTCTTACCTGTCTTCACTTTACGATCGCAGAGTTGCTCCAGAGGTCGCCAGAAAGGTGTCCAGTCGTCCCTGTTCCGAGCCAAGAGGGTCCAAGGGTGTGATTGTCCTGAGGCCGGATTCACGGCAGGTAAGATAATGAGATAGTGGTATTGGTTAAGCCTACCAACAGATAGTGGGCAGAGGGCAAGTTGTATTCATGTATTCATAATTTGGTGAATGATATAATTCTACCCCACCATTCCCGCAACCCCAGGTAATGCTTCAACTTCTACCCTACATTCACATAACCCTGGGTAAAGTGATTCATGAATCCGATCTATGGGGGTTTTTTGAAACTCCGTCAATTGGCACTCTTGCTCAACGGGTGTTAAACAAGCAGATTACATAGCCATCTCTCTTAATCTTCGACGACTTGGCTTGAGAGCCTCTGATCCTTGAACATCGACGGTTTTGGTCCTTTTCGAATACCTAACCGCGCATATCATATGATAGCGCACGAAAACGGAAGTTTTTCGACAAATGGATGGAAAGGATTCCGCAAAGCAGTCGCTCAGAACCTGATATTTGTGTGTTATAAATTGGGACCGTGATTCAGTAGTAGACGCTTCTGGGTAATACAAAGTAGTGGTTTATCCATCGGCTGGCCACAAAAGGGGTGCAGTCTTCACACAATCCTGCCCGCCGCCCAGTGTTCCCCCTGACGGCGCCAAACCTCGCTGCGGGCTGAAGAATCGTTGCTTGGAAATACGCCGCCTAAAAACCGCGCAACGTTTGCTTCGTAAAGCCGTCAGCTTACAACCAGGAACAGGGGTTAGGCGAAGGGATTTCGAAATCCGAAAAACGAGTAGCGGATTAATTTAAGATAGGTGTTTTCAAATCCCGTCTGAGAAACAGTACATGAAGTAACCCAATCCGACAGAAAAAAGTTTCAGACCCGACCGATCGGCCGCTCGTACAAATCAAAGCTTTGCAAATTGCGCGTTTTTACATTGTTAGCGTAGGGATTTAACCCTTTCACGACACGCACGATTTTCGGGTGACTGCCGCGTGGCACAGCGCGCATTTTTCCCGCGCGCTGATTATTTGAATTATTTTATTTGTATTATTTGTTAAATATGAAAAACAGTAACGAATGAAGTTTTCCAAGAACCGTCTTGACCGTAGATATTAGTGGACTCATTAATTAATATTATACTATTAAATGCTTTATAATTTTCCATGAACTATTTTTATGATGGTGTCCGACGACATCGTCGGACAATCTCGTGAAAGGGTTAAGTCGAGACCTAAGGTAGAGTTTGTAAGCATATGGAATTTCCATGCGGATCTAGATTGCTGAGGAACGCCCGAATGCTAGGCGTTCCCAGCAGATGGTATGGCTAGCGCTCGCAATGCCTGTCATCGGGAAACTCTTCCCACAAGCTGAGCTTCCATCCCCACGAGGATGGCAGCTGACCAGAAAAGACGACAATTCCTGAATAGGCCCTTGGTACACTCTAGCGTCGGGACGGCCACATTGTTGGGCGGGCACGTACGCAGTGCGTAGCTACCCGCGCAGTGTTGCAGCGACGGTGTTGCGCGGGCAGCTACGGAATGCGCACTCGCGCAACACTGTCGCCGTGACCGATCGCCGGAGCGACGCGAGAGTGCAGCAAATTCGGTCCAGTAAGGACGACAGTACGCAGTTCGATGTACATCGTACATCGAACAGTGTACTGTCGTCGTTACTGGGGCGCGTTACTCACTGCTTGGCAGCTATTTTGGACAGCACTATTAGGATGCTCGAGTATGAGAATGCCAGCCTCCAGATAGGTAAATATTATAAATAAGGATTATCAACGAAAGGAGAAGGTTCACAAAGAAATACGACAAGTAAAACGCGTAAACGGGCCGCCACTAAGATGATCGGAGTCATCGTTTGTCTTCACGCCCCACCCCTGTTCTCACACAAAGAAGCAAATAGCAACGCAAATAATTGTGTAGACTACTCCACAACGTTGCGCAGAACATTTCACCAAACCGGAATAAAGCGGAATAGTGAGCGAGCAAACGACAAAAGAGTCCCTCTTTAAACAATTTCGCACAACAAGACGACTCTTAACTCCTTTTTGGTCCATGATGACTGCTCGTACCTTTCATGCACTAATTTGTCGGCGAATATCACAGAAGACATCGATACAGAGTGGAAAAGCCGACAGGTAAGACTTAATCACCTATCTTACTTCAACTCATTTTTCTCTGGCCTTGCCTGTCGTCTGCTTCATTTCATGAAACATGCAGAGGTAGGCTGACCTGATTGTCATCACCTTCTGTCACACACAGCATCCTCAAGCGATGCATTCAACAGCGTTGGCAGCAGGCTTCGAATCTACTCGAGCTTTGTTCGAATAATAGTGAAATCCTAATTGACACTCAGTCGAACCTGTACCGAGCATAAATGAACGGTGATGACAGCGACTGCCGTGGAAAGATACCAAGAGAAAACATGGTTTGCTAGAAAAGTCACTGGCGACGGTAGCTAATAGATAACGGCCCTCGGAAGCGAACAATGTGCTGAAGATAAATGGCTGGATTTAAGTTTAGCAATCGAACTATGTTGAGGTACGCACCAGTCCAGACAGAATATGGACAGTTGTTTTCACTGCGAATATGGAAATCCCGCAGTCTCAAATGCCAAGAAAAAGTGAAGATAGCACAGCAAACTTGGTTATGAAAATCTAAACTCAAGTTTTCACAGGAAAGGCAGAACATGGACATAAAACGAGCGAGACAAACGGATTATGAAAGTTCTCTTAATGGAAATGAATCGTTATAGTAATGTGTTTGTTTCGAGATGTTTCGCACGCCTCGTGTCATTCATAAAGGTGGACGGCAGACAATTATAAACGGCGGATATCAGGGGCCAGATGCATCAACCGCTTACCGGCCGGTAAAGGCCCCCACAGAGTTCTGCGGCAGCGCCGCGGTCCTATGCTTAACCACAGGGCAGAGACGCAGAGCTCGCCGCCGGCGGCGTCCCTGCCCTATCCTTAACCATAGCGGCGAGCGGCGTTGCCGCAGAACTCTGTGGGGGCCTTAACGATGTATAGGTTACCGTGTCTGTATCTCTGCAACTCTGTGTCCCCCTGCATTACATACTACGTAGGCCGGTATGGTGAGTCCGCATTGAGATGTTACCAGCGGTATCGTTGATGAATCTGGCCCTCAATTTGTACACGATTAATGCTTTTAGTATTTACAAGGATGCCCAGAAAGTATCTGCAGAAAACTTCGCAATGTTCCAGATTTTTCCTAGAATATTCTGAAGATTTCAACATAAGTGTTATATAAATCCTGCTGTATCTACGTAGCATATCCAGCTCCGTCTTCTTTGCCTATTTCACTGTACGATGGCCGAACTGTCTACCCATATTAGACACGTACTCCTTTGCGAGTTTGAATATGGGCACTCCGCTGCAGAAGCCTATCGAAACTTGTGTCGTGTATTCGGCTCTGAAGCTCCCGTACGGTCTGTGTATAGCTGGTTCGAACACTTCAGAAGCTGGAACAGGAGTCTCGAAGATTAGCCTCCTCTGGTTGACCGACAACGACATCTTTGGATGAACTGAGGAAACTGGCGGAGCAGCAACCATATCAAGGTGTGCATTGTTTTGCTGCTGCTCTTGGCTGTTTCCGATCCACCGTGGGCAATGGACTGCGATCCCTTGGAATGGTTAAAAAGCTCGGTCAGTGGCTCCCACACGAACTGACCGACGACAACCGGCGAAGGCGTCTGGACACATGCACTCAGCTGCTCTGCCGAAGTCGCAACTTGAACTGGCTGGACACCATCGTCACAGGAGACGGGTGTCAACGCGATGAAGAGTCGAAATCTTTCGTAAAAGGTGAAATTCATGCGAGGAATGTTATGCTGAGCGTCTGTTGGAGAGTTTATGGGATCTACCATTTCGAGCTGCTGCCTAACAGCAAGACTGTCACTGCCGAGGTCTACGCTACCCAACTGCAGAGACTGGTCGACAAGATGCGCATAGCCCAGGCTCGACAAAGTTCGCTCGCTGCACGATAACGCGCGCCCACCCATCGCGAAAACGACTTCTCAGAAAATTCTGGAACTCGGATGTGAAGATCTGCCGCATCCACCGCCCAGCTCAGATCTGGCTCCCAGTGACTACCACCTTTTTCGAACACTTCAGCATCATCTGGAAGGGAAACGTTATGAAGATCGTGACCACCTCGAAAATGACCTCCGAGCTTTTTTCGCCTCCAAGTCGCCGGATTTCTACGCCAGAGGAATTCGAAGTCTTGTGGAACGTTGAAGGAGAGTAGTCGATGTTGATGAAAATTATTTGGTTGATTAATAAAATGTTAATAAAAAATTGTGTTATTTTGAAAAAATTGTCGTATTTTTGCAGATACTTTCTGGACACACTAATAAACTAAGCCTCTTTGGGCTTTCATTTGAGTTACCCCTCAATGGATCGTATTTGCACTGTATCATTCTTTTGAATCGCTAACATAAAAAATTTCTTGCTCACATGAAGTCATTGTGTTTATTGCTGACAATGGTAATCAGCAATTATGATATGGAGCTATGAAACATTTAAAACATAATCGCTTATCACACCAGCAGCATCTTATAAACGCTAGGGACAAACAGTCTTCCTCTCCTTCACAAGGCGTCACTAGTTCTTCTTCGTTGAAGGCATAATCGGTAGGCGTAGAGAAGGGCCCCGTGTGATCATCAACATATCCAGCCGCTACTCGACATTCTACTGTGAATGTTGAGTTTTTACCGGTATCAAACCAAACTCATAGTTATCCCGTGAAGCTTACATGTTTGTGTGCATTTACGGTATCGTTGCTGATATGATACAGTGCAAATAAAATCCATTGAAGGTAACTCAAATGAAGCCTAAAAAGGCTAGGTTTAAATACTAAAAGCATTAATCGTGTACAAATTGACGCCTGTGATCACGCAGCTCCATAATCATAACGACCCAATGTGTGCAAAAAGGTTAGGACACCAAGGACCGAACCATCAAATCCACTCGGTGCGCCCGAGAGGCGCCCCCGCTACCATTGCACCAAAACCCCACACCAGGCTGGGTCGCAGCAAGGCGCCATGAACTTCGCGCTCAACGTTTACACGGTCTTTTTTGACCACGGAAGAGCATTCCGAAAAAAGTAACTATGGTTTTGGACTCCCCACACGGGACCATACATCCTGTAAAAATTGCATCGCGAAAGCTCACCGCCACTCTGGAGGCTCTCCTTGTCAGATAGTCAGCTGAAATGCAAGAATGCCACGAAGCACGAGGACCGAATCCCGACATCCCTCGCTAGAAGTAATCCCCCTACCCACTGTACCACGGCTCACTTGCCATCGGTGCCATCGCGGACGCACAAGACATCGATCGAACGTGGCAACGTGGACACCGACGCGTTCTCTAAGCTAGGAGAGTGCAGACAGTAAAAGTCTCGGCGCGACCCACACTACGGTTAGGCCTTTGTTATACTCCCGCGGGAGCATCCGCGGAACGTCCGCGGACCAATGGTGCACGGCGGACGGCGGGCGTGGCGAGGCGCGGCGATTGGCCAGGTGAGGAGTCTCGGCGCGATTCCCGCCCTTCCGCGGATGCTCCCGCGGGAGTATAACAGACGCCTTACGGTGAGCGGGTCCTGGGGCCAGATTCATCAACGATACCGCTGGTAACATTTCACCGCGGGCTCACCATACCGGCCTACGTAGTATGCGATACAGAGAGACACAGAGATGCAGAGATACAGACACGGCAACCGATATATTGTTACCGGCCGGTAAACGGTTGATGAATCAGGCCCTTGATATCCGCCGTCGCACTTTTACCAATGACACGAGGCGTGCGAAAAATCTCGAAACAAACACCTTACTATAGCGATTCATTTCCATTAAGAGAACTTGGCACTAGTTAAAAGTTCCGACTCCACCAACAAGACTTCGGTCGAAAAATTTTTTTTCGCTGAAACTTCGTCTAGGGGGGGGGGGGGTTATTTGAAGTGCTGATCACGAATCTGATATCCGTTTTCAAAATTACGGCCGATTACGGTAGGTTACGGTAGGTACGGGTGACTAAGGCTGCCAAGGTCATTATCACCGATTTCGACCAAACTTCGGCTAGGGGGGGGGGGTTATTTGAGGTGCTGAGCACGAATCTGACATCCGTTTTTGAAATTGCGGCCGATTACGGTCGCTAAAGGTAACTAAGGGTGTCGAGGTCATAATTATCGATTTTGCCCAAACTTCGCCTAGGGGGGTTATTTGGGGTGCCGATCATGAATCTGACATCCGTTTTTCGTTTTACTCCGGAGTTTGGGCAAATTCGGTGACCATTACCTTAGTCACCCGTACCTTCCGTAACCTACCGTATTCCAGCGTAAAACGAAAAACGGATGCCACATTCGTGATCAGCACCCCAAATAACCCCCCTAGACGAAGTTTGGGCAAAATTGGTGACTATATGACCTCAGCAGCCTTAGTTACCCGAACCTACTGTAACCTACCGTACTCCAGCGTAAAACGAAAAACGGATGTCAGATTCATGTTCAGCACGCCAAATAACCCCCCTAGACGAAGTTTCAGCGAAGTCGGTGACCCTGCCTGGACCACCCACGTTATCGGTATGGGTGGTCTCCGACCGAATCGTGAAAAACGGATATCACATTCGTGATCAGCACTCCAAATGACCCCTCTACACAAAGTTTCAGCGAAAAAAAATTTCGGCCGAAGTCTTGTCGGTGGAGTCGGAACTTTTAACTAGTGCCGAGAACTTTCATAATCCGTTTATCTCGCTCGTTTTATATCCATGTTCTGCATTTCCTGTGAAAAATTGAGTTTAGATTTTCTTAACCAATTCGCTGTGCTATCTTCATTTTTTCTTGGCATTGGAGACTATGGGATTTCCATATTCGTAGTGAAAACAACTGCCCATATTCTCTCTGGACTTTACCAAAACAACTGCCCATATTCTCTCTGGACTTTACCTTATTTAAATGGGAGCATTTAAATGGTGACCAAATAGAAAGCACAGCCATAAAATTCCCACTATTCCCGCCATCCTTTAGATCGCGGTAGATCTGCTTCGCCATAAACAATCGCTGAGTGAACGCATAGCACAACCTTACCGTATGCCACATAGCTTCTATTTCCTGCATTTTGAAATAGGCTTCAAATAAGCTCAGCAACACTCCTGTTGCAGACGAATAGGAATGAAGTGGTACGACCATATTCTTCATAGTCAGATGGACTACGGACAGAACATAGACAGTTATATCCAAATCAAGGAATTTTAAAAAACGGCACTATTGTACTTTCACAACTCCACGAGTCGAGGAGAGGTCGAAAAAAATTTTTTCGCCCAAACTTCGGCTAGGGGGGGGGGGGGTTATTTGGGGTGCTGATCACAAATCTGAGATCCGTTTTCAAAATTACGGCCGATTACGGTAGGTTACGGTAGGTACGGGTGACTAAGGCTGCCAAGGTCATTATCACCGATTTCGACCAAACTTCGGCTAGGGGCGTTATTTGGGGTGCTGATCATGAATCGGCCGTAATTTTGAAAACGGATCTCAGATTCGTGATCAGCACCCCAAATAACCCCCCCCCCCCCCCCCCTCCTCTAGGCGAAGTTTGCGCGATATTGGTGACACGGCCTCGGCAGCCTTAGTTACCCGTACTTTCCGTAACCTACCGTACTCCAACGTAGAACGAAAAACGGATGTCAGATTCGTGATCGGCACCCCAAATAACCCCCTGGGCGAAGTTTGAACAAAATTTTTTCGACCTCTCCTCGTCCTCTGGACTCTTGAAATAGCAAAGTAGTGCCAAAAAAAAACTAAGTGAACAAACGATTTCACAATAGATGCAAGGCATCTGGCGATTATTCATGTAGAGCGTAAACGCTCGGAAGCAAAAGCGACTCAAAACAAGTACCAGATATTAGAGACCAAAACGAGAAAAAACGTTAGTCGCTTAGCGAAGCTGTTGCGCATCCAACGACTACCTTCACCTTAGCCCCCGATATACTACGGCGAGACTTTCGCTTTGCATTAGTACTCCAAGCACAACAGATGTGGTAGACAGCTTTATTCCTTGTCCCTGGCGAACTATAGTACGCAATCGAGTGAACTCTGGTATACATACACGACCGCAGGCTGGCTTTGACTTAATCGCCGTTTAATCATGAGAATATGCGTATATGCAATGTGTTACATACATAAGAACAACTTTGATGCATACAAGATCAACACGGTTGTCGGAATCCAGCGAAGTTTGAGCTCACTTGTAATGAGCAATCATACTATATCATCATGTTTTTTGAAATTATTGACAAATTAAAGGAGAAGACCGACTACATTTACTGTCTACTGCTGCATTTCAGACGTCAATCTCCATGCAAGGTAGAAGCAGTAAGGACTACACACATTGAATAGTATTGTTTACTACATCAACTTAACGAGCACACGTGACAGCGAGACGGAAACACTGGATATGACGGAGTAAAACAGACAACAACATAAGACAAGAGCTTTGTAAAAATAATGATCACAAGAATTGGACGTGTAGAGACTGGTCAATTGTAATGAGTGTGAAAAATGGATTTGGAACTTGTTTTATTCCATCTTTGATGTTCAGGACAGGCCCTACGAATAAAGACATTATCCGGTAACAGTAAGTTACGCGCGCACCTCTGGTCGCGTCCTGCAGGACAAAGAAGAGGAAGTTATCAGAGCTTTTAGTGCTCCAAGCAATATCACAGCTACGGCTCAACATTAACTGTCAAGGAGAGCGAGTTCACCAGCAAATGACTTCGGGTTCTTCGTTGCATGGGCCATTCAGATGACTGGTTCGAGACCGGGCATTCATGTAAGGATATATCCGGCAGGGCGACCAGATGAACACTGTCATGGCAGAGTTGTTCGTTTAGCGAATCTAGCAGAAGCAGATAACAAGGCCCGTCTGAAAGACATATTTAAAGTCACGATGAGCAATGAATTCCAGCACTATCTCAGAATTACGGTTATGACGGCTAACTCCAAGAGAACGACGGAGTCAATAAGTGAAACAAATAAACTATCATCTAACTGTGAAGGCGGCAATTTACAAGAGAATGTTCCAACCTGCTGAATTCCCGTACCAGCGGAGCTTCCTCCATCCTCTCTATCGTTGCTGGTGCCGCTTCCCAGAATCACCCAAACCGCCCGACGCCGGTTCTAAAAAAGTTTCTCCACTTATTAGATAGCATCAGCACACCAAAAACAGTGCATGTGGGGCGTTTGGTCAACCGGCTGCAAGGGGTGCAGCAAGGGAGGTAACAGCCAGTAAAGACACCGACTACAAAGTTTATGTACCGTATAACACTAACTTCCAATTCTGTTTCGGCTTCTTGATGAAACAACGAGGTTTGACTCAGCCCGACTAGGCCCGCAATTGGTACCCTGAGAATTTTCAAGATAATCCAAGAAGTAAGGGAGCATTAGTAAAATTCTCTCACCACGCATCGTTATGAATTGTAGAGCGCCATCGATAGACCTTGTGCTTGGGATGGCTCCATTTAAATAGTCCTTATTCGTTTCGAACTGAAATGAGCACCTAACTTCCACGAAGACAGAAACAGCAGATAAAACAGTTTCTCACCATTTGGCTGACGGCAAAGCCACCTTATCCGGGCGAAGATTTCGTCCCTTTTGGAGATATTTCTGAAAACGATTGTAACCTTCCACTAGATGTCGAACGAAATCACAGGTACCCTGACGCGGTCCAGTGTTAACAGAGCCTGAAACTCAGCTTCAAGTGCTGTACATGATCTTTCATTCAATACTCCCGGAAACTTCTGTATTAAGACCGAGGGTTCTTTATGGCCATGGAGCAAACAATATTGAAAATTGCGAACGAAGAAAAATGAGTTGCACGCCAGCTGCGCGTGTTGAAGCAGTTAGAATTCAGGCTAGAGTTATTTCATTAAAGAACCTATGATGGAGAACCAGTACGGAAAGCCCTCTAAAAGCACTAGTATTGCTAAATAATTCTGCTCCAATTCGTGCTGCCAATCTCCTATTCAATCATTTCATTTCAGAATAATACGACGTCTATCGGCTTACTGTCATTCGTTTTCCTTCAGATCGGCTAGAAATGAAGGGCGTGGCGCAACCCAGAAGTGTGATTGACAACGTGATTGCTCTTCAGAGGTCTTTCCTTTTAAGCTGAAATCATACCGAGATCAACCAGAAGAAGATACGCTCAAATCGTTCCGACATGATCGGTAACGCGTACAGTTGCGAATAGTAGTTCGCATAGTAGTCCCCTATAGATTGCCAAATATGAGCTGATAGCACTACTTCGAAGAAGTACCGTAGTGTGCTTACCTACTTGGCAACCTTTTCTGAGACGCCAACAACGCAGGTGCGCTTCTAACACATACGCAGGTCTCTGCAAACGCCTCCACTACGACAAGGCTGAAGGGCGCTATCGTCGACACCTAAAGCATGAACATAGAGAAGCACAAACTTGGTTACAGTCTACAATGTATCTATAACACTAAAACCGGAAAAAATATGAAACATGTGCACGTCGATAACTCCGAATAGCAATCAATATCGCTACCAGATCGACATAAAACGACTGGCAAATTCGGTAAAAACATGAGCACACGCATACTCCACACGACCTAAGCTTCATCAAGAAATTTCTATCGAGAATAAATTGAGTCGCTTACCTTCATCACATAACATGCCATCATAATCAGGTGAGCACCTACACGTACTGCTTCGAAGAATCTCGTGCTTCACAGAGTGACACGTGACACGTGTCCGAGACGCAGTCATTGCTATTGTGACACATCGGTGACGCACAAAGACCAGCCTCACTGAACAAACGTTGAGCCAATAGAGTTGGTCAGTAAAAAACGCTGAAAATGAACTCACTGGTTTCCGATCTGCTTCTGGCGCAAGTGGTATTACATTTACACAAATACTCCAATTTTGCTTAAAAAAAAGCACCCAGCTTCCTATATTGGCACTACAGCATTACGAGAGATTTTGCTGTCGCAGATGACAACATCTGGGCCTGAAATATAGATCACAGCAGCATAGCTTGTATGACTACATACCTACAACAAGGAAACAGCAACTCATCTAGAGCACGAACTCTCCAAGATAAAGGATTGACCTAACTCCCCAAGAAGACTGAAAACATACTTCCAGAAAGAAAGAAAGGAAAGAAAGGGAAACTAGGAACGAAAACAATCTGTGTACAGACAGTATTTGGATATTATTCGAGCCCGTATAGAAACGGAAAAATAAAGAACGGCTGTGACGATCGGTTGAAGAAGTGAACATAACTAGTCACGCGATTAATTATGATGAGAGCTGAACCACGTCCACAAGCAAAGTCCACAACGGTAGGAAACCTATGAGACAATATTCCTGGGGTAGCAAATACAGCACCTCAATGGTGATGTTTGACCGGTAGAAAAAGGGACAATCAAAGGGTGCCATAACATCGTCACCTAGCATTGATGTCGTCAATTCTCGAAGAGACTCCATGATTATTGCGCAGACCATTCCGTCAGAGCATGTCATCAGATAAAGGCACAACCAAAGAGCACAATACGAAGCCCCACCCAGCATAATATTCATGTAGTGACGCTGCTCGAGAGCAAGGCATCACCCGCAAAACCGCAAAGTTAGCAAGGAAGGTTGACCTAAACTTGATGAAAGGAGAGGCGCTTAATTTGAATCTCAAGAAGGCCAACAACACAGACACAAGCGTTTGCTAATCAGCCGCTCTTCGATGGTGTTCCATAAGTAACACGACTGCCGTTTGAGAACGAAGCCTAGCGAGAGGAACAATGGAACAACCGATTCTGTGCTTAATTGTGCATACATGTAATCATGGAATCGATACGGCACTAAAAGATCGGACATTTATGTAGCTAACTTCGGAGATCTACCTTTTTTACACGACTATGTTCGTGCGCTACATTACAAAAGAACTTCAACACAATGTAATATACCATGACGTCCAATGAATAAGGGTTCGCACACCTGAAGCGTCTTACTCTAAGAACATATATGCTCACGGAGTAATTTTATTCGAAAGAGTTACAATACGACGGCAAGAAATGCTTGCATCATGCTCGACACGGCTACGCGTATCGTTCATCTCCCTTTTAATCGATATCGATCGGTAGCTCTCATTTTGCCTTCCTACTGCACGACAAGAATGAGCAACACCTGATGTGGGATTTATACTTCAGTCGTCTTCAACTTCCCACATAGTCTAACATCATACACAGCTCAACGAATCCAGATAGAGCTATCCCGAACTCAGCCTGGACGATGAATCGAATCGTAACACTCGAATGGCTTTTGTTGCCATCTAGGAGATTTGTACATGTTCTAGAAGACGTTAGTACAGTACACAAAACGTTGGGTGCTGTGCAAGATCAGCCATCTGGCACTTCACTCCAGCAGCACAGATGAGCTTAGGTTACCGTGAAAACCCATGAGTGTTACAGCCAGCTAGAGCTGGCTAGCGCACCATAGCATTGGATTAGAACTAGTCATGCCTTTCATGCAGATGTGAAGATTAGTTTTAAAATCGAGAAGAATGAGAAACAGCTGAGAAAATTTGGCTACAACCAAATGGGCCTGCCTTGAGTGCGTCACGCACTCCAGCATTATGCGCCATAACAGAAACACTGAACGATTATTTCCTCCTGCATAGAGATAGATAGAGAGAGAGAGAGAGAGAGAGAGAGAGAGAGAGAGAGAGAGAGAGAGAGAGAGAGAGAGAGAGAGAGAGAGAGAGAGAGAGAGAGAGAGCGACAGACGCTCAAATGTTTCAAAGTTACCAGACACTCTGCACGAATATACAACAAAATACCTGATTGGCCTGGCCGCAAAATCGTATTGAAAGTCGATTTGTTGCCGCCTACAATCGATTCCTGATCACTGCACAGTGTGGAATCCACCCAATATCTTTGTTCCGATGTTCCTTAAAATGTTGCATGAGATGCGCATTAAAAGATGCCGAAGGTGTTCCTGACCCTTGACTGCGCATCAGGGTTGCGATGGGTGCGGATGCCCTGAGGGTTGGCAGCCAGACACCAGGATTAGTTGGCTACAGCCGTCCGTTCCCATGAAACGTGACATGTCAGTATAATGTTAAACGTGAAAACACAATGTCGCCACAACGGCCGATGGAACTCTGAACGCTGAGTGGATGATGAACACGACATTTTTCAGACTAAAAATGGCCTAGCCAGCAGAAGAAAGAGACAAACAGCCAGCATACGAAGGGAACGAAAACATTGAGAATCATACAATGAACTCTAAAAAACCTATCACAACTTACCAGCAGTGCCGTAAGTTTACTCTGCTGCCTGCTTCGACTTGACTCCGTCTTCAAGAGAACCTCTGCAGATCGCCATACATGGAAGGTTAATAGGCATAGCGTACTTCCACTATCGATTGCGCAGTGCGCGGCGCGCACTCGAAATTATCCACGCATTTCTGTAAACATCGCCTCAGATCTTAGGATACCTCTAGCTTAAATTAAATTAAATTTTTGTGACATCTATGTGTTGTACAGCAAGTAACACCTTTAGAATAATTACCGAGCTTATGCGAACAAATCTTTTTTTAAGCTGGGGATACGTGAGAGTATAATTGCGCCTATGAATCGGGTCCCCAATCGGGAGGAGGCGCATTTTCTGCGTCTCTTACCAGCGCGCACTATTCCGCAAGGCCTTGGGCAATTCGAACTTAATATGACGAGCTTATAAGGCATTTCTGCAAAAAAGGACTATGATATTCGTTCTCTCCATGGCATACTACCCCTAGTAGACCTATTTTGAACAAGATTAAGTGGGGTACCATAAGTACAGTAGTACCCATTAATCAATCCGCTTTTCTGAATATTTGATTATCTTTCTCAAACCATTAGATAAATAAACTACGCTTACCGATCCATTACCTCCTCAACCCATTCGTCCATGGCGTCTCCATTATTGGAAAAAGTTCTCAGCTACGAACCACTGTGCTCTCCTTCAGCTTCCAAATCAGACTAAAGAAGAAAGGTCTATTTCTGTAAGAAAACGGAAACAATGGTATCTCTTTAGACTGCATCATGGTCCAATTAGCTTCTGGTGGTTCATATGGTAGATAAGAACCCTTCACGTTTTTTTTGCGCATATTTTATTTGTTTCTTCAAATGGTTCAAGTAACAGACAAACATCACACGATTCGTATATGCGCTTAATATAAGTTTTTAATTTTTCACATAACGTCCCTCTTGTTATATTCGTTAGGTCAACTATCCTGTTGGACTGTTCATCTTCGTTCCGGTGTCATTCTTATCTATTGAAACGGGCTAGATCGACTTGACTCAAATCGATTTGCTTGTTCATGGACGGCATGTAGGCCTGGACTATGTGAGCATTTGTCACTGCCCCGATGTCGACTTTCGCTGACCGGCTATGGCCAGCTGCTTCTACAGGCCTAGCAGCGTTGGCTGCTGGCCGGTTGCGGCCTCTGTCGCCTAACCGCCGGCAGTTGACCGTTAGCCACCAGTAGTATGCCACGGGCTGTGGGCCACTTATATGCCCCGACGGAGGTGGGCAATCGCTGGTTACTGTATCGTGTTTCCGTGAAGCGGAAGTCATGACATTCTCGACAGTAAAAAAGAAAAAGTTTCGGTTTGCCTGTTTGTTCCTTGTTGGCACTATTGAGTTTTATTTCGTTTAATATCGTGCCTTATTGGCACTATTGTGAGTGCTTTGAGTTTTTTCGATTCGTTCCGTTAGTGTTTGAGGGATTTGAGTTGCGAGAGCAAGATGAGAAGTGCTCTGGAAAAGTATGATTGCAAATCTGTAGCTTAGCCGTTGGAATATCCTCTGTTGAGGTTTTTGAAGTTTGATTGTTTTTACATTATCGTCTGAGTATTATTTCGTTTACGACTCTGTAGAGTTTAATGAAGCTTAGTGTAGAAATGGAGGAATTGGTAGTTATTGTGTGACAAAAAGGAGACAGCGGTATGAGACTTTGATCAGACGGATTTCGAGCGTTAGTATTGTTGCATAGCTGGACTGTAAAGGCGTTCGCACACCTTTGCGGCAGCACCGTGGCCAGTAAACGGCTAAAGTGGGGGGGGGAGCCTTCAAGCTGCAGCGCTTCTCCCCAATAGTGCCGCATGCTCATGGACGCGGCGCCTACGCAGCGCATTCCAATCGGGACCTACTCGCTCAGAAGGAGAGCGCGCTCCGGCGAGGGACCATCATCGGTGCCATCGGCTAAGCGTAGCGCAGACAGTCTCTGCCTGCGGTATTGCCGTGGCGACGGCAACAAATGATTTGAACCATTACTGACGGCGCTGCTTGCCGTCAACGGCGACCTCCGCGTCCTTTCCTTATGCTGAAAGATAGGGTGCGGCGTTGCCGCGAAAGTGTGCGGATGCCTTAAGCCGTTTGGGCCCCCTGATGGGACCGCAAGATTTGACTCAACCCAGCTGGGCAAATGTGCAATAGACACTTTGAGAATTTCCAAAACAATCCCTGAAGTAAGGGAGCATCAGTAAAATTGTCTCACCATGCACCGTTACGAAGATTGTCGATCACCAACAATAAACCTTGTGCTCGGCTGGCTCCATTTCACTGGTCCTTATTGTTTCGATCTGAAATGAGCACCTAGCTTCCAGGAAAACGGAACCAGCAGATAAAAGGATTTCCCACCATTTAGCTGATTGAGAAGCCAGCGAAAATCTCGTCCCTTTGGGAAATATTTCTGAAATCAACTGTAACTTTCCACTCGGTGTCGATGAAATCATAGGTACTCTGACGAAGTATAGTGTTAGGTGTTCATACAATGCTCCCAGAAACTTCTTGTATTAAGTCAAGAGCCCTTTATAGCCATAGAGAAAACAATATTAAAAATTGTGAATGAAGAGAAACCAGGTAAATACCAGCTGCGTGCGGTTAAACAGATCGAATTCAGGCTAGAGTTACTTTGTTAAAGAATCTATGATGGAGAGCTAGTACGGTGAGCCTTCAAAAAGCTTAAGTTGCTAGATAATTTTGCTCCAAATAACCTGATATGTGATCAAGTAAGTTACTATTCAGGACGCATTGAAGGGGACTTCAATGCGTCCTGAATAGTAACGTTCTTGATCACATATCAGGTTATTTGGAGCACAATTATACAACAACTAAAGCTTTTTGAAGAAAGGTCAAAGAAATCGAGCCAGAAAAGGATGCCGCCCATCTCTTATTCAATAATTTCTTTTCAAAACACTATCGGTTTACTGACATCCGTTTTCCTTCAGAAATAAAGCGCGTGGCGCACTCCATAAGTGTGACTGACAACGTGACCGCTCTTCAGAGGTCTTTGCTTTTAAGCGGAACTCATACCGAGCGCATGCAGAACAATATACGTCCAAATCGTTCGGACATGACCGGTAACGCGTACGGTTGCGTAAGCGGGACAATAAATAACGAGTACGGCGGTCGGTTGAAGTCCAGAGCGGTAGACGACCCATGAGAAAGTATTCCTAGGGAACAAATACTGCACTCAATGAGGACGTTAGTCCGGTAGAAAAGGAAACAACCAAAGGGTTTCATAACACCGTCACCTAGAATTGATTTCGTCAATTCTGAGACTCCATGATCTTTGCACAGACCATGTCCGTCAGAGCATGTCATCACTAGAAGCACAACTAAGGAACGAAACACGAACCTTCATCCAGCAAAACTTCATGTAGTGACGTTTAATCTGAATCTCAAGGAACTCAATAACACAGAGGCAGAGACGCTTGTTATCAGCTGCTCTTCAATAGTATCTCATAGGAAGAACAACTGCGGTTTGAGATTGAAACCTAGCGAGAGGAACAGAAGAAGCCAATTTTGTGCATAACTGTGCATACTGTAATCACTGCATCGATACGGAACTGAAAAATCGGACAAATAGTTGGATTAAGCGCTAACTTCTGAACTTCGCGACAAGTGCCAACAACACCTGATGTGGGATTTATACTCCAGTCGTGTTCATTTAGGGAAGCCCCTGACATTTCCTACGTGGTCTAAGAGCATACACAATTCAACGAATCCAGATAGAGCTATCTCAAACTCAACCGCGAGGAAGAATCGAATGGCACACGGCAAGTCGCCTCTGTTGCCATACGGGGGATTTGCACATGTTCCAGAAGACGTTGGTCTACTACACAAAGCAACGTACACTCTGCAAGACCAGTCATCTGACACTTCATTCCAGCAGCACAGATGAACTGAGGTAACTGTGATCCGAACCCATGAGTGTTACAGCCAGTTACAGCTGGCTAACGCATAATGGAGCATTGGATTAGAAGTAGTCATGCCTTTTATGTAAATGGGAAGATTAGTGTCAAAATTCAGAGGAATGTGAAACCGATGACAAAATTCGGCTTCAACCAATTGGAGCTGCCTTGTTGGGGTGCGCCACGCACTCCACTATTATGCGCCATAAGAAAAACATTGAACGACTATTTTCTCTGCATAGAAGGACCGACAGACATTTAAATGTTTCAAAGTTGTCAGACACTCCCCACGAACAGATAAAGGACGTACATGGCCTGGCCGTGAAATCGTTTTGAAAATTGATTTGTTGCCGCCTACAATCGATTTCTGATCACTGTACAATGTGGAATCCAGCCAAGATTTTTGTTCCGGTGTTGTTCCGGTGTTCGCGACAAAAAACGCCGAAGGTCACTGCTTCTTCTCACATCCTGGCGTCGTGGTTGCGATACGTGATTGCATGTGTGCAACATCGGCAGCCAGTCATAATCGACTACAGCGACCTGGCCTGTTCAAACGTGGTACGTTAACATAGCAATGCACGCAAAGAGTTTGTTCATTGCCTGCCACGGGAGCGGCTGGTCGTTCATGCAAAAGATGCAAATCGATCAAAACCAAGCGATCACTGCGAAAGCTGCTCTCCGACGCTGGGGGGGCATGCGATCTACATATGTACACCTCCTTACCCAACCCCCCCCCCCCCGTCCCAACTTCATATCCGTTCGAAGTATTGTAGAACTATCCCTGTAGTTTCGTTTAAAAAAAAAACTACACACTACGTAATAATAGGCTTCGCATAAAGCTGAATATGTTCCAGCTCTTGGCTGCATTGCATACGAGATCAAGACAGTGATAGCGTTCTTCAACTGTGCCTCAGACGCATTCATATAATGTCCACTATACATTGGATCCGATCGAAAATCTTCGGAGAATTGGATGACTCGGATAACGCTTTTCGAATAAATGCAGTGGTAAGTTAAAAGCTTCCTGTATCAATAAATACAGAGAGGACCTCTCTCTTAAAGTCCGGCTTAAATCTACATTTGGTTCTGACGCATCCCTTCCAAGATCAATGCTGCAAAGTTGAGACATTCTTTTCATTAAAAAGAACGCCAGGCGCCCACATTTTTTGTGTACATCTTAGGAAAGACTTAACGCTCTTCAACAAGAACATGCATGGCCAATGCAAACGCGTTAATTCATAAGGATCTCATCTGAGAGGACATCCATTGCTCCAGAAGTGGGTGTGTTAGGCGTGATCGGGAACGGCGTTCGGGATGCTCAGGTTCATATGTTACAGCATAAACATATGAGCCTGAGCTTCCCAAACGCCAAAAGCCTAGATCTGACATCATGAGGACGAGCATAAAAGAACACGAGGTCGATAGTGTCCACCTGTGTCACAGAGGGAAGCCGCAAACATTCCTGGAAATTTCGCTCGTTTTCCAGTATTTAAACCCAAAACGACAATACACATCTTCACTTCTTTACAAAACTGCAACAGAAGCACCTACTGGACATTCCAAATGCAAGTGACATTGAACAACTGCTCCAAAAATTTATTGACAAATCAGAAGAGGAAACCGATGATATTTATAGTTTACTGCTGCATTTCAAACGTGAATCTTTATGCAAGATAGAAGCAGTGACGACTGTGCACATTGCATAGTATTGTTCATTACATGCGGTTAACGAGCAAATGTGACAGCTAGACGAAAATACTGGATATGACAGAGTGAAACAGACAACAATATAAGACAAGAGCTTTCTAAAAATAAGGATCACAAGAATTGGACGTATAGAGACTGGTCAATTGTAATGAGTATGAAAAATGGATTTGGATGTTGTTTTGTTCAACCTTTGGTGTTCAGAACCCGCCCTATAAATAAGGGCATTTGTCGGTAAAACTAACATACGCGCACAGCTCTGGTGCTTGAGACCTGCAGGACAAGAATCACTGGAGATCTAAACAAAGTCTTTAATGATTTTATGCTTCGCTAGAGGATCATTGGATTTCATTTGACCGCTAGGCTGTTTAGGGGAACAGTTTGTTTCTCACTGCACCACAAGAGATAATAGGTTAGCCAGCCCATAGCAGTTGCCTTGATTTTAAGCCCACTAGTGAAGCCATTTTAGACTGCTTCCAAAGCGTTAATAATCCAATTCTTCCGGGGATGAAAACGCCGACACAAACACACAGTTGCAACAGTATGTTTTACAAATGAAGCATAATAATTTTGATGAACAGCACATGAATAGAACATAGAAGCAACACCAATGCCACATTGAAATGAAGTCCATTGCCCTAGTTCTGGCCCTGACCATGCTTTAAATTAAACCACTTTCGAAGTGCCCAATAACTGTCCGATTCCTGAGATGGAACTACCTATGCGACTTTCTAAGTAAGTACTCATCCGCCTAGACGGGAAGACCCGTTCAAATGACGTAGCAAGCAACAATAGTGGATTGATGCAAACCCTAAACAACTGCTTCGTCAGCTTCTTCAGGGCATAGGCGCCCTAAGAATTCTCCCAAAACTGGTCGTTCAAATTTTACATAACAACGATCGAAAATTTAGTCGGTTTGTGAGTCTGTGCAGCTGAACACGAATAAATGAACGATCACAGACACGAAAAAATAAATGAACCTTAAGCCCTAGAGCTATTAGTGCACGGAGCAACAGCACAGCTACGGCTCAACATAACTGTCAAGGAGAGCGAGGTTCACCAGTAAGTGACTTCGGTTTCTTCGCCACACTGGCCATTCAGTTAACTCTTTCGAAAACGAGGAATTCGTGTAAGAACATGTCCGACTAGGCGACCTGGTGCACACTGCCAGGGCAGAGGTGTTCGTTCCCGGTGACGAATCCATGGCGAAGCAAATAACACGGCCGGTCTGGAAGACTTGTATGAGGTCACGATGAGTGATGAACATCAGCACTATCTCAAAATAACGGCTATGATGGCTAACTCCAGGTGGACGAAGCAGTCGATAAGTGAAGCAGTGAAGGTACAATTTCAACTGGGAAGGTCGCAGTTTACAAGAGAATCTTCCAACCTGCTGAATTCTTGTAGCAGCCGAGCTTTCTTCGTCTTCTGCATCGTTGCTGGTGCCGCTTCCCAGAATCACTCTGGGAAAATGTGCGATGGACACTCTGAGAATTTCCAAAAACAGAAGTAAGGGAGCATCAGTAAAATTGTCTCACCATGTATAGTTTCGAAGATTGCCGAGCACCAACAATACACCCTGTGCTCGGCTCCATTTCACTGGTCCTTGTTGTTTCGATCTGAAATGAGCATCTAGCTTCCAGGGAAACGGAACCAGCAGATAAAAGGATTTCTCACCATTCGCCTGATTGAGAGGCCAGCGAAAATGTCGCCCCTTTTGGAGATATTTCTGAAATCAACTGTAACTTTCCAGTCGGTGTCGAGCGAAATCATAGGTACCCTGACGAAGTCCAGTGTTAGGCCAATGTTATACTTCGGCGACGCGTCGGCCGACGTCGGCGACGCTGTGCTTTGCGGGCAGCTACGCACTGCGTGGCAGCCCGCCCAACACAGCGTCGCCGACGACGTCGCCGAGAGCTCCGCAGGGGGGTGTTATACTTCCGCCGCCGACGTCGCCACAGACGTCGGCGGCGACGTCGGCGGCGACGTCGGTGGCGACGTCGTCCGTGGGTCGGTCGCCGCGCTGTGCACGGCGACGGGCCGTCGCCGGCCTCATTCAAGGCTGGGAAAAAATGCGCTCAGAGGGAGTATTTTGTTTGTGGGTGGGTTCTTTGTTCCCGGCACTGTCAATATCCTCGGCGGACCTCGAATTACGAAATCGAAAGTGCAAAAACGCCCATCTTGCGGGCACAAATGGTGCCTTTTTTACTCTTCATGTCCATTTAAAGTTAGTCACATGAGGACTTCACAGAATTCTTGTGGTTTTTAATATGTAGCAGTTCTATTCCAACGAAAAATGTTTTCTTTAAGGCTTGCAGAAAAATATGTAAAAAGTTACTTTGGTGTGTTCTTTAACAAACAACGAAATTGAGGCAGATAACAGAGTTTCAACAGAAAAAAGGCATAAAAATATACGTATCTCTACCTGATAGACGGAAGTGAGTGTTTTTTTTATACTGCCTAATTCTAATAATACTGGGTGTCTCAAGAAATGAATGCACTGTTAGAAAGGTGATAACTTTGGTCACAAAAAGGTACTGAAGAAGTTAAATGCTCATATAAAATCTTAAGCAAATAGGAATTTTTTGACGTATGAACGTATAGATTGCGCCATGCACACGTCTGTTTTTATCTGCTTTTTTGATGTTTAGAACTTGACAACGACGTGAAAGACACGTAGCATGCGAGTTTAGTGATTACAGAATTTAAATGTGGGCAGCAGACCTATTTTCCGAAACGGATTCT